>CM035410.1:25694580-25942080 GCA_020310875.1 Ceratopteris richardii
TTGCAAACTTTGAGGTGCTTGTATTGGAAAACTAAAACCTATATGTATGTTTGGCACAAAAAGACAAAATTTCCGACACAAGCACTCTATAATGCATGCACAAGACTTAGGTATGCTCACCAATTTTTGTTTTTTAAGAGTGTGACTAGAGGGGTTTTTGATGATGCCTTAGATGAAGCAGAAACCTGCTTTGATACCAATCGTTCAAGTTTGATGTCTATGAAAGAACACAAACAACACAGGGAAGATAAAGAATCTTGGAGCATAACACAACACTTAATGAATTACCAATTGAATGTACAAAGATAAGTAACCAGTTAGGGTTATATGCAATTATATAACCTAGCCCAAAACAACCTTCTAGAGAGGGAAACAAGTTTCTTGATGGCCGTGAGTGTGTTCACAAACATCATTACCGAAATATGTCAACAAGAAGGGAAGAGTCAAATGTGGCGTCTTCATTGGCATGTAAGGATTTCAAAAGAAAAGGGAAGATCGGCCATATGGTGAGGAGGAATGGAGATGATCAAGAGACTTCTTGAGAGGAAACACTTCTTCATGAATTTGGAGTACACCCACAAAGGTCCGCTCTTGACTCGTAGTTACATTACTTTGGCTACATACTATTTGTATATCATGTATGTAGAAGGAATGCTTAATTCCCCTCTCTTCCATGTGTGCTTTTAAACATTCTCAAGTGGAGCTTGATCCATCTTTTTTGCTGCTTTCTAAGAATTGTTTGACATAGTTGGTGAAATTCACATGAAAGAGGAGTTAAGTAACAAACGCGTTGAGTTATTGTGAAGTTTGACATAATCATCATGGCGGAATTCCTAGGTCTTCAACAAGAAGAAAAAGGGAGAACTTCTTATCCAATCTCTTGAATAATGAATAGGGACCAAATTCTCTAAAAAATATGAGTTTGAGGAAAACTATTGAGCTATTAGTCTCACATTGGTGATAGAGTAAGATCTCTATGAAAAGTTTGTTGACGTGTTTGAAATCTACCTGCACAATGATCTCATGCAACAAGCGTAGAAAAACGTGAGCATAATACAAGGGAGCACTCCTCAAGATAATCATGGTACAGGATGTTGATAAATTTATGAATACATCATTTTCAAAGTGGTTTCATAAACTTGAAGACCAAGCTATTAGGTACATTAAATGAAATTTTGTTCAAATTTCTAGGATTCTTTTTTTTAACATGAAAATAGGACCATAAAACACAAGAAACTTTCATTGTTTCTATCATCAATAGATGCTAAAACCTAAAATCGATTATTTCTAGATTGGGCACTTGTCAAAGAATCTATGAGACAATATGTGAACAACAGGAAGACAATGGAAACGTTCATTAATGATTTGAGAATGGTTCTTTATGTAGAGGAAATGGATGTACAATGCTACTCAATTTCAACCATTATGGATGCTCAAGAAGCTCTCAAACAACCTGCTCTAGTTTTTTAACCATCATCTTCCAAAGGGACTATCGAACATTTGTATCATAGCGATTTATCATGAGACAAATAAGAAGCCTCTTGCAAAGCATGAGCTATGGGGATCCACTTTAGAGTGAAATAGGGACACAAAGGCTCTCCTTCCTTGTCCATGGAGCTATGTAAGGGAGAGTGAGGGAGAAAGATGGAGAGAGGAAGAGCACTCTTTGAGTCTCTCCACCACTAACTTGAAGAAAAGAATAGTTGCATGCCCATTTATAGGATGTTTCAAGTAGATTCGTTTACTATTTCAGATACATTTTATTCTCTTCTGCAATGCACCAAAAGGACTATTTCTCCCCTCCACTTCATTCTAGGCCCATATTTCACCTGATAGCAACAAGGCGCCCTCATGAATGAGAGCTTTCTTACTTACTCTCTTTTAATCTCTGAAGTACTTGAGACTACATGAAAAGTGTCTTATGATGCATAAGTTACGTAGGGCAAAAGGATGTGTTTTATTTCACAACTTTCTCCAAAGCACTAGGAATCCAAGAAATTCCAACATTCACCAAAGCGAATCTTTTCTTCTTCTACTCTATATCTAGTGCCATGCTACATATGTATGTTCCTTCTTCAAATTCCTACTTAGAAGATTTCCACGAATCTCTACTTCATGCATAAGCAAGTGGAGGGTTAAAGAGGATGGGTGGTAGGAATTGTTGGATTGAAGAGAAGGTGGATGGCTTGGATGAGAGCGACATATTGCATAAGAGGAATATAGACCTCATCTCCAAGGGACGTAATATAGTGTTGTGCAGTGCACATCTTATCGTATCACATTTCCATCAAGGAAAAGTTCTTAGGGACACCTACCTACCTCTTTTTTCCTACCTTTCCTCCTCCATGTGAGTCTTCTCTCTTCTTATGAGAGTGAGTGAGAGATCAAGGAAAGAGGAAGAGCATGTCTCTTAGCTCTTTGTGCTTTCTTGGATAGGAAAGGAGAATGATAGGTAAAAGAGTCAAAGAAAGAATGAGAGGAACCATCAACACAAGAGTAAGCTGTGGAGAAAAGAGGGAGAAAAATTACTGGGAAAAAAGCAGAGAGGGCCTCCATAATTGCGAAAAATTCCATTTCAAAAGAATTCCAAATCATGAAAGATGGCATTTTCTTACTATCATTTAAGGTATGAAACAATGCCCCATTTGTTTGGGTTTTTGTCTCACATATAGTAGATATGTTTCTATAGTATAATTCTTTGACATTCAAGAGATTATATACAAATTTTTTTGGGGAGTATCCAAACTAGCTCTTGGAAACATAGTTTTGAGTTGATGATTTCCTAATATCCGATCAATGTCAAATGGGTGCAACACTCTTTTTAGGGGTCACATTTCAATTTTTTTTTCTTTATTTGAAAACTCATCTTGTGATATTTTGAAAGAGGTCAAGATTTTTAGAAATGGAGGAGGTTTCAAAGGTTTGGGTTCAAAATTTTCTCTTAGCAGTCACCTCTCCACAATTGCAAAAAATGATGCTACCAACATATTTTAAGATCTTTTAGGAATCATTTGACTTCAAAACTTGATGAAAAAAGGACATGGATGATTTTTAGGCTCCTCAGGCTTTTGGAGTGCACTAGTTTGATCTAGAAAAATGATATTTTAGCATGTAGATTGTGATTGCATAATTTATGAGTGCAACTTATTCTTATATTGGGTTCTGCCAAAGGGGAACCACACTCATTGTATTTTGTGTAGTGAAGAGGTGGGTAGCACCTACCTCAATCATTTGTCTCTATTTTGATGAGGATGCAAAATGATGCATACCTCGAAGTCTTGGTAGATGTATTTATTTGGACATGGGCATGAGTCGATTAGAGGGGATGTACAATGGGTGTGTTAACATGCAAATTCACCATTTGTATCAGTTTTAAGTCTATTTTACATGTAGAGATTAGTCAAAGAGGGGATTTGTTTCCAGAAAGTATCTAGATTACACCTAGGGGAATATTCTAGATTGTGATTTAGATTAAAACTAGTATCACCTGAAGACTCTAAGTGAAACTTTTTAATGAACTATTGCCAATAATGGTCATTGTCTAGATGAAGAAGATCTAGGTATTGGAAATGGAGACCGAAATTAGAATAATGATTTTCTAGTTTAGACCTCTAAGTGGTAGAGATAGATCTAACTCTTAGAAAGGAGACATCTTTTATTTGATGCAAGTCATGAGGATGATGCCATAGCATCATTCAAAAATTTTTCTATTTATATTATTTGAATCTTACACAAGAAGTATTATTTCAAAAAGACTATAGTTTGCAAAAAGACTGTTAATAATGACTCTCGTAATAGAATCTAATTTGAATTAAATGGATGAGGAAACAAGGGTACGTGAACTAGGACGATGAATTGGCATAGGCACAAGGGTATTTTAGGATGAAACTATTGCTTGTTAGTACAATCAAGGTTAGGAACACCCAGAGTGTTCTACGTGCAAGCGAACATGTAAGTCCTAGCAGGGATTGGAATATCTTTTATGCGACTTTTTTCTAATGCCATTTAGGTGATGCTCATTTTTTGGGAGTAATAATCTAAAAGTAAACGTTTTTTATGGGGGATAGTAGACACTTATGAGACATTTCCACACTTTTTCCTGAACTTCTCAAGAGTTTTTTTAAGGGGCCAAATATGTGAAAATATCACATATAGATGACTATGTGCTATGTTAATAGTGTTGGAGATAGACGTCTGCGGAAGCACGCGAACAGCACAAGGAAGAAGAAGAAGCTTGGAGCACAACACACAAGACTGAATGTATTACTAGAGAATGTACAAAGATAAGTAGCCCATTAGGGCAATAGGCGTATATACAAGCCGGGGGAAAAAAACCTCCTAAAGAGGGAAAAAAAGTGCCCCGGCCGTCCTAGAGTGTTCACACACATCACTACCTAAATATATCAACAAATCCCCCCTGGGAGCGATGCGGTGAACAATGAGCTGGCACTCATGTATAAGGAAGTGCCAAGCTATGTGGAAATCACTCCACAAAAGGAAGTAAGCCCAAAGCTTTGCGGAAAGCTTCAAACTTCTCCCTAGGCAGAGCCTTCGTGAAAAGGTCTGCAATGTTCTCCTGCATGGGCACATATGCCAAGCTGATCTCCCCAGCAGAGAACCTCTCCTTGACATAGTGATAATGCACCTCAATGTGCTTAGTGCGAGCATGGAACACAGGGTTCCTCGCAACTGCCAATGCGCTCTGACTGTCAGTGAAGATGGTGGTGGCAGAAGACTGGCCAACACCCAAATCAGCCATAAGGCGTCTGAGCCACACACACTCAACAGTCGCTGTGAAAGTTGCCCTATACTCAGCCTCACAACTGGAAGTGGCCACAGTAGGCTGCTTCTTGCTCAACCAAGATATACATGAGCTACCAAGCATGAAGCAAAAACCACTGGTGGACACACGAGTGTCATAGCAACCAACCCAATCTGAGTCAAAAAAAGCATGCAAATCTGGCGGTAGTGATCCCCCATTGGGATAAAACAACCCAAGTAGCCGAGTACCACTCAAGTAGCGAAAGATGCGCTTAAGCGCTTTCCAATGCGTGACTCCTGGGCAATGCATAAACATGCTCATCTGTGAGACAGCAAACTGAATATCTCGCCGAGTAATGCATAAGTAAATCAAGCATCCAACAGCCTGCTGATAGAGAACAACATCAAATGCATCTCCACCATCATGAAGACTCAATCATAAACCCGTCTCCATAGGAGTGGCAATAGGCTTACAGTCTTCAAGGCCAAAACACTGTAATAATGTGTCAATATATTTCGTTTGACACAAAGCCATTCCACCATCAACATGCATAAACTGAATGCCCAAATAGTGATGCAAATGCCCCAAATCAGACATCTCAAATGAGGCATGCAAATCAGCCTTAAAATCAGCAATATGTGTCTCAATAGGACCAATGAGCAGCATGTCATCAACATAGACAACAATGATCAGAAGCACATCATTAGCACGCTTAACATATAAGGTGCTTTCAGTTGGACTATTCTCAAAACCATGTGCAATCAGATAGGCATGTATCTTCTCATACCAAGCACGTGGTGCTTGCTTTAAACCATATAATGCCTTCTTTAACCTACAAACCTGGTTTTCATGCCCTTTCTGCACAAAGCCACGGGGCTGAAAAACATACACTTCTTCATCAAGTCACCATTAAGAAATGCTGTTTTAATGTCTAAATGATGTACATTCCAACCATGATGGGCTGCAAGTGCACAAATGCTGCGAACAGTAGTCATACGGCATGTAGGTGCAAAGGTCTCATCAAAATCAATGCCTCTTTCCTGTGCATAACCCTTTGCAACAAGCCTAGCCTTATACCTGTCAACTGTACCATCACGTTTACGTTTCAGCTTGTATACCCACTTAGTGCCAATGGCCTTCTTGCCATGAGGCAAGTCACATAAAGACCATGTACCATTCTTCATTATAGCATCATATTCAGATTGCATAGCAACCATCCAATTTTCTGAATTTTGTGCTTCATCAAAAGAAACAGGCTCATTCTCATCACAGAGACTAGATGCAGCCATAGCATAGCAATCTGATGCAAAGGAGGCACTATGAGAGCCTGAACGAGTACGATATGACAAAGGTGCATCTAATTTGCTGTCACGCAAAGTCTGCACCAGCCATTTTGGCATAGTTTTTGCCTGCTCAATATCAGCTCTCTCATCAACAACTGCATCATGTAAATCTGCATCAGAAATGGAATGATCTGCATCATCATATGAAACCTGCAAAGGTTGAGAAGTTGCCTCATTAGGACCAGCGCTAGCCTGTCCACCTGTAAAAAGAGGCATCAAAGTATCATACATGTCTTTGGAGCTAACAGATGTCTCCTTAGTACATGAAAGCAATGGCTGAATAGCATCTTCCACAAAGACAACATCACGGCTAACCAGAATGCGTTTAGTCTGTGGATGATACAGACGATAGCCTTTACTTTCAGAACTGTACCCAACAAAAATACATTTCACTACCTTATCATCCAATTTTCTACGATGTTGTTCAGACACTAATGCATATGCCAAACAACCAAAAACACGCAGATGAGCAACAGATGGCTTGTGCTCATGCCAAGCCTCATATGGAGTGATAGACTGCAATGCTTTAGTGGGATACCTGTTCAGTACATATGCTGCACACATGACAGCCTCAAGCCAGAAACTATGTGTAAAGCCTGACTTTTGACCATGCAGCTCGCCATCTCCATGAGTGACCTGTTCTTTTGTTCAGCAACTCCATTCTGTTGAGGTGTATACGGCACTGTACACTGGTGTTTTATCCCACGTTCAGCAAGAAATGCATTAAAATCTGAAGACATATATTCCCCCCCTCGATCAGAACGGAGGGTGCCCATTTTACATGCTTACAGATTTTCCGCCAAAACCAAAAACTGTTTGAAGCACATGAACACTTCGGACTTAGCTTTGAGTGGATATACCCATGCATGCCTGGAAAAATCATCAATGAAAGTCACGAAGTAAAGGTAATTTCCAAAAGAGGGTGTCTGCATAGGACCACAGACATCACTATGTACAAGCTGCAATTTCTGGGTAGCCCGAACTGAACCATCTTTTGGAAAGGAAGAACGCTGCATTTTGCCCAAAATACAGCCTTCACAAACATGTTTTCCAGGTGCCTCAAGTTTGGGCAAAGAGGAAACCATTTTAGATTTCTGCAGACGTAACAAACTAGCAAAATTGAGATGACTAAATCGTGTATGCCAAAGCTTTGCATCTGACATAGCCTGAGAATCATGAACTGCACATGCCGAATCATTCACAGATCTTTCATAGTCTATGAGCTTATACAACCCACGACATAAAATGCCAGAAGCAATAATCACATCGCCATTTGAGAGATCATGGACTGTACACCTGTCATCAACGAATTTCACAACCAAGCCAATCTTGGCTAATGCAGAAACTGATAACAGGTTCTTTTTGATCCCTGGAACAAATAAAGAACTACCATCAGCAGTAGTCAGAATGATCTTACCAACTCCCATAACAGGATAAGAGGAGTTATTGGCGCATGTGACAGTATTCCCTGTAGGGGCAGGCTCGAGTGAAGAGAAGAAACTGCGCTGTGACGTAATATGTTTGGTCGCCCCACTGTCAAAGTACCAAACATCTGAGTCTACTGCAGACATGCACTGATCATGAGAAGATGGGTCAAAACTGCAGACAGTAGTAAACGCCCATTCTTCTTCCTGCACAAGATTTGCAGACTCTGTTTTTGGTGTAGAGGCCTCTACAACAACCATTCCAGCCTCTTTCTTCTTTGCCTCTTTAGCAGCCAGTTTTGGACAGTTCTTTATAATATGATCATTTCCTTTACAGTACTTGCAGAACAATTTCTGCTTTTCTGATTTCTTTTCATCTTTATCCTGGTTCTTCGATTGTGCAGCATTTGCAGATTTCTGCTTACTAGTAGAAGAGCTCCATTTTCCTTTGCCCTTTTGACTAGCCAGGAAAGCTTCATCTGCAACACGCATAATGGACCTGTTCTGCCTGGACTGATCTTCCTGCAACAGAACAGAGACTAATTCCTCAAATGACAAGGCATTCGGATTGCCTTTCATCATCAACCGAAGAGTAGAGGCAAAACTCTGATATGAATCAGGAAGACCATTCAGAACGGTCTGCACAAGTGAGCTATCTGGTATAACCTCATCAGCAGAAATCAATTGTTCCTTCAGGTCTTTGATCTTTGTAAGAAAACTGTCCATAGAATCAGCTTCATTCATGTGCTCACTCTCCAACTGTTTTCGGAGGTAAGCAACACGAGCCTCATTCCTAGCCTGGTACAAAGTGGTAAGTGTATCCCAAGCATCCTTTGTTGTTCTGCAAGAGCGAATGTGAGGAATAATGGCACGTTTGACAGACAAGGCTATCAATGCATGTGCCTGGGCATCTCTGCCATCCCAACGAATCTGCTCTGTAGTAGGTGCAATAGAAGCAGGAGCACGAACAGGAATCTGCGGAATATCATCTTCGACACCATCTTCATCAGCTCCAACACCTGTATTTGCTGTCGTTACAGGTGTAACACGATGTCTTTCAACACCCTACATAATGTTCCACAATCCTTTTGCAACCAGTACATGTCGCATCATATAAGCCCATAATGGGTAGTTGGTACCATCCAACTTATCCTCAACAGCCAACATACGGAATACATCAATACTTTCAGCCATGGCCGGTGACTAAAATACCTTGATGCAAAAAATTGACTGTATCTCAAAAAGTTGAACAGAACTGCCGAGACGAGTTCTGCTAGACCTGTAGCAGACTTTGAGACACTTAAATTGGCGAACAGAAACTGGTATATACCTTTGGCACAAAAGGATGAAATAGCCTGCACAAGCGCTGCGATAGTGCATTCGGAGGCCGAAACGAGCTCAGATCGCGATTTCGGCACTAGACAACGAAGCTGTTTTGATCAGGGAAACACCGTGAGTATGCTCACCAAATTTCGTGCGAATCTAAGACTGCAAACGGAGGAGTGTCGACGGCGCCCTAGAAGAAGCGACGACCTGCTCTGATACCAATTGTTGGAGATAGACATCTGCAGAAGCACGCGAACAGCACAAGGAAGAAGAAGAAGCTTGGAGCACAACACACAAGACTCAATGTATTACTAGAGAATGTACAAAGATAAGTAGCCCATTAGGGCAATAGGCGTATATACAAGCCGGGGGAAAAAAACCTCCTAAAGAGGGAAAAAAGTGCCCCGGCGGTCCTAGAGTGTTCACACACATCACTACCTAAATATATCAACAAATAGGGGGCACTAGGAGGATCTATCAGCATCCTTTACATATGCCTTCGAATGCCATATTGAGGATAAAATTAATCTATGCGTGAAGAATATTTTCAAAGTGAAGTTATAAATCTTAGAACATTGCATTGGGTGTATCCTAGTATTACCGACCACTAGTTTGGAAAGTAAAGTACTTAGAAAAGGATTGAAGGAGAAGATTCCTCTTAAGGGATAAATGGTTCATTCATCTTGTTGTGATTCTACTCTTTCTCCTTTGCAAAATCTTCTTGCAAGACTCAACTTGTGTTGCTATCATCTTTCAAAAAGACTATACAATAAGGTTCATCAAAATGAAATTAAAAAATGAATCATTAAACTCCTCAACCTACAAGATGGAAAGACCCTATATCTTTAAAATGATTACATGTTTAAGTGCTATAAATGCACAAAGTCCAAAAATGGGAAGAACAAGAAATTAGCATAAAATCTAGCACGCATGGTTTAGCGGATGTACCTTTTACTCTTAGGCAATTGGTAAGGGTTCAAGTCTTGCCCAGGGCTAGATGCCTCAGAGCTCCGCAAGATGGGTGCCTCTATCTTACGAGGTCAGTGTGTGTGTCTTTCCAAATTCATTGTACTCTAAAAAAACAGCATAAAGAAATTCAAATTGAACAAATCACAGATCATCAAAAATTGAAATAGAACATACAAAACCCCTACTAACAAAGAAAAAAAGGATTATCCTATAATGCTCAATTCCTCACACGTAATGGAGGAAAAACAACTAAATCAAGATAAAAGTCAAAATTTAAAGATATCTAAGAGACAGTTATTTAATAAAATAGAGATAAGTTATGAAGAAGTACACAAAGAAAATATAGGATGTGTGCTTGAAGGTATACGAATCATTGGTAATGTTTATAATGATATCTATGCGGATGATGCTGAGCATGATTATGATATGATGCACGTAAAATTTGTCATGAGGAAAAATGAAGAACGAGGGTATACGAATCATTGGGTATGCATGAAGAAGGAGGGTAGACGAATCATTGGTTATGTTTATAAGGATACGTATGTGGAGGATGATCAGCATGATTATCATGCGATGCTTGTAAAAGTTGTTAAAAATGAAGTTGTGTACGTGAATGATGATGTGCAAGTAGATTAAATTATGAATGAGCACGAAGTATGCACACAAATGATGTTATACATGTAAAAATTGAACATGTCCAGCATTTAATCCATGAGAATAAAGAAAACATAATCAATGATGCTAAACGAGAGGAAGATGATATCCAAAAAGAGAATGAGTAGGATGTGGATGATGTCATGCATGCATATGATGCTAAAAAATAAATAAATAATGACACGCAAATGAATGAGGACATGCATGTGCATGTTGATATGCAAGCTTATGATTCAAGTCATGAAAATGATGAAATGAAAATGGATAATTCCGAGTTTATGGATGATGGTATAGAAGAAAGTAAAGAGTCGATTCAGGATATGCATATATGTTCACATGATTCTATAAATGTACATAAATAGAGTTTCTACAAAACATCATAAATAACGTTTTGTGCCTAAATTTACATAAATAATGTTTCCTGATTTATTTTAAATGTACATTAAATAATGTTCAGTGCTTTAATTTAAGATGAATCTTAATAAACAAGTAGCGAAAGAGGACATGGAGTGAAAAGCCTGAAGATGAAGGAATGTCACAAAATGAATGTTGCAAAGATAAAAAAATGAACACGCAAGCATTGCAGGAAAACCACACTTGGAACTTAGTTCCCAAGAAACCAGATATGAAGGTAATTGGTTAAAGGTGCATATATAAAGTTAAAAAGAACTCGGATGGTTCTATAAAGAGGTATAAGGCAGGAGTAGTGGCAAAGGGATTTGCCCAAACACATGGAGTAGATGATGAAAAAACATTTTCACTTGTGGCAAAGATGCTAACAATCTGGGTATTGGTAAGTCTTGCTGCATCCAAAAATTGGAATTTATATCAGTTAGATGTCAAGAATGCATTTTTAAATGGTTGGATATCAGAAGAAGTATTCATGGCACAACTACTAGGTTTTGAAGATGAAGAAAAAGAAGGATATGTATGCAAGCGTAGAAAAGCACTCTATGGTCTCAAATAAGCTCCTAGAGCTTGGAACCATAGACTTGTTACCTATTTGCAGGATCAAGGCTTTGTAGCAAGCAAGGCAGATTCTTCTTTGTTTGTGAAGACGAATAAATCAGAGATCATCTACTTGTGTGTTTATGTAGATGATATCATTATTACAAGTAATGATTATAATGGTATCAAGCACATCAAGGCTCAATTGATTAAGGAATTCAAAATTAGTGATCTAGGGTTGTTAACCTATTTCCTTGGCTTAGAATTTGTGTATACAGATTCAGGTATATTCATCACACAAAGAAAGTATATAAATGATATGTTGATAAAGTTTAAGATCAAGAACACTAAAGATGCTGGTATTCCTATGGAGATCAATCATAAGTTGAGTAAAGATGAAGGTGAACGACTTGACGATATTGCATATGCTACTTTGACAAGAGTGGATATTGAATATGCTCTTAGTACATTGAGTTAGCTCATGAATGTACCAAGGAAGCCACACATGGAAGCTGCAAAGAGGCTGATTAAGTACCTATAGGGTACAATGAATGAGGGGCTATTCTATCCCTTCACTTCCAGCATAGATATAAAGCTCTATTCTAATGCAGATTGGGCTAGCTCCAAGGATGATAGGAGCACTTCAGGGTACCTATCTTTTGCAGGTTCAAAACTCATATCATGCTCATCCAAGAAGCAACCAACTGTGGCAATGGATGGAACAAAGATGAACATGTTTGAATTGATGATTGGGCTACAAGAGATCAAGGGGCAATGAAGATCAAGCATGTTAGGCTTGAGGGGGATCTTTTGGTGCAATTAAGCCCAAGCCTACATACTTGATGAATGCACATAAGCTTGATGTATTAGCATATCACTTGAGAAGATTTGTATGTACAACCTCTTGTTACTTTGAGTGTAATTACTCATTGTAAAAGTGACGTAGACTAACAAGTGACGAGAATCAATTCTATACTTTAGGATTATTTTTAGGTGAGGATTTGAGTTTGAAATTCAAATGTTTGGCTCCAACAAAAGCTATAAACATGAGAAGAAAATCATGCATGCATCTGCAGGTTTTATGAGATCATTCCATGTACCTTATTTGAGAAGAGAAGCTCAACCCATAGCTGTGCCATTCTACAATAATTGAGAAATGCCTTATTGCCAGTGACTTTGTAATTTTTACATTATTTAATCAATACATATTCATTAATTTGTACTCTCATATCTCTCTCACACTCTATCAGAACAATGAATTTGTCTGAGCTTGTTCTCCCTATGTAGTGCATCATTTTGCATGATTCAAAGCATTACATATTACAAATAATGTCTATTTTGATCCTACAAGGTTTTGTTCAATTCTTGTTCTCACAATCATCGAATATCATTCAGTTAATGCTTGCTGGTTTATGATTGTCTAGGCCCATAACAGTTGGGAGTGCTGCTTTACTTGCTAAACATATTTCTTTGTATATAGTTTGTCATTTTAAATGATTGCACTCATGAATGGTAGCATGTTAAGCTAATTGAAGATCCCCAAAAGTAATTATACTAATTGCTACTGTACTCTGAGAATGGAGTAAAACACTAAGGAGGTGTCTCAACCGAAATAGCAAGTTTTGTGCATTGGATCATATGCCTACCTATCTGTTTTGATTCTATCATTTGTGCATAATCTTCCAAGTAACATATATGATCATTTATGCTTATTCCCTAGCTAAGGAGGGCCACAAAACTTTCCAGCCATTACTTATTGTAGGTGTGAAGCAAGTTTTAGCTACACAAACTCATCTCTTGTGATTATCCACCATCTCCTCCAACAAACAAGACCAAATCAATGCAAAACATATAACTTGCACCTTGACTAGACAACAAAAACTTCAAAATATTGATTGAAGTTATGACTTCAAATACTTAAAGCAGCCACCAGAGTTATAATTGGAAACTTTCCTCTTAAGGGACTATCATAAATAATTTGGATTGCTATAATGCATGAAAACCCTAATTTAAAAGAACTAATGAAGGAGCAATAACCTTAACACTGATTCAATGTCATTGTAATTTTTTAAGGATGTGTAGAAGATGACCTTGAGAATGTGAAACTAAGCTATCTCTCAATTTACTAAATTAAATGACTTGAAAATTTGTACACAAACTATATAGGGATATCTTTCCAATGAATCCATTAATCATTTGAGTTAAGACTCTATAGAGAGAGAGAGCAACAACCTTTGCAAGATGACTACATCTAAGGAGGATGGAGCAAAGAAATCGAGCAGCACAATTAGCGTCAAAATAGTATGTATTTGCTTCAATGTATTTTGCAAGTGATTGGGAGTCTTTATATAGAATCTTGAGAATATACTGATGCCTTTTGTTCTTAAAATTGAATTTGAATATAGGAGGTCTTGGTAGTTTAAGTTGATTGGAATCTTTTCCTACAATCAAGGAAAAGAGAAAGTTGAAGTTACAACTTTTTGATTGATTGATTGAGAATCAATGTCAACCACTCCAAACTCGTGGCTCTTAAGCCTTTTGCTGTTTCCAATTAAAAAGGTAAGTACCTTGAACCTTAAAAGGAAACATGATCATAAGTGATCAACCAAATTATACAATAAAAGGTGTGCACATTAGTGCTATTTTCAAGGTACATGTATACACTATCCATATGATGGTTGCTTGATTCTTTATCCTTTGATAGGTTGAATACTTGTCATACATTTGAATCTACAAAGCTTTCTCCCTTCAAGTGCCTTTGTCATCATGTCTACTATTTGCTTTTCGGCTTCCATTCTATGCGTGGATGACTTGGGTGAAGCCAATGAGTCACTTCAAGCTCTCATGGAGGCTTGCAAAAGCTTCCTTTAATGCAAGCTAAAGCTAGATCAATGAAAACATAAGCATAAAGAAGTATTAGTGTTGAATCCTTTTGGTAAACTAGAATGTACTATGCACAGCCAAGGCACGCTAATGCATGGTGTTGCAATTCTATATCATAAATGATTATCATATGTTTCTTTTAGGCTTTTATCATTAATCCCCTAGAGTGCCAAATGATTGAGAAAGTAATGCATGCTTAGTTTAAGAAAGTGCATGAATGACCATTATCTAAACCTCATAGAGAATGAAACCAAGCCTTCATGAAGTATTTTGATGCTAGGTGTATCCTCAACCCAAATAGGTTCATTGTTGGTGCAAGCACTCCAAGCCTAAATGCTTGATCACTTATTGTAAAGTTCATATGTTCATTCATGTAATAGCACATGAATGATCTCTTGTAAAAGATTGAGTTTTACTCCTTGTAAAAGTGCATATATGGAAGCACTTAAGATCACGAGTTCTTAGGAGAATTTTTCCACAAATTATTTATACGAATTGTCTAAAACCCGCTACAAAAGAGGCAAAGAAAAGGAGGTTGGAATCGTTGTTGAAGAGGCCTTTACACCCAAACCAGAGCCTGTTATTCTTATGTAGAATCACAACTGGGAATTTACTACTCTTTTTAGTTATGATCCATCTTCTCATCAATATTGTATGTCTTTAGAGTACCCAAATGCTAGGTACTTTCATAGTGGGGCAACCAAACATATTACCTCATACTATAGTTTCTTCAGTTCACTTGAGTTCCTTATACAAGGAATATTTTCACATGCAAAAAAAACTCCTCCTATCTTTTCATGGGAGTAGGTAAGATGATTTTGACTATAAAAAATGGTAGTTGTTTCACACTGTCAAACTCTTTGCTAATTTCAAGAATCATGAAAACTCAGTTTCAATATTATCCAAGATTGGCTTGGTTGTCAAATTTATTAATAATAGATGTGGAGTTCATGATCCTTCAAATGCCAATGGTATCATTGCTTCTTGCATTTTATGTCATGCATTGCATAACCTCATAGACTATGAAAAATCTGATAATGATTTAGCATGTGCAATTAAAGATTCTCAGGCTATCTTAGATGCAAGGCTTTTGCATGTATGCTTCGGTTTTCTATGCCTCAAGAAATCTAAAATGGTGTCCTTTTTGCCCAAGCTTAAGGCACCTGGTAAACATGTAAGTGAGGGATGTATTCCGGGAACAATGTAGTGTTCTTCCCAAAATATGGTTCAATTAGAGATACTAAAAAAGTATAGCTTGTTCACATTGATGTTCGTGGTCATATGCAAAAATCTTCTCTTGAGAACTACCTCTACTTTGTGATTTATATTCATGATTTTTTAAGGCATGCATGGGTGTATTCATGGAAAGGACTAGATAGCTCCTGCATATCTTGGTTGAGTAAAAATCAGCCTACTATGGCCACTTCTACATGTGAGGCTAAGTATAGGGACGCTTTCACAATGCCTATTGTTGATATATTTAGGTAGTGATGTGTGTGAACACTCTAGAACTGTCCAGACACTTTTTTCGCTCTTTAGGAGGTTTTCCCCCCATCTTGTATATACACCTATTTCCCTGATGAGCTACTTATCTTTTTACATTCTAGTGGCAATACATTCAGTATTTTGTGTTGTCCTCCAAGCTTCTTCTTCTTCCTCCTGCTATTCGCATGCTTCCGTAGACGTCTGACTCCAACAATTGGTATCACAGCACGTCATCACTTCATCTATTCGCATTGGTATCACAGCAGGTCTGACTCCAACAATTGGTATCACAGCAGGTCATCACTTCCTCCTGCTATTCGCATGCTTCCGTAGACGTCTGACTCCAACAATTGGTATCACAGCAGGTCATCACTTCATCCTTGACACCCCTCCGGTCATAGTCTCAAAATCACACAAAATTTGGTACCCATAGTCAAGGTGATTAGGAGATCAAAACGGCCTCCCTCTCTGGTGTTGAAATCTCGTTGTGAGCTCATTTCGGCCTCCAAGCACACTATTAAAGTGCTTGTGCAGGCTATTTTGTCTTTTTGTGCCAAAGATATATATCAATTTTGGTTTCCCAGTATAAGCATCTCGAGGTCTTCTATAGGTTTAGCAGAACCTCTAGGGGTAGTTCTGTTCAACTTTTTTAGATACCATCAGTTTTTTGCATCAAGGTATTTTAGCTAGTGGCTATGGTTGAAAGAAGTGATGTATTTTATATGTTGGTTGTTGAGGATAAGTTGGATGGTACAAACTACCAATTCTAGTTTTATATGAGGCATCATGTATTAGTCACAAAAGGACTATGGAATATTGTGTAGGCCATTGAAACACATCAAATTACACCTAGGAATATAGGTACTACAAATACAGGTACTGAAGCTAATGTATATGGTGTCAAAGATGGTGATATTCTACAGATTCATGTTGGTGTGGCTATTTCTATTGCACCTACTGTAGAGATAATTTGTTGGTATGGCAAAGATGCTCAGGCCCATGCTAAGGATCCTTGGATACACTAACCACATTGTACTAGGCTAGAAATGAGGCTCGTGTTGCTTACCTTCAAAAACAGTTCTAGAGCGAGCATATAGATGAGGTGATTCTATGGATAATTTTCTGACAAAGATTAAGCATTTGATTTGTACAGATGAAGTCCTTGCTGACAGTTCACTTGTGCAGACTATTTTGAATGGTCTTCCCAACTCATATCATAGTTTTGTTTCTACTATTCGTTTGATGATGAAAGGTCATCCAAATGCCTTAACATTTGAAGAGTTAGTTTCTATTCTTTTTTAGGAAGGTGAGTCTAGACAGAACAGGTCTATTATGTGTGTTGCGGATCAAGCTTTCTTGGCTACTCAAAGGGATAAAGATAAATGGAGGTCTTCTACTAGTAAGCACAAACACAAATCTACAAATGCTGCACATTCAAAGAAGGAAGACAAAGATCAGAAGAAATTAAAAAGGTAGAAATTGTTCTGCAAATATTGTAAAGCAAATGATCATGTCATTAAGAGCTGTCAAAAAGTGGCTCCTGAAGAGGCAATGAAGAAAGAGGCCGGAATGGTTGTTGTAGAGGCCTCTACACCAAAAACAATCTACTAATCTTGTGCGAAATGAAGAATGGGTGTTTCCTACTGTTTGTAGTTTTGATCCATCTTCTCATGAGTAGTGTATGTCTACACTACACTCAGATGTTTGGTATTTTGATAGTCGGGTAACAAAACATATTACCTCGCAACACAATTTCTTCACTTCACTTGAGCCTACCCCTACAGGGAATATGGTCACGTGCTAACAACTAATCTTATCCTATCATTGGAGTTGGTAAAATCATTCTAACTACTACTGATGGCAATTCTTTCACCTTGTTAGATGCTCTAGTTGTGCCAGGGATCAAGAAAAATTTGTTATCAGTTTGAACATTAGCCAAGATTGCCTTGGTTGTGAAATTTGTTGATGATAGATGTACAATTCATGATCTTTCAAATGGAAACATGATTATTGCTGCTAACGTTTTATGTCGTGGGCTCTATAACCTCAATTCATGATTCTTATGCTATGTGTGATGCAAGGCTTTGGCATGCATGCTTTGGTCATCTAAATTTTGCTAGTTTGCTAGACATGCAAAAATCTGATATGGTGTCCTCCTATCCCAAACTTAAGGCACCCAAAAAACATGTCTATGAAGGTTGTATTTTGGGAAAAATCCAGCATTCCTCCTTTCGAAAAGATGGTTCAATTCTGGCTACTTAGAAATTGCAGCTTGTACATAATGATGTCTATGGACCTATGTAGACACCTTCTTTTGGAAACTACTCTTTACTCCGTGACTTTCACTGATGATTTTCCCAGCATGCATGGGTATATCCAATCAACGCAAAGTCCGAAGTGTTTATGTGCTTCCAAAAGTTACTGGTTTTGGCTCAAAACTTTTGAGCATGTAAAATGAGCACCATCCGTTCTCATCGAGGGGGGGAATATATGTCTTTTGACTTTAATGCATTTCGTGTTGAATGTGGGATAAAACATCAATGTACAATGCCATATACACCTCAATAGAATGGAGTTGCTGAACAGAAGAACAAGTCACTCATGGAAATGGCAAGGTGTATGGTCAAGAAACAAGATTTACTACATAGTTTGTGGCTTGAGGATATCACATGTGCAGCATATGTACTTAACACATGTCCCAATAAAGCACTCCGATCTATCACTCCATATGAGGCTTAGCATGGTCACAAGCCATCCATTGCTTATCTTTGTGCTTTTGGTTGTTTGGAATATGCAATAGTGCCTGAACAACATCACAAGAAATTGGATGATAAAGCAATAAAATGTATTTTTGTTGGGTACAATTGTGAAAGCAAAGGCTATCGTCTATATCATCCACAAACTAAAGGCATGTTGGTTAGCTCTGATGTTTTTTTTGTCAAAGATGGTATTCAGCCTTTACTTTCATGTACGAAGGAGACATGTGTTAGCTCCGAAGGCATGTATGATACTTTCTTGCCTCTTTTTATAGGTGGACAAAGAGTTCTACTCAGATTTGGGACTTGTAAGCTCCAAGCCTCACACACTTGGAGATAATGCAAGTTCCATGCTTCTAGCTACAAATCTAAATTTCCATGCAAGGACAAAGCACATTGAGGCTCCTTACAACTTTTTTAGAGAAATGATTATGGAAAAAGAAATTGACATTTCTATTGCTCGTTTGGAGAAGAAAATATCAAACATGATGATAAAGGCACTTGAAGGGATAAATCTTTGTAGATTCAAATGTATGACAAGTATTCAGGTTTCATGTGATGATGCAGTGTGAAGAGATGCATAGGTATGTGCTTGAAGATGAAGAGGTGTTGTAAAATCCTTGATCTACACCAGCCAAATGAACACTAGGAGTATATGGTGGGCCCTTTTAGCTTGCCAATGGATGTATTGGACACCCTATGTACCTTGGAAGATCACTATCAAAAAGATAGATCAAAACAGATAAGTTGGAGTTATCTCAAAGGTGAACAACTTGCTATTTTGGTTCATACACCTATCAAGTGTTTTGCATAATTCTCTGAGCACAACAATAATTAGCTTAATTACTTTTGGGGAAGTCTAGTTGACTTAAAGAGCTAACTTTCAAGAGTAATCGCATAAAAAATAATGAACCACACACTGAGAATGTTGTTTGACAAGTGATGACACCATCCCGATTTTCACGGGTTGCTATAGTAATGAGACCAGCGAGCAACAAAATGAACATAGCTCTAGATTAGAGAATTCAATGATTCTGAAAATGTTTATGCTTATACTAAACTTTAGGTTTAATCAAACAAGATTTATATCATTGAGTTTGGGTAACTACACACTGAGAAACAACTCTGATAAGATGAGTAAAAAAGTCGGGTACCTGACAAAGAAGTGAAAATGAACAGACAGGGTTGAATTCAACTGAACATAACTGAAGATTGAAACACCCAAATGAAATGCAAATTAGTGAGCATATAGTAGACTTATAGAGCTAACTTTACCAAGTTAAAGCACTTAAAATGATGCAGCAAGCTCAGAGAAACCATCTCTGCAATCTAATTGAGAAAACTGAGAGATATGGCAGTGAGTAGTACACTTCACAAGAACATGGAAATATGAACTCAAATGATCATGAAAATGAAATTATATTGATTGTACAATACAATGGACTTATCGATACATATGTGTGTCTTGGAATCACACCTTGATATGGCATAAAGCTCAGCTCTTGGAGGTCTTCACCTAACCACGACTAAGACTACCATGTATTTATAGTTGATCTTGGGAGGCTAACTTCCCTCAATCACTCTCCAATCAATTAGTGATTGATTTGATTCTCTATCTACCACAAATCACGAATTCGTGGCTCCTCTTTCCCTTTTTGATCAAGTGGACTCAACCACTTAAGATTCTTTCGCTTTTACATTAAGTAAAGTCTTCAAAAGTTACAAGAGGTAGTTCACAAGTGAACTTTACATTGTGTTCATTTTAAGGCTTCTTCTATGACTTCGTGGGACTCAAGCCAATACATAGGCTTGTCATAGACTTGATCCAACAGTGCCCCCTGAAGCCTAGTATGCTTGAGGTCTTCAATCTTCCAAGATTACCTGCAAACCAATCATAGCCTTGAATTTGCAAAGCTTTGTACCATCCAATGCTTTGGTTAGAATATCTTCACAATGTTGATGAGTGGACACATATGATATTTGAATCTCCTTGCTTAGAACCTTCTCTCGTACATAGTGATAATGAACTTCAATATGTTTAGTCCTTGCATGAAAAATAGGATTAGCAGCCAAATGAAATAGAACTCATATTGTCACCATAAATAGTTGGTGTTCCAAACCCCAATCCAAGATCTTTGAATAATGTCTTCATCCACATAGCTTCTTGTGTAGCTATGGCAAGACCTCTATATTCAACTTCACTAGAAGAGAGAGCTATTGTGGATTGCTTCTTGGATGACCATGAAACAAGCTTTGAACCTACAAAGGTAAGATAACCTGAAGTTCTCCTTCTATCTTCCTTGGAGCCAGCCCAATCTGCATCAAAAAATAGCTTCAACCCTAAATCAGATACATAAGGATAATAAAGTCCTTCATTTAGGGTTCCTTTGAGATACTTGAGAATCCTTTTGGCAGCATTCATATGTGGTTTCCTTGGTGTGTGCATAAATTGACTTAGCACACTCACACTATAACATATATCTACTCTTGTCAATGTGTCATAGTTGAGAATACCCACTAGACTCTGATATGATGTGATGTCCTGTATGATTTCACCTTCATGTAAGCTCAATTTGTGATTGACCTCCATTGGAGTACCTGCAATCTTACAATCTTGCATCTTGAATTTTTCCAACTGTCCTTAATGTACTTTCTTTGGGTGAGAAACAAACCATGATATTTGTAGACAACTTCCAAACCTAGGAAGTAGGTAAGTGAACGCAAATCACTTATCTTGAACTCTTCTCTCATCTGATCCTTGATCTTCTTCATACCATCTGCATCATTTCTTGTCAATATAATATCATCTACATATACACATAAGTAGATGATCTCAGAATTACTCTTTTTAATAAAGAGTGAAGGATCTGCCTTGCTTGGCTGAAAGCCTTTTTCCTGCAAGAATGAAACAAGCCTAAAATTCCAAGCTCTTGGGGCTTGCTTGAGACCATACAATGCTTTGTTAAGTTGACACACATAATCAAGATAAACTTGATTCTCAAAACCAGGTGGTTGTGCCATATATACCTCTTCTGTTATCCAACCATTCAAGAATGCATTCTTTACATCTAGTTGAAGTATCTTCCAATTTTTGGAAGAGGCAATACTAAGCAAAAGCCTAATAGTAGGCATCTTTGCGACAGGAGAGAAGGTCTCCTCATAATCAACTCCCTGAGTTTGTGCAAAGCCTTTTGCTACAAGCCTTGCCTTATACCTCTTAATGGAACCATCATAATTCTTCTTGAGTTTATAGACCCATCTTGAGCCTATTACCTTCATGGATGAAGTCTTGGAGGGGTGTGGAAGGTTGTGGGTTTGTGGGGTTTCTGGGGAGTTGTGGAGGGTTGTGGGGTCTTGGGGGGTTGTGGAGGGGTGTGGAGGGGTGTGGGAGGTTGTGGGTTTGTGGGGGGGTTGTGGAGGGGTGTGGAGGGTTGTGGAGGGTTGTGGGGTCGAGGGGGGGTGTGGAGGGGTGTGCGAGGTTGTGCATTTGTGGGGTCTGTGGGGAGTTGTGGAGGAGTGTGGGCGGTTGTGGAGGGTTTTGGAGGGTTGTGGGGTTGTGGGGGGTTGTGGAGGGGTGTGGAGGGGTGTGGGAGGTTGTGGAGGTTTGTGGGGTTGTGGGGGGTTGTGGAGGGGTGTGGAGGGGTGTGGGAGGTTGTGGGTTTGTGGGGGGTTGTGGAGGGGTGTTGGAGGTTCTGGAGGGTTGTGGATGGTTGTGGAGTCATGGGGGGTTGTGGAGGGGTGTGGGAGGTTGTGGGTTTGTGGGGTTTGTGGGGGGTTGTGGAGGGGTGTGGAGGGTTGTGGAGGGTTTTGGGGGGTTGCGGAGGGGTGTGGAGGGGTGTGGGAGGTTGTGGGTTTGTAGGGTTTGTGGGGGGTTCAGGAGGGGTGTGGGAGGTTGTGGCTTTGTGGGGTTTGTGGTGGGTTGTGGAGGGGTGTGGGAGGTTGTGGGTTTGTGGGGGGTTGTGGAGGGGTGTGGGAGGTTGTGGGTTTGTGGGGGGGTGTGGAGGGGTGTGGAGGGTTGTCGGGTCATGGGGGGTTGTGGAGGGGTGTGGAGGGGTGTGGGACATTGTGGGTTTGTGGGGGGTTGTGGAGGGGTGGGGGAGGTTGTGGGTTTGCGGGGTTTGTGGGGGGTTGTGGAGAGGTGTGGGAGGTTGTGGACTTGTGGGGGGTTCTGAAGGGGTGTGGGAGGTTCTGGGTTTGAATAGAGAGAGAGAGAGAGAATCGTGCGGTGCTACAGTAAGATAGGCAAATATGCACGGAAAAATGTTTATTCATTCTTTAACTATTAACCGGATTATGCTTAGTCTCAATTTATTCATCGTCATCTACAAAAAATAATCATAGTTCATCGTCTCCCAACACCACGAGCGCAGATAATATGAAGAGAAGTTAATATGAATCTCCATAGTGTCGATAAAAGGGGTGTTTGCAGATAATGACCGACAGACGCGACAAAGCCTTCATTTTCTCGGGCAAATGCTCTTCTTTACTAGATAGTTGATAGTAATAACAAATCCTCTTCTTTACTTTTAACTAAAAATTTCAATAACAACTATTAAGTAACAACAAAGTAGCAACTTCATTTTCTTTCGTGTCCTAAAATCGTAATATGTGAAAATAATATCTACACACCAAAGAGGAATGAAATTTGGAAAACAACTGCAATTTAGATGATTATACCTTTGTAGAAATAACATAATAGAAGTTCGGAAATTAACTGAAATATAAAAGATTCTAATACCTTCGTAGAAATAACATAACAGGAGTTAGTTAGCTATCAAAATTCTAAATCTAGCCGTACATACTCTAAACCTAGAATATCTACATATGTTAAAGGAAATATTTTCTTATCATCAAAATTTTGGATATTTCCCAAAGATTGTATTGATCTAACACAAGAACCCCTTTCTTATGTGAATAAGTATATAAAAGTGATCCATAGAATTCTTATATTCAAAAGTTTCTCATCTTTTCTTTGAATTTTCGAATTCTTATATCTTATCTTATCATTGAATTTGGCCATTATTTAATTGTTGTAAATTGACAAGACCAGTGGGTTTTGTACAAGTATTAAATATGCCGTTAATTTCTTTAAGGTTACAGTTATACATATAGGTATCTTAGGGAAGATATTAGACCCTTCATAGCTTGCTTGGAATATGTGCAATGTAGCTTTGCCAGAAATCTTGAAGGATTCGGTCAACACTATGGAAAATGTTGTAATTGAGAGAGGTCGGAACAAATGGTTTGATTCCTAGAGAAATGGAAAATTTTTCCTCATCTAAGAATGTGATCTTCGTTTGTAAACGTGTGTATTGACCGATTTTAGATTTTTTTTTTTAATTCAAGAGGATGTTTGGTTTTAAATCTTCAATGGTTGATAAAATCGGAAGGTTCGCATCAAAACAAATACTCAATCATGTTGAGGTTTGCATTGGACGGAAATAACACATCTCAAATAAGCGTTTATATATCATCAAGATAATCAGTTCAATATAAAATTCATACCTACTATAGAGAGTACATGAAATTCCTATATATATATATATATATATATATATATATATATATATATATATATATATATATATATATATATATATATATATATATATATATAGCATTTCAACATTTATATGCGAGCCTGTTTTTGGGAATTTTCAAACGCTTTGAGGGTTCATCCGAAATTGGTAGGCCATCCACATGCTCCACAAGGAAAATCAAACTATGACGTCTCTTTCTTCGATATCTCAATCTTTTAGTGTTAAACATTCAGATAGTTTGGTTGCAATGGAGCTGCGATTTCTCAAAACATGGGATACAGCTTTAGCCACTTAAACGGGAAAAAGTCTTTTAAATTTTGAAATTTCAAGGAAATGTATATAGTTTTTCTTCTGATATAGTTTTTTCCACTCACAAATTAAAGAGAGATTTTTGCATACAAAGTGCACTTCATGTATGTTTTAACGTAGGAAGATGAAATTCGTACTTGACTTAAGAAACTGTCAAAAGGGAAAATATAGATTTCATACCTACTATAGAGAGTACATGAAGTTCCTATATATATATATATATATATATATATATATATATATATATATATATATATATATATATATATATATATATATATATATATATATATATATATATATATATATATATATATTGCATTTCAAC
The DNA here is from genome assembly GCA_020310875.1 of Ceratopteris richardii. Classification (NCBI taxonomy): domain Eukaryota; kingdom Viridiplantae; phylum Streptophyta; class Polypodiopsida; order Polypodiales; family Pteridaceae; genus Ceratopteris; species Ceratopteris richardii. Next base: position 25,719,308 of record CM035410.1, read on the forward strand.
ATTTATATGCGAGCCTCTTTTTTGGAATTTTCAAACCCTTTGAGGGTTCATCCGAAATTTATATGCTCCACAAGGAAAATCAAACTATGACCTGGACGTCTCTTTCTATAATTTAATTCTGTAGCTTCGTCTTGGTGAATACTTTAGCTATGACGACTTTCTTTTGGTTATGTTTTATTACAGTGATATTATGACATGCCACGATTGCAGGATCGTACTCATGTTGAGCATGTAGATTCAAACAGACAGTAATAGTGCACATAATTCCTAAACTATGTGACAAAGAAAACTTACCAAATATAGAGATAGTGTGTATGTATAGTCATGTTTTATTTACTCGAGCATAGTTTTCCTTTATAAAATAATGAAAAAAATAAGATCTCAATTGATTTTAAAGAATAATATAAGAGGTGAACACATATTTAGGTACAGGAAATTGTACTATATATATATATATATATATATATATATATATATATATATATATATATATATATATATATATATATATATATGTGTGTGTGTGTGTGTGTGTGTGTGTGTGTGTGAACGTATTCGTGCATTTATGTTTTGAAATAATGATATTTTCACTAAAAAATTAACCCGTGAAACACAAGGGATATTAATATCAGAATTACAAAGTGTATCTATATTCTTGAATTACTCTAAGGAGTCCATATATTCACGATTTCTCACCTACTCATCAAACACAAAACATATTAAGCTCTATTATGTACTAATCATAATGTAGTAAGTGTCACATGTTGGCGTATGTTTTAGGTCCTTAGAATGCATGAAATGTAGAAAATAACATGTAATATTCCTAGTTTGCAAGGCTTTGGAAGCCATTTGCTCCTTGCGCACATTTGCATCGGTTCCTTGGCATTGGACCTTTCCTTATATGAGTGGGGTCTTGGAAGTTCCTCTGGACACAAATGACACAAACAAAAAAAAAGTAATAAAAGTACAATCCGAGAAAAAAATATTCTATTAGAGATAAAATAGACATATCAACTTCAATCGACCGTTCTAAGACACTATGCGTATTTATTTATCTAAAATTACTTTTTTATTTCATGGTTTTCCTAATCTTAAGTGTGGGAATCTCACGACTTTGCTCTCTAGGGAAACACCCAAAGATTTCAATATCTATATACTCATTAATTTTCCGAGATTCATTTAGTTCACATAGAAAGTTCATTTTAGGTCATTAATGCTTTGATGTGATGACTTCCTAAGATTTTTGAGCTCATTCTTGAGCTAAAATTTCCTAGCCTTTGTAGAGGTAGAGTACTACCTCTCTAAATACTCCCAAAACCTCTTAAATGTGTCTAGGTCTTGGATATAACCTATCATGGAGGTTCTTATGCATTGAGATAGAACGACGATTACTCTCTATCCTTTTCTTCCCACCATCTAATGAATCTCCTTTGATTTTAAGTAGGTAAAATCGGATCTATATATAGCTTCACCTCAATACCACTAAACAATACCCATAAACCCTTTATGATGAAGTTAGAGATACTAAATTTCCAGATTGATAATTACTCTTTTAGGGCTCTTGAATATGAGTATTAAAGTTCCTTATTGCGTATGAGACTATATGGCGGCTCCTAATCCCTCCTTGAATTGTGATAGATGTGATAAAGAATGATATGATACCTTCCCACAATAGCCTTCACTTTTTTTGAACCTTTGGTGATTATGGAAGCTCCACCTTGCTTCAAATGCTTCTTCAACTATTTGAGGTATTTGCTTCAATCCTTTGATCTCAAGCAACTTCAAGAACTCCTCTTGATAATATCAATCTTCAATATTTTTGGTGCAATTACTCCAATCCTAAATGCTTGGTCACTTATCCTAAATTTCATATGTGCATTCATGTGTTAGCACATGAATGATCTCTTGTAAAAGATTCATTTTTACTCCTTGTAAAAGTGCATATGTGGAATGACTTCCAATTACTCCTTGTAAAAGTGCATATGTGGAATGAGATCTTAGGAGAATCTTTGCACGAATTATTTGGTGAGGATTTTTGGAAAATCAAGTCCTAAAAATTCTGAAAACTTTTAGGTAAACACTCAAAATCAAACTTGAATTTTCTCTCCAAGAAAAAGTCTATACAAGAGGACTATCTAGTTGCATGGAGAGAGGAGGATATACGAGAGATTCCAGAGGAATTTGTGTGGTATATTGAGCTCACATTATAGATCATCCAGTGCCCTCACGTTGTGAAATCATTCATTACCAATGCCAATGTAATGTATGTGCATTAATACATATAAATTTCTCATATCCCATCTCGCATGCTCTTTCATATACTACTCAAAATAGTGAGCTTCTCTGATCCATTTCTCAGCATTTATTTGATCATTTGTAGTGATTTAAATTGGTACAGATTCACTACGTTGTTTTATTGTATGATACAAAATTTCAAATTAATTTCCTTAGCCATTATCCAAATGTGTAAAACATTTCACTCTGGTTTGTATTCTATTAACTCTAAAAATTGTGGGGATAGACATCTGGTTTACTAAGCATTATTCTTTGATCATAGTTGATCATTTCAAGTGAAATAACTTGTGGAAGTTAGCTATCATATTCAATTAGATATTCCCAAAAGGATTTTGTCGAGATATTACCAAGAAAGGAGTATTGTTCATTTTCTTGAGCAGGTGTGGTGACCAAAATAGCAAGTTTTGGTTCGTGGTGAAAAGTTTAAGTTATCTCTTTTGATACAATGATTTGAGGATCATTTTAAAAACTACTTGGGTGATCACTTGGGCTTTTCGGAAAGCTCAAGAGGTCTACTTTATACTTCTCAACTTGGTTTTGGTTGGTGTGATGTAGGATTTTGGAGCACTATCTCATCTCTCGAAGGTGTCCACCATCTCCTCCAACTGTGGTATCAAAGCAAGATCAAGCGAAAATGGGATATGTATTTCCATCTGTCATTGAAAAATTGGATAAGGAAAATTATCAAGCTTGGTCTCAAAGGTTGAGAGCCTACCTGCAAGGAACAAGCTTGTATGTATACATATCTCGAGATGAAAAAATACCAACCTTTAGAAGCAAAAACCAACCTATAAGAGGATGGAGTCCACAAACCTTGAAGAACGAAGCAAGGCAAAGTGTAGCTAACTATGTGACCAAGATGGAGGATGTAGGTAATCAACATGGGTGTATTGGAGAAGAAATAGAAGAGGAACAGATACTAAGGAAGATTATTAATGGCATCAAGGCTGATGATAAATGGGAGTCTTTTACCACAGTAATGGACCGATACATGGGCATTCAGATACCTGACCTCAATACATTGGTGGGGCAACTCTTAACACATGCGACAAAGCTCAACAAGGATGCAGATACGTCTAGAGGTTATCAATATTTTGCACTTTGCACACATAAAAGAAAAAAGAGTAAAGATAAAGGCAAAGGGAAGAAGAATAAAGAAGATGTAAGTACTTTGCAAGAGAATTTCACAGATAGAGGAAGAGGTACTAGAGGATGGAGTAGAGGAGGAAAGCAAGGCAAGGGGAGACCATACAATTTTTCACCTTGCAACATTTATGGATTGACCAATCATACCATACATGAATGCTTCAAGAACACGAAGAGTTAGAGAGGAAGAGGCTTCCACTGAGGAGGCTCTAGAAAATCAAGAGGCAGGTTGAATAATGGAGGAAACAACTACCATCACAATTACAACGAAGGATACCACAACACCTATCGAAGGAGGCTTTAGAGGATGGAGAGACTACAACAACTATAGAGATGATCAATAGGATTCCATATTACTCATGAATATGACAACCAAGGAAGGTAAAGATGATGAGTACCTATTCTATACTGATTCTGGTTGCTCCAATCATGTAGAAGGCAATGTAGCATTATTGTCTAGACCTTGAAGAACCCAAAGGAAAGCATGAAGTTTTCATAGGTGATGACACTGGACATGAATCTTCTAAGCAAGGTTTTGTATGTGCCAATAATAACATATAGCATAACCAAGAATCTTCTAAGCAAGGTTTTGTATGTACTATACAGCATAACCAAGAATGTAATCAATATGGATAGATAGTTGAGAAGTGTTTAGAGGTTAGATTCACAAGGGATGGATCATATGTGGAGGACCCTCAAAAAGGCTTCAAGAGGATTGCAAAAGGTGGGAAATCTCGTAGAATTTTTACCTTTTAAAATGAAGATACAAGAAATATTGCTCTCTTCAATTATAAGGAAAAAACCCTATGTGAATTGGAGATATGATATAAGATTCTAGGAAATATAGGTGAAAGGCTATTGAAACAAATATGCAGGGATGAGAGTGTGCTTCCCATCCTAGATATGTCCAAGAAACACATGATTTATAAATGTGGAGCATGCCAATTCGACAGGTCACATAGGCAACCACTCAACTAAAGAGGATACATGTATGAAGACTACTTCGAGCTTGTACACTTAGATGTGTGGGGTAGTAGGAGAGAACCAACAATTTCAGGGTCAAGGTATTATGTTTCATTCATAGATGACTATAGTAGGTGGACAATAATTTATTTTTTGAAGCATAAAGATGAACTCTTCACTTGTTTCAAGAATTATTTGGCATTTGTTGAGAATCAAGCAGGTAGAAGTTTGAAGAGGCTCAGATATAATGGAGATGGTGAGTATTTTTCACATGCGTTTGAGTCCTTCTTACAAGACAGAGGCATAAAGAGAGAAACTTCAAGAAGGTACACTCCTCAACAAAATGGAGTGGAAAAGAGAATAAATATATTAATAGTAGAGGCTACAAAATCAATGTTGAATGAGAGAAAAATCTATAATTATCTATAGGAAGAGGTTGTTTCCACATCCACTTACCTAATCAATAGGCTTCCATCCAATTCTCTACATGGGATGACACCTTATGAGGCATGGAATGGTAGGAGACCTTACTTAGATCATTGTAAGATCTTTGGGTGCATTGCTTATGCACACATACCCTCATATAATAGGGCAAAGCTTGATCCAAAAGCTAAAAGATGCATATTTATTTCCTATGATCAGAATCAGAAAGGATATAGGTTATTAAATCCCACCAAAAAAGGATTTGCACTTATTTAGGATGTGGTATTTGCTGAAAATAACTCTTGGTTTGAGTATGGTATTAGGAAAATAAAGCTACCCTATGATTTGAAGAATGATTTTCCAAATTTTATCAAAGAAGAACCAAATACATCAGAGGACTTCAACTTAGAAGATGAAGAACAAGTTGATTTTGAAAACTTCAAGGCTTGGAAGTCCAAGAGCACAGTAAAGATCAAAATATTGAAAGATATTCGAGAGTCATCCAATCAAGAAGTTAGAAGATCTCAAAGGGAAAGAAAGAAACATATAAGGTATGGCTATGACACATCATTAATCTTGAAGCATTGTATATACATATCTAAAGACTTTATGTTAGAGGAACCCAACGAGGTTGAAGAGTGGACATAAGCTATGTAGGAGGAAACTGAAGCTCTTCAAGAGATAGCACTTGGGATTTCGTTCCGAAGTGAAAAAGAATGTACAAATTGAAAATGAATTTAGATGGGTCAATAAACAGGTATAAATCAAGGCTAGTAGCAATGGAGTTTTCTCAAACAATGGAGCGGAGTATGAGGAGACCTTCTCACCTATAGCCAAGATTCCAACTATTTCAGTTTTAGTAAGTATTGTTGCTTCATAGAATTGGAACTTGTACCAATTAGATGTTGAAAATGTGTTCCTAAATGGGTGGATCTCTCAACAGGTCTATGTGACTTAACCACTAGGATATAAAGAAAAAGACAAACCTAATTATGTATGTAAATTAAGGAAGGAATTGTATGCTTTAAAGAAAGCTCCTAGAGCTTGGAACCATAGGTTGGCCACACTTGCAGGAACAGGGTTTTGTTGCAAGCAAGGCAGATTCTTCATTGTTCATTAAGAAGACTAATTGAGAGGTTATTTGTCTATGTGATTATGTGGATGATATTATCATTACAGGAAATGATGCTAATGACATCAAAAAGATTAAAATCCATATGATGGAGGATTTCAAGATCATTGATCTTGGATTTCTTACATATTTTTTTGGTTTAGACATTGTTTATATAGATTTTGGTGTTTTCATTACTTTTAACAAGAGAAGATATATGCTGTGGGATGAGTACATTGAGTCCATTCGTGCATACCCCAAGAAAACCTCACATGGAAGCTACCAAAAGGATCTTAAAGTACTTGGTGGGTACCATAAATGAAGGGCTATTTTATTCATTTACATCTAACTTGCATATCAAGCTATACTCTTATGCAGATTCGACTAACTCAAAAGATGATAGGAGTAGCACCTCTCACTATTTAACTTTTGTAGGGTCTAAGTTGATTTCATGGTCATCAAGGAAACAACATACTATGGCATTGTCATCAACTAAAGTTGACTATAGGGGCTTAGCAAATGCAAAACAACAGGCGATGTGGTTAAAGCTACTCTACTCAGACTTTGGACTACATACGTACACTCCAATGATCTCTAGAGATAATACTAGAACACTAATCATATATATATCATGCAAGGCCTAAGCATATTGCAGTGCATTATCATTATGTGAGAGAGAACCTACTATATAGCATAACCTATTATTGCTTATGCTGTATGTGCCAATAATAACATACAGCATAACCAATAACATACAGCATGTAAGGAATCAATGTGGCTTTCACGTCTTGCTTGTGATATGGGTTTACCTCAACATGTACCTAGTTTGCGCACTGACAGTCAGAGTGCCATTGTTTTGGCTAAGAATCCGGTCAATGATGCAAAGACCAAGCACATTGAGGTCAGGTATCACTTCATTAGAGATTGCCTGGTGAGTGAGCACATTATTCTTGATAAGGTTCACACTTGAGATAATGATGTAGATGCTTTAACTAAAGCTCTACCACATGATAGATATTGACATTGTTCTCACTTATGGGGGTTACATGTATCATGATCTTACACAATTACTTGCACATTGTGTAACATGCCCATCAGGTGGGAGGTATAGTTTGTATACTTATACTCAGGTATTCTTTATCATTCATTATTTTTCTACCATACTTACTTTGACCATATTGGCCTTTAGTGGGAGACTGTTACTCTTAGTGTCCATGTGAAAGGCAAAATGGCCACCAGATACTTCTTTGTATATGTTCTTTAATAGAACATATAGTGGCATAGTCAGCCACAGATTGCAAGTTTGACTACATTTGTAAGTTCTAAGAATTTTGTCTTCGTGGTCCCTATGTACCTTGCTTTTCCTACGTATTCTGGAGCCTCTCTATGGAGTACCGTGTACGACCCTAGGGGCCCAATTTTCTACTCCGAGGATATTGTAATGCTGATCTTCAGAAGCAGAGTGCAGTGTGGTGCATCACCATTGAATTACTTCAAGAAAGATTTTGGTATCGCACATAACACTTGATTTTTCCTTTCACATACACAATCAACTTGAAGAGTACTACCGCCCCTCATAGGGTGTGTCTCATTAGAAGAATACATGACTTCCTCATGTATATCCAAGAATTGATGAGCACTATTGAATATATATTTGAGCATTCAATAATTCTAATTTTAGCTCATAGATGTAGAGATGTGAATCTTGATGACAATGTATGTCACACTATCTTTTTCTATTACAAATTCAAGCTCACATGGATACTTGATGTTAGACTTCATCATCTCTTCGAAAAGAGACCTTGGATAAAGGAGTGGATCTCTTTCATGCTCATCATAAACCCCTATGAAAAGATGGGGGAAATATGCCTCTAACTATATGAGACAAGTAATTACTCCATCTTGAAGCTTCATGATTGGTTTGTTACCGTTTAAGAGGCTCCCTAACAATTCAACAAGGCTTTCAATCTTTTGAACTATTTAAAGTGTGGTAGATCTTGATCGTGGATATAAAATCACAAGTAAAAATGAAAACATTTGCCACCGCATGCCAAATTTATATTCCTGAGTATGTCCATAACCTTTATAATGATATATAAGATGTTAGAACACATCATGATTGTCATATTATCAATGAAAACTTTATATTTTATACCATATAGATGGCATTAACATCTGAAATACATTTTATTGAAGAATCTTTTAAAGTCTTCTTGCACATTTTAACCAAAGAGGAAGAATATAATGAAGAGGCAACCACTCTTTTTATAGGAGGCTCAAATTCAATAGCTATCTACTCTGCCCTGCTTTAACTTTGAAAGTACAATTGTAGAGGTGAATGGGCATAGTATCCATGTCACTCCCTATATCCCACAAAGAAGGAGTTAGGCTAGATTACAACTAGTTAAGACTAGCCAAAGCCATTACATGTCTATTCAAGGGATTAAACTCTTGATCTCCCCCTAAAGAATCCAAAGCTTTACCTACTTATATCTTTTCAGCTTCGACTTCATAAATGTTGATTCATTGAGATAATAACAATTAAATTATTAATGAATTTTAACTTGAAATTAGTATGTATAAAACAGATATTGAAAAATCAACAACACATAGTCTAAATGCATAGCTATAGGCTCCAAAAATTTGAAGGTCGGAAAATTTCTATTAAAAATATGAGGTCTTATACACTTTTTAGATTGTCCATTTCATCAATGCTTGTAGAACTTAAATTTCTTGCAAATGCAAGAAATCATCATATAGAAAACGATCTATGACAATAAATTTAAGCCTCATTGATACAATTTGGAAGGAACATAATCATATCATACACTCCCCTGTGAACATATGAAGAAATCCAAAATAAATACATGTGCATAGTTTAAAGAAAAATTTTATATAGTATAAACAATGTAGAATCCTAATTGAAAATAATATTCACTATGGATCAAGTCTTCAACACTCAATGGTTGAAAAGAACAAACATTTATTATCACTAGCATTCCAAAAATCTATTTGTCTAGTGGTTCCAACATATGTATGTGCGTAAAGAAAAACTCATCAATGAAAATTTGACAAACAGGTACATGTATAATGAACGATGCCTTCACACTTTTCACACAATATTCAGAATGTACTTGTAAGGCTATAAGATTTTTGTATCTTGCACAATCATACAAGAAAACATAGGCAAAAAAAAAGCATGGCCATATTTAAGGAAATATTCGATGTCATGTAGAACTCGAAATTGTACAAAAATACTCCTAATTCTTTGAGACTTTTGCATTCCAATGGAAATCCACAATAATGCACAACCTCTTATCTGTAGACGTTTTTCACCAAATAGATATATGAATGTCTATTACCATCTTCTATTTTGCAAATGCTCTATGCTATACATCGTCTTTACCATCATACATTCATAAGAGAATAAATTTGAAAATCATTTTATGTAGTCGTTACAACGTATATGCGTGTGAAAAGATACCTACCTTATGAAGTAGTTGCGTAAGAGGAACATTTTCGAAATAATAATTCCTTAACATCCATAGTAAATGTTTAGAATTTACTGTGAGGCGAAGAGATATTTCCTCCTCAATTAACATAGAAAAAAACATAATTGAGATAAAAATAAAAGATACGTACATAGGTAGAGTTTGAAAACGTCACAAAAACACTCAGATTTAAGAGAGAATTCCCTATCAAAGTATTATCAAGGAGAGTTTTATGTATAAAAATGTGCTTTTGAAAACTCTTATACTAATAAATGTCCATACATACCTTTCATGTCGTGAGACTTACACTTGACAACACCATCTTTTAGTTGTCTACAAGATCTTGCGATCTTCATGCAATTTAGAATATTAAGACTATATTAAGTTTTAATGAGGAAGAGGTCGAGATTATATGGAGGAAAAAAAACTTTTGTGGTGCGTTCATGAGTGATTATGATGGAAAATATTTTTTTTAAGGACTTGGCTACGAAAATGGGCGGTTCTGAATGAATTTTTTGTTCTATGATTTGTTAAAAAGAAAGTCACTTTTCTAGCTCACATTATGCATGGATTTTGCGTTTGGGCCAAGAAAGCCACTACCTATCATAAATGTTGATGGAAAGGTCATATAATTGTGAAATTCGTAAAACTTCAGGTCTTTAGGCCATGTTGTTACAAGATTTCTTTCTCTGTCTCTAAGGCCAAAAAATGAGACGAGGTGAATCCTTGTCACCTCCCATGTAACCTGGTATCTTATATGGTATAGATTGTGTCCACCAATTGCTTTTCATTGGCCCATCATTAGTAAGTCCTAAACACAAAAATGCCAAGAAAGATTCATTTGATCTTTTAATTTCAAGAATGGGAGTTATTTATTATTGTTAATGCATGACATAAACGCTATCTACTATTTATCTATTGATGCATTCATAGTGTCTATTTATCAGTTTTTTTTGTAATCTACCATGTTTATGTGGATGACATATAGTAAGTTCGATGCAACAATTTCATATGGAAGTACATATTGAAACAATAAATATGATAGTTTTAAAGATGCATTATCAGGGATTTAAGATCAAAGATTTTTACAAGTTTCAATAATCGTTTGGAACAAGAGAATGAAGTTGCATGGTTAGAAGACTCTTTTGTACCTATTTCCCAAGACACAGGAAATTAAAAAAGAAAGAATTTTATTAGAATCATGATGTGCATTGTGTAGGGAGTGAAAATGTCAAGAGGAAACTACACTTAAAATACTTATAATTTGGTGGCCCAAAACGGCTCAAGATATATTGGATTATGTTACTTGGTATTAAATGTCAAGTAAATAAGGCTAAATAAATTACAAGTCTAACATTACTACAATTTCTAAAAGCTACATGGAATTGGTTGAAGGTTACATCCATGGATTTTATTATTGACTTGCATTAAGGACGGTTATTTAAAATCGAATTATGCTAGCTGTTCATTTCTTTAGTATAAATGCATCATTCTATATCCATAAGAGAAATTATGGAAGGTCCTCATGTTGGTATTTTTTTATTCAAAATGTTTTCTATTTACATGGGTGACCTAGGTCTTTCTCTTTCCACTAATCATTTCATATGAAACATGTTTTAGTGGCAAACATCTTGAGATGGATGGTCAAATAGAGCACGTTTACCAAATTTTAGAAGATCTATCTATAGATTATGTCTTTAAAGTTTAAATTTCTTGGAACGGAAGAAAACTATGGGTTGACTAGTGTCTTGCCTCTTCGTGAGCTTCAGCATCTGCAGCATACAGAAGTTCCTCGTCGGCATGGGCAGCGCGTATCGAGCGAAATACCACCATATAAAATCTATTTTGTTGCACCGGCAGATAACCAGCTTCTTCTGCTCTGTTCTACTCAGCTGTAGCCATGCAACGTTCTACGTTATGCTCGTCTTCTGTACTTCCATGGCTGATACTACTGCCATAAGTGTTGTTCTCGCTGTTGCTATTGTTGTTCTGCTAACTTGCGTGCAATCAAAACAGAGCGAAATTGGAGTAGTGAGTGGCTGGGTCATTACCTCGTTTGTGGGTTTCATTTTCGCAAACGCCTTTTCTTCTCTAGGGGGTCCATCATTGTGGTCGCACTTCTTGCTTCCTCCCATAAGCAATCCCGGTTATGTAGTGTTCAGCTCCTCTTTATATAGGACGGTCATCATGCTCGTGTAGTGGGATTGCTGACATCTTCTTCAAAGTGCCAAAACTAAACACATGGAGGTGTCTTGTAAAACGTCCTTTCATACAGCTGAAAGAGTTCTTTCTTATAACTGAAACATTAGGAAAGAATGTATTTAAAAAATCACCCCTCTTTATTATCACTACTCTTGTGATATTACACTTTAGTGGAACCGACTATTGTTTGAAATCTAAGGAATTTGCGCTCTACATAAGATGAAATAATTTGCGTTACGTAGAACTGTAGTCAGTCTCTCTCTCTCTCTCTCTCTCTCTCTCTGTGTTTCAATACATCTTAGGGTCTCCATGTTCATGAATGAGCCGTGGTCTCTTTCAACTTATGGTAGACCTAAACACATACTCAGCTTGTCTATCTAAAGATGCAATACGGAGTACATGTTCTTAATTCAACTTTCTTATAAAGATATAAAATATGAAATATGTTCTTAAGTCAACTTGCTTATAAAGATATAAAAACGGTATTTTCAAAAGAACGAACGAGAACGAGTGCTAAAACATATATATATATATATATATATATATATATATATATATATATATATATATATATATATATATATATATACATATATATATATGTGTGTGTGTATATATGTGTGTGTGTGTCGGAGGTAGGGTTTAAAATTACAGTGTCTAATTTGCATTATGAATTTTGAAAAAATATGTGCATGCAAACGCTACTAAATATTACTCATAAACGGTAGAAATGTGCGATTATGTGACAATCTCAAAAGAAGACAAAAGATGTGTTTTATAATTAGTACCCAATGCTTAGGCGTCCAATCATGCCCAAATGATGATGAAGTCTCCTACGTTGACTTTTCTAATCTAAAGAATGTCTAGAGTTTGCCTTCAATACCTATTGGGAATGTATAAAATTCAGCATACTTTGCATTGGGTGCCTTGAAGTTTGTCCAGCCTATGTCAAGGATTGAAAACTTCTTTAGGTGTACAAAATATATATTTTTTTCGTGATAGAAGTATCACTGGAATGGACATTCAATATCAATAGGGAACGTGTAAAACGGAACATAGGTCGCATTGAATGTTTTGAGATGTTTCCTTTCATTTCAGGGACTAGATGCATGTTCAAGTGTGAGGGACCCATGGAACTAATGGCACAAAATGTAATTTGTTTTTCAACTTCTGAAAGCTTATTTCTTCGATCTTTGATTGTGACATGAAAAATAAGACAAATTATCCCATAGAGTGCCTTGATAACTCAAAATTCATGGGTGTGTGACAAAGTGGGGAAGCACAAATAGAACTAGAGACAAAAGCGAAGAAAGAGATTTATGGACAAAGAAAGGTGAAAGTTCAAAGAGCTGTATGATGATCAGTAATATGAGAATGAGTGAAGCAAGCACTATAGATGAGTCCCTAAGTACAAAACACCATCACATATGAGTATATCATGTATATATGGTTACATGAGGAATAAACATCTTGCCAAATTTAGAATAAAAATTGTTTATGTATTGAGAAACTATTCACATCAATACTACTCAAGCGACACATAGGTATAACAAACTCCCTTGGAGTGAATGATGTCAATACATAAAAGGAGTGACATTTCAGACTCTAGAAGGTAGAAATCCAAGATTCCTTAAATTTTTTGGCTAGTATGAGCACCAAAACATTCTATAAAAGAAAACATCCTATTTCACTACCAATTGTATCACATACAACCACAAAAGGCTTTCCCATTTCTTATATGTTTAAAACAAAGTCTTAAGGAATGTTTGTTTCAATGATTCAAATGATGTTTGACAGGGACCATTCCACACATATCACGCATTCCTTTTAGTCAACTATATGATGTTATACTTTATGGGATATTTGGAATGAAGGTGTAATGCCTTGAGGATTTCAATGTGTTTTGTGTTTTGATTTAGCAGGTGAAGATCCATGAGGGTGTGAACGCGCATGGACTTGTAGATATTTAGAAGAATATTTTTAGAAGATGGTTATTTTTAGTTATTTTTGTAAAAAATAATGGATCGCTTTAGAAAGCGACGTTTTTGTAAAAATAGAAAATTACAAACTTGTAAATAAAGCAAAAACACGCTTTTCGGAGCGCGACCCTCATGTATCTTCTATTCAGGACGTAATAGGAATTTACTATAAATACGCATGCTCTGGTAGAGTCTCCATCAGAGCATGTGGAGGGAGATTGTACCCAATTTGGTGTCGTCTCTTATCTCTTTCTGTCTTTGAGTATTTTTTTCTCTGCGTTCGTACGTCTGTTATTCTCTGCGTTCGTGCGTCTGTGGTACCTGGGGCAACATATGAGGGGATTAGATCCCATTGATAAATCCTTACTATGTGCTCTCATATATTTCAATACTCCCTAACATCCCTAATATCCTTTAGAGTTTTAGGAATGGGAGAATCAAGAATTTTGTTCTTTTTTTTTTATAACTTTATCATGATCTATATGAATTCCCTCTTAAGATATGACGCTTCCTAGCCACACACTTTTGTCCACGAAAAAGAAATACTTAGTTCTCTTTCAATAAAATTTGTGTTCCTTAAGTGTTTGCAAATTTATATTGACATATATAACATGATCACCAACATCTTTAGAGTAAAGAAATATATCATCAAGAAATACTCAGATGAAGTCAACTTGATAGTCATGAAAAGTATTGTTCATCAAGAATAAATGTGATAGGAGAATTAGTTAATTCAAAAGGTAAAATCTTAAACTCGTTGTGAACATAACATGTTTCAAATTTTGTCTTGCGTTGGTCATCTAGTTTGATCCTAATCATCATGATATCTTGATTCTAATTCAATTTTGGTGAATACACATGGTCCACTTAATTAACTAAATTAATAATCTATACACGGAAGTGGATATTTATTTTTAATCATTCTTTTATTCAACCCCCTATACTCATTGCATAATGTTTAAGAGCTATCTTTCTTGATCAAAAATAGAACATGTCCTCGCTAAGGTAAAACACTTGGCCTTATCAATAATTTCTTCAAAAGATCATCTAAGTGAATATTGAGCTCCTTTAATTCATCTATGTTAAATCTATAGTCGACTGTGAACTATGATTCACTACTTGGATATGTGCCATTAGTGTGATCAATCCTCCTAGGTGGAGGTATACCAAGTATCTCTTCACAAAATACATCTGCATATGCTTTCAAAAGATTTTCTACCTTATTCAGACGTTTTACCTCATTATCTTTCCCATGTTCAATATTCACATACACTAAAAATGTTTTGCAACCATCATGTATACCTCTAATTAGCTACATGGCGAAAATTAGAATAGGTTTAGTATTAGGATCATCACCTATCTTGCCCTAAATTGAGTGCTCATTATTCATATTTGATTGATGTAGAACTTGGAACTAACTAGTCCATAACGAAATTGCATCATACCATTTCATTACATCACATGAAAAATTCCCAAAAATACCTATCACGAAATGTAAACACATGTAGTTATTCCGTTTGCCGTCTCAATAAGTCTCGATATCTATGTATGTATAAAAATCACTAAAATCTACACCAATGTGAAATATAGAAAACAATCCTTGCTTTTTGGATCAATTAAAAATCTAACTTTATGTTTAGAGATCATACCCAAAATCAAAATGACAAAAGCCCTTGCGAGAGAACTAGTCCTCATGCAACCTTATTTCCAATTCGGGCACTTACGTCCATAATGTTCTTTATTAGTTGTTGTTTGTTTTTAAATCATATCTATCACCATTGCTTGTGGAATCCCAAAGATTGCTTTGTTTGGACATGCATATGTTCGACGTCCTTGTTTTCTACAATGAAAGTAGAG
Source organism: Ceratopteris richardii (assembly GCA_020310875.1). Taxonomy (NCBI): domain Eukaryota; kingdom Viridiplantae; phylum Streptophyta; class Polypodiopsida; order Polypodiales; family Pteridaceae; genus Ceratopteris; species Ceratopteris richardii. The sequence continues at coordinate 25,734,775 of CM035410.1, forward strand.
AGGGAGTCTTTTGGCATGCTTAATAAAATCAAAGTCCTGCTTTGAAACAATCGGTTCATGCATCCTTTCAGTTTCCATATGATAGACCATTAATAATGGAGTTTCATACATCCAGATTCATTCACTTAATAATGGAGTTCCTCATGAAGCCATTTGATAGACCTCATCTACAGAGCATCCTTGATAACCTTTAATGCATATTTGTGAATATGGGAAAAATTCTCTTTATACTCATCCAAAAAAAAACTACGTTTGTCACCATCATGTTGTCCATAATTTTAAAACTCCATCTTCTTCTCCATTTGTCTTTAAATGTGAAATTGCCTGGAACGGATGAAAACTATGGCTTGACTACTGTCTTGCCTCTTCGTGAGCTTCAGCATCTCCAGCATACAGAAGTTCCTCGTCGGCATCGGCAGCGCGTATCGAGCGAAATACCACCATATAGAATCTATTTTGTTGCACCGGCAGATAACCAGCTTCTTCTGCTCTGTTCTGCTCAGCTGTAGCCATGCAACGTTCTACGTTGTGCTTTTCTGTATTTCCATGGCTGTTGCTACTGCCATAAGTGTTTGTCCGCTGTTGCTATTGTTGTACATGGTATGGGTGACGAATAAGAAGCTGCAAACTTGCGTCCAATCAAAACAGAGAGAAATTGGAGTAGTGAGTGGCTGCGTCATTACCTCGTTTGTGGGTTTCATTTTCGCAAACGCCTTTTCTTCTCTAGAGGGTCCATCTTTTCTTCTCTCTCTCTCTCTCTCTCTCTCTCTCTCTGCGCTTACATTCTCCTACGTTACAAAGCAATCCCTGTTATGTAGTGTTCAGCTCCTCTTTATATAGGACGGTCATCATGCTCGTGTAGTGAGATTGCTGGCATCTTCTTCAAAGAGCCAAAACTAAACACATGGAGCTGTCTAGTAAAACGTCCTTTCATACAACTGAAAGAGTTCTTTCTTATAACTGAAGCATTAGGAAAGAATGTATTTGAAAAATCACCCCTCTCCATTATCAATACTCTTGTGATATTACACTTCAGTGGAAACCGACTATTGTTTGAAATCTAAGGAACTTGCGCTCTACATAAGATGAAATAATCTTCATCTTCTTCTCCATTTGGTAGTGAGGAGAATAGTAATGCTTTTCTGCTCGCTCTCAGAATTCCTTCTACAGAGCTTGAACAAAATCTATCTCAGCCATTAAAAAATGAAAACAAGTCATCAAGTTATAATAAGATGCATTCATCTGAATAATCATGATAAATATTGTTCATCAAGCACATGAATGTGATAAGAGTTTTTGCTAATTCAAAAGGTAAAATTGTAAATTCATAGTGACCATAACGTGTTTGAAAAGCCACCTCGGGTATGTCATCTAGTTTGATCCTTATCATCATGATATCCTCATCTTAAGTCAATTTTGGTGAATAACCTTGGTCCAATTAATTAGGTCAAGTAATAATCTAAATGAGAAAGTGGATACTTATTATTTACCCTTCTTTTATTCAAGTTCCTATAGTCATTGTATAGTCTAAAATTATTCGCTTTGACATTGGTCCATATTCCCCTATGCAAAATTAGCAACATTCAAACCACCTTTGTATTCTCAATATTCGGGTGCCAAGGGTCCCAAGACTTGAATTCTCTCTAAGAGAGTGATGCAAGTTAAGAGTTATTTCTGATTTTATGACTCAAATCAATTTCCGCAACCCACCTAATCCAATGCATATTACCGAAACCGTTCTTGTCTTTCCTTCTTTAACTAAGAAAGAGAAAATAATGAAAACGAAAGAAAAGAATGCGAAACCAAAAGCGAAAGAGCTTTTTATTCTTTGAGCAAGAAAGCTAAAACAGTGATAGCGAAAAAAGAATGTAATGAAACACTTATCATGTGTTCATATGACATCATATGTGACATCATATCGTGTGTATTTCATACTTGTTCTTATGTGACATCATATGTGACGTCATATGCCAATCTGCACATGCAGAACTAACAAACCATTTATGGAAAAAAAAACCATTTATGCGTTTCAGTGATGAAGAGAAGACATGACGTGCGTTTCCGTGTCGTACATGTGAGAGCGCGCTTGTTTGCAGATAATGACCGACAGACGCGACAAAGCCTTAATTTTCTCGGGCTCTTCTGTAAGATATAAAAGAAAACTGAAGATAGTTGATAGTAATAACAAATGCTTTTCTTTACTTTTAACTAACAATTTCAATAACAACTATTAAGTAACATTTTCCTTCGTGTCCTAAAATCGTAATATGTGCAAATCATATCTACACACCAAAGAGGAATGAAACTGAGAAAACAACTGCAATATAGAAGATGTGGAAAACAACTGCAATTAAGATTTTAATACATTCGTAGCAATAACACATGGATTTCAGAAAGCAACCGCAATATAGAAGGTTCTAATACCTTTGTAGAAATAACATAATAGAAGTTCAGAAAACAAGTGAAATATAGAAGATTCTAATACCTTCGTAGAGATAACATAATAGGAGCTAGTTAGCTCTCACCATTCTAAATCTATCCCTACGTACTCTAAACCTACAATGTTTACATATGTTAAAGGAAATATTTTATTATCGTAAAAAAATTCCGATATTTCACAAAGATTGTATTGATCAAACACAAGAATCCCTTTCTTATGTAAATACGTATCTAGAAGTGATCCATAGAATTCTTATATTCAAAAGCTTCTCATCTTTCCTTTTTATTTTTTAATTCTTATATCTTATCTAAGAAGTGAATTTGGCCATTATTTAATTGTTGTACATTGACAAGAACATTGCGTTTTGTACAAGTATTAAAATTCCGTATATTTCTTTAAGGTTTTAGTTATACATATACGTATCTTAGGGAAGATATTAGACCCTCCATAGCTTGCTTGGAATATATGCAATGTAGCTTTGCAAGAAATCTTGAGGGAGTCGGTCAGTACTATGAAAATGCTGTAAATGAGTGAGGTCGGAACAAATGGTTTGATTTCTAGAGAAATGGAAACTTTTATCCTCATCTAAGGATGTGATCTTTTTTTGTAACTGTGTTTATTGACCGATTTTAGATTTTGTTTTCTAAAGACGATGTTTGGTTTTAAAATCTCAAATGGTTTCTAAAATCGGAAGGTTCAGATAAAAACAATTAGTCAATCATGTTCAGTTTTGCATTGGATTGAAATAACAGATCTCAAATAAGAATTTTTATATCATAAAGGTGATCATTTTTTGGCAGTTTCGAGAAGCGCAATGAGTGTCCTAATTGAAAAAAACATTGGGATTGTAGAGGTCGCAGATCCGAAAAATGAACATCTTCTATAAAGTGTAAAGGGTAAATGCTGAAAATTCTTGAGTGTGATTGATAATTTGGGTTTAGAGAAAACTTTGATATCTCAATCTTTCAGTGTAAAAAGTTCACATAGTTTGGTTGCATTGGAGCTGCTATTTCTCAAAACATGGGATAAAGCTTTAGACACTTAAACGGGAAAATTTCTTTTTTTACAGCGCAAAGGAAATCTATAGAGCTCTTCTTCCGATATGTAAGAAAATAAACTCCATTTATGGCATACTTCCACTCACATACTGAAGAGAGCTTTCTGAATACTGAATACAAAGTGCAATGCATGTCTGTACTAACCTAGGAAGATGCAATTCTTACTGTGGATAGATGTCATGCGTGCCTATCTCTACACGAATCTCCTCCATGAGGTACAACACCGGTCAGACCCCGAACTCAATAGGGATACCAACTTAGAAAATGGGCATGTGTGGAATGTCAAGGACAAAAGAGCTTTAGGTCAGCTGTTACTTGCCTGCGATGAACTGATGAAAGGACATATCACTGCCTGCAAGACGTCCAACGATGCTTGGCATACGTTATCCGCCTTGTATGAAGACAAAACCCCTTCGAAAATATGTGCATTAGAGGCCGAGTTTCATAATTTGACAATTAGGCCACACGACACAATTACCAAGGTCATAGCCCGATTTGAGAACTATCAGCGTAAATTAGCACTATGTGGTAGGCGGATCTCTACTAAAGACATGGCCATTAAAAGGCTTCTTAACAAGTTAACTGATTCATACGAGACATTTGTCACAACTTTGTATAGTCGCGGCCAAGTCTTATCTTGGGAAGAGGTTCATCAACTATTACTCCTTCACGACTCGCGAGCCAAAACGACTTCCTCACAAGAGTTAGCCATGTAGGCCAAAGGCCCATTCACTTAAGGCAAAACCTCAAGTCATCATGCTAGCAATGGATCTAAGCAAGGATGGCATAATTCATCGAAGAATTTCACTTGTAAATTTTTATGGCAAACGTGGCCACATTGAAAAATATTGCTTCAAGAAAGAGATCCAGGACATGTCTAAGTCTAATTCCAAGAGTGAACATCATTCTCACTGCACAAGTGAAGACCTATTTTTCACAAGTGAACACAAAGAACTTGTGGCAAACACTCCCAAGAAAGAATGGATCTTTTATAGTGGTGCTTCATCCCACATGTTCTATGACAAAGATGATTTCCATGACTTTGAAGAGCATCAAGGAAAAGTTTACCTTGGAGACAACAAGTGCATTGAAATCCAAGGAAGAGGAAAAGTTCAAGTCATCAACTCTGAAGGCGAGATCAAGTCACTAAAAGATGTTCTATATGTACCAAGCCTCTGTAAGAATCTTCTTTCAGTCAAAGCCATCACAAAGTGCAACATGACGGTTCAGTTCAATCACAAAAAAATTCAAGTCATTGATCGCAAATCCTTTGAAGTGATAGCTCAAGGATATGAAGATAAGGGTCTCTACAAGCTTTCACGTTTTATAGCCAAAGATTCAAGTCTTACCTTGTGGCATTGTAGATTTTGACATAACTCTTGGTTAGCTAAGATCTCTTCTAATTATCTTGTCAAAGGTCTACCCAGGATCGCGCAAGTAGAATTGAATTGCAAAACATGTGACAAGCAAAGAGCTTTCTCTTTGCCTAAAGAAGCATCCATTTATGCAAATAAACCCTTAGCATTAGTCCATATTGACATAAAAGAGGGAAATATAAATGATCAATATAAAGGGAAAAATAAAAGAGGAATGGGAAGTCTAGAATATTAAAGTATTTAAACCTTGTCCCACTCTCTTTAGAAGGAAACAAAAGTCATTCCAAAGGCCCCATAGCCCCACCACACCTTTTTGAATTTACAACAAAGGAAACCTTTTGTTTATGCATATATCTTATATTCTTGGGCCCCTATCTCAAAAAAATGATGCATCAAAGTCAAAATTTTGTGGATTGGACCCCTTTCATGCATTTTGAGGAGAAAATATCATTTTTTTGTAATAAAGCTCCAAAATATCCAAGAAATATGGAAAAATAGGCCAAATATCACATTGTCCTCAGTCTAGAATCTTCTGGATCTTTGTAAACAATTCCTATTTCACCACAAATGTAAAATATCTATAAGATTCATCTCAATAAGGCCTATAAAAGGACCCCTTGGGTGTTGGTGTAAATTGCAAGCCTACACATTTGGCTCAAGGGATGCATTGAAGTCTATGCATACATGAAGAAGCATAGGAACATATGCTAGTGGTTAATTACCACTTTACCTCATTGTAAAAGTCAAATTGACTTGGAATCTTTTGTAATCACCTACCAAAATTAGTCGTGGAAAACTAGCTCATTTGATTGAATTAATATATCCTAATATGTAGGAGCTTGATCATAGGGAGCCAAAATTTGAATTTGAATTCAAATCTTCACTCATTACATATAAAAGTGAACATGAAAAGTCGCGGGTAGGAGAGATCACTCCCGAGCTTCTCATTTCTAATTTTGAGTGTGTGTGAGGACTATACTATAGCCTACACCTCTCTACACCACTAGGCAATGTTGTTCATGCCAATGGGATTGTATAGAGGTGTTTATTAATAGATACATTTACGTCATTCATCTCTAAGTTCTCTATTAGTCTACTCAAAAGTCTGTCAACTTGTCAACGGCATATCTCGGTCAATTCTTCACCAAATTCAGTGATTCAAAGCTTATTGAATTCAGCTCAAAGTTTGAAGTGTTCTACATGCTGTCAAAGTTTGAAGTGATTCTATTCAGCCATTTCAGAGAAATCTATGTCGAGATGAACTGTGGTCATTTTCTGTGACAGTCCTAAAAAGTCAGGGGTATAGCTAAACTTGCTAGATTGATTTCTCTTAGCATAGTTTATCTTCTTACATCATTCCACTTGCAAATGGTAGCTTACTAAGATAAATAAATACCCCTAGAAGGAATTTTATCAATTACTTATGTGCTCGTCACACTGAGCAAAACATTCAGCAGGTGTTAAGACATAAATAGAAGGTTTTCTTGAGTTTGTGAACTTCAAAGTTATCTGTTTTGGTTCAATCATTACACACATCACTTCCAAAGTACATAGGCCATTTTTTGGTGTTATTGGAAAGCTAAGAAGGTCTATTTATCAAGTTTGAAGCAAAAGAGGGCTGGTACAAAGTAGGTGTAGCAGTACCTACTGAGTCGCTTGGAGCATCCATCCATCTTTCCCAACAGTGGTATCAGAGCAATAGAGGTAAAATGGGAGATGGTTTTCCTTCATTTATTGATAAATTGGACAGGAAAAACTATAAAGCTTGGTCTCTAAGGATGAAGGCCTTCTTACAAGGAAGGAGTCTCTATGAATACATCTCAAGAGATGAGGAATTGCCCTCATTCAAAGCAAGAGGATTGCCAACCAAGGAAGAACAAGAAAAACTCAACACATGGTGTGCTAAGGATGCATTGGCAAGGTCTTATTTACTCAACTCTATCTCTGACTTTCTTTTGCCACATATAAAAAATTGTAAGACATCCCAAGAAACTTGGGAAACCTTGTCATCATACTTTTCCTCCAATACAAGGGCTAGGAAAAATCAGTTGTGGATTGAATTCACAACACTAAGGAAGCAAGCTCTTTCAGAATTTGTGACCAAGATCAGAGATGTTGCAGATCAGTAAGCAAGCATAGGAGAAGAGATTGAAGAAGAGCAAATGGTAAGGCAAGTGATCAATGGAATCAAGGCTGATGACAAATGGGAAAGCTTCACCACTGCAATGGATCTCTACATGGGCATGCACACTCCAGATCTTACAACTCTCATGGGACAACTATTTCCACATGAAGCAAAGCTCACCAAAAATGGAGATACATCCAAAGGTAATAACTCTTCTGCCCTATACACTGATAAGAAGTCTGAGGATAAAGGCAAGAGAAAAAAAATGGAAGATGAAGGTTCTACCTCCGAAGCCAACTATGTAGGGAGAGGTAGATCTTCAAGAGGAAGGGGCAGAGGAGGTAAGCAAGGTAGGGGGAGACCCTATAATTCATCACCATGCAACATTTGTGGTTTGTCAAATCATACTACAGATGAGTGTTTCAGGAATTACAAAAACCAGAGAGGAAGAGGCTACCAAAGAGGTGGATACTCACAGTCAAGAGGAAGGTTCAACCATCACCAAGGCCACAACAGCAATTACAATGGCAACTACCAATGAGGATTCAAAACTAGAAAGGACTACAACAACTACACAGAGGAGCAGGATGACTCTCTTCTGATCATGAACATGACTTCAAAGTCAGGTACAAATGTGACCACCTATTCTACATTGACTCAGGGTGCTCAAATCATGTGGCTGGCAATGTGGCACTACTCTCTGAACTTGAGGAACCAAAAGGTAAACATCAAGTCCAAATAGGTGATGATACAAAGCATTCAATAGTTAAAGTTGGAAATGTTAAGACTTGTGATGGTAATCAGAATTTGTTGAGTAGGGTACTCTATGTACCAACAATTACCAAAAATTTGATGAGTGTTGGTCAGATTGTGGAGAAAGGTTTGCAGGTCAGATTCAATCAATATGGAGCATTTGTGGAAGACCCAAGACATGGGTTCAAGAGGATTTCTAAAGGAGAAAAATCAGGTAGACTTTTGACTTTTGAGTTGGAAGATACAAAGAATATTGCACTATACAATTATAAAGATAAAACACTTTCAGAGCTCAAGATTTGACACAAAAGGTTAGGGCACATAGGAGAAAGAACCTTGAAACAAATGTGGAGGGACCAATGTGTGCTTGGGATACCTAATGTATCCACGCAACATATGATTTACAAGTCTGGTGCTTGTCAATTTGGTAAGTCTCACAGGTTACCCTTCTCCAAGAAAGGATATATGCATGAAGACTACCTAGAGCTTGTACACACAGATGTATGGGGACCAAGCAAAGATCCCTCAGTCTCAGGATCAAGGTAATATGTGTCTTTCATTTATGATTATAGCAGATGGACTGTATTATACTTCCTGAAGCACAAGGATGAGGTATTTAATTGTTTTAAGAAATATCTTGCATAAGTTGAAAACCAAACAGGAAAGAATTTGAAGAGGCTAAGGTCAGATGGAGGAGGTGAGTACTTCTCCAATGAATTTGAAGACTTCTTGCAGGACAGAGGCATCAAAAGAGAGATAACGACAAGGTATTCTCCTAAACAGAATGGGGTAGCTAAAAGAAGAAATAGGTTAATTGTTGAGACAGCTAGATCTATGCTTAATGAGAAGAAGTTACCTAACTATCTATGGGCAGAGAGTGTTTCTACTGTCACTTACCTCATAAACAGGTTACCATATAAGTCTCTTGATGGTATGACACCCTATGAAGCATGGCATGGTAAGAGACCATCATTAGATCAGTGCAAAATATTTGGATGTATAGCATATGTGCACATTCCTTCTCAGATAAGGGGTAAGCTAGACCCAAAGGCTGAAAAATGCATTTGTATTGAGTATGATTTAAATAAAAAAGATTATAGGTTTTATAATCCTACCAATAAGGGATTTATTGTAAGCAGAAATTTGATCTTTGATGAAAATGATTCTTGCAGGAAGGTTAAACTACCCTATGATTTGGAAGAGGAATTTCCAAAACTTGCAAAGGAGGAACCTACTCAGAATGAAGACTCAAGTTCAGATGATGAAGACATTATCAACCTTGAAGAATTCAAGGCATGGAAGTCCAAGGGCAAAATGAAGATGAAGAAGCTTGAAGACATACCTGAATCTTCAACTCAATCAATCAGAAGATCTCAAAGAGAAAGCTAAAAACCTATCAGATACGGGTATGATACATCTCTTGTTACTAAACATTCAGTTTATCTTGCCAAAGATTTGTCAAATGAAGAACCAGGATCATATGAAGAAGCAAGAACCAAATCAGAATGGAAAGAAGCTATGGATGAGGAGATTGGAGCACTCAAGGAGAGTGACACATGGGAGTTAGTACCTAAGAAGGACTCCATGAAGGTAATAGATGGATCTATAAGTTGAAAAGAAATTCTGATTGAACAAATAATAGGTACAAAGCCAGATTGATAGCCAAAGGTTTTGCACAAACCCAAGGCATTGACTATGAAGAGACATTTTCTCTTGTGGCCAAGATGCCAACAATCAGAGTGTTGGTAAGTGTGGCTGCATCAAAGAATTGGAACATGTACCAATTGGATGTCAAGAATGCTTTCTTGAATGGATGGATTTCAGAAGAAGTTTATATGTCACAACCTCCTGGTTATGAGGACCCTAAGAAGGTAACTAATGTTTCCAAATTAAAAAAGGCTTTATATCGATTGAAGCAGGCACCTAGGGCATGGAATTACAAGTTAACTACATACCTCCAAGCCCAAGGTTTTGTCATGAGCAAGGCTGACACTTCTCTGTTCATTAAGAGAAGAAATTCAGAGGTAATATATCTCTGTGTTTATGTTGATGACATCATCATTATAGGTAATGATGTCAATGGAATCAGGGATATCAAAAGCCAGATGATGAAGGAGTTCAAGATCAATGATCTTGGTTGATTGAAGTATTTTCTACGGCTTGAATTAGTTTACACTAATTCAGGGATATACATTACTCAGGACAAGTATGTACTGGATATGTTGAAGAAGTTTCACTTGCAGGATGCTAAAGTAGCAAGCACTCCAATGGAGGTAAACCTAAAGCTAAGTGCCCATGAAGGTGAGGAAGTCAAAGACATTACAGGTTATCAAAGCATGGTGGCTAGCTTGAACTATGCTACTCTTACAAGAATTGATATTGCATATGGAGTACGTGTGCTAAGTGATTTTATGCACAAGCCAAGGATACCTCACTTAGAGGCTGCCAAGAGAATCTTGAAGTATCTCAAGGGTACACAGAACCATGGTTTGTATTTCCCTTACACTTGAGATATTGATATCAAAATTTATTCAGATGCAGATTGGGCAAAATGCAAGGATGATAGGAGGAGCACTTCTAGATATATCTCTTTTGCAGGTGACAAACCAATTTCATGGTCTTCAAAGAAGCAACCTACTGTTGCTTTGTCTTCCACAATGGCAGAGTATAGAGGACTGGATAATGCCACACAAGAAGCAATTTGGATTAAGCTTTTGTATACAGAATTGGGTTTGTTTACTGGGTCACCAATTATCTTTGGAGATAATACAAGTTCTCTTCACCTTGCACCTAATCCTATCTATCATGCTAGGATCAAATAGATAGAGGTCCATTATAATTATGTGAGAGAGAAGTTGATAAGCAAGGACATTCAACTTACCTATGTATCAACCAACATGCAACGTGCAGATTTGTTGACTAAAGCTTTGGATGGAACAAAACTTTGTAGGTTCAAATCCATAATTGGATTAGAAGATATACTTCAACATTGAAGATGAAGACTTAAGCCAAAATGTTTGTCTTGAGGGGGAGTTGTTGGTGTAAATTGCAAGCCTACACATTTGGCTCAAAGGATGCATTGAAGTCTACATATACATGAAGAAGCATAGGAACATATGCTAGTGGTTAATTACCACTTTACCTCATTGTAAAAGTCAAATTGACTTGGAATCTTTTGTAATCACCTACCAAAATGAGTCGTGGAAAAGTAGCTCATTTGATTGAAGGAATAGATCCTAGTATGTAGGAGCTTGATCATAGGGAGCCAAAATTTGAATTTGAATTCAAATCTTCACTCATTACATATAAAAGTGCACATGAAAAGTCGCGAGTAGGAGAGATCACTCCCGAACTTCTCATTTCTGATTTTGAGTGTGTGAGGAGTATACTATAGCCTACACCTCTCTACACCATTGGGCAATGTTGTTCATGCCAATGGGATTGTATACAAGTGTTCATTAATAGATACATTTACATCATTCATCTCTGAGTTCTCTGTTAGTCTACTCAAAAGTCTGTAAACTTGTCAAGGGCATATCTTGGTCTATTCTTCACCAAATCCAGTGATTCAAAGCTTATTGAATTCAGCTCAACGTCATCTACATGCTGTCAAATATTCTATTCAGCCATTTTAGAGAAATCTGCGTCGAGGTGAACTCTGGTCATTTTCTGTTATAGTCCTAAAAATGGGGGGGTATAGCAAAACTTGCTAGATTGATTTCTATTAGCATAGTATATCTTTTTACATCATTCCACTTGCAAATGGTAGCTTACTAAGATAATTAAATACCCCCAGAAGGAACTTTATCAATTTCTACTATGCAGGTCACACTGAGCAAAACATTCAGGAGGTGTAAAGACATAAATAGAAGGTTTTCTTGAGTTTGTGAACTTCAAAGTTATCTGTTTTGGTTCAATCATTACACACATCACTTCCAAAGTACATAGGCCATTTTTTGGTGTTATTGGAAAGCTAAGAAGGTCTACTTATCAAGTTTGAAGAAAAAGAGGGCTGGTACAAAGCAGGTGTAGCAGTACCTACTCAGTCTCTTGGCACATCCATCCATCTTTCCCCACATTGGGTGCCCTCCAAGAACAAGAAGAGTTGTATGCAGGTACATGCTGTGGGTGTAGTGGGTGCTCCAAACCTAGGAGAAGGAGTCTACCCTATGTCATTGTATTGAGAGAGCTATGCAAGCTCCTAATTTGTAAGTTCCCCCAAGATCATTTCTATCATTCCTCCATCTCCATTACCCTTAAACTTTGCTTATTCTACCCAATACACCCTCTCTTCTTTTCTTATTCCCTACTCCTTCCATCTTCCTTCCATTTTCTCCATCATTCCCAAACCCATTGAAGATTGTGGTAGCACCTGGCTCCTCTTCTCATTAAGAATCTCTTTCTTGTGATTGTTTTGTGTTTTGTGTATTTGTACTAAGAGGGCGGTGTGGATAACCCCTGCCTTAAGAGTACCTGTGTTGATTGTTCGTGTGTTGGTACAAAGAGGGCGGCGTCCATCACCCCCATCCTGTATTGTGGCATCTCTCTCTCTCTCTCTCTCTCTCTCTCTCTCTCTCTCTCTCTCTCTCTCTCTCTCTCTCTCTCTCTCTCTCTCTCTCTCTCTCTCTCTCTCCCTCCCTCCCTCCCTCCCTCCCTCCCTCCCTCCCTCCCTCCCTCCCTCCCTCCCTCCCTCCCTCCCTCTCTCTCTCTTTCTCTCTCTCTCTCTCTCTCTCTCTCTCTCTCTCTCTCTCTCTCTCTCTCTCTCTCTCTCTCTCTCTCTCTCTCTCTCTCTCTCTCTCTCTCTCTCTCTCTCTCTCTGTCTCTCTCTCCCCACACTCTCTCTCTCCGCCCGTAACACTACCTCTCTCTCTCTCTCTCTCTCTCTCTCTCTCTCTCTCTCTCTCTCTCTCTCTCTCTCTCTCTCTGTCTCTCTCTCTCTTTGCCCATAACGTGCACTCTCTCTCTCTCTCTCTCTCTCTCTCTCTCTCTCTCTCTCTCTCTCTCTCTCTCTCTCTCTTTCTCTCTCTCTCTCTCTCTCTCTCTCTCTCTCTCTCTCTCTCTCTCTCTCTCTCTCTCCCTCTCTCTCTCTCTCTCTCTCTCTCTCTCTCTCTCTCTCTCTCTCTCTCTCTCTCTCTCTCTCTCTCTCCCCCTCCCCTCCCGCAACTCCCTCCCCCGCAACCCCCTCTTCTCCCAACCCACTCCTTCCCTCCCCTCCACGCAACTACCTCCCCTGCAGCCCCCTCCTCTCCACACCCACTCCCTCCCTCCCCTCTGCAACTGCCTCCCCGTCAGCCCGCTCCTCTCCACTCCTACCTATCCCCTCCCGCTTGAGGACTACTTTCTCTTCATGTTTGCTTGAGCAACTGGAGTAATGTGAAATGCGGAGAGCAAAAGGGCATCGAGTTTGAAGTGCTTGTTGCATCTAAACACAACACTTTCTTCTTCACTTATTTGATGTCTGATAAGTTTGTTGAGACAATGAACTTGAGAAGATAGGGACTTTGGTTCAAAGGTTTGTTGAAGGAATGTTCAAATGTCGCATGTTGTCTTGTGAAGTCATACAAACTTCTTCATGGGGCCACTCATATGGCGAAGCAACTCGAGTCGAGTGGAGATATCGCATGCATACCATGCTTTGATGGCTACATTTTTTGTGGGGTCTATGTAATCTACACACTGTTCACTCCTTTTGACGACAGAGAAAAAGATGAGTCTTTCCCACCCTCCAACCACCCCCCACAACCTCCACAACCTCCCCTTATTCCCACCCACAACCTCCCACACCCCCCAACAACCACCCCCCACAACCTCCCACAGCCCCCAAAACCTCCCCCTACAACCTCCCATACCACGTACAACCTCCACAACCTCTGGGTACTCCCACCCACAACCTCCCACACCCTCCACAACCTCCACAACCTCCCCCTATTCCCACCCACAACCTCCCTCCCCCCACAACCTCCACAACCTCCCCCTATTCCCACCCACAACCTCCCACACTCCCAACAACCCCCCACAACCTCCCACACCCCCCACAACCTCCACAACCTCCCCCTATTCCCACCACAACCTCCCACACCCCCACAACCTCCACAACCTCCCCCTATTCCCACCCACAACCTCCCTCCCCACACAACCTCCACAACCATCCCCTATTCCCACCCACAACCTCCCACAACCCCATAACCTTCTACACCTCCACAACCTCCCCCTATTCCCACCTACAACCTCCCACACCCCCCACATCGCCCCACAACCTCCCACATCCCCCACAACCTCCACAACCTCCCCCTATTCCCACCCACAACCTCCCCCTATTCCCACCCACAACCTCCCAAACCCCCCACAACCTCCCACACCCCCCTACAACCTCCCCCCACAACCTCTCACACCCCCCACAACCTCCACAACCTTCCCCTATTCCCACCCACAACCTCCCACACCCCCCAAAACCTCCAAAACCTCCACCTATTCCCACCCACAACCTCCATCCCCCAACAACCTCCACAACCTCCCTCTATTCCCACCCACAACCTCCCAGACCCCCCACAAACCCCCACAACCTCCCCCCACAACCTCTCAGTACGTATTATTTCAGGGTCAAGGTATTATGTTTCATTCATAGATGACTATAGTAGATGGACAATAATTTATTTTATGAAGCATAAAGATGAAGTCTTCACTTGTTTCATGAATTATTTGGCATTTGTTGAGAATCAATAAGGTAAAAGTTTGAAGAGGCTTAGATCTAATGGAGATGGTGAGTATTTTTCACATGAGTTTGACTCCTTCTTACAAGGTAGAGGCATAAAGAGAGAAACTTCAACAAGGTACACTGCTGAACAAAATGGAGTGGCAAAAAGAAGAAATAGAATAATAGTAGAGGCTACAAAGTCAATGTTGAATGAGAGAAAACTCCATAATTATTATGGGAAGAGGTTCTTTCCACAACCACTTACCTAATCAATAGGCTTCCATCCAAGTCTCTAGATGGGATGACACCCTATGAGGCATGGAATGGTAGGAGACCTTTCTTTGATCATTGTAAGATCTTTGGGTGCATTGCTTTTGCACACATACCCTCATATAATAGGGGAAAGCTTGATCCGAAACCTGAAAGATGCATATTTATTTCCTATGATGAGAATCTGAAGGGATATAGGTTATATAATCCCACTAACAAAGGATTTACAGTTATTCAGGATGTGGTATTTGATGAAAATAACTCTTGGTTTGAGGATGGTTGTAGAAAAATAAAGCTACCCTATGATTTGAAGAACGATTTTCCAAATTTGATAGAAGAAGAACCAAATACATCAGAGGATTTCAACTTAGAATATGTAGAACAAATTAATTTTGAAAAATTCAAAGCTTGGAAGTCCAAGAGCAAAGTAAAGATCAAAAGATTGAAAGATATTCGAGAGTCATCCAATCAAGAACTTAGAAGATCTCAAAGGGAATCAAAGAAACATATAAGGTATGGCTATGACACATCACTAATCATGAAGCATTGTATATAAATAGCTAAAGACTTCATGTTAGAGGAACCCAATGCGGTTGAAGAGTGGATATAAGCTATGTAGGAGGAAACTGAAGCCCTTCAAGAGTTAGCACTTGGCATTTTATTCCAAAGTGAAAAAGTAATTACAAAGTGAAAATGAATTTAGATGGGTCTATAAACAGGTATACATTAAGCTTAGTAGCAATGGGGTTTGCTCAAACGATGGAGTGGATTATGAGGAGACCTTCTCACCTCTAGCCAAGATGCTAACTATTAGATTTTTAGTAAGTATTGTTGCTTCAAAGAGTTGGAACTTTTACCAATTAGATGTTAGAAATGTGTTCCAAAATGGGTGGATCTCTCAATAGGTCTATATGGCTCAACCACTAATATATAAAGACAAAGAAAAACCTTATTATGCATGTAAATTAAGGAAGGCAGTGTATGGTTTAAAGAAAGCTCCAAGAGCTTGGGACCATAGGTTGTCCAGATACTTGTAGGAACAACGTTTTGTTGCAAGCAAGGTAGATTTTTTATTTTTCATTAAGAAAACTAATTCAGAGGTTATTTGTCTATGTGATTATGTGGATGACGTTATCATTACAAATGATGCTAATGACATCAAGAAGATTAAAATCCATATGATGCAAGAGTTCAAGATCATTGATCTTGGATTTCTTACATTTTTTGTTTGGTTTAGAGATTGTTTATACAGATTTTGGTGTTTTCATTACTTAGAGAAAGTATGTCCATGATATACAAGTAAAGTTCAAAATGGAAAATGAAGAAGTTGTAGGGAGACCCATATAATTGAACCATAAACACAGTGCTCATGAAGAAGAGCGACTTGCAGACATTTCAGGTTATCAAACTCTTGTTGGGAGTCTCAATTATGCAACCCTAACAAGAGAAGATATATGCTATGGGATGAGTACATTGAGTCCATTCATGCATACCCCAAGAAAACCTCACATGGAAGCTACCAAAAGGATCTTAAAGTACTTGATGGGTACCATAAATGAAGGGCTATTTTATCCATTTACATATGACTTGCATATCAAGCTATACTCTAATGGAGATTGGGCTGGCTCAAAAGATGGTAGGAGTAGCACCTCTCACTATTTATCTTTTGTAGGGTCTAAGTTGATTTCATGGTCATCAAGGAAACAACATACTGTGGCATTTTCATCAACTAAAGTTGAATATAGAGGCCTAGCAAATGCAACACAAGAGGCGATGTGGTTAAAGCTACTCTACTGAGACTTTGGTTGCATACATACACTCCAATGATCTTTGGAGATAATACTAGCTCACTACATCTGGCTGCTAATCATATATATCATGCAAGGCCTAAGCATATTGAAGTGCATTATCATTATGTGAGAGAGAACTTAATTAGCAAGGACATACAATTGTCTTATGTATCAACAAACTTGCATTATGCAAATATTCTAACTAAATCTTTGGATGGAACTAAAATGAACAGGGTCAAGATTATGATTGGATTCTAGGAGATCAAAGAGAGTTCAAACCCAAGCATGCTAGGCTTGAGGGGGATCTCTTGCTGCAACTACTCCAATCCTAAATACTTGGTGACTTATCCTAAAGCTTATATGTGCATTCATGTGTTAGCACATGAATGATGCCTTGTAAAAGATTAATGTTTTACTCCTTGTAAAAGTGCATAAGTGGAATGGCTTCCAATTATGGGTTCAAAGGAGAATCTTTTCTCAGATTATTTGGTGAGGAATCATGTCAAATGAAGTACTAAAACTTTGACACGTTTAGGTCAATAATCAAATTCAAAATTGAATTTTGGCTCCAACAAAAAAGGCTATAAAAGAGCACTATCTAGTTGCATGGATAGTGACGGATATGGTAGAGATTTTAGAGGAATTTTTGTGGCATATTGAGCTCCGATTATCGCTCATCTAGTGCCATCATATTGTGCATTCATTCATTGCTAATGTCAATGTAACTAATGTACATTAATACATATAGTTTTCTCAGATCCCATCTCTTCTACTCTCTCATATACTACTAACAATAGTGAACTTCTCTGATCCATTTTTAAGCATGTACTTGATCATTTGCACTGATTTAAGTTGGTATAGATTTATTAGATAGTCTATTTGCATGCTACAAAGTTTCACTTTAATTTCCTCAGCCATTCTTGAGTTATGTGCAAAATGTTTCACTCTCGTCTGCATATTATTCACTCCCAAAAATGTCGGGATAAACATTAGATTTGCTAAGCATCATTCTCTGAGCATAATTGATAATTTCAAGTGAAATACCTTGTGGAAGATAGCTATCATAGTAAATTAGATATTCCCAAAAGTATTTTGTCCAATTGTTACAATGAAAGGAGTATTCTTTATTTCGCTCAGTAGGTGTGGTGACTAAAATAACAAGTTTCAGATTGTAGTGAAATGTGCAAGTTATCTCTTTTGATCCAATTATTTTAGGATCATTTTCCAAAGTACTTGGGTGATCATTTTGGCTTTTTGGAAAGCTCAACAGGTCTACTTTATACTTCTCAACTTATTTTTGGCTGGTGTAAAGGAGGAATTTGTAGCACCATCTCATTTCTAGAGGGTATCCACTATCTCCTCCAACAAATAGTGAGCCACTATTCCAACGATGGAGTATATCCACTGCGATTTGCACCAAAATATTGATGGGCCCTTCCTAGTACAGAACTGTTTCCTACCACCTTCCACCATAACTTGAATTTGTCTTTGGACAAGATAACTCAACATGTGAAAATCTAGGCACTAACAACAAATGTAGTAAGCTTTCCAAAAAGCTATAGATCACTGCATTTGGATAATGTCATCTATGTGAAACTTGTTGATCAAGAGAGACTAGAAACTATCCAAATAGGCAACTTGTACCTATGTGTACTCTTCGCACACATACACTAAAAAGCCATAGATCACTGCATTTGGATAATGTCATCTATGTGAAACTTGTTGATCAAGAGAGACTAGAAACTATCCAAATAGGCAACTTGTACCTATGTGTACTCTTCGCACACATACACTTAGAAACATGGAGCAATCAGACTAGTGAGCTTGCCAAAGAAATTTACTCAATGATCATCTTGAACTATCTTGCTCGTGAAACAAGCACCTCCACAATGAGATAAAGATGAGCAAAGATTTTTGCCTAGGAGAAAAGTTTCTGGTTGTGTAGACAGTCGTAAGTCTACATTAGGGTACATTTTTCATTTTGTTGGTGATGCTATCTCTTGGAGACCTCTTCTTCAATAATGTATAGTTGTTTCCACCACAGAAGTAGAGTACATTGCAGCAAGTGAGGCATGTAAGGAATCAATGTGGCTTTCTCATCTTGCTTGTGATATGGGTTTACCTTAGCATGTACCTAGTTTGCGCACTGAGAGTCAGAGTGCCATTGCGTTGGCTAAGAATCGGGTCAATGATGCAAAGACCAAGCACATTGAGGTGAGGTATCACTTCATTAGAGATTGCTTAGCGAGTGAGCACATTATTCTTGATAAGGTTTACACTTGAGATAATGTTGCAGATGCTTTAACTAAAGCTCTACCACATGATAGCTTTTCACATTGTTCTCACTTATGGGGGTAACTTGTATCATGATCTTACACAGTAACTTGCACATTGTGTAACATGCCCAACAGGTGCGAGGTATAGTTTGTATACTTATACTCAGGTATTCTTTATCATTCATTATTTTTCTACTATAGTTACTTTGACCATAGTGGCCTTTAGTGGGAGACTGTTACCATTAGTGTCCATGTGAAAGGTAAAATGGCCACCCGATACTTCTTTGTATATGTTCTTTAGTAAAACATATAGTGGCCTAGTCAGCCAGAGATTGTAAGTTTGACTACATTTGTAAGATCTAAGAAGTTTGTCTTTGTGGTCCCTATGTAGTAGGCTTTTCCTATGTATTTTGGAGCCTCTTTGTGGAGTACCGTGTACGACCCTAGGAGCTCAATTTTCTACTGCGAGGATATCGTAATGCAGATCTTCAGAAATAGAGTGCACTATGGTGCATCACCATTGAATTACTTTAAGAAAGATTTTGGTATCGCACAAAAAAAACATAACTGAGATAAAAATAGAAGATACGTATATAGGTAGAGTTTGAAAACGTCACAAAAACACTCAGATTTAAGAGAGAATTCCCTATCAAATTATTATCAAAGAGAGTTTTATGTATAAAAATGTGCTTTTGAGAACTCTTATACTAATAAATGTCCATACATACCTTTCATGTCGTGAAACTTACACTTGACAACACCATCTTTTAGTTGTCTACAAGATCTTGCGATCTTCATGCAATTTAGAATATTAAGACTACATTAAGTTTTAATGAGGAAGAGGTCGAGATTATATGGAGGAAAAAAAACTTATGTGGTGCGTTCATGAGCGATTATGATGGAAAATAATTTTTTTAAGGACTTGGCTACGAAAAATGGGCGGTTCTGAATGAAGTTTTTGTTCTATGTTTTGTTAAAAAAAGTCATTTTTCTAGCTCAAATTATGCATGGATTTTGATTTTGGGCCAAGAAAGCCACTATCTATCATAAATGTTGATGGAAAGGTCATATAATTGTGAGATTTGCAAAACTTTGGGTCTTTAGGCCATGTTGTTACAAGATTTCTTTCTCTCTCTCTAAGGCCAAAAATTGAGACGAGCTGAATCCTTGTCCCCTCCCATATAACCTGGTATATTATATGGTATAGATTGTGTCCACAAACTACTTTTCATTGGCCCATAGTTAGTAAATCCTAAACACAAAAGGTCCAAGAAAGATTCATTTGATCTTTTAATTTCAAGAATTGGAGTTATTTGTTATTGTTAATGCATGACAAAAACGCTATGTACTATTTATCTATTTATGCATTCATAGTGTCTATTGATCATCATATCTTGAATCATTTTTTTTTTGTAATCTACCATGTTTATGTGGATGACATATAGTGAATTTGATGCAAGAATTTCATATGGAAGTGCATATTGAAACAAGAAATATGATAATTTTAAAGATGCATTATCGGAGATTTAAGATCAAAGAGTTTTACAAGTTTCAATAATCGTTTGGAACAAGAGAATGAAGTTGCATAGTTAGAAGACTCTTTTGTACCTATTTCCCAAGACGCAGGAAATTACAAAAGAAAGAACTTTATGAGAATCATGATGTACATTGTGTAGGGAGTCAAAATGTCAAGAGGAAACTACACTTAAAACACTTATAATTTGGTGGCCCAAAACGGCTCAAGATATATTGGATTATGTTACTTGGTATTAAATGTCAAGTAAATAAGGCTAAATAAATTACAAGTCTAACATTACTACCATTTCTAAAAGCTACATGGAATTGGTTGAACGTTACATCCATGGATTTTATTATTGACTTGCATTAAGGAGGGTTTCATTAAAATCGAATTATGCTAGCTGTTCATTTCTTTAGTATGAATGCATCATTCTATTCCCATAAGAGAAATTATGGAAGGTCCTCATGTTGGTATTTTTTATTCAAAATGTTTTCTATTTACATGGGTGACCTAGGTCTTTCTCTTTCCACTAATCATTTCATATGAAACTTTTGAAAACATGTTTTCGTTATATTTAAAGTTCAACTCAAGATGATTAGTGGCAAACATCTTGAGATGGATGGTCAAATAGAACACGTTTACCAAATTTTAGAAGATCTATTTATAGCTTATGTCTTTAAAGTTCAAATTTCTTGGAACGGAAGTAAACTATGGGTTGACTAGTGTCTTGCCTCTTCGTGAGCTTCAACATATCCAGCATACAGAAGTTCCTCGTCGGCATCGACAGCGCGTATCGAGCGAAATACCACCATATAAAATCTATTTTGTTGCAGCGGCAGATAACCAGCTTCTTCTGCTCTGTTCTACTCAGCTGTAGCCATGCAACGTTCTACGTTGTGCTCGCCTTCTGTATTTCCATGGCTGTTACTACTGCCATGAGTGTTGTTTTCGCTAACTTGCGTCCAATCAAAACAGAGAGAAATTGGAGTAGTGAGTGGCTGGGTCATTACCTCGTTTGTGGGTTTCATTTTGGCAAACGCCTTTTCTTCTCGAGAGGGTCCATCATTGTGGTCGCACTTCTTGCTTTCTCCCATAAGCTCTCTCTCTCTCTCTCTCTCTCTCTCTCTCTCTCTCTCTCTCTCTCTCTCTCTCTGCGCTTACATTCTCCTACGTTATAAAGCAATCCCGGTTATGTACTGTTCAGCTCCACTTTATATAGGACGGTCATCATGCTCGTGTAGTGAGATTGCTGGCATCTTCTTCAAAGTGCCAAAACTAAACACATGGAGGTGTCTAGTAAAACGTCCTTTCATACAACTGAAAAAGTTCTTTCTTATAACTGAACCATTAGGAAAGAATGTATTTAAAAAATCACCCCTTTCCATTATCACTACTCTTGTGATATTACACTTCAGTGGAAACCGACTATTGTTTGAAATCTAAGGAATTTGCGCTCTACATAAGATGAAATAATTTGCGTTAAGGTAGAACTGTAGTCAGTCTCTGTCTCTCTCTCTCTCTCTTTCTCTCTCTCTCTCTGTGTTTCAATACATCTTAGGTTCTCCATGTTCATGAATGAGCCGTGGTCTCTTTCAACTTATGCTAGACCTAAACGCATGCTCAGCTTAAACCTGTTTACTAGCTAAAGCCTGGATACAGCTTTTCTATCTAAAGATGCAATACGGAGTACATGTTCTTAATTCAACTTGCTTATGAAGATATAAAATATGAAATATGTTCTTAAGTCAACTTGCTTATAAAGATATAAAAAAGGTATTTTCAAAAGAACGAACGAGAAAGAGTGCTAAAACATATCTTCAAAAGACTAGTTATTTTAAGACTTTTGTGACGAGAGAAAGATGTGCGTTATGGTCCTTTCCTCGTCAAATCTATATAGCCTGTCATGCTTCTTACAATGTTTTGTATTTTCATAAGGATTCAAAATAATTTCATATTATCGAGTGGTATAATACAATACAAGAATCCAAGTACTTTACAATGACCATAAGGTGTCTTCTGTTCACAGACGATAGTGACAAACCTTAACAGTTGGTACACATCACGAGAAACCCTAACATTTATGGATCTACATTAAGAGACCCTAACACCAGCTATTGAATGAGACAATGTTATATATATATATATATATATATATATATATATATATATATATATATATATATATATATATATATATATATATATATATATATATATATATGTGTGTGTGTGTGTGTGTGTGTGTGTGTGTGTCGGAGGTAGGGTTTAAAATTACAAGGTCTACTTTGCATTATGAATTTTGAAAAAGTATGTGCATGCAAACGCTACTAAATATTACTCGTAAACGGTAGAAATGTTTGATTATGTGACAATCTCAAAAGAAGACAAAAGATGTGTTTTATAATTAGTACCCAATGCTAAGGCGTCCATTCATGCCCAAATGATGATGAAGTCTCCTACGTTGACTTTTCTAATCTAAAGAATGTCTAGAGTTTGCCTTCAATACCTATTGGGAATGCATAAAATTTAGCATAGTTTGCATTGGGTGCCTTGAAGCTTTTCCAGCCTATGTCAAGGGTTGAACACTTGTTTAGGTGTACAAAATATATATTTTCTTCGTGATATAGAAGTATCACTGGAATGTACATTCAATACCAATAGGGAACGTGTAAAACGGAAGGTAGGTGGCATTGAATGTTTTGAGATGTTTCCTTTCATTTCAGGGCCTAGATGAATGTTCAAGTGTGAGGGACGCATGGAACTAATGGCACAAAATGTAATTTCTTTTTTCAACTTCTGAAACCTTATTTCTTCGATCTTTGATTGTGACATGAAAAATAAGACAAATTATCCCCTACAAAGCCTTGATAACTCAAAATTCTTGGGTGTGTGAGAGAGCTGGGAAGCACAAATAGAACTAGAGACAAAAGCGAAGAAAGAGATTTATGGACAAAGAAAGGTGAAAGTTCAAAGAGCTGTATGATGATCAGTAATATGAGAATGAGTGAAGAAAGCACTATAGATGAGTCCCTAAGTACAAAACACCATCACATATGAGTATATCATGTATATATGGTTACATGAGAAATAAACATCTAGCCAAATTTAGAATAAAAATTGTTATGTATTGAGAAACTATTCACATCAAAGCTACTCAAATGACACATAGCTATAACAAACTCGCGTGGAGTGAATGATGTCAATACATAAAAGGAGTGACATTTTAGACTGTAGAAGGTAGAAATCCAAGATTCCTTAAATTGTTTGGCTAGTATGTGAGCACCGTAACATTCTATAAAAGAAAACATCCTATTTCACTACCAATTGTATCACATACAACCACAAAAGGCTTTCCCACTTCTTATATGTTTAAAACATATTTTTAAGGAATTTTTGTTTCAATGATTCAAATGATCTTTGACAGGGACCATTCCACACATATCGCGCATTCCATGTTAAATCTATAGTGGGCTGTGAAATATGATTCACTACTTGGATATGTGCCATTAGTGTGCTCAATCTTCCTAGGTGGAGGTATACCAAGTATCTCTTCACAAAATACATCTACATATGCTTTCAAAAGATTTTCTACCTTATTTAGAAGTTTTTCCTCATTATCTTTCCCATGTTCAATATTCACATACACTAAAAATGTTTTGGAACCATCATGTATACCTCTAATTAGCTACATGGCGAAAATTAGAATAGGTTTAGTATTAGGATCATCACCTATCTTGCCCTAAATTGAGTGCTCATTATTCATATTTGATTGATGTAGAACTTGGAACTAACTAGTCCATAACGAAATTGCATCATACCATTTCATTACATCACATGAAAAATTCCCAAAAATACCTATCACGAAATGTAAACACATGTAGTTATTCCGTTTGCCGTCTCAATAAGTCTCGATATCTATGTATGTACAAAAATCACTAAAATCTACACCAATGTGTCATATAGAAAACAATCCTCGCTTTTTGGATCAATTAAAAATCTAACTTTATGTTTATAGATCATACCCAAAATCAAAATGACAAAAGCCCTTGCGAGAGAACTAGTCGTCATGCAACCTTATTTCCAATTCGGGCACTTACTTCCATAATGTTGTTTATTAGTTGTTGTTTGTTCTTAAATCATATCTATCACCATTGCTTGTGGAATCCCAAAGATTGCTTTGTTTAGACATTCATATGTTCGACGTCCTTGTTTTCTACAATGAAAGTAGAGAGGGAGTCTTTTTGCATGCTTAATAAAATCAAAGTCCTGCTTTGAAACAATCGGTTCATGCATCCTTTCAGTTTCCATATGATAGACCATTAATAATGGAGTTTCATACATCCAGATTCATTCACTTAATAATGGAGTTCCTCATGAAGCCATTTGATAGACCTCATCTACAGAGCATCCTTGATAACCTTTAATGCATATTTGTGAATATGGGAAAAATTCTCTTTATACTCATCCATAAAAAAACTACGTTTGTCACCATCATGTTGTCCATAATTACAAAACTCCATCTTCTTCTCCATTTGTCTTTAAATGTCAAATTGCTTGGAACGGAAGAAAACTATGGCTTGACTAGTGTCTTGCCTCTTCGTGAGCTTCGGCATCTGCAGCATACAGAAGTTCCTCGTCGGCATCGGCAGCGCGTATCGAGCGAGATACCACCATATAAAATCTATTTTGTTGCACCGGCAGATAACCAGCTTCTTCTGCTCTGTTCTGCTCAGCTGTAGCCATGCAACGTTCTACGTTGTGCTCGTCTTCTGTATTTCCATGGCTGTTGCTACTGCCATAAGTGTTTTTCCGTTGTTGCTATTGTTGTACATGGTATGGGCGACGAATATGAAGCTGCAAACTTGTGTCCAATCAAAACAGAGAGAAATTGGCGTAGTGAGTGGTTGCGTCATTACCTCGTTTGTGGGTTTCATTTTCGCAAACGCCCTTTCTTCTCTAGAGGGTCCATCATTGTGGTCGCACTTCTTGCTTCCTCTCTCTCTCTCTCTCTCTCTCTCTCTCTCTCTCTCTGCGCTTACATTCTCCTACGTTACAAAGCAATCCCTGTTATGTAGTGTTCAGCTCCTCTTTATATAGGACGGTCATCATGCTCGTGTAGTGAGATTTCTGGCATCTTCTTCAAAGAGCCAAACTAAACACATGGAGCTGTCTAGTAAAACGTCCTTTCATACAACTGACAAAGTTCTTTCTTATAACTGAAACATTAGGAAAGAATGTATTTGAAAAATCACCCCTCTCCATCATCAAGATATAATAAGATGCATTCATCTTAAAAACTGAAAACAAGTCATCAAGATATAATAAGATGCATTCATCTTAAAAATCATGATAAGTATTGTTCATCAAGCACATGAATGTGATAAGAGTTTGTGCTAATTCAAAAGGTAAAATTGTAAACTCATAGTGACCATAACGTGTTTGAAAAGCCACCTTGGGTATGTCATCTAGTTTGATCCTTATCATCATGATATCCTCATCTTAAGTCAATTTTGGTGAATAAACTTGGTCCAATTAATTAGGTCAAGTAATAATCTAAATGGGAAAGTGGATACTTATTATTTACCCTTGTTTTATTCAAGTTCCTATAGTCATTGTATAGTCTAAAATTATTCGCTTTGACATTGGTCCATATTCCCCTATGCAAAATTAGCAACATTCAAACCACCTTCGTATTTTCAATATTCGGGTGCCAAGGGTCCCAAGACTTGAATTCTCTCTAAGAGAGTGATGCAAGTTAAGAGTTATTTCTGATTTTATGACTCAAATCAATTTCCTCAACCCACCTAATCCAATGCATTCTACCGAAACCGTTCTTGTCTTTGCTTCTTTAACTAATGCATTCTACCGAAACCGTTCTTGTCTTTGCTTCTTTAACTAAGAAAGAGGAAACAATGAAAACGAAAGAAAAGAATGCGAAACCAAAAGCAAAAGAGCTTTTTATTCTTTGAGCAAGAAAGCTAAAACAGTGATAGCGAAAAAAGAATGTAATGAAACACTGATCATGTGTTCATATGACATCATATGTGACATCATATCGTGTGTATTTCATATATGTGACATCATATCGTGTGTATTTCATACTTGTTTATATGTGACATCATATGTGACGTCATATGCCAATCTGCACATGCAGAACGAACAAACCATTTATGGCAAAAAAAACCATTTATGCGTTTCAGTGATGAAGAGAAGACATGACATGTGCGTTTCTGTGTCGTACATTTGAGAGCGCGCTTGTTTGCAGATAATGACCAACAGACGCGACAAAGCCTTAATTTTCTCGGGCTCTTCTGTAAGATATAAAAGAAAACTGAAGATAGTTGATAGTAATAACAAATGCGTTTCTTTACTTTTAACTAACAATTTCAATAACAACTATTAAGTAACAAATCATTTTCCTTCGTGTCCTAAAATCGTAATATGTACAAATCATATCTACACACCAAAGAGGAATGAAACTGAGAAAACAACTGCAATATAGAAGATTTGGAAAACAACTGCAATTAAGATTTTAATACCTTCGTAGCAATAACACATGGATTTCAGAAAGCAACCGCAATATAGAAGGTTCTAATACGTTTGTAGAAATAACATAATAGAAGTTCAGAAAACAAGTGAAATATAGAAGAGTCTAATACCTTCGTAGAGATAACATAATAGGAGCTAGTTAGCTCTCACCATTCTAAATCTATCCCTACGTACTCTAAACCTAGAATATTTACATATGTTAAAGGAAATATTTTATTATCATAAAAAATTTCGGATATTTCACAAAGACTGTATTGATCAAACACAAGAATCCCTTTCTTATGTAAATACGTATCTAGAAGTGATCCATAGAATTCTTATATTCAAAAGCTTCTCATCTTTCCTTTTTATTTTTTAATTCTTATTTCTTATCTTAGAAGTGAATTTGGCCATTATTTAATTGTTGTACATTGACAAGAACATTGGGTTTTATACAAGTATTAAAATGCCGTATATTTCATTAAGGTTTTAGTTATACATATACGTATCTTAGGGAAGATATTAGACCCTCCATAGCTTGCTTGGAATATATGCAATGTAGCTTTGCCAGAAATCTTGAGGGAGTCGGTCAATACTATGAAAATGCTGTAATTGAGTGAGCTCGGAACAAATGGTTTGATTTCTAGAGAAATGGAAACTTTCATCCTCATCTAGGGATGTGATCTTTTTTTGTAACTGTGTTTATTGACCGATTTTAGATTTTGTTTTCTAAAGACGATGTTTGGTTTTAAAATCTCAAATGGTTTCTAAAATCGGAATGTTCACATAAAAACAATTAGTCAATCATGTTCAGTTTTGCATTGGATTGAAATAACACATCTCAAATAAGAATTTTTATATCATAAAGGTGATCATTTTTTGACAGTTTCGAGAAGCGCGATGAGTGTCCTAATTGAAGAAAAACATTGGGATTGTAGAGGTCGCAGATCCGAAAAATTAACATCTTCTATAAAGGGTAAATGCTGAAAATTCTTGAGGGTGATTGATAATTTGGGTTTAGAGAAAACTTTGATATCTCAATCTTTTAGTGTAAAAAGTTCACATAGTTTGGTTGCATTGGAGCTGCTATTTCTCAAAACAAGGGATAAAGCTTTAGCCACTTAAACGGGAAAATTTCTTTTTTTACAGTGCGAAGGAAATCTATAGAGCTCTTCTTCCGATATGTAAGAAAATAAACTCCATTTATGGCATACTTCATTTCACATACTGAAGAGAGCTTTCTGAATACTGAATACAAAGTGCAATGCATGTCTGTACTATCCTAGGAAGATGCAATTCTTACTGTGGATAGATGTCATGCGTGCCTATCTCTACACGAATCTCTTCCATGAGGTAGAACACCGGTCAGACCCCGAACCCAATAGGGATACCAACTTCGAAAATGGGCATGTGTGGAATGTCAAGGACAAAAGAGCTTTAGGTCAGCTGTTACTTGCCTGCGATGAACTGACGAGAGGACATATCACTGCCTGCAAGACGTCCAACGATGCTTGGCATATGTTAGCCGCTTTGTATGAAGACAAAACCCCTTCAAAAATATCTGCATTAGAGGCCGAGTTTCATAATTTGACAATTAAGCCACACGACATAATTACCAAGATCATAGCCCAATTTGAGAACTATCAGCGTAAATTAGCACTATGTGGTAGGCAGATCTCTACTAAAGACATGGCCATTAGGCTTCTTAACAAGTTACCTGATTCATACGAGACATTTGTCACAACTTTGTACAATCGCGGCCAAGTCTTATCTTGGGAAGAGGTTCATCGACTATTACTCCTTCACGACTCTCGAGCCAAAACGACTTCCTCACAAGAGTCAGCCATGTAGGCCAAAGGCCCATTCACTTAAGGCAAAACCTCAAGTCATCATGCTAACAATGGATCTAAGCAAGGATCGCATAATTCATCGAAGAAGTTCACTTGTAAATTTTTGTGGCAAACGTGGCCACATTGAAAAATATTGCTTCAAGAAAGAGATCTAGGACATGTCTAAGTCTAATTCCAAGAGTAAACATCATTCTCACTGCACAAGTGAAGACCTATTTTTCACAAGTGAACACAAAGCACTTGTGGCAAACACTCCCAAGAAAGAATGGATCTTTTATAGTGGTGCTTCATCCCACATGTTCCATGACAAAGATGATTTCGATGACTTTGAAGAGCATCAAGGAAAAGTTTACCTTGAAGACAACAAGTGCATTGAAATTGAAGGAAGAGGAAAAGCTCAAGTCATCAACTTTGAAGGCGAGAGCAAGTCACTAAAAGATATTCTTTATGTACCAAGCCTCTGTAAGAATCTTCTTTCAGTCAAAGCCATCACAAAGTGCAACATGACGTTTCAGTTCAATCACAAAAAAATTCAAGTCATTGATCGCAAATCCTATGAAGTGATAGCTCAAGGATATGAAGATAAGGGTCTCTACAAGCTTTCACGTTTTATAGCCAAAGAGTCAAGTCTTACCTTGTGGCATTGTAGATTTCCATATAACTCTTGGTTAGCTAAGATCTCTTCAAATCATTTTGTCAAAGGTCTATCCAGGATCGCACAAGTAGAATTGAATTGCAAAGCATGTGACAAGCAAACAGCTTTCTCTTTGCCTAAAGAAGCATCCATTTATGAAAATAAACCCTTAGCATTAGTCCATATTGACATAAAAAAGGGAAATATAAATGATCAATATAAAAGGAAAAATAAAAGAGGGATGGGAAGTCTAGAATATTAAAGTATTTAAACCTTGTCTTTCGAAAGGCCCCACCACACCATTTATGCGTTTCAGTGATGAAGAGAAGACATGACATGTCCATTAAAGTATTTAGAAGGAAACAAAAGTCTTTCGGAAGGCCCCACCACACCATTTATGCGTTTCAGTGATGAAGAGAAGACATGACATGTGCATTTCTGTGTTTCTGTGTCGTACATTTGAGAGCGCGCTTGTTTAAAGATAATGACCGACAGACGCGACAAAGCCTTCACTTTCTCGGGCTCTTCTGTTAGATAAAAAAGAAAAGTGAAGATAATTGATAGTAATAACAAATGCTTTTCTTTACTTTTAACTAACAATTTCAATAACAACTATTAAGTAACAAATCATTTTCCTTCGTGTCCTAAAATCGTAATATGTGCAAATCATATCTACACACCAAAGAAGAATGAAACTGAGAAAACAACTGCAATATAGAAGATTTGGAAAACAACTGCAATTAAGATTTTAATACCTTCGTAGAAATAACACATGGATTTCAGAAAGCAACCGCAATATAGAAGGTTCTAATAGCTTTGTAGAAATAACATAATAGAAGTTCAGAAAACAAGTGAAATATAGAAGATTCTAATACCTTCGTAGAGATAACATAATAGGAGCTAGTTAGCTCTCACCATTTCTAAATCTACCCTACGTACTCTAAACCTAGAATATTTACATATGTTAAAGGAAATATTTTATTATCATAAAAAATTTCGGATATTTCACAAAGATTGTATTGATCAAACACAAGAATCCCTTTCTTATGTAAATACGTATCTAGAAGTGATCCATAGAATTCTTATATTCAAAAGCTTCTCATCTTTCCTTTTTATTTTTTAATTCTTATATCTTATCTAATACGTGAATTTGGCCATTATTTAATTGTTGTACGTTGACAAGAACATTGGGTTTTGTACAAGTATTAAAATGCCGTATATTTCTTTAAGGTTTTAGTTATACATATACGTATCTTAGGGAAGATATTAGACCCTCCATAGCTTGCTTGGAATATATGCAATGTAGCTTTGCCAGAAATCTTGAGGGAGTCGGTCAATACTATGAAAATGCTGTAATTGAGAGAGGTCGGAACAAATGGTTTGATTTCTAGAGAAATGGAAACTTTTATCCTCATCTAAGGATGTGATCTTTTTTTGTAAATGTGTTTATTGACCGATTTTAGATTTTGTTTTCTAAAGACGATGTTTGGTTTTAAAATCTCCAATGGTCTCTAAAATCGGAAGGTTCACATAAAAACAATTAGTCAATCATGTTCAGTTTTGCATTGGATTGAAATAACACATCTCAAATAAGATTTTTTATATCATAAAGGTGATCATTTTTTGACAGTTTCCAGAAGCGCGATGAGTGTCCTAATTGAAGAAAAACATTGGGATTGTCGAGGTCGTAGATCCAAAAAATTAACAACATCTATAAAGTGCCTGTATTCCCACCCACAACCTCCTACACCCATCACAACCTCCACAACCTCCCCCTATTCCCACCCACAACCTCCCTCCCCCCATAACCTCCACAACCTCCCCCTATTCCCACCCACAACCTCCCACACCCCCCACAACCCCCCACAACCTCCCACACCCACCACAACCTCCAGAACCTCCCCCTACTCCCACCCACAACCTCCCACACCCCCGACAACCTCCACAACCTGCCCCTATTCCCACCCACAACCTCCCTCCCCCCACAACCTCCACAACCTTCCCCTATTCCCACCCACAGCCTCCCCCACCACCCACAACCTCCTACACCTCCCACAACCTCCACAACCTCCCCCTATTCCCAATTACAACCTCCCACACCCCCCACATCCCCCCACAACCTCCCACACCCCCCACAACCTCCACAACCTCCCCCTAGTCCCACCCACAACCTCCCAAACCCCCCACAACCTCCACATCCTCGCCCTTTCCCACCCACAACCTCCCACACCCTCCACAACCCCCACAACCCCCCACAACCTTGTGAAGAGAGATGGTGGATGCAATCCAAAGATGAGTAGGTGCCGCTACAACCAGCTTCACACCAGCCAACTGAGACTTCAGAGTTGATTAGTAGACCCTTTGAGCTTCCTAAATCCACCAAAATATCAGCCAAGTACTTTGGAACATGTATCCCAAAAGTTTAAGTCAAGACCGACAAGTTGCGAAATGACTAGCTCCCAAAACTTGCTATTTTTGGACATACACCTGCTGGAAAAAATGAACAGTGCTCTCAACCTGGAAGGAATTAGAAAAATTCCTTTTGGGCATAGCAAATAGACTTAGCAAGCTTCCTATTCCAAGTTAAAACACTTCAAATGATGGACTGAGCACTGAGAACAAGTTTCATCAAGTTCTGGAACATTCCCACAATTCTCGGGGCTCTGCAGAGATAGACCAGTAAGCAGTAAAATGCAGATATCTCCAAAAGTATAAATCCAATGACCTTGAAAATTTATAGGTAGAAACTAGACAGTGAGAGCTATCCAACGCACTTTAAAACACTGAAAAAGGTTCAGTAAAACTCGAGATATGACCTTCTGAAGTTACTGCTCTGAGTGAGTATAGCAGAGAACAAAACAGAGAGGTAGATGATAATAAATGTATAGATTCACATATGATTACAACCACATTGGCAATGAATCTTTGCACAATGGGAGTAGAATGATAGAGCTATGGAGTAAGCTCTTCAATCTCTACAAAATGACATGAAGTGGTCACGTACAAGGCTTGCTAATCGCCTCTTCCTTCTTGCTCCTTTTATAGCAATTCTTGGAGGGAGTTTTGAATTCGAATTCGAATGGCTCCACCTAAAAGTGATCCCCAAAGTTAGGAGAGATTCCCTCAGCTCAAAAATTCGTGATTTTGGTAGTTGGAGCCACGAATTTGCTTTTACATCATGGATGAGGTAAGCCATCCTTTTCCTTTTTTCTTTTTCCATTTACAAGAGATAAAATGTACTCTTTTACAAGAGGTGTTCACATGACTACTCATGTGACTTACAAATGAGGATAATATCAAGCATATCAAGCATGTAGGCTTGGGCAAAATGCACCAACAGCTCCCCCTCAAGCCTAACATGCTTGGCCTCCAAATAAGTCTTCAATTGTCCTTGATTTCCTGCAAGCCAATCATCAACTTGAATCTACTTAACTTCGTACCATCAAGAGCTTTCGTCAACATGTCTGCACATTGCATATCTGTAGAGACATAGGATAGTTGAATATCCTTGCTCAATAGCTTCTCCCTTACATAATGGTAGTGGACTTCAATATGCTTGGTTCTAGCATGGTATACCGGATTAGCTGCTAGATGTAGTGAGCTTGTGTTGTCACCAAAAATGTGAGGTGTTGAAGAATGAAGTCCAAGATCTGTGTACAAAGATTTTAACCACATGATTTCTTGAGTTGCATTAGCCAAACCTCTATATTCTGCTTCAGTAGAAGATAATGCCACGGTTGGTTGCTTCTTCGATGACCAAGAAATGATTTTTGAACCTGCAAATGATATATACCCTGATGTGCTTCTTCTATCATCTTTAGATCCGGCCCAATCTGCATCTGAGTAGACCTTTAGCTCAATATCTGAAGTATATGAATAGAACAAACCTTCATTCATGGTCCCCTTTAGGTACTTGAGGACTCGCTTGGCCGCTTCCATATGTGGTCTTCTCGGCTTATGCATAAACTGACTCAATATGCTAACACTATAGCATATATCCACCCTTGTGAGTGTTGCATAGTTCAAACTTCCAACCAAGCTTTGATAGCTTGTGATGTCTTCAATTGGCTCTCCTTCATAAGCACTAAGCTTATGATTTTGCTCCATAGGTGTACCTGCACACTTGGTATTTTCCATCTTGAACTTGACGAGCATGTCATGGACATACTTCCTTTGTGTGATGTATATACCTGAATCTGTGTAGATCAACTCCAATCCAAGAAAATAAGTGAGTGGTCCGAGGTCACTTATTTTGAACTCCTCCTTCATTTGACTCTTTACCTGTTTGATTCCTTCAAGATCATTGCCTGTGATAATAATATCATCAACATACACACATAAATAGATCACTTCAGATCCATTCCTCTTTATGAACAAAGAGGTATCCGCCTTGCTAGCTTTGAATCCTTGGTCCTGCAAATAAGTAACCAATCTGAAATTCCAAGCTCTTGGAGCTTGCTTCAATCCATACAAAGCTTTCTTTAGTTTGCATACATAGTTAGGATGATGTGCATCCTCATATCCAGGAGGTTGTGCCATATACACTTCCTCAGAAATCCATCCATTCAAGAAAGCATTCTTTACATCAAGTTGATAAAGATTCCAATTTCTAGATGCAGCAAGACTAATGAGAACCCTAATTGTAGGCATTTTTGCAATAGGAGAGAAAGTCTCCTCATAATCAATACCATGGGTTTGAGCAAACCCTTTAGCAACTAACCTTGCTTTGTGTCTATTTATACTTCCATCTAGATTCTTCTTGATTTTGTATATCCATCGAGATCCGATTATCTTCATAGATGGCTTGTTAGGTACAAGCTCCCAAGTGTCATTCTCCTTCAAGGCTTCCATTTCTTCATCCATTGCATCTCTCCAAGCTTTCTTGCTTTGTGCTTCTTCAAATGTGGTAGGTTCTTCATTGGTTGAATCCTTTGCAATGTAGATTGAGTGCTTGGTGACCAAAGAAGTATCATAACCAAACCTCTCAGGTTTCTTCTTCTCCCTCGAAGACCTTCTAAGTGGTTGATGTGAGCTCTCGGGTCCATATGTAGCATCCTGCATCTTTGCTTTACCTTTGTTCTTCCATAGCTTTAGTCTTTCCAAGTCTTCTAGGTCAATCTCCGAATCACTTTCTTCAATCTGCTTTGGCTCCTTTGGTTGAAGTGATGGAAAATCTTCATCCAAGTCATATGGCAGCTTCACTTTCCTGTCATCATCAAACCATGATTTGTTTTCATCAAAAATTACATCTCTACTCACAGAAAATCCTTTATTGGTTGGATTGTACAATCTATATCCTTTTTGGTTTTGATCATAACCAATGAATACACACTTCTCTGCCTTGGGATCCAATTTCCCTCTTACTTGAGAAGGAATGTGAGCATAGGCTAAGCATCCAAAGATTTTACAATGCTCTAGACTAGGTCTTCTTCCATTCCACACTTCATATGGAGTGGTTCCATCTAGTGACTTAGATGGAAGTCTATTTATGAGATATGTGGCTGTCGACACAGCCTCTGCCCATAGGTAGTTCGGCAATCCCTTTTCATTGAGCATGGACCTTGCAGCTTCGACAATAGCTCTGTTCCTCCTCTCTGCTACACCATTGAGTTCGGGTGTATACCTTGTAGTGACTTCCCTTTTAATGCCTCTTTCATGCAAGAAGGCATCAAATTCAAAAGAGAAGTATTCTCCTCCACCATCTGATCTGAGTCGTTTCAAAGTCCTACCTGTTTGGTTTTCAACAAGAGCAATATACTTCTTAAAGCAATTAAACACTTCATCCTTGTGCTTCATGAAAAACAGAATGGTCCACCTGCTACAATCATCTATGAAAGACACATAATATCTTGAGCCTGATATAGATGGCTCCTTACTTGGACCCCACACATCCGTGTGCACTAGATCCAAAGGATTTTGATACATATATCCTTTCTTATTGAAAGGTTGTCTATGAGCCTTGCCGAGTTGACAAGCTTCACACTTATAAATCATGTGTTGCCTTGTGATATTAGGCAAACCAAGTACACTTTGGTCCCTGCAAATCTGTTTGAGTGTCCTCTCACCAATGTGAGCAAGCCTTTTGTGCCATATCTCCAACTCTGTTAGAGTTTGAGATCCATAGCTAAACAAAGCTATGTTCTTTGTATCTTCCACTTCAAAAGTGAAAAGCCTTCCTGTCTTTTCTCCTTTGGCAATCCTTCGAAAGCCTTGCCTTGGGTCTTCAACATATGCTCCAAATCGATTGAATCTAACCTGCAATCCTTTTTCAACAATCTGTCCAACACTTATTAAATTTTTGGTAATTGTAGGGACATACAAGACTTTGCTTAAGAGGTTCATATTCCCATCTGATGTCTTCACATTACCTATCTTCTCCACTGAGTGCTTTGTGTCA
The DNA here is from genome assembly GCA_020310875.1 of Ceratopteris richardii. Taxonomy (NCBI): domain Eukaryota; kingdom Viridiplantae; phylum Streptophyta; class Polypodiopsida; order Polypodiales; family Pteridaceae; genus Ceratopteris; species Ceratopteris richardii. The sequence continues at coordinate 25,770,485 of CM035410.1, forward strand.
TCTCCTGTCTGCACTTCATGCTTGTTATGAGGATCTTCCAAATCAGAAAGTAAAGCCACATTTCCTGCTACATGGTTCGAGCATCCCGAATCAATGTAAAATATGTGATCATCATCCTTACCCTTCTTCATTGATAGATTCATAATCAATAATGAATCTTCTTGACTTTGGTCCTCTGCATAGTTATTGTAATCTCTTCTTCCTCTATGGCCACTTTGATAGTTGTTGTTGTTGTTGTAATTGTTGTTGTAGTAGTTGTTGTTGTAGCCTCCATTGTACCTGCCTCTATTTGATCCATAGCCACCTCTATTGAATCCTCTTCCTCTTGAGTTCCTCGGGTTCCTGAAACATTCTTCAGTAGTATGGTTAGATAAGCCACATATGTTGCAAGGTTGAGATGATTGGAATCTCCCCCTGCCTTGCTTTCCACTTCTGCCTCTTCCTCTAGCTCGTCCTCTACCTGCAAAGTTTGCTTGGAAAGAGCTTCCTTCATCTTCATTCTTTCTATTCTTTGACTTGTCCTTGACCTTAGCTTTATCAGAATATAAGGCAGAAGTTTGATTACCTCTTGAGGACTCACCACCTTTGCTAATCTTTGCTTCATGAGTGAAGAGTTGGCCCATGAGTGTGTTGAGGTCGGGTACATGCATATCCATGTATAAATCCATGGCTGTTGTGAATGACTCCCACTTGTCGTCTGCTTTGATTCCATTCATGATTTGTCTTATGATTTGCTCCTCTTCAATTACCTCTCCAATGCTTCCAAGTTGGTCGGAAATCTCCTTCATCTTTGTGACATAATCAGTCACATTTTGCTTCGGGCTTTTCTTCATTGTTGTGAACTCCATCCACAATTGGTTCTTCCTTGCTCGAGTGTTGGAAGAGAAGAAAGAAGCAAGTGCATTCCAGGTTTCTCTTGATGTCTTGCATCCCTTGACATGAGGTAAAAGAAAATCAGAGATTGAGTTTAGAATATAGGACCTTGCAAGTGCATCCTTCGAACACCAATTCGAAAGTCCTTCCACTTCTTCATGTGATGGTTGCCCTTTGTTCCTCATGGTTGGCATTGCTTCATCTCCGGATATGAATCCATATAGATTCCTCCCTTGAAGGTAAGCCTCCATCCTTAGAGACCATGCCGGATAGTTGTTTCGATCCAATTTGTCAATTGTTGATGGAAATCCATCTCCCATGTTCCTTGACTATGCTCTGATACCACTGTGAAGAGAGATGGTGGATGCAATCCAAAGATGAGTAGGTGCCGCTACAACCAGCTTCACACCAGCCAACTGAGACTTCAGAGTTGATTAGTAGACCCTTTGAGCTTCCTAAATCCACCAAAATATCAGCCAAGTACTTTGGAACATGTATCCCAAAAGTTTAAGTCAAGACCGACAAGTTGCGAAATGACTAGCTCCCAAAACTTGCTATTTTTGGACATACACCTGCTGGAAAAAATGAACAGTGCTCTCAACCTGGAAGGAATTAGAAAAATTCCTTTTGGGCATAGCAAATAGACTTAGCAAGCTTCGTATTCCAAGTTAAAACACTTCAAATGATGGACTGAGCACTGAGAACAAGTTTCATCAAGTTCTGGAACATTCCCACAATTCTCGGGGCTCTGCAGAGATAGACCAGTAAGCAGTAAAATGCAGATATCTCCAAACGTATTAATCCAATGACCTTGAAAATTTATAGGTAGAAATTAGACAGTGAGAGCTATCCAACGCACTTTAAAACACTGAAAAAGGTTCAGTAAAACTCGAGATATGACCTTCTGAAGTTACTGCTCTGAGTGAGTATAGCAGAGAACAAAACAGAGAGGTAGATGATAATAAATGTATAGATTCACATATGATTACAACCACATTGGCAATGAATCTTTGCACAATGGGAGTAGAATGATAGAGCTATGGAGTAAGCTCTTCAATCTCTACAAAATGACATGAAGTGGTCACGTACAAGGCTTGCTAATCGCCTCTTCCTTCTTGCTCCTTTTATAGCAATTCTTGGAGGGAGTTTTGAATTCGAATTCGAATGGCTCCACCTAAAAGTGATCCCCAAAGTTAGGAGAGATTCCCTCAGCTCAAAAATTCGTGATTTTGGTAGTTGGAGCCACGAATTTGCTTTTACATCATGGATGAGGTAAGCCATCCTTTTCCTTTTTTCTTTTTCCATTTACAAGAGATAAAATGTACTCTTTTACAAGAGATGTTCACATGACTACTCATGTGACTTACAAATGAGGATAATATCAAGCATATCAAGCATGTAGGCTTGGGCAAAATGCACCAACAAACCTCCCACACCCCCCACACCCCCATGCAACCTCCCCCCACAACCTCCACAACCTTCCCCTATTCCCACCCACAACCTCCCACACCCCCCACAACCTCCACAACCTCCCCCTATTCCCACCCACAACCTCCCTCCCCCCACAACCTCCACAACCTCCCCCTATTCCCACCCACAACCTCCCACACCCCCCACAGGCCCCACAACCTCCCCCCACAACCTCTCAGTAGGTATTATTTCAGGGTCAAGGTAATTATTTGGCATTTGTTGAGAATCAAGAAGGTAAAAGTTTGAAGAGGCTCAGATCTAATGGAGATGGTGAGTATTTTTCACATGAGTTTGACACCTTCTTACAAGATAGAGGCATAAAGAGAGAAAAATTTCAACAAGGTACACTCCTGAACAAAATGGAGTGGCAAAGAGAAGAAACAGATTAATAGTAGAGGCTACAAAATCAATGTTGAATGAGAGAAAACTCCATAATTATCTATGGGAAGAGGTTCTTTCCACAACCACTTACCTAATCAATAGGCTTCCATCCAAGTCTCTAGATGGGATGACACCCTATGAGGCATGGAATGGCAGGAAACCTTACTTTCATCATTGTAAGATCTTTGGGTGCATTGCTTTTGCACACATACCCTCATATAATAGGGGAAAGCTTGATCCAAAAGCTGAAAGATGCATATTTATTTCCTATGATGAGAATCAGAAAGGATATAGGTTATATAATCCCATCAAAGGATTTACACTTATTTAGGATGTGGTATTTGATGAAAATAACTCTTGGTTTGAGGATGGTTGTAGGAAAATAAAACTACCCTATGATTTGAAGAAAGATTTTCCAAATTTGATCGAAGAAGAACCAAATACATCACAGGATTTCAACTTAGAATATGAGGAACAAATTGATTTTGAAAAATTCAAAGCTTGGAAGTCCAAGAGCAAAGTAAAGATCAAAAGATTGAAAGATATTCGAGAGTCATCCAATCAAGCACTTAGAAGATCTCAAAGGGAATCAAAGAAACATATAAGGTATGGCTATGACACATCACGAATCATGATGCATTGTATATACATAGCTAAAGACTTTATGTTAGAGGAACCAAATGAGGTTGAAGAGTGGACATAAGCTATGTAGGAGGAAAGTGAAGCCCTTCAAGAGATAGCACTTGGGATTTCGTTCCAAAGTGAAAAAGAAATTACAAAGTTAAAATGAATTTAGATGGGTCAATAAATAGGTATAAATCAAGGCTAGTAGCAATGGGGTTTGCTCAAACGATGGACTGGATTATGAGGAGACCTTCTCACCTGTAGCCAAGATGCTAACTATTGGATTTTTAGTAAGTATTCTTGCTTCAAAGAGTTGGAACTTTTACCAATTCGATGTTAAAAATGCGTTCCGATCTCTCAATAGGTCTATGTGGCTCAACCACTAATATATAAAGACAAAGAAAAACCTAATTATGCATGTAAATTAAGGAAGGCACTGTATGGTTTAAAGAAAGCTCCTAGAGCTTGGAACCATAGGTTGGCCAGATACTTGCACGAACAAGGTTTTGTTGCAAGCAAGGTAGATTCTTCATTGTTCATTAAGAAAACTAATTCAGAGGTTATTTGTCTATGTGATTATGTGGATGACGTTATCATTACAAATGATGCTAATGACATCAAGAAGATTAAAATCCATATGATGCAGGAGTTCAAGATCATTGATCTTGGATTTCTTACATATTTTTTTGGTTTAGAGATTGTTTATACAGATTTTGGTGTTTTCATTACGTAGAGAAAGTATGTCCATGATATACAAGTAAAGAAATCAAAATGGAAAATGAAAAAATTGTAGGCAGACCCATATAATTAAACCATAACACAATGCTCATGAAGGAGAGCTACTTGCAGACATTATGGGCTATCGAACTCTTATTGGGGGTCTCAATTATGCAACCCTAACAAGAGAAGATATATGCTATGGGATGAGTACATTGAGTCCATTCATGCATACCCCAAGAAAACCTCACATGGAAGCTACCAAAAGGATCTTAAAGTACTTGATGGGTACCATAAATGAAGGGCTATTTTATCCATATACATATGACTTGCATATCAAGCTATACTCTAATGCAGATTACTACTCTACTCAGACTTTGGGCTGCATAGATACACTCCAATGATCTTTCCAGATAATACTAGCTGACTACATCTGGATGCTAATCATATATCTCATGCAAGGCCTAAGCATATTGAAGTGCATTATCATTATGTGAGGGAGAACTTACTTAGCAAGGACATACAATTGTCCTATGTATATCCAAACTTGCATTATGCAAATATTCTAACTAAATCTTTGGATGGAACTAAAATGAACAGGGTCAAGATTATGATTCGATTCTAGGAGATCAAAGAGAGTTCAAACAAAAGCATCCTAGGCTTGAGGGGGAGCACTTGCTGCAACTACTCCAATCCTAAATGCTTGGTGACTTATCCTAAAGCTTATTTGTGCATTCATGTGTTAGCACATGAATGATGCCTTGTAAAAGATTAACTTTTTACTGCTTGTAAAAGTGCATATGTAGAATGGCTTCCAATTATGGGTTCAAAGGAGAACCTGTTCACAAATTATTTGGTGAGGAATCATGGCAAACGAAGTACTAAAACTTTTGAACACGTTTAGGTAAATAATCAAATTCAAAATCGAATTTTGGCTCCAACAAAAAAGGCTATAAAAGAGCACTATCTAGTTGCATGGATAGCGATGGATATGGTAGAGATTTTAGAGGAATTTTTGTGGCATATTTAGGTCACATTATCGCTCATCTAGTGCCCTCATATTATGCATTCATTCATTGCTAATGTCAATGTAATTAATGTGCATTAATACATATAATTTTCTCAGATCCCATCTCTTCTACTCTCTCATATACTACTAACAATAGTGAACTTCTCTTATCCATTTCTAAACGTGTACTTGATCACTTGCACTGATTTAAGTTGGTATAGATTTATTAGATAGTCTATTTGCATGCTACAAAGTTTCACTTTAATTTCCTCATCCATTTATGAGTTATGTGCAAAATGTTTCACTCTCGTCTGCATATTGTTCACTCCCAAAAATGTCGGGATAAACATCAGATTTGCTAAGCATCATTCTCTGAGCATAGCTTGTTGAAGATAGCTATCATAGTAAATTAGATATTCCCAAAAGGATTTTGTCCAATTTTTACAATGAAAGGAGTATTCTTCATTTCGCTCAGCAGGTGTGGAGTTTCAGATTGGAGTGAAATGTGCAAGTTATCTCTTTTGATCCAATTATTTTAGGATCATTTTCCAAAGTACTTGGGTGATCATTTCGGCTTTTGGAAAGCTCAAGAGGTCTACTTTATACTTCTGAACTTATTTTTGTCTTGTGTAAAGGAGGAAGTTGTAGCACCATCTCATCTCTAGAGGGTATCCACTATCTCCTCAAACAAATAGCGAGCTAGTATTCCAACGATGTAGTATATCCATTGCGATTTGCAACAAAACATTGATGGGCCCTTCCTAGTAAAGAATTGTTTCCTACCACCTTCCACCATAACTTGAATTTGTCTTTGGACAAGATAACTCAACATGTGAAAATCTAGGCACTAACAACAAATGCAGTAAGCTTCCCAAAATGCCATAGATCACTGCATTTGGATAATGTTAGCTATGTGAATCTTGTTGATCAAGAGAGACTAGAAACTATCCAAATAGGCAACTTGTACCTATGTGTACTCTTTGCACACATACACTTAGAAATATGGAGCGATCAGACTAGTGAGCTTGCCAAAGAAATTCACTCAATGATCATCTTGAGCCTTAGATTATATTGAGAAAAAAACGTACAAGAATAGTAACAAGATGAACTATCTTGCTCGTGAAACAAGCACCTCCACAATGAGATAAAGATGAGCAAACATTTTTTCCTAGGAGAAAAGTTTCTGGTTGTGTAGACAGTCGTAAGTCTACATTAGGGTACACTTTTCATTTTGTTGGAGATGCTATCTCTTGGAGATCTCTTCTTTAATAATATATAGTTGTTTCCACCATAGAAGTAGAGTACATTACAGCAAGTGAGGCATGTAAGGAATCAATGTGGCTTTCTCCTCTTGCTTGTGATATGGGTTTACCTCAGCATGTACCTAGTTTGCGCACTGACAGTCAAAGTGCCATTGTGTTGGCTAAGAATGGGGTCAATGATGCAAAGACCAAGCACATTGAGGTGAGGTATCACTTCATTAGAGACTGCTTAGCGAGTGAGCACATTATTCTTGATAAGGTTCGCACTTGAGATAATGTTGCGGATGCTTTAACTAAAGCTCTACCACATGATAGCTTTTGACACTATTCTCACTTATGGGGGTTACTTGTATCAAAATCTTACACAGTAACTTTCACATTGTGTAACATGCCCAACAGGTGGGAGGTATAGTGTGTATACTTATACTCAGGTATTCTTTATCATTCATTATTTTTCTACTATAGTTACTTTGACCATGTTGGCCTTTAGTGGGAGACTGTTACCGTTAGTGTCCATGTGAAAGGAAAAGTGGCCACCCGATACTTCTTTGTATATGTTCTTTAATAAAACATATAGTGGCCTAGTCAGCCACCGATTGTAAGTTTGACTACATTTGTAAGATCTAAGAAGTTTGTCTTCGTGGTCCCTATGTACTATGCTTTTCCTATGTATTCTAGAGCCTCTCTCTAGAGTACCGTGGATGATCCTAGGAGCTCAATTTTCTACTCCAAGGATATCGTAATGCAGATGTCGAGAAGGAGAGTGCACTGTGGTGCATCACCATTGAATTACTTCATGAAAGATTTTGGTATTGCACATAACACTTGATTTTTCCTTGCACATACACAATGAACTTGAAGAGTACTACCAACCTCCTAGGGTGTGTCTCATTAGTAGAATACATGACTTCTTCATGTACATTCAAGATTTGATGAGCACTATTGAATATATATTTGAGCATTCAATAATTCTAATTTTACCTCATAGATGTAGAGATCTGAATCTTGATGACAATATATGTCGCACTATCTTTTTCTATCACAAATTCAAGCTCACATGGGTACTTGACGTTAGAATTCATCATATCTTCGAAAAGAGACCTTGGATAAAGGAGTGGATATCGTTCATGCTCATAATAAACCCCTATGAAAAGATGGGGGAAATATGCCACCATATAGTTTCATGCCAAATTAATATTCTTGAGTATGTCCATAACCTTTATAATGATATCTAAGATGTTAGAACACATCATGATTGTCATATTATCAATTGAAACTTTATATTTTATATCATATAGATGGCATTAACATCTGAACTACATTTTATTGAAGAATGTTTTAAAGTTTGCTTGCACATTTTAACCAAAGAGGAAGAAAATAATGAAGAGGCAACCACTTTTTTTATAGGAGTTTCAAGTTCAATAGCTATCTACTCTGCCCTGCTTTAACTTTGAAAGTACAACTGTAGAGGTGAATGGGCATAGTACCCATGTGACCCCCTATATCTCACAAAGAAGGAGTTAGACAAGGTTACAACTAGGTTAGACTAGCCAAAGCCATTACATGTCTAGTCAAGGGGTTAAACTCTTGATCTCCCCCTAAAGAAGCCAAAGCTTTACCTACTTATATCTTTTCAGTTCATAAATGTTGATTCATTGAGATAATACCAATTAAATTATTAATGAATTTTAACTTGAAATTAGTATGTATAAGAACGATATTGAAAAATCAACAACACATAGTCTAAATGCATAGATATAGGCTCCAAAAATTTGAAGTTCGAAAAGTTTCTATTAAAAATATGAGGTCTTATACAATGTTTAGATTGTCCATTTCATCAATGATTGTAGAACTTAAAGTTCTTGCGAATGCTAGAAATCATCATATAGAAAACGATCTATGACAATAAAATTTAAGCCTCATTGATACAATTTGGAAGGAGCATAATCATATCATAAAATCCCTTGTGAACATATGACGAAATCCAAAATAAATACATGTGCATAGTTTAAAGAAAAATTTATATATAGTATAAACAATGTAGAATCATAGCCGTATGTTCTTCTAAATGTCTCTTGGATTCAACCAGATCGGGAAAACCAAATTGCCTCCTATTTAATCTTGAAAGTCCATACATATGATAGATTAAGACAAACTAAATTGTTGAGAATCCATGAAAATGCAAAATATAGAACTGACATACAAGACAATGGAGGAGAACACAACAACACAAACCCATACATGTAGAAATACATGTGAGATTTTCAAAGTTATGAATGCCTATACCATCCTCTAATTGAAAATAATATTCACTATGGATCGAGTCTTGAAGACTCAAAGGTTGAAAAGAACAAACATTTATTATCTTTTACATTCCAAAAGTCTATTTGTCTAGTGGTTCCAACATATGTATGTGCATAAAGAAAAACTCTCTAATGAAAATTTGGCAAACAGGTACATGTATAATGAACGATGCCTTCACAAGTTTCACACAAGTTTCACAAGGCTATAAGATTTTTGTTCCTCGGAAAATCATACAAGAAAACATAGCCAAAAAAAGCATGGCCATATTTAAGGAAATATTCGATGTCATGTAGAACTCGAAATTGTACAAATATACTCCTAATTCTTTGAGGCTTTTGCATTCCAATGGAAATCCACAACAATGCACAACCTTTTATCTGTAGACGTTTTTCAGCAAATGGATATATGAATGTCTATTACCATCTTCTATTTTGCATATGCTCTATGATATACATCGTCTTTACCATCATAAATTCATAAGAGAATAAATTTGAAAATCATTTTATGTAGTCGTTACAACGTATATGCGTGTGAAAAGATACCTACCTTATGAAGTAGTTGCGTAAGAGATACATTTTGGAAATAATAATTCCTTAACATCCATAGTAAATGTTTAGAATTTACTATGAGGCGATGAGATATTTGTTCCTCAACTAACATACAAAAAAACATAATTGAGACAAAAATAGAAGATACCTATATAGGAAGAGTTTGAAAACGTCACAAAAACACTCAGGTTTAAGAGAGATTTCCCTATCAAATGATTATCAAAGAGAATTTTATGAATGTGCTTTTGAAAACTCTTATACTAATAAATTTCCATACATACCTTTTATGTCGTGAAACTTATAGTTGACAACATCATCTTTTAGTTGTCTACAAGATCTTGCGATCTTCATGCAATTTAGAATATTAAGACTATATTAAGTTTTAATGAGGAAGAGGTCGAGATAATATGGAGGAAAAAAAACTTATGTGGTGCGTTCATGAGTGATTATGATGGAAAATAATTTTTTTTAGGACTTGGCTACGAAAATGGGCGGTTCTGAATGACTTTTTTGTTCTATGATTTGTTGAAACAAAGTCACTTGTCTAGCTCAAATTATGCATGGATTTTGAGTCTCTCTCTCTCTGTGTTTCAATACATCTTAGGTTCTCCATGTTCATGAATGAGCCGTGGTCTATTTCAACTTATGCTAGACCTAAACACATACTCAGCTTAAACCTATTTCTAAAGCCTGGATACAGCTTGTCTATCTAAGGATGCTATACGGAGTACATGTTCTTAATTCAACTTGCTTAGAAGATCTCAAAGGGAAAGAAAGAAACATATAAGGTATGGCTATGACACATCACTAATCATGAAGCATTGTATATACATAGCTAAAGACTTTATGTTAGAGGAACCCAATGAGGTTGAAGAGTGGACATAAGCTATGTAGGAGGAAACTGAAGCCCTTCAAGAGATAGCACTTGAGATTTCGTTCGAAAGTGAAAAAGAAATTACAAAGTGAAAACAAGTATAAATCAAGGCTAGTACCATTGGGGTTTGCTCAAACGATGGAGCCAAGATGCTAATTATTAGATTTTTAGTAAGTATTGTTGCTTCAAAGAGTTGGAACTTTTACCAACTAGATGTTAAAAATGCATTCCTAACTGGGTGGATCTCTTAATAGGTCTATGTGGCTCAACCACTAGTATATAAAGACAAAGATAAACCTGATAATGTATGTAAATTAAGGAAGGCACTGTATGGTTTAAGGAAAGAATCTAGAGCTTGGAACCATAGGTTGGCCAGATACTTGCAGGAACAAGGTTTTGTTGCAAGCAAGGTAGATTCTTCATGGAGTGGTGGCAAGACCTTCTCTTCTTGTTGATTTTTTTGCATTCTCAATGCCTCCAGTTCCTTCCTCAGTTGCCCAATAGGGTCTAGTTCTGCAACATAATTCGATTGTGTATCCCTTTCAAAATGTTGCCTAGCTTCTTCAATGTGTGATGCTGCTGCAACAAAATCATTGAGGGTTGCATCCAATCTAAGAGACTCATGTAACTTCTGCTGAGATGACTTGGGCAAAGGTTTTTCTATCCATTTTTTCACCAAGAAATCACCTGGAGCATGTGGAAGACGTACAACAAGTGCTTTTGTCCTAGTGTGAAGTTCATGAAAGGATTCACTTGGTCTAAACCTTAAGTTTTCTAGCTGATCTAGAGCTCTTTTGGAGGAGTCACTCGGTCGAAATGTCTGTGAGAATTCCGTCTTCAAAGCCTCCCAAGTAGCAAAATGGACATCTGCATATTGACTGTACCATTTGTCTGCAAGACCTTCCAATGTGTATGGGAAGAGTGCCAACATTGCATCCTCTCTATTCTGCAAACCTCGTCCACGGCATAAGGAGATGAACCTCCTCACGTGATCATCAGCATCCTCATAGGCTTGTCCCTTGAAGGTAGGGAACTTGATATTGAGTCTGGAGATTAAATGAGAGAGATCCTCAATTTGCACTCGTGTTTCTTCTGGCGTATCTGAGGAGAAGTCTAATGTTCTCCTATGCTTCTCCTTTGACAATGGTGTCGCACCCAAATCAATAGACAAATTCAAGGAGGATAGAGGGGAGGTAGGTTCACTAGTCGAAGATATAACCGACTTGTTAAGGCTTCTTCGTACACGAAGAGGCTCCTTATCTGCTCGTGTATGGGTCATGTACCTATTTGCAATTGCAATAACGCAAAAAATACTGAAAATAAAGAGAACTTTTTACTATCCTCAGGGCCTCTCACAGAAATGCAAGCATCCCACCGTGCATGCCAAACTGTAGAGGAGGTACTGGGGTATCTACTTTTAACGGGAGCATGAAGCAGGCACTCCTGTACTTCACCTACTCAAGGGAGGTTCTCCTTAGGGAAATATACCCTTTAACACTTCTATGAGTAGGCAGATATCAATGATTGCATAGAGTTGTGAATACTTAGGGATAATATTAATGACAAAATGACAATAATGGAAGACCAACCACTCCTTAGTTCGAATCACATGATTACAACATAGGAAAAAGAGATGCTCAAAATTTTATGCTCTCGGCTAACATGCCACTCCAGAACTAAACAACATCAATACAAGGGATTCATCCAATCCGTACAATGGACACAACTAGATGTAGACTAGCACTGATCAATACAAAGTATGAAGACTTGCTCTAAGGGGAAGAGCACGAAATACCAATGACTCACACTAAATGACAAAACCAAGCCACTCTCTTCACACTATAGTGCTATTAGCCCTCACTGGGAAGCCCACGCTCTGTATCCTCACCAGAGAGTGACTTCCTATGGTATGCTTGTACTCACAAAGTGCCAAGAGAGGACCCCTGTACGTACGTATGTATATGTGTATTCCAATTGAACACAAATCCATTGCTTTTATAGGCTCCAATAGGCCAAGAGGGCCTTGCCGATTCCTCACGTCCACTGATCATGCGCCGATTGATTACCCAAGATTGGAGGGGTAAATCAAATATGCCACCAGTCTTGAATTGGATCCTCAAAATTAAGCAGTCGTCATGAATGATTCGATCCATTTCTCAGCATTTATTTGATCATTTGTAGTGATTTAAATTGGTACAGATTCAATAAGTTGTTATATTGTATGATACAAAATTTCAAATTAATTTCCTTAGCCATTATCCAAATATGTGCAAAACATTTCACTCTGGTTTGTATTCTATTAACTCTAAAAATTGTGGGGATAGACATGTAGTTTACTAAGCATTGTTCTCTGATCATAGTTGATCATTTCAAGTGAAATAACTTGTGGAAGTTAGCTATCATATTCAATTAGATATTCCCAAAAGGATTGCATCGAGTTATTACCAAGAAAGGAGTACTGTTCATTTTCTTGAGCAGGTGTGGTGACCAAAATAGCAAGTTTTTGTTCGTAGTGAAAAGTTTAAGTTATCTCTTTTGATACAATGATTTGAGGATCATTTTCCAAACTACTTGAGTGATCACTTGGGCTTTTCCGAAAGCTCAAGAGGTCTACTTTATACTTCTCAACTTGGTTTTGGTTGGTGTGATCTAGGATTTTGGAGCACCATCTCATCTCTTGAAGGTGTCCACCATCTCCTCCAGCTGTGGTATCAAAGCAACATCAAGCGAAAATGGGATATGTATTTCCGTCTTTCATTGATAAATTGGATAAGGAAAATTATCAAGCTTGGTCTCAAATGTTGAGAGCCTACCTACCAGGAAGAAGCTTGTATGTATACATATCTCGAGATGAAAAAATGCCAACCTTTAGAAGCAAAACCCAACCTATAAGAGCATGGAGTCCACAACCTTGAAGAATGAAGCAAGGAAAAGTGTACCTAACTATGTGACCAAGATGGAGGATGTAGGTAATCAACATGGGAGTATTGGAGAAGAAATAGAAGAGGAACAGGTACTAAGGAAGATTATTAATGGCCTCAAGGCTGATGACAAATGGGAGTCTTTTACCATAGTAATGGACCGATATATGGGCATTCAGATACCTGACCTCAATACATTGGTGGGGCAACTCTTAACACATGCGACAAAGCACAAAAAGAATGGAGATACGTCTAGAGGTAATCAATCTTTTGCACTTTGCACACATAAAAGAAAAAAGAGTAAAGATAAAGGCAAAGGTAAGAAGAATAAAGAAGATGTAAGTACTTCGCAAGAGAATTTCACAGATAGAGGAAGAGGTACTAGAGGATGGAGCAGAGGAGGAAAGCAAGGCAAGGGGAGACCATACAATTTCTCACCTTGCAACATTTATGGATTGACCAATCATACCATACATGAATGCTTCAAGAACACAAAGAGTTAGAGAGGAAGAGGCTTCCACTGAGGAGGCTCTAGAAAATCAAGAGGCAGGTTGAATAATGGAGGAAACAACTACCATCACAATTACAACCAAGGATACCACAACACCTATCGAGAGAGGCTTTAGAGGATGGAGAGACTACAACAATTATAGAGATGATCAATAGGATTCCAAATTACTGATGAATATGACAACAAAGGAAGGTAAAGATGATGAGTACATATTCTATATTGATTTTGGTTGCTCCAATCATGTAGAAGGCAATGTAGCATTATTTTCTAGACCTTGAAGAACCCAAATGAAAACATGAAGTTTTCATAGGTGATGACACTAGACATGAATCGTCTAAGCAAGGTTTTGTATGTGCCAATAATAACATACAGTATAACCAAGAATCTTCTAAGCAAGGTTTTGTATGTACTATATAGCATAACCAAGAATCTAATCAATATGGACAGATAGTTGAGAAGTGTTTAGAGGTTAGATTCACAAGGGATGGAGCATATGTGGAGGACCCTCAAAAAGGCTTCAAGAGGATTGAAAAAGGTGGGCAATCTCGTAGAATTTTTACCTTTGAAAACGAAGATACAAGAAACATTGCTCTCTTCAATCATAAGGAAAAAACCCTATGTGAATTGGAGATATGGTATAAGAGTCTAGGAAATATAGGTGAAAGGCTATTGAAACAAATATGCAGGGATGAGAGTGTGCTTCCCATCCTAGATATGTCCAAGCAACACATGATTTATAAATGTGGAGCATGCCAATTCGACACGTCACATAGGAAACCACTCAACTAAAGAGGATACATGTATGAAGACTACTTCGAGCTTGTACACTTAGATGTGTGGGGTAGTAGGAGAGAACCATCAATCATTCATAGATGACTATAGTAGGTCGACAATAATTTATTTTTTGAAGCATAAAGATGAAGTATTCACTTGTTTCAAGAATTATTTGGCATTTGTTGAGAATCAAGCAGGTAAAAGTTTGAAGAGGCTCAGATATAATGGAGATGGTGAGTATTTTTCACATGCATTTGAGTCCTTCTTACAAGACAGAGGCATAAAGAGAGAAACTTCAACAAGGTACACTCCTGAACAAAATGGAGTGGAAAAGAGAATAAATGGATTAATAGTAGAGGCTACAAAATCAGTGTTGAATGAGAGAGAACTCTATAATTATCTATAGGAAGACGTTGTTTCCACATCCACTTACCTAATCAATAGGCTTCCATCCAATTCTCTAGATGGGATGACACCTTATGAGGCATGGAATGCCAGGAGACCTTAGTTAGATCATTGTAAGATCTTTGGGTGCATTGCTTATGCACACATACCCTCATATAATAGGGCAAAGCTTGATCCAAAAGCTAAAAGATGCATATTTAATTCCTATAGAATTAGAAAGGATATAGGTTATATAATCCCACGAACAAAGGATTTGCACTTATTTAGGATGTGGTATTTGATGAAAATAACTCTTGGTTTGAGGATGGTTGTAGGAAAATAAAGCTACCCTATGATTTGAAGAATGATTTTCCAAATTTGATCAAAGAAGAACCAAATACATCAGAGGACTTCAACTTAGAAGATGAAGAACAAGATGATTTTGAAAAATTCAAAGATTGGAAGTCCACGAGCAAAGTAAAGATCAAAATATTGAAAGATATTCGAGAGTCATCTAATCAAGAAGTTAGAAGATCTCAAAGGGAAAGAAAGAAACATATAAGGTATGGCAATGATACATCATTAATCTTGAAGCATTGTATATACACAGCTAAAGACTTTATGTTAGAGGAACCCAATGAGGTTGAAGAGTGGACATAACCTATGTAGGAGGAAACTGAAGCTCTTCAAGAGATAGCACTTGGGATTTCGTTCCAAAGTGAAGAAGAATGTACAAACTGAAAATGAATTTAGATGGGTCAGTAAATAGGTATAAATCAAGGCTAGTAGGAATGGATTTTGCTCAAACAATGCAGCGAAGTATGAGGAGACCTTCTCACCTGTAGCCAAGATTCCAACTATTTGATTTTTAGTAAGTATTGTTGCTTCAAAGAGTTGGAACTTGTACCAAATAGATGTTAAAAATGTGTTCCTAAATGGGTGGATCTCTCAATAGGTCTATGCGGCTCAACCACTAGGATATAAAGACAAAGACAAACCTGATTATGTATGTAAATTAAGGAAGGAACTGTATGGTCTAAAGAAAGCTCCTAGAGCTTGGAACCATAGGTTGGCCAAATACTTGCAGGAACAACGTTTTGTTGCAAGCAAGGCAGATTCTTCATTGTTCATTAAGAAGACTAATTGAGAGGTTATTTGTCTATGTGATTATGTGGATGATATTATCATTACAAGAAATGATGCTAATGACATCAAAAAGATTAAAATCCATATGATGGAGGATTTCAAGATCATTAATCTTGGATTTCTTACATATTTTTTTGGTTTAGACATTGTTTATACAGATTTTGGTGTTTTCATTACTTTTAACAAGAGAAGATATATGTTGTGGGATGAGTACTTTGAGTCCATTCATGCATACCCCAAGAAAACCTCACATGGAAGCTACCAAAAGGATCTTAAATTACTTGATGGGTACCATAAATGAAGGGCTATTCTATTCATTTACATCTGACTTGCATATCAAGCTATACTCTAATGGAGATTGGGCTGACTCAAAAGATGATAGGAGTAGCACCTCTCACTATTTATCTTTTGTAGGGTCTAAGTTGATTTGATGATCATCAAGGAAACAACATACTGTGGCATTGTCATCAACTAAAGTTGAATATAGGGGCCTAGCAAATGCAAAACAACAGGCGATGTGGTTAAAGCTAGTCTACTCAGACTTTGGGCTACATACATACACTCCAATGATCTCTGGAGATAATACTAGCTCACTAATCATATATCATGCAAGGCCTAAGCATATTGAAGTGGATTATCATTATGTGAGAGAGAACCTACTATATAGCATAACCTATTATTGCTTATGCTATATGTGCCAATCATAACATACAGCATAACCAATAACATACACCATGTAAGGAATCAATGTGGCTTTCTCGTCTTGCTTGTGATATGGGTTTACCTCAACATGTACCTAGTTTGCACACTGATAGTCAGAATGCCATTGTGTTGGCTAAGAA
The DNA here is from genome assembly GCA_020310875.1 of Ceratopteris richardii. Taxonomy (NCBI): domain Eukaryota; kingdom Viridiplantae; phylum Streptophyta; class Polypodiopsida; order Polypodiales; family Pteridaceae; genus Ceratopteris; species Ceratopteris richardii. Next base: position 25,787,125 of record CM035410.1, read on the forward strand.
TCGGGTCAATCATGCAAAGACCAAGCACATTGAGGTGAGGTATCACTTCATTAGAGATTGCCTAGTGAGTGAGCACATTATTCTTGATAAGGTTCACACTTGAGATAATGTTGCAGATGCTTTAACTAAATCTCTACCACATGATAGATTTTGACATTGTTCTCACTTATGGGGGTTACATGTATCATGATCTTACACAATTACTTGCACATTGTGTAACATGCCCATGAGGTGGGAGGTATAGTTTGTATACTTATACTCAGGTATTCTTTATCATTCATTATTTTTCTACCATACTTACTTTGACCATATTGGCCTTTAGTGGGAGACTCTTATTGTTAGTGTCCATGTGAAAGGCAAAATGGCCACCAGATACTTCTTTGTATATGTTCTTTAATAGAACATATAGTGGCATAGTCAGCCATAGATTGCAAGTTTGACTACATTTGTAAGATCTAAGAAGTTTGTCTTCGTGGTCCCTATGTACTATGCTTTTCCTACGTATTCTGAAGCCTCTCTGTGGAGTACCATGTACGACCCTAGGGGCTCAATTTTCTACTCTGAAGATATCGTAATGATGATCTTCAGAAGGAGGGTGTAGTGTGGTGCATCACCATTGAATTACTTCAAGAAAGATTTTGGTATCGCACATAACACTTGCTTTTTCCTTGCACATACACAATGAACTTGAAGAGTACTACCACCCCTCATAGGGTGTGTCTCATTAGTAGAATACATGACTTTTTCATGTATATTCAAGAATTGATGAGCACTATTGAATATATATTTGAGCATTCAATAATTCTAATTTTAGCTCATAGATGTAGAGATGTGAATCTTGATGACAATGTATGTCACACTATCTTTTTCTATCACAAATTCAAGCTCACATGGATACTTGATGTTAGACTTCATCATCTCTTCCAAAAGAGACCTTGGATAAAGGAGTGGATCTCTTTCATGCTCATCATAAACCCCTATGAAAAGATGGGGGAAATATGCCTCTAACTATATGAGACAAGTAATTACTCCATCTTTAAGCTTCCCCTTCTACATTGTTTTTCATGATTGGATTGTTACCGTTCAAGAGGCTCCCTAACAATTCAACAAGGCTTTCAATCTTTTGAACTATTTAAAGTGTGGTAGATCTTGATCGTGGATAGAAAATCACAAGTAAAAATGAAAACATTTGCCACCATATAGTTTCATGCCAAATTAATATTCTTGAGTATGTCCATAACCTTTATAATGATATATAAGATGTTAGAACACATCATGATTGTCATATTATCAATGAAAACTTTATATTTTATATCATATAGATGGCATTAACATCTGAAATATATTTTATTGAAGAATCTTTTAAAGTCTTCTTGCACATTTTAACCAAATAGGAAGAATATAATGAAGAGGCAACCACTCTTTTTATAGGAGGTTCAAACTCAATAGCTATCTACTCTGCCCTGCTTTAACTTTGAAACTACAACTGTAGAGGTGAATGGGCATAGTACCCATGTGACCCCCTGTATCCCACAAAAAAGGAGTTAGGGTAGATTACAACTAGTTAAGACTACCCAAAGCCATTACATGTCTATTCAAGGGATTAAACTCTTGATCTCCCCCTAAAGAATCCAAAGATTTACCTACTTATATCTTTTCAGCTTCGACTTCATAAATGTTGATTCATTGTGATAATAACAATTAAATTATTAATGAATTTTAACTTGAAATTAGTATGTATAAAACAGATATTGAAAAATCAACAACACATAGTCTAAGTGCATAGCTATAGGCTCCCAAAATTTGAAGGTCTGAAAATTTCTATTAAAAATATGAGGTCTTATACATAGTAAATATGAGGCGATGAGATATTTGTTCCTCAACTAACATAGAAAAAAACATAATTGAGATAAAAATAGAAGATACGTACATAGGTAGAGTTTGAAAACGTCACAAAAACACTCAGATTTAAGAGAGAATTCCCTATCAAATTATTATCAAAGAGAGTTTTATGTATAAAAATGTGCTTTTGAAAACTCTTATGCTAATAAATGTCCTTACATACCTTTCATGTCGTGAGACTTACACTTGACAACACCATCTTTTAGTTTTCTACAAGATCTTGCGATCTTCAGGCAATTTAGAATATTAAGACTATGTTAAGTTTTAATGAGGAAGAGGTCGAGATTATATGGAGGAAAAAAACTTTTGTGGTGCGTTCATGAGTGATTATGATGGAAAATATTTTTCTTTAAGGACTTGGCTACGAAAATGGGCGGTTCTGAATGAATTTTTTCTTCTATGATTTGTTAAAAAAAAGTCACTTTTCTAGCTCAAATTATGCATGGATTTTGCGTTTGGGCCAAGAAAGCCACTATCTATCATAAATGTTGATGAAAAGGTCATATAATTGTGAAATTTGCAAAACTTCAGGTCTTTAGGCCATGTTGTTACAAGATTTCTTTCTCTGTCTCTAAGGCCAGAAAATGAGACGAGGTGAATCCTTGTCCCCTCCCATGTAACCTGGTATCTTATATGGTATAGATTGTTTCCACCAATTGCTTCTCATTGGCCCATCATTAGTAAGTCCTAAACACAAAAAGGCCAAGAAAGATTCAATTGATCTTTTAACTTCAAGAATGGGAGTTATTTATTATTGTGAATGCATGACATAAACGCTATCTACTGTTTATCCATTTATGCATTCATAGTGTCTATTGATCATCATATCTTGAATCATTTTTTTTTGTAATCTACCATGTTTATGTGGATGACATATACTGAATTCGATGCAAGAATTTCATATGGAAGTACATATTGAAACAATAAATATGATAGTTTTAAAGATGCATTATCAGGGATTTAAGATCAAAGAGTTTTACAAGTTTCAATAATCGTTTGGAACAAGAGAATGAAGTTGCATAGTTAGAAGACTCTTTTGTACCTATTTCCCAAGACACAGGAAATAAAAAAAGAAAGAATTTTATTAGAATCATGATGTGCATTGTGTAGGGAGTGAAAATGTCAAGAGGAAACTACACTTAAAATACTTATAATTTGGTGGCCCAAAACGGCTCAATATATATTGGATTCTTAAGTTCTCCATGTTCATGAATGAGCCGTGGTCTCTTTCAACTTATGGTAGACCTAAACACATACTCAGCTTGAACGTGTTTACAGTGTTTTGTATTTTCATAAGGATTCAAAATAATTTCATATTTATACAATACAAGAATCCAAGTACTTTACAATGACCATAAGGTGTCTTCTGTTCACAGAGGATAGTGAGAAACCTTAACAGCTGGTACACATCACGAGAAACCCTAACATTAACGGATCTACATTAAGAGACCCTAACACGAGCTATTGAATGAGACAATGGTGTATATATATATATATATATATATATATATATATATATATATATATATATATATATATATATATATATATATATATATATATGTCGGAGGTAGGGTTTAAAAATTACAAGGTCTACTTTGCATTATGAATTTAAAAAAAAATATGTGTATGCAAACGCTACTAAATATTACTCGCAAACGGTAGAAATGTGTGATTATGTGACAATCTCAAAAGAAGACAAAAGATGTGTTTTATAATTAGTACCCAATGCTAAGGCGTCCATTCATGCCCAAATGATGATGTAGTGTCCTACGTTGACTTTTCTAATCTGAAGAATGTCTAGAGTTTGCCTTCAATACTTATTGGGAATGTATAAAATTCAGCATAGTTTGCATTGGGTGCCTTGACGTTTTTCCAGCCTATGTCAAGGGTTGAACACTTCTTTCGGTGTACAAAATATATATTTTTTTCGTGATATAGAAGTATCACTAGAATGTACATTCAATATCAATAGGGAACGTGTAAAACGGAACATAGGTGGCATTGAATGTTTTGAGATGTTTCCTTTCATTTCAGGGACTAGATGCATGTTCAAGTGTGAGGGACGCATGGAACTAATGGCACAAAATGTGATTTGTTTTTCAACTTCTAAAAGCTTATTTCTTCGATCTTTGATTGTGACATGAGAGAGCCTTGATAACTCAAAGTTCTTGGGTGTGTGACAGAGTGGGGAAGCACAAATAGAACTAGAGACAAAAGCGAGGAAAGAGATTTATGGACAAAGAAAGGTGAAAGTTCAAAGAGCTCTATGATGATCAGTAATATGAGAATGAGTGAAGCAAGCACTATAGATGAGTCCCTAAGTACAAAACACCATCCCAAATGAGTATATCATGTATATACATCTAGCCAAATTTAGAATAAAAATTGTTTATGTATTTAGAAACTATTCACATCAATACTACTCAAGCGACACATAGGTATAACAAACTGCCTTGGAGTGAATGATGTCAATACATAAAAGGAGTGACATTTCAGACTCTAGAAGGTAGAAATCCAGGATTCCTTAGATTGTTTGGCTAGTATGTGAGCACCGTAACATTCTATAAAAGAAAACATTCTATTTTGTTGGTGTAAATCACAAGCCTACACATTTGGCTTGAAAGTTATCATCAAGACTCTACATACATAAAGAACCATAGGAACATATGCTAGTGATTACTTACCACTTTACCTCATTGTAAAAGTCTAATTTGACTTAGAATCTTTTGTAATCACCTACCTAAGTGATTCGTGGAAAAGAAGATCACTTGATTGAGAGAATATCTCCAAAATTTTAGATGCTTGATCATAGGAAGCCAAAGATTTGAATTTGAATTCAAATTCTTAGTCATTTCCTATAAACTTGGATGTGAAAAAGTCGCGGGTAGATCACTCCATTCCCGAGGCTCATTCTGTTGAGCTTGAGTGTGTGTAAGGACTATAACATAGCCTACACCTCTCTACACCATTAGGCAATGCTAGTCATGCCAATGGGATTGTACACAAGTGTTGATTTATAGATACATTTACATCATTTATCTCTGTGCTCACTAATTGTCTACTCCAAAGTCTGTCAACTTGTCAAGGGCATATCGCAGCCAATACTCCATCAAATTTAGTGATTCAAAGCTTGTTGGATTCAGCTCAAAGTCATCTACATGCTGACAAAGTTTGAAGTGATTTAGTCAGCCAATTCAGAGAAATCGTCGTCGAGGTGCTCACTAGTCTATCTCTGCTACAGTCCTAAAAAGTCGGGGGTATACCAAATTTTGCTAAATCAATTTCTCTGAGTATAGTTTGTCATTTTATATCATTCCACTTGCAAATGTTAGCTTACTAAGCTAATTGAATACCCCTAGAAGGAATTTTATCAATTGTTACTGTGCTGGTCACACTGAGCAAAACATTGAGCAGGTGTCAAGACCAAAATAGAAGGTTTTCTTTACTTTGTTACTTCCAAAGTTATCTGTTTTGATTCAATCATTACACACTTCATTTCCAAAGGAAATAGGCCATTTCTTGGTGTCATTGGAAAGCTAAGGGAGTCTACTAATCAAGTCTGAAGCTAAAGAGGGCTGGTACAAAGTAGGTTTTAGCAATACCTACTCAATCTCTTGGATCATCCATCCATCTTTCCCAACAGTGGTATCAGAGCAAATAAGGTAAAATGGGAGATGGTTTTGCTTCATTCATTGATAAATTGGACAGGAACAACTATCAAGCTTGGTCTCTAAGGATGAAGACCTACTTACAAGGAAGGAGTCTCTATGGATACATCTCAGGAGATGAGGAATTGCCCTCATTGAAAGCAAGAGGTTTGCCAACCAAGGAGGAGCAAGAAAAACTCAACACATGGTGTGCAAGGGATGCATTGGCAAGGTCTTATTTACTCAACTCTAGATCTGACTTTCTTTTACCTCATATCAGAAATTTTAAGACTTCCCAAGATACTTGGGAAATCTTGTCATCATATTTTTCCTCTAATACAAGGGCTAGGAAAAATCAGTTGTGGATTGAATTCACAACACTAAGGAAGCAACCTAAGAAAGTTGTTTCAGAATTTCTGACCAATATCAAAGATGTTGCAGATCAGTTAGCAAACATAGGAGAAGAAATTGAAGAAGAACAAATTGTAAGGCAGGTAATTAATGGAATCAAGGTTGATGACAAGTGGGAAAGCTTCACCACTGCAATGGACCTCTACATGGACATGCACACTCCAGGTCTTACAACTCTCATGGGTCAACTATTCACACATGAAGCAAAGCTTACGAAGAGTGGAGATACTACCAAAGCTAACAACTCTTCTGCCCTACACACTGATAAGAAATCTAAGGATAAAGGCAAGAGTAAGAAGGTGGAAGATGAATGCCCTACCTCCCAAGCCAACTATGCAGGGAGAGGTAGATCTTCAAGAGGTAGGGGCAGAGGAGGTAAGCAAGGTAGGGGGAGACCCTATAATTCATCACCATGTAACATTTGTGGTTTGTCAAACCACACCACAGATGAGTGTTACAGGAATTACAAAAATCAGAGAGGAAGAGGCTATCAAAGAGGTGGATACTCTCAAACTAGAGGAAGGTTCAACCATCACCATGGCCACAACAACAATTATAACAACAACTACAACAACAATTACAATGGAAACTACCAAGGAGGATTCAGAAAGAGAAAGGACTACAACAACTACCTCAGAGGAGCAGGATGATTCTCTCTTGATCATGAACATGACCTCAAAAACAGGTACAAATGATGATCACTTATTTTATATTGATTCAGGGTGTTCAAATCATGTGGCTGGTAATGTTGCACTACTCTCTAATCTTGAGGAACGAAAAGGTAAACACCAAGTCTAAATAGGTGATGATACAAAGCATTCTGTAGTTAAAGTTGGAAATGTGAAAACTTGTGATGGTAATCAAAATTTGTTGAGCAGAGTAGTTTATCTACCTACAATTACAAAGAACTTAATAAGTGTTGGTCAGATTGTAGAGAAAGGGTTGTAGGTCTGGTTCAATCAATATGGAGCATTTGTGGAGGACCCAAGACATGGATTCAAAAGGATAGCTAAAGGAGAAAAATCAGGTAGACTTTTCACTTTGAGTTGGAAGATACAAAGAACATTGCATTATACAGTTATAAAGATCAAACACTTTCAGAGCTTGAGATTTGGCACAAGAGATTAGGGCACATAGGAGAAAGGACCTTGAAGCAAATGTGCAGGGACCAATGTGTGCTTGGGATACCTAATGTATCCAAGCAACATATGATTTACAAGTGTGGTGCTTGTCAATTTGGTAAGTCTCACAGGTTATTCTTCTCCAAGAAAGGATATATGCATGAAGACTATCTAGAGTTTGTACACACAGATGTATGGGGACCTAGCAAAGACCTCTCAGTCTCAGGTTCAAGGTATTATGTGTCTTTTATTGATGACTATAGCAGATGGACTGTATTATACTTTATGAAGCACAAGGATGAGGTATTTAATTGTTTTAAGAAATATCTTGCATTAGTTGAAAATCAGACAGGAAGGAATTTGAAGAGGCTAAGGTCAGATGGAGGAGGTGAGTACTTCTCCATTGAATTTTAGGACTTTATGAAGGATAGAGGCATCAAAAGGGAATAACCACAAGGTACTCTCCTGAATAGAATGGGGTAGCTGAAAGAAGAAAAAGATTAATTGTTGAGACAGCTAGATCTATGCTTAATGAGAAAAAAATACCTAACTATCTATGGGCAGAGAGTGTTTCTACTGCCACCTATCTCATAAACAGGTTACCATCAAAGTCACTTGATGGTATGAAATCATATGACGCATGGCATGGCACGAGACCATCATTGGATCACTGCAAAATTTTTGGATGTGTAGCATATGTACACATTCCTTCACAGGTAAGAGGAAAGCTAGATCCAAAGGCTGAAAAATGTATTTTCATTGGATATGATTTAAATAAAAAAGGTTATTGGTTTTATAACCCTACCAATAAGGGATTTATGGTAAGCAGAGATGTGATCTTTGATGAGAATGATTCTTGGTATGAGAATGAATGCAGAAAGGTCAAACTACCGTATGATTTGGAAGAAGAATTTCCAAAACTTACAAAGGAGGAACCTACTCAGGATGGAGAGTCAAGTTCAGATGATGAAGATACAATCAACCTTGAAGAGTTCAAGGCATGGAAGTCCAAAGGCAAAATGAAGATGAAGAAGCTTGAGGACATACCAGAATCTTCTACTGAATCAATCAGAAGGTCTCAAAGAGAGAGAAAAAAACCTATAAGATATGGGTATGATACATCTCTTGTTACTAAACATTCAATTTATCTTGCAAAGGATTTGCTAAATGAAGAACCAGGATCATATGAAGAAGCAATCACAAAATCAGAATGGAAGGAAGCTATGGATGAGGAGATTGAAGCACTCAAGGAGAGTGATACATGGGAGTTAGTACCCAAGAAGGACTCCATGAAGGTAATAGGATCCAGATGGATCTATAAATTGAAAAGAAATTCAGATGGCACAATTAACAGGTACAAGGCCAGATTGGTAGCCAAGGGTTTTGCACAAACCCAAGGCATTGACCTGAAGAAACATTTTCTCCTGTGGCCAAGATGCCAACAATCAGAGTGTTGGTGAGTGTGGCTGCATCAAAGAATTGGAACATGTACCAATTGGATGTCAACAATGCTTTCTTGAATGGATGGATTTCAGAAGAGGTTTATATGTCACAACCTCCTGGCTATGAAGACCCTAAGAAGGTAACTTATGTTTGCAAATTAAAGAAGGCTTTATATGCATTGAAGCAGGCACCTAGGGCATGGAATTACAGGCTAACTACATACCTCCAAGACCAAGGTTTTGTCATGAGTAAGGCTGACACTTCTCTTCATTAAGAGAAGTAATTCAGAGATAATCTATCTCTGTGTCTATGTTGATGACATCATCATTACAGGTAATGATGTCAATGGAATCAAAAGCATCAAAAGCCAAATGATAAGGAGTTCAAGATCAATGATCTTGGGCTATTGAAGTATTTTTTGGGACTTGAATTAGTTTACACTAATTCAGGAATATACATTACTCAGAAGAAGTATGTCCAGGACATGTTGAAGAAATTTCACTTGCAGGATGCTAAAGCAGCTAGTACTGCAACGGAGGTGAACCTAAAGTTAAGTGCCCATGAAGGTGATGAAGTCCAAGACATTACAGGTTATCAAAGTATGGTAGGTAGCTTAAACTATGCTACTCTTACAAGAATTGATATTGCATATGGAGTTAGTGTGCTAAGTCAATTTATGCACAAGCCAAGGATACCTCACTTAGAGGCCGCCAAAAGAATCTTGAAGTATCTCAAGGGTACACAGAACCATGGTTTATACTTTTCTTACACTTGAGATATAGATATAAAAGTTTATTCAGATGCAGATTGGGCAAGATGCAAGGATGATAGGAGAAGCACTTCACGATACATTTCTTTTGCAGGTGACAAACCAATTTCATGGTCTGCAAAGAAGCAACCAATTGTTGCATTGTCTTCTACAGAAGCAGAGTATAGAGGGCTAGCTAATGCCACTCAAGAAGCAATTTGGATTAAGCTTTTGTATACAGAATTGGGCTTATATAATAGGCCTCCAATTATCTTTGTAGATAATACAAGTTCTCTTCACCTTGCAGCTAATCCTATCTATCATGCCAGGACCAAACACATAGAAGTTCATTATCATTATGTGAGGGAGAAGTTGCTAAGGACATTCAGCTCATCTATGTGTCAACCAACATGCGATGTGCAGATTTGCTGACTAAAGCTTTGGATGGGACCAAACTTTGCAGGTTCAAATCTATGATTGGATTGCAGGATGTACTTGAACATTGAAGATGAAGACTTAAGCCAAAATGTTTGGCTTGAGGGGCAGCTGTTGGTGTTAATCACAAGCCTACACATTTGGTTTGAAAGTTATCATGAAGACTCTACATACATAAAGAACCATAGGAACATATGCTAGTGATTACTTACCACTTTACCTCATTGTAAAAGTCTAATTTGATTAAGATTCTTTTGTAATCACCTACCTAAGTGATTCGTGGAAAAGTAGATCACTTGATTGAGAGAATATCTCCAAACTTTTAGATGCTTGATCATACGAAGCCAAAGATTTGAATTTGAATTCAAATCCTCAATCATTTCCTATAAAATTGGATGTGAAAAAGTCGCGGGTAGATCACTCCATTCCCGAGGCTCATTCTGTTGAGCTTGACTGTGCGTAAGGACTATACCATAGCCTACACCTCTCTACACCATTAGGCAATGCTAGTCATGCCAATGGGATTGTACACAAGTGTTAATTTATAGATACATTTACATCATTTATCTTTGTGCTCACTAATTGTCTACTCCAAAGTCTGTCAAATTGTCAAGGGCATATCTCAACCAATACTCCATCCAATTCAGTGATTCAAAGCTTGTTGGGTTCAGCTCAAAGTCATCTACATGCTGACAAAGTTTGAAGTGATTTCATTAAGCCAATTCAGAGAAATCGGTGTCGAGGTTCTCACTGGTCTATCTCTACTACAGTCCTAAAAAGTCGGGGGTATACCAAATTTTGCTAAATCAATTTCTCTGAGTATAGTTTGTCATTTTACATCATTCCACTTGCAAATGTTAGCTTACCCCTAGAAGGAATTTTATCAATTGTTACTGTGCTGGTCACACTGAGCAAAACATTGAGCAGGTGTCAAGACCAAAATAGAAAGTTTTCTTGACTTTGTGACTTCCAAAGTTATCTGTTTTGATTCAATCATAACACACTTCATTTCCAAAGGACATAGGCCATTTCTTGGTCTCATTGGAAAGCTAAGGGAGTCTACTAATCAAGTCTGAAGCTAAAGAGGGCTGGTAGAAAGCAGGTTTTAGCAGTACCTACTCAATCTCTTGGATCATCCATCCATCTTTCCCAACATATTTCACTACCAATTGTATGACATACAACCACAAAAGGCTTTCCCACTTCTTATATGTTTAAAACAAAGTCTTAAGGAATTTTGGTTTCAATGATTCAAATGATGTTTGACAGGAACCATTCCACACATATCACGCATTCCTTTTAGTCAACTATATGAGGGGATTAGATCCCATTGATAAATCCTTACTATGTGCTCTCGTATATTTCGATAGTCCCTAACATCCCTAACATCCTTTAGAGTGTTAGGAATGGGAGAATCAAGATTTTTGTCCTTTTTTTTTTCTAACTTTATCATGATCTATATGAATTCCCTCTTAAGATATGACGCATCCTAGCCACACACTTTTGTCCACGAAAAAGAAACACTTAATCCTCTTTCAATAAAATTTGTGTTCCTTAAGTGTTTGCAACTTTATATTGATATATATAACATGATCGCCAACATCTTTAGAGTAAAGAAATATATCATCAAGAAATACTCAGATGAAGTCAACTTGATAATCATGAAAAGTATTGTCCATCAAGCATGAATGTGATAGGAGAATTAGTTAGTTCAAAAGGTAAAATCTTAAACTCGTTGTGAATATAACATGATTCAAAGTTTGTCTTGCGTTGGTCATCTAGTTTGATCCTAATCATCATGATATCTTGATTCTAATTCAATTTTGGTGAATAGACAGGTCCACTTAATTAACTAAATTAATAATCTATATAAGGAAGTGGATATTTATTTTTAATCATTCTTTTATTCAACCCCCTATAGTCATTGCATAATGTTTAAGAGCTATCTTTCTTGTTCAAAAATAGAACATGTCCTCACTAAGGTAAAACACTTGGCCTTATCAAGAATTTCTTCAAAAGATCATCTAAGTGAATATTGAGCTCCTTTAATTCATCTATTTTAAATCTATAGTGGGCTGTGAAATATGATTCACTACTTGGATATGTGCCATTAGTGTGCTCAATCTTCCTAGGTGGAGGCATACCAAGTATCTCTTCACAAAATACATCTGCATATGCTTTCAAAAGATTTTCTACCTTATTTAGAAGTTTTTCCTCATTATCTTTCCCATGTTCAATATTCACATACACTAAAACTGTTTTGCAACGAACTTGGAACTAACTAGTCCATAACGAAATTGCATCATACCATTTCATTACATCACATGAAAAATTCCCAAAAATACCTATCACGAAATGTAAACACATGTAGTTATTCCGTTTTCCGTCTCAATAAGTCTCCATATCAATGTATGTACAAAAATCACTAAAATCTACACCAATGTGAAATATAGAAAACAATCCTTGCTTTTTGGATGAATTAAAATCTAACTTTATGTTTAGAGATCATACCCAAAATCAAAATGACAAAAGCCCTTGCGAGAGAACTAGTCGTCATGCAACCTTATTTCCAATTCGGGCACTTACTTCCATAATGTTCTTTATTAGTTGTTGTTTGTTCTTAAATCATATCTACCACCATTGCTTGTGGAATCCCAAAGATTGCTTTGTTTGGACATGCATATGTTCGACGTCCTTGTTTTCTACAATGAAAGTAATGCTTAATAAAATCAAAGTCCTGCTTTCAAACAATCGGTTCATGCCTCCTTTCAGTTTCCATATGATAGACCATTAATAATGGAGTTTCATACATCCAGATTCATTCACTTAATAATGGAGCTCCTCATTAAGCCATTTGATAGACCTCATCTACAGAGCATCCTTGATAACCTTTAATGCATATTTGTGAATATGGGAAAAATTCGCTTTATACTCATCCATAAAAAAACTACGTTTGTCACCATCATGTTGTCCATAATTACAAAACTCCATCTTCTTCTCCATTTGTCTTTAAATGTCAAATTGCTTGGAACGGAAGAAAACTATGGCTTGACTAGTGTCTTGCCTCTTCCTCGTCGGCATCGGCAGCGCGTATCGAGCGAAATACCACCATATAAAATCTATTTTGTTGCACCGGCAGATAACCAGCTTCTTCTGCTCTGTTCTGCTCAGCTGTAGCCATGCAACGTTCTACGTTGTGCTCGTCTTAGTGTTCAGCTCCTCTTTATGTAGGACGGTCATCATGCTCGTGTAGTGAGATTGCTGGCATCTTCTTCAAAGAGCCAAAACTAAACACATGGAGCTGTCTAGTAAAACGTCCTCTCATACAACTGAAAGAGTTCTTTCTTATAACTGAAACATTAGGAAAGAATGTAATTGAAAAATCACCTCTCTCCATTATCACTACTCTTGTCATATTACACTTCAGTGGAAACCGACTATTGTTTGAAATCTAAGGAATTTGCGCTCTACATAAGATGAAATAATCTCTATCTTCTTCTCCATTTGGTAGTGAGGAGAATAGTAATGCTTTTCTGCTCGCTCTCAGAATTCCTTCTATAGAGCTTGAACAAAATCTATCTCAGCCATTAAAAAATGAAAACAAGTCATCAAGATATAATAAGATGCATTTATCTTAATAATCATGATAAGTATTGTTCATCAAGCACATGAATGTGATAAGAGTTTTTGCTAATTCAAAAGGTAAAATTGTAAATTCATAGTGACCATAACGTGTTTGAAAAGCCACCTTGGGTATGTCATCTAGTTTGATCCTTATCATCATGATACCCTCATTTGAAGTCAATTTTGGTGAATAAACTTGGTCCAATTAATTAGGTCAAGTAATAATCTAAATGAGAAAGTGGATACTTATTATATACTCTTCTTTTATTCAAGTTCCTATAGTCATTGTATAGTCTAAAATTATTCGCTTTGACATTGGTCCATATTCCCCTATGCAAAATTAGCAACATTCAAACCACCTTTGTATTTTCAATATTGGGGTGCCAAGGGGCCCAAGACTTGAATTCTCTCTAAGAGAGTGATGCAAGTTAAGAGTTATTTCTGATTTTATGACTCAAATCAATTTCCTCAACCCACCTAATCCAATGCATTCTACCGAAACCGTTCTTGTCTTTCCTTCTTTAACTAAGAAAGACGAAACAATGAAAACGAAAGAAAAGAATGCGAAACCAAAAGCGAAAGAGCTAAAACAGTGATAGCGAAAAAAGAATGTAATGAAACACATGATATCATGTGTTCATATGACATCATATGTGACATCATATCGTGTGTATTTCACACTTGTTCATATGTGACATCATATGTGACGTCATATGCCAATCTGCACATGCAGAACGAACAAACCATTTATGAAAAAAAAAACCATTTACGCGTTTCAGTGATGAAGAGAAGACATGACATGTGCGCTTGTTTGCAGATAATGACCGACAGACGCGACAAAGCCTTAATTTTCTCGGGCTCTTCTGTAAGATATAAAGGAAAACTGAAGATAGTTGATAGTAATAACAAATGTTTTTCTTTACTTTTAACTAAGAATTTCAATAACAACTATTAAGTAACAAATCATTTTCCTTCGTGTCCTAAAATCGTAATATGTGCAAATCATATCTACACACCAAAGAGGAATGAAACTGAGAAAACAACTGCAATATAGAAGATTTGGAAAACAACTGCAATTAAGATTTTAATACCTTCGTAGCAATAACACATGGATTTCAAAAAGCAACCGCAATATAGAAGGTTCTAATACCTTTGTAGAAATAACATAATAGAAGTTCAGAAAGCAAGTGAAATATAGAAGATTCTAATACCTTCGTAGAGATAACATAATAGGAGCTAGTTAGCTCTCACTATTCTAAATCGATCCCTACGTACTTTAAACCTAGAATATTTACTTATGTTAAAGGAAATATTTTATTATTATAAAAAATTTCGGATATTTCACAAAGATTGTATTGATCAAACACAAGAATTCCTTTCTTATGTAAATACGTATCTAGAAGTGATCCATAGAATTCTTATATTCAAAAGCTTCTCATCTTTCCTTTTTATTTTTTAGTTCTTATATCTTATCTAAGAAGTGAATTTGGCCATTATTTAATTGTTGTACATTGACAAGAACATTGGGTTTTGTACAAGTATTAAAATGCCGTATATTTCTTCAAGGTTTTAGTTATACATATACGTATCTTAGGGACGATATTAGACCCTCCATAGCTTGCTTGGAATATATGCAATGTAGCTTTGCCAGAAATCTTGAGGGAATCGGTCAATACTATGAAAATGCTGTAATTGAGTGAGGTCGGAACAAATGGTTTGATTTCTAGAGAAATGGAAACTTTTATCCTCATCTAAGGATGTGATCTTTTTTTGTAACTGTGTTTATTGACCGATTTTAGATTTTGTTTTCTAAAGACGATGTTTGGTTTTAAAATCTCAAATGGTTTCTAAAATCGGAAGGTTCACATAAAAACAATTAGTCAATCATGTTCAGTTTTGCATTGGATTGAAATAACACATCTCAAATAAGAATTTTTATATCATAAAGGTGATCATTTTTTGACAGTTTCGAGAAGCGCGATGAGTGTCCTAATTGAAGAAAAACATTGGGATTGTAGAGGTCGCAGATCCGAAAAATTAACATCTTCTATAAAGTGTAAAGGGTAAATGCTGAAAATTCTTGAGTGTGATTGATAATTTGGGTTTACAGAAAACTTTCATATCTCACTCTTTTAGTGTAAAAAGTTGACATAGTTTGGTTGCATTGGAGCTGCTATTTCTCAAAACATGGGATAAAGCTTTAGCCACTTAAACGGGAAAATTTCTTTTTTTACAGTGCGAAGGAAATCTATAGAGCTCTTCTTCCGATATGTAAGAAAATAAACTCCATTTATGGCAGACTTCCACTCACATACTGAAGAGAGCTTTCTGAATACAAAGTGCAATGCATGTTTGTACTAACCTAGGAAGATGCAATTCTTACTGTGGATAGATGTCATGCGTGCCTATCTCTACAGGAATCTCCTCCATGAGGTAGAACACCGGTCAGACCCCGAACCCAATAGGGATACCAACTTAGAAAATGGGCATGTGTGAAATGTCAAGGACAAAAGAGCTTTAGGTCAGCTGTTACTTGCCTGCAATGAACTGACGAAAGGAGATATCACTGCCTGCAAGACGTCCAACGATGCTTGGCATACGTTAGCCGCTTTGTATGAAGACAAAACCCCTTCGAAAATATATGCATTAGAGGCCGAGTTTCATAATTTGACAATTAAGCCACACGACACAATTACCAAGTTCATAGCCCAATTTGAGAATTATCAGCGTAAATTAGCACTATGTGGTAGGCAGATCTCTACTGAAGACATGGCCATTAGGCTTCTTAACAAGTTACCTGATTCATACGAGACATTTGTCATGACTTTGTATAATCGCGGCCAAGTCTTATCTTGGGAAGAGGTTCATCGACTATTACTCCTTCACGAATCGTGAGCCAAAACGACTTCCTCACAAGATTCAGCTATGTAGGCCAAAGGCCCATTCACCTAAGGCAAAACCTCAAGTCATCATGCTAACAATGGATCTAAGCAAGGATCACATAATTCATCGAAGAAGTTCACTGGTAAATTTTTGTGGCAAATGTGGCCACATTGAAAAATATTGCTTCAACAAAAAGATCCAAGACAAGTCTAAGTCTGATTCCAAGAGTGAACATCATTCTCACTGTACAAGTGAAGACCTATTTCTCACAAGTGAACACAAAGCACTTATGGCAAACACTCCCAAGAAAGAATGGATTTTTTATAGTGGTGCTACATCCCACATGTTCCATGACAAAGATGATTTCCATGACCTTGAAGAGCATCAAGGAAAAGTTTACCTTGGAGACAACAAGTGCATTGAAATCCAAGGAAGAGGAAAAGTTCAAGTCATCAACTCTGAAGGCGAGACGAAGTCACTAAAAGATGTTCTTTATGTACCAAGCCTCTGTAAGAATCTTCTTTCAGTCAAAGCCATCACAAAGTGCAACATAACGGTTCAGTTCGATCACAAAAAAATTCAAGTCATTGATCGTAAATCCTATGAAGTGATAGCTCAAGGATATGAAGATAAGGGTCTCTCCAAGCTTTCAAGTTTTATAGCCAAAGAGTCAAGTCTTACCTTGTGGCATTGTAGATTTGGACATAGCTCTTGCTTAGCTAAGATCTCTTCCAATCATCTTGTCAAAGGTCTACCCAAGATCGCACAAGTAAAATTGAATTGCAAAGCATGTGACAAGCAAACAACTTTCTCTTTGCCTAAAGAAGCATCCATTTATGCAAATAAACCCTTAGCATTAGTCCATATTCACATAAAAGAGGGTAATATAAATGATCAATATAAAGGAAAATATAAAAGAGGGATGGGAAGTCTAGAATATTAAAGTTTTTGAACCTTGTCCCACTCTCTTTAGAAGGAAACAAAAGTCTTTCCAAAGGCCCCATAGCCCAACCACAACTTTTTGAATTTTCAACAAAGGAAACCTTTTGTTTATGCATATATCTTATATTATTGGGCCCCTATCTCAAAAGAATGATGCATCAAAGTCAAAATTTCGTGGATTGGACCCCTTTCACGCATTTGGAGGAGAAAATATCATATTTTTGTAATAAAGCTTCAAAATATCCAAGAAATATGGAAAAACAGGCCAAATATCACATTGTCCTCAGTCTAGAATCTTTTGGATCTTTGTAAACAATTCCTATTTCACCACAAATGTAAAATATCTATAAGATTTATCTCGAGATGTCATCCCTAAATATCTCCCCATAAGGCCTATAAAAGGACCCCTTGGGTGTTGGTGTGAATTGCAAGCCTATATATTTGGCTCAAAGGGATGCATTGAAGTCTACACATACATGAAGAAGCATAGGAACATATGCTAGTGGTTAATTACCACTTTACCTCATTGTAAAAGTCAAATTGACTTGGAATCTTTTGTAATAACCTACCAAAATTAGTCATGGAAAAGTAGCTCATTTGATTGAAGGAATATATCCTAATATGTAGGAGCTTGATCATAGGGAGCCAAAATTTGAATCTGAATTCAAATCTTCACTCATTACATATAAAAGTGAACATGAAAAGTCGCGGGTAGGAGAGATCACTCCCGAGCTTCTCATTTCTGATTTTGAGTGTGTGTGAGGACTATACTATAGCCTACACCTCTCTACACCATTAGGCAATGTTGTTCATGCCAATGGGATTGTATACAAGTGTTCATTAATAGATACATTTACATCATTCATCTCTGAGTTCTCTGTTAGTCTACTCAAAAGTCTGTCAACTTGTCAAGGGCATATCTCGATGAATTCTTCACCAAATTCATTGATTCAAAGCTTATTGAATTCAGCTCAAAGTTTCAAGTGTTCTACATGCTGTCAAAGTTTGAAGTGATTCTATTCAGCCATTTTAGAGAAATTTGCGTCAAGGTGAACTCAAGTCATTTTCTGTTACACTCCTAAAAAGTCGTGGGTATAGCTAAACTTGCTAGATTGATTTCTCTTAGCATAGTTTATCTTTTTACATCATTCCACTTGCAAATGGTAGCTTAATAAGCTAATTAAATACCCTCAGAAGGAATTTTTTCAATTTCTACTGTGTTGGTCACACTGAGCAAAACATTCAGCAGGTGTCAAGACATAAATAGAAGGTTTTCTTGAGTTTGTGAACTTCAAAGTTATCTGTTTTGGTTCAATCATTCCACACATCACTTCCAAAGTACATAGACCATTTTTTGGTGTTATTGGAAAGCTAAGAAGGTCTCCTTATCAAGTCTGAAGCAAAAGAGGGCTAGAACAAAGCAGGTGTAGCAGTACCTACTCACTCTCTTGGAGCATCCATCCATCTTTCCCAACGTTGGGTGCCCTCCAAGAACAAGAAGAGTTGTATGTAGGTACACGCTCTGGGTGTAGTGGTTGCCCCAAACCTAGCAGAAGGAGTCTACCCTATGACATTGTATTGAGAGAGCTATGCAAGCTCCTAATTTGTAATCTCCCCCATGTGTTTGTAACATTTTTTATTTCAATGAAGATCATTTCTCCAATTCCTCCATCTCCATTACCCTTAAACTTTGCTTATTCTACCCAATACACCCTCTCTTCTTCTCTTATTCCCTACTCCTTCCATCTTCCTTCCATTTTCTCCATCATTCCCAAACCCATTGAAGATTGTGGTACCACTTGGCTCGTCTTCTCATTAAGAATCTCTTTCTTGTGATTATTTTGTGTTTCGTGTATTTGTACTAAGAGGGAGGTGTGGATAACCCGTACCTTGAGAGTACGTGTGTTAATTGTTCGTGTGTTGGTACTAAGAGGGCGGCGTCCATCACCCCCATCGTGTATTGCGGCATTTCTCTCTCTCTCTCTCTCTCTCTCTCTATCCCTCTCTCTCTCTCTCTCTCTCTTCCCCTCTCTATCTCACTCTCCGCCTGTAACACTATCTCTCTCTCTCTCTATGTGCCCATAACGTGCACTCTCTTTCTCTCTCTCTCTCCATCTCTCTCTCTCTCTCTCTGCCCGTAACGTGCACTCTCTTTCTCTCTCTCTCTCTCTCTCTCTCTCTCTCTCTCTCTCTCTCTCTCTCTCTCTCTCTCTCTCTCTCTCTCTCTCTCTCTCTCTCTCTCTCTCTCTCTCTCTCCCCTCCCGCAATTCCCTCCCCCGCAACCCCCTCCTCTCCCAACCCACTCCTTCCCTCGCCTCCATGCAACTACCTCCCTCGTAGCCCCCTCCTCTCCCCACCCACTCCCTCCCTCCCCTGCCCAACTCCCTCCCCGACAGCCCCTCCTCTCCCCTCCTACTATCCCCTCCCGCTTGAGGACTACTTTCTCTTCACGTTCGCTTGAGCAACTGGAGCAAGGTGAAATGTGGAGAGCAAAAGGGCATCGAGTTTGAAGTGCTTGCTGCATCTAAATACAACACTTTCTTCTTCACTTATTTGGTGCTTGATAAGTTTGTTGAGACAATGAACTTGAGAAGATAGGGACTTTGGTTCAAAGGTTTGTTGAAGGAATGTTCAAATCTCGCATGTTGTCATGTGAAGTCATACAAACTTCTTCATGGGGCCACTCATATGGCGAAGCAACTCGAGTCGAGTGGAGATATCGCGTGCATACCATGCTTTGATGGCTACATTTTTTGTGGGGTCTATTTAATCTACATATTGTTCACTCCTTTCGACGACAGAGAAAAAGATGAGTCTTTCCCACCCTCCAACCACCCCCCACAACCTCCACAACCTCCCCCTATTCCCACCCGCAACCTCCCTCGCCCCCCCACAACCACCCCCCACAACCTCCCACAGCCCCCAAAACCTCCCCCTACAACCTTCCATATCACTACAACCTCCACAACCTCCCGGTATTCCCACCCACAACCTCCCACACCCTCCACAACCTCCCCCTATTCCCACCCACAACCTCCCTTGCCCCACAACCTCCACAACCTCCCCCTATTCCCACCCACAACCTCCCACACCCCCCACAACCGCCCACAACCTCCCACACCCCCCCAACCTCCACAACCTCCCCCTATTCCCACCACAACCTCCCACACCCCCACAACCTCCACAACCTCCCCCTATTCCCACCCACAACCTCCCTCCCCCCACAACCTCCACAACCTTCCCCTATTCCCACCCACAACCTCCCACACCCCCTATAACCTCCTAAACTTCCCACAACCTCCACAACCTCCCCCTATTCCCACCTACAACCTCCCACACCCCCCACATCCCCCCACAACCTCCCACATCCCCCACAACCTCCACAATCTCCCCCTATTTCCACCCACAACCTCCCAAACCCCCCACAACCTCCACATCCTTCCCCTTTCCGACCCACAACCTCCCAAACCCCCCACAACCCCCCACAACCTCCCACACCCCCCACTGCCCCCTACAACCTCCCCCCACAACCTCTCACACCCCCCACAACCTCCACAACCTTCCCCGATTCCCACCCACAACCTCCCACACCCCCCAAAACCTCCAAAAATTCCCCATATTCCCACCCACAACCTCCCTCCCCCCACAACCTCCACAACCTCCCCCTATTCCCACCCACAACCTCCCACACCCCCCACAACCCCCCACAACCTCCCCCCACAACCTCTCAGTAGGTATTATTTCACGGTCAAGGTATTATGTTTCATTCATAGATGACTATAGTAGGTGGACAATAATTTATTTTATAAAGCATAAAGATGAAGTCTTCACTTGTTTCAAGAATTATTTGGCATTTGGTGAGAATCAAGAAGGTAAAAGTTTGAAGAGGCTCAGATCTAATGGAGATGGTGAGTATTTTTCACATGAGTTTGACTCCTTCTTACAAGATAGAGGCATAAAGAGAGAAACTTCAACAAGGTACACTCCTGAACAAAATGGAGTGGCAAAAAGAAGAAACAGATTAATAGTAGAGGCTACAAAATCAATGTTGAATGAGAGAAAACTCCATAATTATGTATGGGAAGATGTTCTTTCCACAACCACTTACCTAATCAATAGGCTTCCATCCAAGTCTCTAGATGGGATGACACCCTATGAGGCATGGAATGGCAGGAGACCTTACTTTCATCATTGTAAGATCTTTGGGTGCATTGCTTTTGCACACATACCCTCATATAATAGGGGAAAGCTTGATCCAAAGCTTGAAAGATGCATATTTATTTCCTATGATGAGAATCAGAAAGGATATAGGTTATATAATCCCACTAACAAAGGATTTACACTTATTCAAGATGTGGTAGTTGATGAAAACAACTCTTGGTTTGAGGATGATTGTAGAAAAAATAAAGCTACCCTATGATTTAAAGAAGGATTTTCCAAATTTGATCGAAGAAGAACCAAATACATTAGAGGATTTCAACTTAGAATATGTAGAACAAATTGATTTTGAAAAATTCAAAGCTTCGAAGTCCATTAGCAAAGTAAAGATCAAAAGATTGAAAGATATTCGAGAGTCATCCAATCAAGAACTTAGAAGATCTCAAAGGGAATCAAAGAAACATATAAGGTATGGCTATGACACATCACTACTCATGTAGCATTGTATATACATAGCTAAAGACTTTATGTTAGAGGAACCCAATGAGGTTGAAGAGTGGATATAAGCTATGTACGAGGAAACTAAAGCCCTTCAAGAGATAGCACTTGGGATTTCGTTCCAAAGTGAAAAAGAAATTACAAAGTGAAAATGAATTTAGATGGGTCAATAAACAGGTATAAATCAAGCTTAGTAGCAAATGGGTTTGCTCAAACGATGGAGTGGATTATGAGGAGACCTTCTCACCTGTAGCCAAGATGCTAACTATTAGATTTTTAGTAAGTTTTGTTGCTTCAAAGAGTTGGAACTTTTACCAATTAGATGTTAAAAATGCGTTCCTAAATGGGTCGATCTCTCAATAGGTCTATGTGGCTCAACCACTAATATATAAAGACAAAGGAAAACCTGATTTTGCATGTAAATTAAGGAAGGTAGTGTATGGTTTAAAGAAAGCTCCTAGAGCTTGGAACCATAGGTTGGCCAGATACTTGCAGGAAGAAGGTTTTGTTGCAAGCAAGGTAGATTTTTCATTGTTCATTAAGACAACTAATTCAGAGGTTATTTGTCTATGTGATTATGTGGATGACGTTATCATTACAAATGATGCTAATGATATCAAGAAGATTAAAATCTATATGATGCAGGAGTTCAAGGTCATTGATCTTGGATTTCTTACATATTTTTTTGGTTTAGAGATTGTTTATACAGATTTTGGTGTTTTCATTACTTAGAGAAAGTATGTCCATGATAAACAAGTAAAGTTCAAAATGGAAAATGAAAAAATTGTAGGCAAACCCATATAATTGAACCATAAACACAGTGCTCATGAAGGAGAGCTACTTGCAGACATTATAGGTTATCAAACTCTTGTTGGGAGTCTCAATTAAGCAAACTCTTGTTGGGAGTCTCAAAAGATGGTAGGAGTAGCACCTCTCACTATTTATCTTTTGTAGGGTCTAAGTTGATTTCATGGTCATCAAGGAAACAACATACTGTGGCATTTTCATCAACTAAAGTTGAATATAGAGGCCTAGAAAATGCAACACTAGAGGCGATGTGGTTAAAGGTACTCTACTCAAACTTTGGGCTGCATACATACAATCCAATGATCTTTTGGAGATAATACTAGCTCACTACATCTGGCTGCTAATCATATATATCATGCAAGGCCTAAGCATACTAAAGTGCATTATCATTATGTGAGAGAGAACTTACTTAGCAAGGACATACAATTGTCCTATGTATCAAAAAACTTGCATTATGCAAATATTCTAACTAAATCTTTGGATGGAACTAAAATCAACAGGGTCAAGATTATGATTGGATTCTAGGACATCCAACCGAGTTCAAACCAAAGCATGCTAGGCTTGAGGGAGATCTCCTGCTGCAACTACTCCAATCATAAATGCTTAGTGACTTATCCTAAAGCTTATATGTGCATTCATGTGTTAGGACATGAATGATGCCTTGTAAAAGATTAATTTTTTACTCCTTGTAAAAGTGCATATTTGGAATAGCTTCCAATTATGGGTTCAAAGGAGAATCTTTTCAAAAATTATTTGGTGAGGAATCATGGCAAATGAAGTACTAAAACTTTGGAACACGTTTAGGTAAATTATCAAATTCAAAATTGAATTTTGGCTCCAACAAAAAAGGCTATAAAAGAGCACTATCTAGTTGCATGGATAGCGATGGATATGGTAGATATTTTAGAGGAATTTTGTGGCATATTGAGCTCACATTATCGCTCATCTTGTGCCCTCATATTATGCATTCATTCATTGCTAATGTCAATGTAATTAATGTGCATTAATACATATAGTTTTCTCAGATCCCATCTCTTCTACTCTCTCATATGCGACTAACAATAGTGAACTTCTCTGATCCATTTCTAAGCGTGTACTTGATCATTTGCACTGATTTAAGTTGGTATAGGTTTATTAGATAGTCTTTTTGCATGCTACAATGTTTCACTTTAATTTCCTTAGCCATTCTTGAGTTATGTGCAAAATGTTTCACTCTTGTCTGCATATTGTTCACTCCCAAAAATGTCGGGATAAACATCAGATTTGCTAAGCATCATTCTCTGAGCATAATGGATAATTTCAAGTGAAATACCTTGTGGAAGATAGCTATCATAGTAAATTAGATATTCCCAAAAGGAGTTTGTCCAATTGTAACAATGAAATGAGTATTCTTCATTTCGCTCAGCAGGTGTGGTGACCAAAATAACAAGTTTCAGATTGTACTGAAATGTGCAAGTTATATCTTTTGATCCAATTATTTTAGGATCATTTTCCAAAGTACTTGGGTGATCATTTCGGCTTTTTGGAAAGCTCAAGAGGTCTATTTCATACTTCTCAACTTATTTTTGGCTGGTGTAAAGGAGGAATTTGTAGCACCATCTCATCTTTAGAGGGTATCCACTATCTCCTGCAATAAATAGCGAGCCAGTATTCCAACGATGGAGTATATCCACTGTGATTTGCAACAAAATATTGATGGGCCCTTCCTAGTATAGAATTGTTTCCTACCACCTTCCACCATAACTTGAATTTGTCTTTGGACAAGATAACTCAACATGTGAAAATCTAGGCAGTAACAACAAACGCAGTAAACTCTCCAAAAAGCAATAGATCACCACATTTGGATAATGTCATCTATGTGAAACTTGTTGATCAAGAGAGACTAGAAACTATCCAAATAGGCAACTTGTACCTATGTGTACTCGTCGCACACATACACTTAGAAATATGGAGCGATCAAACTAGTGAGCTTGCCAAAGAAATTTACTCAATGATCATCTTGAGCCTTAGATTATATTGAGAAAAAAACGAACAAGAATAGTAACAAGATGAACTATCTTGCTCGTGAAACAAGCACCTCCACAATGAGATAAAGATGAGCAAAGATGTTTGCCTAGGAGAAACCTTTCTAGTTGTGTAGACTGCCGTAAGTCTACATTAGGGTACATTTTTTATTTTAATGGTGATGTTATCTCTTGGAGATCTCTTCTTCAATAATGTATAGTTGTTTCCACCATAGAAGTAGAGTACATTGCAGCAAGTGAGGCATGTAAGGAATCAATGTGGCTTTCTCGTCTTGCTTGTGATATGGGTTTACCTCAGCATGTACCTAGTTTGTGCACTGACAGTCAGAGTGCCATTGCGTTGGCTAAGAATCGGGTCAATGATGCAAAGACCAAGCACATTGAGGTGAGGTATCACTTCATTAGAGATTGCTTAGCGAGTGAGCACATTATTCTTGATAAGGTTCGCACTTGAGATAATGTTGCAGATGCTTTAACTAAAGCTCTACCACATGATAGCTTTTGACACTGTTCTCACTTATGGGGGTAACTTGTATCATGATTGCACACAGTAACTTGCGCATTGTGTAACATGCCCAACAGGTGGGAGGTATAGTTTGTATACTTATACTCAGGTATTCTTTATCATTTATTATTTTTATACTATAGTTACTTTGACCATAATGGCCTTTAGTGGGAGACTGTTACCGTTAGTGTCCATGTGAAAGGCAAAATGACCACCTGATACTTCTTTTGTATATGTTCTTTAGTAAAACATATAGTGGCCTAGTCAATCACATATTGTAAGTTTGACTACATTTGTAAGATCTAAGAAGTTTGTCTTCGTGGTCCCTATGTACTATGCTTTTCCTATGTATTTTGGAGCCTCTATGTAGAGTATCGTGTACGATCCTAGGAGCTCAATTTTCTACTGCGAGGATATCGTAATGCAGATCTTCAGAAGAAGAGTGCACTATGGTGCATCACCATTGAATTACTTCAAGAAAGATTTTGGTATCCCACAAAAAAAACATAATTGAGATAAAAATAGAAGATACGTATATAGGTCGAGTTTGAAAACGTCACAAAAACACTCAGATTTAAGAGAGAATTCCCTATCAAATTATTATCAAAGAGAGTTTTATGTATAAAAATGTGCTTTTGAAAACTCTTATACTAATAAATGTCCATACATACCTTTCATGTCGTGAAACTTACACTTGACAACACCATCTTTTAGTTGTCTACAAGATCTTGCGATCTTCATGCAGTTTAGAATATTAAGACTATATTAAGTTTTAATGAGGAAGAGGTCGAGATTATATGGAGGAAAAAAAACTTATGTGGTGCGTTCATGAGTGATTATGATGGAAAATAATTATTTTTAAGGACTTGGCTACGAAAATGGGCGGTTTTGAATGAAGTTTTTGTTTTATGATTTGTTAAAAAAAGTCACTTTTCTAGCTCAAATTATGCATGGATTTTGATTTTGGGCCAAGAAAGCCACTATCTATCATAAATGTTGATGAAAAGATCATATAATTGTGAAATTTGCAAAACTTTGGGTCTTTAGGCCATGTTTTTAAAAGATTTCTTTCTCTCTCTCTAAGGCCAAAAATTGAGACGAGGTGAATCCTTGTCCCCTCCCATGTAACCTGGTATATTATATGGTATAGATTGTATCCACCAATTCATTTGATCTTTTAATTTCAAGAATGGGAGTTTTTTGTTATTGTTAATGCATGATAAAAACGCTATTTACTATTTATCTATTTATGCATTCATAGTGTCTATTGATCATCATATCTTGAATCATTTTTTTAGTAATCTACAATGTTTAAGTGGATGACATATAGTGAATTCGATGCAAGAATTTCATATGGAAGCACATATTGAAACAAGAAATATGATAATTTTAAAGATGCATTATCAGAGATTTAAGATCAAAGAGTTTTACAAGTTCCAATAATCGTTTGGAACAAGAGAATGAAGTTGCATAGTTAGAAGACTCTTTTGTACCTATTTCCCAAGGCACAGGAAATTACAAAAGAAAGAATTTTATGAGAATCATGATGTACATTGTGTAGGGAGTCAAAATGTCAAGAGGAAACTACACTTAAAACACTTATAATTTGGTGGCCCAAAAGGGCTCAAGATATATTGGATTATGTTACTTGGTATTAAATGTCAAGTAAATAAGGCTCAATAAATTACAAGTCTAACATTACTACCATTTCTAAAAGCTACATGGAATTGGTTGAACGTTACATCCATAGATTTTCGTTATATTTAAAGTTCAACTCAAGATCATTAGTGGCAAACATCTTGAGATGGATGGTCAAATAGAACACGTTTACCAAATTTTAGAAGATCTATTTATAGCTTATGTCTTTAAAATTCAAATTTCTTGGAACGAAAGTAAACTATGGGTTGACTAGTGTCTTGCCTCTTCGTGAGCTTCAGCAAATCCAGCATACAGAAGTTCCTCGTCGGCATCGACAGCGCGTATCGAGCGAAATACCACCATATAAAGTCTATTTTGTTGCAACGGCAGAGAAACAGCTTCTTCTGCTCTGTTCTACTCAGCTGTAGCCATGCAACGTTCTACGTTGTGCTCGTCTTCTGTATTTCCATGGCTGCTACTACTGCCATAAGTGTTTTTCCGCTGTTGCTATTGGTATCGGCGACGAATAAGAAGCTGCAAACTTGCGTCCAATCAAAACAGAGATAAATTGGAGTAGTGAGTGGCTGGGTCATTACCTCGTTTGTGGGTTTCATTTTCGCAAACGCCTTTTCTTCTCTAGAGGGTCCATCATTGTGGTCGCACTTCTTGCTTCCTCCCATAAGCTCTCTCTCTCTCTCTCTCTCTCTCTCTCTCTCTCTCTCTCTCTCTCTGCGCTTACATTCTCCTACGTTACAAAGCAATCCCGGTTATGTACTGTTCAGCTCCACTTTATATAGGACGGTCATCATGCTCGTGTAGTGAGATTGCTGGCATCTTCTTCAAAGTGCCAAAACTAAACACATGGAGGTGTCTAGTAAAACGTCCTTTCATACAACTGAAAAAGTTCTTTCTTATAACTGAACCATTAGGAAAGAATGTATTTAAAAAATCACCCCTTTCCATTATCACTACTCTTGTGATATTACACTTTAGTGGAAACCGACTATTGTTTGAAATCTAAGGAATTTGCGCTCTACATAAGCTGAAATAATTTGCGTAAGGTAGAACTGTAGTCAGTCTCTGTCTCTCTCTCTCTCTCTCTCTCTCTCTCTCTCTCTCTCTCGCTCTGTGTTTCAATACATCTTAGGTTCTCCATGTTCATGAATGAGCCGTGGTCTCTTTCAACTTATGCTAGACCTAAACGCATGCTCAGCTTAAACCTGTTTACTAGCTAAAGCCTGGATACAGCTTTTCTATCTAAAGATGCAATACGGAGTACATGTTCTTAATTCAACTTGCTTATAAAGATATAAAATATGAAATATGTTCTTAAGTCAACTTGCTTATAAAGATATAAAAAAGGTATTTTCAAAAGAGCGAACGAGAAAGAGTGCTAAAACATATCTTCAAAAGACTAGTTATTTTAAGACTTTTGTGACGAGAAAAAGAGGTGCGTTATGGTCCTTTCCTCGTCATGCTTCTTACAATGTTTTCTATTTTCATAAGGATTCAAAATAATTTCATATTATCGAGTGGTATAATACAATACAAGAATCCAAGTACTTTACAATGACCATAAGGTGTCTTCTGTTCACAGACGATAGTGACAAACCTTAACAGCTGGTACACATCACGAGAAACCCTAACATTAATGGTACTACATTAAGAGACCCTAACACCAGCTATTGAATGAGACAATGTTATATATATATATATATATATATATATATATATATATATATATATATATATATATATATATATATATATATATATATATATATATATGTGTGTGTGTGTGTGTGTGTGTGTTTGTGTGTGTTGGAGGTAGGGTTTAAAATTACAAGGTCTACTTTGCATTATGAATTTTGAAAAAGTATGTGCATGCAAACGCTACTAAATATTACTCGTAAACGGTAGAAATGTATGATTATGTGACAATCTCAAAAGAAGACAAAAGATGTGTTTTATAATTAGTACCCAATGCTAAGGCGTCCATTCATGCCCAAATGATGATGAAGTCTCCTACGTTGACTTTTCTAATCCAAGGAATGTCTAGAGTTTGCCTTCAATACCTATTGGGAATGTATAAAATTCAGCATAGTTTGCATTGGGTGCCTTGAAGTTTTTTCAAGCCTATGTCAAGGGTTGAACACTTGTTTAGGTGTACAAAATATATATTTTTTTCGTGATATAGAAGTATCACTGGAATGTACATTCAATATCAATAGGGAATGTTTTGAGATGTTTGCTTTCATTTCAGCGACTAGATGAATGTTCAAGTGTGAGGGACGCATGGAACTAATGGCACAAAACGTGATTTGTTTTTCAACTTCTGAAAGCTTATTTCTTCGATCTTTGATTGTGACATGAAAACTAAGACAAATTATCACATAGAGAGCCTTGATAACTCAAAATTCTTGGGTGTGTGAGAGGGTGGGGAAGCACAAATAGAACTAGAGACAAAAGCGAAGAAAGAGATTTATGGACAAAGAAAGGTGAAAGTTCAAAAAGCTCTATGATGATCAGTAATATGAGAATGAGTGAAGCAAGCACTATAGATGAGTCCCTAAGTACAAAACACCATCACATATGAGTATATCATGTATATATGGTTACATGAGAAATAAACATCTAGCTAACTTTAGAATAAAATTTGTTTATGTATTGAGAAACTATTCACATCAAAGCTACTTAAGCGACACATAGGTATAACAAACTCCCTTGGAGTGAATGATGTCAATACATAAAAGGAGTGACATTTCAGACTCTAGAAGGTAGAAATCCAAGATTCCTTAAATTGTTTGGCTAGTATATGAGCACCGTAACATTCTATAAAAGAAAACATCCTATTTCACTACCAATTATATCACATACAACCACAAAAAGGCTTTCCCATTTCTTATATGTTTAAAACATAGTTTTCCCATTTAGTCAACTATATGAGGGGATTAGATCCCATTGATAAATCCTTACTATGTGCTCTCGTGTATTTCAATAGTTTTAGGAATGGGAGAATCAAGATTTTTGTTCTTTTTTTTTTATAACTTTATCATGGTCTATATGAATTCCCTCAGATATGACGCTTCCTAGCCACACAATTTTGTCCACGAAAAAGAAACACTTCGTCCTCTTTCAATAAAATTTGTGTTCCTTAAGTGTTTGCAAATTTATATTGACATACATAACATGATCACCAACATCTTTAGACTTAAGAAATATTTCATCAAGAAATACTCAGATGAAGTCAACTTGATAATCATGCAAAGTATTGTTCATCACGCAGATGAATGTGATAGGAGAATTAGTTAATTCAAAAGGTAAAATCTTAAACTCGTTGTGAACATAACATGTTTCAAATTTTGTCTTGCGTTTGTCATCTAGTTTGATCCTAATCATCATGATATCCTGATTCTAATTCAATTTTGGTGAATACACATGGTTCACTTAATTAACTAAATTAATAATCTATATAAGGAAGTGGATATTTATTTTTAATCATTCTTTTATTCAACCCCCCATAGTCATTGCATAATCTTTAAGAGCTATCTTTCTTGGTAAAAAATGGAACATGTCCTCCCTAAGGTAAAACACTTGGCCTTATCTAGAATTTCTTCAAAAGATCATCTAAGTGAATATTGAGCTCGTTTAATTCATCTATGTTAAATCTATAGTGGGCTGTGAAATATGATTCACTACTTCGATATGGGCCATTAGTGTGCTCAATCTTCCTAGGTGGAGGTATACCAAGTATCTCTTCACAAAATACATCTACATATGCTTTCAAAAGATTTTCTACGTTATTCAGAAGTTTTTCCTCATTATCTTTCCCATGTTCAATACACTAAAAATGTTTTGCAACCATCATGTATACCTCTAATTAGCTACATGGCAAAAATTAGAATAGGTTTAGTATTAGGATCATCACCTATCTAGCCCTAAATTGAGTGCTCATTATTCATATTTGATTGATGTAGAACTTGGAACTAACTAGTCCATAACGAAATTGCATCATACCATTTCATTACATCACATGAACAATTCCCAAAAATACCTATCACGAAATGTAAACACATGTAGTTATTCCGTTTGCCGTCTCAATAAGTCTCGATATCTATGTATGTAAAAAAATCACTAAAATCTACATCAATGTGAAATATAGAAAACAATCCTTGCTTTTTGGATCAATTAAAAATCTAACTTTATGTTTAGAATCATACCCAAAATCAAAATGACAAAAGCCCTTGCGAGAGAACTAGTCCTCATGCAACCTTATTTCCAATTCGGGCACTTACTTCCATAATGTTCTTTATTAGTTGTTGTTTGTTCTTAAATCATAAAGATTGCTTTGTTTGGACATTCATATGTTCGACGTCCTTGTTTTCTACAATGAAAGTAGAGAGGGAGTCTTTTTGCATGGTTAATAAAATCAAAGTCCTGCTTTCAAACAATCGGTTCATGCATCCTTTCAGTTTCCATATGATAGACCATTAATAATGGAGTTTCATACATCCAGATTCATTCACTTAATAATGGAGTTCCTCATGAAGCCATTTGATAGACCTCATCTACAGAGCATCCTTGATAACCTTTAATGCATATTTGTGAATATGGGAAAAATTCTCTTTATAATCATCCATAAATAAACTACTTTTGTCACCATCATGTTGTCCATAATTACAAAACTCCATCTTCTTCTCCATTTGTCTTTAAATGTCAAATTGCGTGGAACGGAAGAAAACTATGGCTTGCCTCTTCGTGAGCTTCAGCATCTGCAGCATACAGAAGTTCCTCGTCGGCATCGGCAGCGCGTATCGAGCGAAATAGCATATAAAATCTATTTTGTTGCACCGGCAGATAACCAGCTTCTTCTGCTCTGTTCTGCTCAGCTGTAGCCATGCAACGTTCTACGTTGTGCTCGTCTTAGGACGGTCATCATGCTCGTGTAGTGAGATTGCTGGCATCTTCTTCATAGAGCCAAAACTAAACACATGGAGCTGTCTAGTAAAACGTCCTTTCATACAACTGAAAGAGTTCTTTCTTATAACTGAAATATTAGGAAAGAATGTATTTGAAAAATCACCCCTCTCCATTATCAGTACTCTTGTGATATTACACTTCAGTGGAAACCGACTATTGTTTGAAATCTAAGGAATTTGCGCTCTACATAAGATGAATAATCTCCATCTTCTTCTCCATTTGGTAGTGAGGAGAATAGTAATGCTTTTCTGCTCGCTCTCAGAATTCCTTCTATAGAGCTTGAACAAATTCTATCTCAGCCATTAAAAAATGAAAACAAGTCATCAACATATAATAAGATGCATTCATCTTAATAATCATGATAAGTATTGTTCATCAAGCACATGAATGTGATAAGAGTTTTTGCTAATTCAAAAGGTAAAATTGTAAACTCATAATGACCATAACGTGTTTGAAAAGCCACCTTGAGTATGTCATCTAGTTTGATCCTTATCATCATGATATCCTCATCTTAAGTTAGTTTTGGTGAATAAACTTGGTCCAATTAATTAGGTCAAGTAATGATCTAAATGCGAAAGTGGATACTTATTATTTACCCTTCTTTTATTCAAGTTCCTATAGTCATTGTATAGTCTAAAATTATTGGCTTTTACATTGGTCCATATTCCCCTATGCAAAATTAGCAACATTCAAACCACCTTTGTATTTTCAATATTCGGGTGCCAAGGGTCCCAAGACTTGAATTCTCTCTAAGAGAGTGATGCAAGTTAAGAGTTATTTCTGATTTTATGACTCAAATCAATTTCCTCAACCCACCTAATCCAATGCATTCTACCGAAACCGTTCTTGTCTTTCCTTCTTTAACTAAGAAAGAGGAAACAATGAAAACGAAAGAAAAGAATGCGAAACCAAAAGCAAAAGAGCTTTTTATTCTTTGAGCAAGAAAGCTAAAACAGTGATAGCGAAAAAAGAATGTAATGAAACACTTATCATGTGTTTATATGACATCATATGTGACATCATATCGTGTGTATTTCATACTTGTTCATATGTGACATCATATGTGACGTCATATGCCAATCTGCACATGCATAACGAACAAAGCCTTCATTTTCTCGGGCTCTTCTGTTAGATATAAAAGAAAACCGAAGATAGTTGATAGTAATAACAAATGCTTTTCTTTACTTTTAACTAACAATTTCAATAACAACTATTAAGTAACAAATCATTCTCCTTCGTGTCCTAAAATCGTAATATGTGCAAATCATATCTACACACCAAAGAGAAATGAAACTGAGAAGAGAACTGCAATATAGAAGATTTCGAAAACAACTGCAATTAAGATTTTAATACCTTCGTAGAAATAACGCATGGATTTCAGAAAGCAAGGTTCTAATACCTTTGTAGAAATAACATAATAGAGGTTCAGAAAACAAGTGAATTATAGAAGATTCTAATACCTTCGTAGAGATAACATAATAGGAGCTAGTTAGCTCTCACCATTCTAAATCTAGCCCTACGTACTCTAGACCTAGAATATTTACATATGTTAAAGGAAATATTTTATTATCATAAAAAATTTCGGATATTTCACAAAGATTGTATTGATCAAACACAAGAATCCCTTTCTTATGTAAATACGTATCTAGAAGTGATCCATATATTCAAAAGCTTCTCATCTTTCCTTTTTATTTTTTAATTCTTATATCTTATCTAATAAGTGAATTTGGCCATTATTTATTTGTTTTTAGGTTTTGTACAAGTATTAAAATGCCGTATATTTCTTTAAGGTTTTAGTTATACATATACGTATCTTAGGGAAGATATTAGACCTTCCATAGCTTGCTTGGAATATATGCAATGTAGCTTTGCAAGAAATCTTGAGGGAGTCGGTCAATACTATGAAAATGCTGTAATTGAGTGAGGTCGGAACAAATGGTTTGATTTCTAGAGAAATGGAAACTTTTATCCTCATCTAAGGATGTGATCTTTTTTTGTAACTGTGTTTATTGACCGATTTTAGATTTTGTTTTCTAAAGACGATGTTTGGTTTTAAAATCTCAAATGGTTTCTAAAATCGGAAGGTTCACATAAAAACAATTAGTCAATCATGTTCAGTTTT
This sequence comes from Ceratopteris richardii, assembly GCA_020310875.1. Classification (NCBI taxonomy): domain Eukaryota; kingdom Viridiplantae; phylum Streptophyta; class Polypodiopsida; order Polypodiales; family Pteridaceae; genus Ceratopteris; species Ceratopteris richardii. Next base: position 25,821,016 of record CM035410.1, read on the forward strand.
GCATTGGATTGAAATAACACATCTCAAATAAGAATTTTTATATCATTAAGGTGATCATTTTTTGACAGTTTCGAGAAGCGCGATGAGTGTCCTAATTAAAGAAAAACCTTGGGATTGTAGAGGTCGCAGATCCGAAAAATTAACATCTTCTATAAAGTGTAAAGGGTAAATGCTGAAAATTCTTGAGTGTGATTGATAATTTGGGTTTAGAGAAAACTTTGATATCTCTATCTTTTAGTGTAAAAATTTCACATTGTTTGGTTGCATTGGAGCTGCTATTTCTCAAAACATCGGATAAAGCTTTAGCCACTTAAACGGGAAAATTTCTTTTTTTACAGTGCGAAGGAAATCTATAGAGCTCTTCTTCCGATATGTAAGAAAATAAACTCCATTCATTGCATACTTCCACTCACAAACTGAAGAGAGCTTTCTGAATACAAAGTGCAATGCATGTCTGTACTAATCTACGAAGATGCAATTCTTACTGTGGAAAGATGTCATGCATGCCTATCTCTACACGAATCTCCTCCATGAGGTAGAACACTGGTCAGACCCCGAAGCCAATAGGGATACCAACTTAGAAAATGGGCATCGAGTTTGAAGTGCTTGCTGCATCTAAATACAATGGTTTCTTCTTCACTTATTTGGTGCCTGATAAGTTTGTTGAGACAATGAACTTGAGAAGATAGGGACTTTCGTTCCAAGGTTCGTTGAAGGAATGTTCAAATGTCGCATGTTGTCTTGTGAAGTCATACAAACTTCTTCATGGGGCCACTCATATGGCGAAGCAACTCGAGTCAAGTGGAGATATCGCATGCATACCATGCTTTGATGGCTACATTTTTTGTGGGGTCTCTGAAATCTACACATTGTTCACTCCTTTTGAAGACAGAGAAAAAGATGAGTCTTTCCCACCCTTCAACCACCCCCCACAACCTCCACAACCTCCCCCTATTCCCACCCACAACCTCCCACACCCCCCCCCCCCCCCCAAAACCACCCCCCACAACCTCCCACAGCCCCCACAACCTTCCCCTACAACCTCCCATACTCCCTACAACCTCCACAACCTCCCCGTATTCCCACCCACAACCTCCCACACCCCCCAAAACCTTCCCCTATTCCCACCCACAACCTCCCTCCCCCCACAACCTCCCCCTATTCCCACCCACAACCTCCCACACCCCCCACAACCCCCCACAACCTCCCACACCCCCCACAACCTCCAAAACCTCCCCCTATTCCCACCCACAACCTCCCACACCCCCCACAACCTCCACAACCTCCCCCTATTCCCACCCACAACCTCCCTCCCCCCACAACCTCCACAACATTCCCCTATTCCCACCCACAACCTCCCACGCCGCCCACAACCTCCTACACCTCCCACAACCTCCACAACCTCCACCTATTCCCACCTACAACCTCCCACACCCCCCACATCCCCCCACAACCTCCCCCACCCCCCACAACCTCTACAAACTCCCCCTATTCCCACCCACAACCTCCCAAACCCCCCACAACCTCCACATCCTCCCCCTTTCCCACCCACAACCTCCCACACCCCCCACAACCTCCCACGCCCCCCACACCCCCATGCAACCTCCCTCCACAACCTCTCACACCCCCCAAAACCTCCACAACATTCCCCTATTCCCATCCACAACCTCCCACACCCCCCACAACCTCCCCCTATTCCCACCCACAACCTCCCTCCCCCCATAAACTCCACAACCGCTCCCTATTCCCACCCACAACCTCCCACACATCCCACAACCCCCCACCACCTCCCCCCACAACCTCTCAGTAGGTATTATTTCAGGGTCAAGGTATTATGTTTCATTCATAGATTATTATAGTAGGTGGACTTTATTTTATGAAGCATAAAGATGAAGTCTTCACTTGTTTCAAGAATTATTTGGCATTTGTTGAGAATCAAGAAGGTAAAAGTTTGAAGAGGCTCAGATCTAATGGAGATGGTGAGTATTTTTCACATGAGTTTGACTCCTTCTTACAAGATAGAGGCATAGAGAGAGAAACTTCAACAAGGTACACTCCTGAACAATATGGAGTGGCAAAGAGAAGAAATAGATTAATAGTAGAGGCTACAAAATCAATGTTGAATGAGAGAAAACTCCATATCTATGGGAAGAGGTTCTTTCCACAACCACTTACCTAATCAATAGGCTTCCATCCAAGTCTCTAGATGGGATGACACCCTATGAGGCATGGAATGGCAGGAGACCTTACTTTGATCATTGTAAGATCTTTGGGTGCATTGCTTTTGCACACATACCCTCATATAATAGGGGAAAGCTTGATCCAAAAGCTGAAAGATGCATATTTATTTCATATGATGAGAATCAGAAAGGATATAGGTTATATAATCCCACTAAAAAAGGATTTACACTTATTCAAGATGTGGTATTTGATGAAAAGAACTCTTGGTTTGAGGATGGTTGTAGGAAAATAAAGCTACCCTATGATTTGAAGAACTATTTTCCAAATTTGATCAAAGAAGAACCAAATACATCAGAGGATTTCAACTTAGAATATGAAGAACAAATTGATTTTGAAAAATTCAAAGCTTGGAAGTCCAAGAGAAAAGTAAAGATCAAAATATTGAAAGATATTCGAGAGTCATCCAATCAAGCACTTAGAAGATCTCAAAGGGAATCAAAGAAACATATAAGGTATGGCTATGACACATCAGTAATCATGAAGCATTGTATATACATAGCTAAAGACTTTTTGTTAGAGGAACCCAATGAGGTTGAAGAGTGGACATAAGCTATGTAGGAGGAAACTGAAGCCCTTTAAGAGATAGCACTTGGGATTTCGTTCCGAAGTGAAAAAGAAATTACAAATTGAAAATGAATTTAGATGGGTCAATAAACAGGTATAAATCAAGGCTAGTAGCTATGGGGTTTGCTCAAACGATGGAGTGGATTATGAGGAGACCTTCTCACTTGTAGCCAAGATGCTAACTATTAGATTTTTAGTAAGTATTCTTGCTTCAAAGAGTTGGAACTTTTACCAATTAGATGTTAAAAATGCGTTCCGATCTCTCAATAGGTCTATGTGGCTCAACCACTAATATATAAAGACAAAGAAGAACCTAATTATGCATACATAAAAACAAAGAACCATAGGTTGGCCAGATACTTGCAAGAACAAGGTTTTGTTGCAAGCAAGGTATATTTTTCATTGTTCATTAAGAAAACTAATTCAGAGGTTATTTGTTCAAGATCATTGATCTTGGATTTCTTACATATTTTTTTGGTTTAGAGATTGTTTATACAGATTTTGGTGTTTTCATTACTTAGAGAAAGTATGTCCATGATATACAAGTAAAGTTCAAAATGGAAAATGAAAAAATTGTAGGCAAACCCATATAATTGAACCATAAACACAGTGCTCATGAAGGAGAGCTACCTGGAGACATTATAGGTTATCAAACTCTTGTTGGGAGTCTCAATTATGCAACCCTAACAAGAGAAGATATATGCTATGGGATGAGTACATTGAGTCCATTCATGCATACCCCAAGAAAACCTCACATGGAAGCTACCAAAAGGATCTTAAAGTACTTGATGGGTACCATAAATGAAGGGCTATTTTATCCATTTACATATGACTTGCATATCAATCTATACTCTAATGCAGATTACTACTCTACTCAGACTTTGGGCTGCGTACATACACTCCAATGATCTTTGGAGATAATACTAGCTCACTACATCTAGCTGCTAATCACATATATCATGCAAGGCCTAAGCATATTGAAGTGCATTATCATTATGTGAGAGAGAACTTACTTAGCAAGGACATACAACTGTCCTATGTATCAACAAACTAGCATTATGCAAATACTCTAACTAAATCTTTGGATGGAACTAAAATGAACAGGGTCAAGATTATGATTCGATTCTAGGAGATCAAAGTGCCCTCATATTGTGCATTCATTCATTGCTAATGTAAATGTAATTAATGTGCATTAATACATATAGTTTTCTCAGATCCCATCTCTTCTACTCTCTCATATACTACTAACAATAGTGAACTTCTCTGATCCATTTCTAAGCGTGTACTTGATCATTTGCACTGATTTAAGTTGGTATAGATTTATTAGATAGTCTATTGGCATGCTACAAAGTTTCACTTTAATTTCCTCAGCTATTCTTGAGTTATGTGCAAAATGTTTCACTCTCGTCTGCATATTGTTCACTCCCAAAAATATGAGGATAAACATCCGATTTGCTAAGCATCATTCTCTGAGCATAATTGATCATTTCAGGTGAAATACCTTGTTGAAGATAGCTATCATAGTAAATTAGATATTCCCAAAAGGACTTTGTCCAATGTTTACAATGAAAGGAGTATTCTTCATTTCACTCAGCACGTGTGGTGGCCAAAATGACAAGTTTCAGATTGGAGTGAAATGTGCAAGTTATCTCTTTTGATCCAATTATTTTAGGATCATTTTCCGAAGTACTTGGGTGATCATTTCGGCTTTTTGGAAAGCTCAAGAGGTCTACTTTATAATTTTGAACTTATTTTTGTCTGGTTTAAAGGAGGAATTTGTAGCACCATTTCATCTCTAGAGGGTATCCACTATCTCCTCAAACAAATAGCGAGCTAGTATTCCAACGATGGAGTATATCCACTGCGATTTGCAACAAAACATTGATGAGCCCTTCCTAGTAAAGAATTGTTTCCTACAACCTTCCACCATAACTTGAATTTGTCTTTGGACAAGATAATTCAACATGTGAAAATCTAGGCACTAACAACAAATGCAGTAAGCTTCCCAAAAAGCCATAGATCACTTCATTTGGATAATGTCAGCTATGTGAAACTTGTTGATCAAGAGAGACTAGAAACTATCCAAATAGGCAACTTGTACCTATGTGTACTCTTTGGACACATACACTTAGAAATATGCAGCGATCAGACTAGTGATCTTGCCAAAGAAATTTACTCAATGATCATCTTGAGCCTTAGATTATATTGAGAAAAAAACGTACAAGAATAGTAACAAGATGAACTATCTTGCTCGTGAAACAAGCACCTCCACAATGAGATAAAGATGAGAAAAGATTTCTGCCTAGGAGAAAAGTTTCTGGTTCTGTAGAGAGTTGTAAGTCTAGATTAGGGTACATTTTTCATTTTGTTGGAGATGCTATCTCTTGGAGATCTCTTCTTCAATAATGTATAGTTGTTTCCACCACAGAAGTAGAGTACATTACAGCAAGTGAGGCATGTAAGGAATCAATGTGGCTTTCTCGTCTTGCTTGTGATATGGGTTTACCTCAGCATGTACCTAGTTTGCGCATTGATAGTCAGAGTGGCATTGCGTTGGCTAAGAATCGGGTCAATGATGCAAAGAACAAGCACATTGAGGTGAGGTATCACTTTATTAGAGACTGCTTAGCGAGTGAGCACATTATTCTTGATAAGGTTCGCACTTGAGGTAATGTTGCAGATGCTTTAACTAAAGCTCTACCACATGATAGCTTTTGACATTGTTCTCACTTATGGGGGTTAGTTGTATCATGATCTTACACAGTAACTTGCACTTTGTGTAACATGCCCAATTGGTGGGCGAGAGAATTCCCTATCAAATGATTATCAAGGAGAATTTTATGTATAAAAATGTGCTTTTGAAAACTCTTATACTAATAAATGTCCATACATGCCTTTTATGTCGTGAAACTTACACTTGACAACATCATCTTTTAGTTGTCTACAAGATCTTGCGATGTTCATGCAATTTAGAATATTAAGACTATATTAAGTTTTAATGAGGAAGAGGTAGAGATAATATGGAGGAAAAAAAACTTATGTGGTGCGTTGATGAGTGATTATGATGGAAAATAATTTTTTTTAGGACTTGGCTACGAAAATGGGCGGTTCTGAATGAATTTTTTGTTCTATGATTTGTTGAAACAAAGTCAGTTTTCTAGCTCAAATTATGCATGGATTTTGAGTCTCTCTCTCTCTCTTTGTGTTTCAATACATCTTAGGTTCTCCATGTTCATGAATGGTCCGTTGTCTCTTTCAACTTATGCTAGACCTAAACACATACTCAGCTTAAACCTGTTTACTAGCTAAAGCCTGGATACAGCTTGTCTATCTAAGGATACAATACGGAGTACATGTTCTTAATTCAACTTGCTTAGAAGATCTCAAAGGGAAAGAAAGAAACATATAAGGTATGGCTATGACACATCAGTAATCATGAAGCATTGTATATACATAGCTAAAGACTTTATGTTAGAGGAGCCCAATGAGGTTGAAGAGTGGACATAAGCTATGTAGGAGGAAACTGAAGCCCTTCAAGAGATAGCACTTGGGATTTCGTTCCAAAGTGAAAAAGAAATTACAAACCGAAAATGAATTAGATGGGTCAATAAACATGTATAAATCAAGACTAGTAGCAATGGGGTTTGCTCAAACGATGGAGCCAAGATGCTAATTATTAGATTTTTAGTAAGTATTGTTGCTTCAAAGAGTTGGAACTTTTACCAATTAGATGTTAAAAATGCGTTCCTAACTGAGTGGATCTCTCAATAGCTCAACCACTAGTATATGAAGACAAAGATAAACCTAATTTTGTATGTAAATTAAGGAAGGCACTGTATGGTTTAAAGAAAGATCATAGAGCTTGGAACCATAGGTTGGCCAGATACTTGTAGGAACAAGGTTTTGTTGCAAGCAAGGTAGATTTTTCATTGTTCATTAAGAAAACTAATTCAGAGGTTATTTGTCTATGTGATTATGTGGATGACATTTACATTACAGGAAATGATGCTAATGACATCAAGAAAATTAAGATCCATATGATGGAGGAGTTCAAGATCATTGATCTTGGATTTCTTACATATTTTCTTGGTTTAGAGATTGTTTATACAGAATTTGGTGTTTTCATTACTTAGAGAAAGTACGTCCATGATATACAAGTAAAGTTCAAAATGGAAAATGAAAAATTTGTAGGAAGACCCATATAATTGAACCATAAACACAGTGCTTATGAAGGAGAGTTGCTTGCAGACATTATAGGTTATCAAACTCTTGTTGGAAGTCTCAATTATGCAACCCTATCAAGAGAAGATATATTCTATGGGATGGGTACATTGAGTCCATTCATGCATACCCCAAGAAAACCTCACATGGAAGCTACCAAAAGGATCTTAAAGTACTTGATGGGTACCATAAATGAAGGGATATTTTATCCATTTACATATGACTTGCATATCAAGCTATCCTCTAATGCAGATTGGGCTGACTCAAAAGATGGTAAGAGTAGCACCTCTCACTATTTATCTTTTCTAGGGTCTACGTTGATTTCATGGTCATCAAGGAAACAACATACTGTGGCATTTTCATCAACTAGAGTTGAATATAGAGGCCTAGAAAATGCAACACCAGAGGCAATGTGGTTAAAGCTACTCTACTCAGACTTTGGGCTACATACATACACTCCAATGATCTTTGGAGATAATACTTGATCACTACATTTGGGTGCTAATCATATATATCATGCAAGGCCTAAGCATATTGACGTGCATTATCATTATGTGAGAGAGAACTTACTTAGCAAGGACATACAATTGTCCTATGTATCAACAAACTTGCATTATGCAAATATTCTAACTAAATCTTTGGATGGAACAAAAATGAACAGGTTCAAGATTATGATTGGATTCTAGGAGATCAAAGAGAGTTCAAACCAAAGCATGCTAGGCTTGAGGGGGAGCTCTTGGTGGAACTACTCCAATCCTAAATTCTTGGTGACTTATCCTAAAGCTTATATGTGCATTCATGTGTTAGCACATGAATGATGCCTTGTAAAAGATTAATTTTTTACTCCTTGTAAAAGTTCATATGTGGAATGGCTTATAATTATGGGTTCAAAGAAGAATCTTTTCACAAATTATTTGGTGAGGAATCATGGCAAATGAAGTAGTAAAACTTTGGAACACATTTAGGTAAATAATCAAATTCAAAGTTGACTTTTGGCTCCCACAAACAAGGCTATAAAAGAGCACTCTCTAGTTGCATGGATAGCGACGGATATGGTAGAGATTTTAGAGGAATTTTTGTGGCATACTGAGCTCACATTATGGCTCATCCAGTGCCCTCATATTGTGCATTCATTCATTGCTAATATCAATGTAATTAATGTGCATTAATACATATAGTTTTCTCAGATCCCATCTCTTCTACTCTCTCATATACTACTAGCAATAGTGAACTTCTCTGATCCATTTCTAAGCAAGTACTTGATCATTTGCAGTGATTTAAGTTGGTATAGATTTATTAGATAGTCTTTTTGCATGCTACAAAGTGTCACTTTAATTTCCTCAGCCATTCTTGAGTTATGGGCAAAATGTTTCACTCTCATCTGCATATTGTTCACTCCCAAAAATGTTGGGATAAACATCTGATTTGCTAAGCATCATTCTCTGAGCATAATTGATCATTTCAAGTGAAATAACTTGTGGAAGATAGCTATCATAGTAAATTAGATATTCCCAAAAGGATTTTGTCCAGTTGTTACAATGAAAGGAGTATTGTTCATTTCCCTCAACATGTGTGGTGACCAAAATAACAAGTTTTAGATTGTAGTGAAATTTGCAAGTTATCTATTTTGATCCAATTATTTTAGGATCATTTTCCAAAGTATTTGGGTGATCATTTCATCTTTTTGGAAAGCTAAAGAGGTCTACTTTATACTTCTCAACTTATTTTTGGCTGGTGTAAAGGAGGAATTTGTAGCACCATCTCATCCCTAGAGGGTATCCACTATCTCCTCCAACAAATAGGGAGCTAGTATTCCAACGATGGAGTATATCCACAGCGATTTGCAACAAAATATTGATGGGCCCTTCCTAGTACAAAATTTTTTCCTACCAATTTCCACCATAAATTGAATTTGTCTTTGGACAAGATAACTCAACATGTGAAAATCTAGGCACTAACAACAAATGCAGTAAGTTTTCCAAAAAGCCATAGATCACTGCATTTGGATAATGTCAACTATGTGAAACTTGTTGATCAAGAGAGACTAGAAACTACCTATGTGTACTCTTCGCACACATACACTTAGAAATATGTAGAGATCAGACTAGTGAGCTTGCCAAAGCAATTTACTCAATGATCATCTTGAGCCTTAGATTATATTGAGAAAAAAACGTACAAGAATAGTAACAAGATGAACTATCTTGCTCGTGAAACAAGCACCTCCACAATGAGATAAACACGAGCAAAGATTTTTGCCTAGGAGAAATTTTTCTGGTTGTGTAGACAATCGTAAGTCTACATTAGGGTACATTTTTTATTTTATTGGAGATACTATCTCTTGGAGTTCTCTTCTTCAATAATGTATAGTTATTTCCACCATAGAAGTAGAGTACATTGCAGCAAGTGAGGCATGTAAGGAATCAATGTGGCTTTCTGGTCTTGCTTGTGATATGTGTTTACCTCAACATGTACCTAGTTTTGGCACTGACAATAAGAGTGCCATTGCGTCTGCTAAGAATCAGGTCAATCATGCAAAGAGCAAGCACATTGAGGTGAGGTATCACTTCATTAGAGATTGCTTAGGGAGTGAGCACATTATTCTTGATAAGGTTCACACTTGAGATAATGTTGCAGATGCTTTAACTAAACCTCTACCATATGATAGCTTTTGACACTATTCTCAGTTATGGGGGTTACTTGTATCATGATCTTACACAATCACTTGCACATTGTGTAACATGCCCATCAGCTGGGAGGTATAGTTCATATACTTATACTCAGGTATTCTTTATCATTCATTATTTTTCTACTATAGTTACTTTGACCATGTTGCCCTTTAGTGTGAGACCGTTACCATTAGTGTCCATGTGAAAGGCAAAATGGCTACCGAATACTTCTTTGTATATGTTCTTTAATAAAACATATAGTGGCCTAGTCAGCCACAGATTGTAAGTTTGACTACATTTGTAAGATCTAAGAAGTTTGTCTTCATGGTCCCTATGTACTATGCTTTTCCTACGTATTCTGGAGCCTCTGTGTGGAGTACCCTGTATGACCCTAGGAGCTCAATTTTCTACTCCAAGGATATCGTAATGCAGATGTCGAGAAGGACATAAACTATGGTGCATCACCATTGAATTACCTCATGAAAGATTTTGGTATGGCACATAACACTTGATTTTTCCTTGCACATACACAATGAACTTGAAGAGTACTACCACCCCTCCTAGGGTGTGTCTCATTAGAAGAATACATGACTTCTATATGTACATTCAAGAATTGATGAGCACTATTGAATATATAGTTGAGCATTCAATAATTCTAATTTTAGCTCATAGATGTAGAGATGTGATTCTTGATGACAATATATGTCACACTATCTTTTTCTATCACAAATTCAAGCTCACATGGGTACTCGATGTTAGACTCCATCATCTCTTCAAAAAGAGACCTTGGATAAAGGAGTGGATCTCTTTCATGCTCATCATAAACCCCTATGAAAAGATGGGGGAAATATGCCTCTAACTATATGAGACAAGTAATTACTCCATCTTTAAGCTTCCTATTCTACATTGTTTTTCATGACTGGTATGTTACCGTTTAAGAGGCTCCCTAACAATTCAACAAGGCTTTCAATCTTTTGAATTATTTAAGTGTGGTAGATCTTGATCATGGATAGAAAATCATAAGTAAAACTGAAAACATTTGCTACCATATATTTTCATGCCAGATTAATATTTTTGAGTATGTCCATAAGCTTTATAATGATATCTAAGATGTTAGAACATATCATGATTGTCAAATTATCAGTGAAAACTTTACATTTTATATCAAATAGATAGCATTAACATCTGAAATACATTTTATTGAAGAATCTTTTAAAGTTTGCTTGCACATTTTATTTAAAGAGGAAGAAAATAATGAAGAGGAACCACTTTTTTCATAAGAGGTTCAAATTCAATAGCTATCTACTCTACCCTGCTTTAACTTTGAAAGTACAACTGTAGAGGTGAATGGGCATAGTACCCATGTGACCCCCTATATCCCACAAAGAAGGAGTTAGACTAAGTTACAACTAGTTTAGACTAGCCAAAGCCATTACATGTTGATCTCCCCCTGAAGAAGCCAAAGCTTTACCTACTTATATCTTTTCAGTTCATAAATGTTGATTCATTGAGATAGTAACAATTAAATTATGAATGAGTTTTAACTTGAATGAGTTTTAATTTAAAGCTCGAAAAATTTCTATTAAAAATATGAGGTCTTATACACTGTTTAGATTGTCCATTTCATCAATGATTGTAGAACTTAAAGTTCTTGCAAATGCAAGAAATCATCATATAGAAACGATCTATGACAATAAAATTTAAGCCTCATTGATACAATTTGGAAGGAGCATAATCCTATCATAAACTCCCTTGTGAACATATGAAGAAATCCAAAATAAATACATGTGCATAGTTTAAAGAAAAATTTTTATATAGTATAAACAATGTAGAATCCTAGCCGTATATTCTTGTAAATGTCTCGTGGATTCAACCAGATCAGGAAAACCAAATTGCCTCCTATTAAATCTTGAAAGTCCATACATATGATAGATTAAGACAAAAGAAATTGTTGAGAATCCATGAAAATGCAAAATATAGAACTGACATACAACACAATGGAGGAGAACACAACAACACAAACCCATACATTTGGAAATACATGTGATATTTTTAAAGTTATGAATGCCTATACCATCCTCTAATTGAAAATAATATTCACTATGGATCAAGTCTTGAACACTCAAAGGTTGAAAAGAACAAACATTTATTATCTCTTACATTCCAAAAATCTATTTGTATAGTGGTTCCAACATATGTATGTGCGTAAAGAAAAACTCTCTAATGAAAATTTGACAAACAGGTACATGTATAATGAACGATGCCTTCACACTTTTCACACAATATTCAGAATGTACTTGTAAGGCTATAAAATTTTTGTTCCTCGGACAATCATACAAGAAAACATAGCCAAAAAAAGCATGGCCATATTTAAAGAAATATTCGGTGTCATGTAGAACTCGAAAGTGTACAAAAATAGTCCTAATTCTTTGAGGCTTTCTCATTCCAATGGAAATCCACAATAATGCACAACCTTTTATCTGTAGAGTTTTTTCAGCAAATGGATATATGAATGTCTATTACCATCTTCTATTTTGCATATGCTCTATGATATACATCGTCTTTACCATCATAAATTCATAAGAGAATAAATTTGAAAATCATTTTATGTAGTCGTTACAACGTATATGCGTGTGAAAAGATACCTACCTTATGAAGTAGTTACCTAAGAGGAACATTTTGGAAATAATAATTCCTTAACATCCATAGTAAATGTTTAGAATTTACTATGAGGCGATGAGATATTTGTTCCTCAACTAACATAGAAAAAACATAATTGAGATACGTATATAGGTAGAGTTTGAAAACGTCACAAAAACACTCAGATTTAAGAGAGAATTCCCTATTAAATTATTATCAAAGAGAGTTTTATGTAAAAAAATGTGCTTTTGAAAACTCTTATACTAATAAATGTCCATACATACGTTTCGTGTCGTGAGACTTACACTTGACAACACCATCTTTTAGTTGTCTACAAGATCTTGCGATCTTCATGCAATTTAGAATATTAAGACTATATTAAATTTTAATGAGGAAGAGGTCGAGATTATATGGAGGAAAAAAAACTTATGTGGTGCGTTCATGAGTGATTATGATGGAAAATAATTGTTTGAAGGACTTGGCTACGAAAATGGGAGGTTCTGAATGAATTTTTTGTTCTATGATTTGTTAAAACAAAGTCACTTTCCTAGCTCAAATTATGCATGGATTTTGAGTCTCTCTCTCTCTATGTTTCAATACATCTTAGGTTCTCCATGTTCATGAATGAGCCGTGGTCTCTTTCAAATTATGCTAGACCTAAACACATACTCAGCTTAAACCTGTTTACTAGGTAAAGCCTGGATACAGCTTGTCTATCTAAAGATGCAATACGGAGTACATGTTCCTAATTCAACTTGCTTATAAAGATATAAAATATGAAATATGTTCTTAAGTCAACTTGCTTATAAAGATATAAAAAAGGTATTTTCAAAAGAACGAACGAGAACGAGTGCTAAAACATAGCTTCAAAAGACTACTTATTTTGTATTTTCATAAGGATTCAAAATAATTTCGTATTATCGAGTGGTATGATACAATACAAGAATCCAAGTACTTTAACAGACGATAGTGACAAACCTTAACAGCTGGTACACATCACGAGAAACCCTAACATTAATGGATCTACATTAAGAGACCCTAACACCGGCTATTAAATGAGACAATGGTGTATATATATATGTCGGAGGTAGGGTTTAAAAATTACAAGGTCTACTTTGCATTATGAGTTTTGAAAAAATATGTGTATGCAAATGCTACTAGATATTACTCGTAAACGGTAGAAATGTGTGATTATGTGACCATCTCAAAAGAAGAAAAAAGATGTGTTTTATAATTAGTACCCAATGCTAAGGCGTCCATTCATGCCCAAATGATGATGTAGTCTCCTACGTTGACTTTTCTAATCGAAAGAATGTCTAGAGTTTGCCTTCAATACCTATTGGGAATGTATAAAATTCAGCATAGTTTGCATTGGGTGCCTTGAAGTTTTTCCATCCTATGTCAAGGGTTGAATACTTCTTTAGGTGTACAAAATAAATATTTTTTCGTGATATAGAAGTATCACTGGAATGTACATTCAATATCAATAGGGAACGTGTAAAACGGAACATAGGTGGCATTGAATGTTTTGAGATGTTTCCCTTCATTTCAGGGACTAGATGCATGTTCAAGTTTAAGGGACGCATGGAACTAATGGCACAAAATGTGAATTGTTTTTCTACTTCTGAAAGCTTATTTCTTCGATCTTTGATTGTGACATGAAAAATAAGACAAATTATCCCATAGAGAGCCTTGATAACTCAAAGTTCTTGGGTGTGTGAGAGAGTGGGGAAGCACAAATAGAACTAGAGACAAAAGTGAAGAAAGAGATTTATGGACAAAGAAAGGTGAAAGTTCGAAAAGCTCTATGATGATCAGTAATATGAGAATGAGTGAAGCAAGCACTATAGATGAGTCCCTAAGTACAAAATACCATCACATATGAGTATATCATGTATATATGGTTACAAGAGGAATAAACATCTAGCCAACTTTAGAATAAAAATTGTTTATGTATTGGGAAACTATTCACATTAAAGCTACTAAAGCGACACATAGGTATAACAAACTCCGTTGGAGTGAATGATGTCAATACATAAAAGGAGTGACATTTCAGACTCTAGAAGGTAGAAATCCAAGATTCCTTCAATTGTTTGGCTACTATGTGAGCACCATAACATTCTGTAAAAGAAAACATCCTATTTCACTACCAATTGTATCACATACAACCACAAAAGGCTTTCCCATTTCTTATATGTTTAAAACATAGTTTTAAGGAATTTGTGTTTCAATGATTCAAATGATGTTTGACAGGGACCACTCCACACATATCGCGCATTCCTTTTAGTCAACTATATGAGGGGATTAGATCCCATTGATAAATCCATACTATGTGATCTCGTATATTTCAATAGTCCCTAACATCCCTAACATCCTTTAGAGTTTTAGGAATGGGAGAATCAAGATTTTTGTTCTTTTTTTATCTAACTTTATCATGGTCTATATGAATTCCCTCTTAAGATATGACGCTTCCTAGCCACACAAATTTGTCCAGGAAAAAGAAACACTTAGTCCTCTTTCAATAAAATTTGTGTTCCTTAAGTGTTTGCAAAATTTATATTGACATATATAACATGATCACCAACATCTTTAGAGTAAATAAATACATCATCAAGAAATACTCAGATGAAGTCAACTTGATAATCATGAAAAGTATTGTTGATTCAAAAGGTAAAATCTTAAACTCGTTGTGAACATAACATGTTTCAAATTTTGTCTTGCGTTGGTCATCTAGTTTGATCCTAATCATCATGATATCTTGATTTTATTTCAATTTTGGTGAATACACATGGTCCACTTAAGTAACTAAATTAATAATCTATATAAGGAAGTGGATATTTATTTTTAATCATTCTTTTATTCAACCCCCTATAGTCATTGCATAATCTTTAAGAGATATCTTTCTTGTTCAAAAATAGAGCATGTCCTCCCTAAGGTAAAACACTTGGCCTTATCAAGAACTTCTTCAAAAGATCATCTAAGTGAATATTGAGCTCCTTTAATTCATCTATGTTAAATCTATAGTGGGCTGTGAAATATGATTCACTACTTGGATATGTGCCATTAGTGTGCTCAATCTTCCTAGGTGGAGGTATACCAAGTATCTCTTAAAAAAATACATCTGCATATGCTTTCAAAAGATTTTCTACATTATTTAGAAGTTTTTCCTCATTACTTTTCCCATGTTCAATATTCACATACACTAAAAATGTTTTGCAACCATCATGTATACCTCTAATTAGCTACATGGTGAAAATTAGAATAGGTTTAGTATTAGGATCATCACCTATCTTGCCCTAAATTGAGTGCTCATTATTTGTAGAGGACATATTGGGGTATCTATTTTTAATGGGAGCATGCAGCAAGCACTCCAGTACTTCACCTACTCAAGGGAGGTTCTCTTTAGGGAAATATACCCTTTAACACTTCTGTGAGCAGGCACATATCAATGATTGCACAAAGTTGTGAATACTTAGGGATAATATTAATGACAAAATGACAATAATGGAAGACCAACCACTCCTTAGTTCGAATCAGATGATTACAACATAGGAAAAAGAGATGCTCAAAAGTTTATGCTCTGGGCTAACATGCCACTCCAGAACTAAACAACATCAATACAAGGGATTCATCCAATCCGTACAATGGACACAACTAGATGTAGACTAGCACTCATCAATACAAAGTATGAAAATGTTATACTTTATGGGATATTTGGAATGATGGTGTAATGCCTTGAGGATTTTAATGTGTTTTGTGTTTTGATTTAGCAGGTGAAGATCCATGAGGGTGTGAACGCGCATGGACTTGGAGATATTTAGAAGAATATTTTTAGAAGATGGTTATTTTTAGTTATTTTTGTAAAAAATAATGGATCGCTTTAGAGAGCGACGTTTTTGTAAAAATAGAAAATTACGAACTCATAAATAAAGCAAAAACACGCTTTTCGGAGCGCGGCCCTCAGGTATCTTCTATTCAGGACGTAATAGGAATTTACTATAAATACGCATGCTCTGGTAGAGTGTCCATCAGAGCATGTGGGGGGAGATTGTACCCAATTTGGTGTCGTCTCTTATCTCTTTCTTTCTTTGAGTATTTTTTTTCTCTGAGTTCGTACGTCTGTTATTCTCTGCGTTCGTGCGTCTCTGGTACCTGGGGCAACAGTGGTATCAGAGCCAAGACGTTCGCGGAGGTGGTTGGAGCGTTTGATTGCGATTTGCAGCATTCGGGTCTGTTCGCGATTCGGCGTTCATCTCAGCCGTCTGATCCAGTTGCGGCGTTTGATTGCGATTTGTGGCATCCAGTCCATTCGCGAATCGGCCTCCATCTCAACCGTCTGGTCCAGGTTTTTCGTTCATTAAGTTTTTTTGAAGTTTTGTTTTTTTTTTTTTGGTTTTAGTTCGCCGGTCAAGTTTTTCGAATTTCACACTGTCACACGCTATACCCTCTGTACCCCCTGTGCTCACTGTGCTCTCTGTACCCTCTATACCCCCTGTGCTCACTGTGCTCTCTGTACCCTCTGTACCCCCTGTGCTCACTGTGCTCTCTGTGCTCTCAGTACCCTCTGTGCTCCCCTGTACTGTCACACTCGTTGACTAAGGCATAGAACTATGGCATAACTTTGGCATCTTTGGCTTCTCTCGCACTCATGGTTCTCTTGGTTCTCTTGGTTCCGTTGGCAGTCGTTGGCTACGCGCGAACCAATTCTAACATATGAGTGGCAATAAGGGCTTAGTTATTTCCCTAGTTAGCCTAGTTAACCCACATAGTTCCTTATTTAGTATGTAGGGGATTTGAACCCACAACCTCATACTACCAAGAGATAAGTTTTATCCACTAGGCTATTTCCTCTTTTTGATACTCTATTCCTTTTAATAAATATTTAACATAACTTTTATCTCTCTCTCCTTTTATTTATTTGTTTATTTATTTATTTATTTATTTATTTATTTATTTTTATTTTATTTTTCTTTTATTTATTTATCACAATACTTTTATTTATTTATTAATAATACTATTATGATTATTATTATTATTATTATTATTATTATTATTATTATTAGTTATTTAAATGTTATTGTTAAACGTCTTTTCCTATGTTTAGACCTAGGTTTTGCATCTTTCCAAACGGCCATGGACACTACTCAAAATATCGATGATTTTAGTTCCTCACCCCTCCCTGGGGTATCAATTGAGCAACAAGTCGAACTTTTACGACATGAACTTCAACATGCCCAAAATGAAATAAAAGAACGTGATGTTGCACTCCAACAACTACCAAGCGATGACAATAACCTAGTCCGGGTAGTGAAGGCCATTATTACCGCCCAAGAGCAAGGAACACAATCCAAGATTGGTGCCAAAAATTTCCAATTTTCACGATTTGATAGACGAAAAGATGGCCAATTTGTTCTCTCATGGTTATCCCAGTTTGATGATTTCTACTCTGATGAATCTTATTCTAAACAGGAAAAAGTGAAATTTGTAACCAACTACTTAGTGGGAAAGGCTCAGTTATGGTGGAATGTTTTGCGCCATAGCACAGATCGCCCCACCACATGGCAAGCCTTTCAAGACAAGCTCAAGGAGTCCTTCCTTCCTCCTCAGTTTCACTTACATGCCCGTCGCTCTTGGACGACTTTTTGATGGAAAGATGGAGATACTGTTTCTACCTATACTGAACATTTTTGGCAACATTTATTACTTATAGGTTCACTTGAAATGATTCCTGAAGATACTTTACAGCGGAAATATGAAGATGGTTTGGAGATGGGAATCCAAGCTAAGCTCAACACCTTACGTCCAACGACGCTCTATGAAGCTATTTCTTTTGCACATGATGCTGAGAAAGAATTTCAATCTATCACTAAGTCCATTCGCTTACAACAAACACGTGAACGACCACAACTAATCAAACCCACTTTTCCACTCAAACGTTCCTTTTCTACTTTTTCTTCTCCTCCTTTTCAACGTCCACCTACTTTTCAACGACCACCTATTTTTCAACGACCTCCTCAATCCACTTTTTCCCCAATCCCCAAGACAAACCCCTTATACCCTACCAAACCTCCAACCTTTCAAACTACGACGATGGATGCCCAACAAAAGAGGTCCCGTATCATTTGTTGGAATTGTGGTAAGATTGGTCATACCAAAGCTAGATGTAGGTTCCCAACTAACCACATGCAACCTGGCGGAGCTAAAGTACATAACATGGAGGTGGTTCCTGAAGATATTCAATTTGAAGACATTCAACCTGATTGGACTGAAGACGCATTGGAGCAGGATATAAGTACCTTGGGTAACACAATTTCTATTCATTCTTTACTTTGCATGCAAGGTACTATTAATGGTAAAGTTGTTAATATTTTACATGATGATGGTAGTTCACATGACTTTATTTCTCACATATTAGTCAAAGATCTCCAATTAACCCCACTTCCTTCTATGTACAAAGTTAAGGCTGCATTCCAAGGAAACAGATATAATGTTACAAGTGAAGTGCATAATGTTCAAATTTGTATAGGCTCATACATGGATAAACGCACATTCTTAATTGCTCCTTTACAGTCCTATGATGTTATACTTGGTATGCCTTTTCGTCACCATTATAATCCATGCATTGATTATCATACACACACCATGCGTTTTAAGTTTAACAATCAAGAAATCTGTTTGTCTACAATACATGATTTCCAACCATTCCCATTAATTAGTCATACACAAGTAAAACGTGCATTCCGAAAAGGCTACAATTCATGTATTGTTTTTGTCAATAACATAGTCGATTATATACATACACTTCCTAATACCCATAAATCATTTATGGATTCTTATAAGGATTGTTTTATGGCTGATTTTCCTTCTAAACTACCACCTTCGAGAGGATCCCTTGATCATAGTATAGACTTAATTCCTGGTAGTTCTCCTCCCCATAAAGCACCTTATAGGCATGGACCTTTGCATCAACAAGAAATAACGAATCAAGTTAAGGATTTACTTCACAAAGGACTTATCAGGCCTAGTTCTTCTCCCTTTGGAGCACCTGTTCTTTTAGTAGAGAAGAAGAACAAGACTTGTAGGATGTGCATTGATTATAGAGCACTCAATAAGATCACAATAAAAAATAGATATCCTATTCCTAGGATAGATGATTTATTAGATAAAGTTCGTGGAGCACGTGTCTTTAGTAAAATTGATCTTAAATCTGGGTATCATCAAATAAGAATGTCACCAAATGATATTTTTAAGACTGCCTTCGAACTCAGACCGGTCACTTTGAATTCATGGTAATGCCTTTTGGACTTACCAATGCACCTGCTACATTTGCACGCATGATGAATAATATTTTTCTTGAGTACCAAGCTTTTGTTCTTGTTTTCTTCGATGACATACTTGTCTATAGTAAGAATGATGATGACCATGAAGAGCATTTAGCAATAGTTTTTAATTTGTTACGCACCAACCAACTTTATGCAAATCCTGAAAAGAGTTACTTTTTCCAAAGAGAATTAGAGTACTTAGGCCATATTGTTTCAAGTCAAGGAGTTCATGTAGATCCAAAGAAGATTAAAGTAATTAAAGAATGGCCTATACCACAATCGGTGAATGATGTTCGCTCTTTTCTTGGATTAGCTAGTTTTTATAGAAAGTTTGTAAAAGGTTTTTCTTATTTAGCCCTCCGACTCACTTTATTATTAAAGAAAAAGTTAAAAATTTGCATGGAGATTGCCACAACAACAATCTTTTGAAAAACTTAAACAATCACTTTCTCATGCACCTGTTTTGCAATTACCTGATTTTACACAACCTTTCCATGTAGTTACAGATGCTAGTGGCTCAGGTATAGGTGCTGTATTGATGCAAAATGATCATCCCATTGCATTTGAAAGTAGGAAGCTTAAACCTTCTGAAAAGAACTACAGTACATATGATAAAGAACTTTTGGCAGTTGTACATGCTTTAAAAATTTGGAAACATTATCTCATGGGTACAAAAGTCATAATCAAAACGGACCAACAAGCTATTAAACATTTACTCAATCAACCATTGATTTCAGATCGACATATCAAATGGGCTTCATACATACAAAATTTTCAGCCTATGATTCAATATCAACCTAGCAAAGCTAATGTTGTAGCTGATGCCCTGAGTCGTTTTCCATCCCCACAAACAAATATTGTTTTTATTAGTAACATTTTTGTGGTTCATATTCATTCATTTCATGACATGACTCCTACATATGCATCTGATTTATATTTCTCACAAACATGGAATGCTTTCAATAATTCTACTACATTTAGTGAAGACCATTACACATTTCATAATGGATTCTTGTATTTTGATCATAAGCATGTATTACACAAGATTTTAAAGAATTTGTTATGAAAGAGATGCATGAACCACCATATATGGGTCATAGGGGCATACAAAGTACTGTTTCTACATGTAAAGAATTCTCCTTTTGGCCAAACATGGAAAAGGATATTACACAATATGTTTCCCAATGCATTGTTTGTCAACGTGTCAAAAGACATCATGGTAAAGCATTTGGATTATTAATGCCACTTCCCATACCTAATGGCCCATGGGAACAAATTTCTATGGATTTTATTACTGGTCTTCCGACAACTTCATCACATCATGATATGATTTGGACAATTGTTGATAGGTTTAGTAAACAAGCATATTTCATTCCTGGTACGAAAACTCTTTCTGCACCTCAAGCTGCCAAATTATTTATTAAATGTATTTTTCCACATCATGGTTTTCCAAAAGTAATTTTATCCGATCGTGATGTTCGTTTTTGTAATCACTTTTGGGTTGCATTATTTAAAAATTTAGGCTCTAAAATAGATTTTAGTTCTGCATTTCATCCTGAAAGTAATGGGCAAAGTGAAGCTACGAATAGTACTATTTTGGATCTATTACGTTGTTATTCTTTAGATAATCCAACTAATTGGGATGAGAAACTTTCTTTACTCCAATTTGCATATAATAACACAACACATACCACTAGTGGACGTGCACCAAATGAATTTGTGTATGGTAAAAAGCTTCCTACTCCCATGTCTATCATTCAAACTGACATACCTATGGCTGATTCTTTTGCACAAGATCATATTTCTATACTTCATGAGGTTCATGAGCATATTAAAAAGAGTCAAGAACGTTATACCCGTAATATTAATAAGAAACGAGCAGCTAAACAATTTAATGAAAATGATTATGTTTGGTTACACATAATTAAATGACGTTTGAAAAATATTCTACAACATCCTAAGGTAAAACTTGCACCACGTTATTATGGACCTTTCCGTATTATTCAAAACATTAATGAGAATGGTTTTAGATTAGATATACCTTCTCATTGGAATATTCATAATTCTTTTCATATCAGTTTATTGAAACCATTTAAAGGAATTTTACCACTCATTCCTATTTTGGATGATCCTCCATTGTTAGAAGAGGATGCTGAAGTTTTAATTCCAGAAGAAATACTTGATCATGATGTTACTACTACACGCACAGGTAATCAATACCATAGATATTTGATTAAATATAAAAATCATTCATTCGAAGAATCACAATGGATTCACAAAACATCACTAATTCCACATTATCATCATTTGATTTCTGCTTATCATTCACAATCACATTAAATTCTAGTTTTCCAGTTCCATGCATGTTTTTTTTATTTACATGGCACATGCCTATGATTGTTCAGTGATGCGACATGTGATTGGCCATCCATGTCTATTTTATTTTTTATCAACTGAGGTTAGTTGCTCGTCAACTGGGCGGCATGTTATACTTTATGGGATATTTGGAATGAAGGTGTAATGCCTTGAGGATTTTAATGTGTTTTGTGTTTTGATTTAGCAGGTGAAGATCCATGAGGGTGTGAACACGCATGGACTTGGAGATATTTAGAAGAATATTTTTAGAAGATGGTTATTTTTAGTTATTTTTGTAAAAAATAATGGATCGCTTTAGAAAGCGACGTTTTTGTAAAAATAGAAAATTACGAACTTGTAAATAAAGCAAAAACACGCTTTTTGGAGTGCAGCCCTCATGTATCTTCTATTCAGGACGTAATAGGGATTTACTATAAATACGCATGCTCTGGTAGAGTGTCCATCAGAGCATGTGGGGGGAGATTGTACCCAATTTGGTGTCGTCTCTTATCTCTTTCTGTCTTTGAGTATTTTTTTTCTCTAAGTTCGTACGTCTGTTATTCTCTGCGTTCGTGCGTCTGTGGTACCTGGGGCAACAGAAAACTTGCTCCAAGGGGAAGAGCACGAAATACCAATGACTCACACTGAATCTATCAACAGCATGAAGACTAGCATCTCTATGCACCAACAGCATGAAGACTAGCATCTCTATGCACATGAAACTCTAATGACCAGTTAGGAATACTTAAAAGTGGAGCAGTACATAACCTCATTTTGAGTTCACAAAATGTTTTCTCAGCTTCAACACTCCATGAGAAGGGACCTTTTTACTGGTATGCCTTGATAAGGGCTAAGCTATTTCTGAATACATTCGTATGAATCTTCTATGGTATCCTGCATGCCCCAAAAAACTTTACACTTCTTTTGGGCTTTGTGGAATAGCCATGGATAGAGTAGCAATAACCTTTGCAGGGTCAACCATTATCCCTTCAGCAGATACTATGTGACCAAGAAGAGTACCCTTGGTGACCAAAAAGTGACATTTATCAGGATTTCTTTTAGATTTTCGAAATGATCATTGAAATCTTGGACTGCTTCTCTTCTATTTGTGCCTGAAAATACTGAAAAGTCATCCATGAAAATGCGAAAAAGGTTCTCAACCATTTGCCCAATATTAGATACATTGTTCTATTAAATGAAGTTGGCGCATTCTTTAAACCAAAAGCCATGCAGGTATAGACATAAGTGCCCCATGGAGTTACAAAGGCTGTTTTGTCCCTATCCTCAGGATGGATCACTATCTCATTGTAACCGTTGAAACCATCCAGGAAGCTATACAAAGTGTGACGAGCTACTTCCTCAAGTACTTGCTCTGTGAAGGGCTGAGGAAATCCATCTTGAACAGTCACTTTATTCAAGGCACGAAAATCAACACAGACTCTTATTTTTCCACTACTTTTCTTGGGCACAATAACCATAGAAGAAAGCCACCTGGAATGTTCTACTAGAACAATTATACCTGCTTCTTCTAGTTTTGTAATTTCCACTTTTACCGCCTCTGCATACTTCGGATTGAGTCGATATGGCCTACTTCTAGCAGTCGTGGATCCCTCAACTAAGGTTATCCGATGTAATCCAACCTCCTCTGGTATCCCTATTAGATCTTTGTTGGACCATGCGAAGACATTTTTGTAAGCAAAAAGTAAAGAAGTTACCTTCTGTAGTAAAGGAGGATAATGCCACAGCCAAGAGGCCAAGTGGACTACTTGAGGGTTCTCTTCATCCCCTAGATTTACTTCTTGCACCAGTGTTTCAGGACTAATCTTGTTTGATAAATCATTTCCACTGTATGCAGGAGTGGACTTTAACTTATATTTTACAATATGTTCTCTGATCCATCCTGAAGGTATATCGGAAAAGGGGAGATCTTCTCTGCATTCAGACTCATAACCTTCCTGTTCTGAAACCTCTATAGTTATTGCCCTTTCAACATTCATAATCTCCTGCAAGCTTTCATTCTTCAATTCCTTGTGAACCTCATGGCCTTTTCATGCAGCTCCTTTATCTGCAACTTCTTCCTCTATTTCATTGATTTCCATCGTGCAGCACTCTGTACTTTCCATCATCTAGTTCAATAATGTATCTTCTTCTTGGGGTAGAGAGGGCATTACCTGTGTGTCCACAGTATACCCAGTAGTTTTCCCTGAGTCAAATCCTTCTTCCAAATGTAGCTACAGTTGACTATTGGTGCTAGTTGAAATCCATAGTTTGTTTTTCCCCCAATCTTGCAAAGCTTTTGCTTGCCTCAGGCAAGGTCTCCCCAGAAGTAAAGGGTAGGAAGACTCCTGTGGAAGTACAATAACAACAAAATCCAACACAAAGTGGAAACCCTGTACTATCATCCGTACCTTTTCAATAATGCCAAGAGGCGCAACCCGATGTTGATCTGCTAGTGTAACTGTGAATGGTGCCATCTTGGTGGGGTTCAATTTCAGTTTCTTCATTGTAAAATCTGGCATCAAATTGATACCAGAGCCTCCATCTATGACTACACCTGTGAGAGCTTCATCCTTTATACAAACAAATAATCTTGAGCTTTGGTAGTCTGCCAAGGGTGCACGGGGAAAATCAACCATCAAACCATCTATACTGGGTGATTGGATCAAGTGAGCAGAGTGTATAATCTTCAATAAGTCAGTTCTTATTTTTGAATCCATCCTTATAAGTTCGTATAGACTAACCTTGTGATGAATACCTTTCAAGATTTGTTCAATGTTTACCTCATGAGTGTCTTCTTGTAGAGTTGTTGGTTGGTCCCTTAGAGAAGTAGCCATCCTTTCATAAGCTCCTTCAATTTCTGCTTGGCCTTTCCACCCAAACTTCTTTTCCTCCTCTTTATCCTGGAGTCCTTCTTGTTCCTCTTTATGGTTTGTTGCTGCTTGTCTGGCTCTAGTCATCATCGGTATTTCAGAGTATGAAACAGTATAAGACTGAGTGGTCATACCTTCCTCTTGTCGAGGAACTACAATCATGTGGATTGGAGCAAGACGGATTCTTGGGAAGCCTTTGGTATAGTGATCCTTGGCCTCTACACAATGTTGACAAGAAGGTGCATCTTCTGGAAGGGAACACCTATTTTGCATATGACCATACTCACCACAACGATAGCACATCAAGGGTCTATTGTATCTAGGCTTCGCAGGCCGATTCTGCTCTCTATTAGGTGCATTTGAAGTACTAGCATAACACGAGTCGAAATCTTGAGGGTTACGTCGTTGTTGTGTACCCTTGAGGTAGTAACAATCTCTAGCTTCATGGCTATCCTTTCCACAAAATTGACAGCTTACCTTGTTAAGACAATTAGCATTGGAATGTCCATTGTTGTTACATATTGTACACCAAATCTGCCTTCTTATATCCTGAGTGGTCTGCAAATCTTCTAACTGACGGTGAAGTTGGGCTACTTCATCATCAGTGCGATGTAGTGGTGGCAAGACCTTCTCTTCTTGTTGATTTTTTTGCATTCTCAATGCCTCTAGTTCCTTCCTCAGTTGCCCAATAGGGTCTAGTTCTGTAGCATAATTGGATTGTGTATCCCCTTCAAAATGTTGCCTAGCTTCTTCAATGCGTGATGCTGCTGCAACAAAATCATTGAGGGTTGCATCCAATCTAAGAGACTCATGTAACTTCTGCTGAGATGACCAGGGCAAAGATTTTTTGTATCCATTTTTTCACCAAGAAATCACCTGGAGCATGTGGAAGATGTGCAACAAGTGCTTTTGTCCTTGTGTGAAGTTCATGAAAGGATTCACCTGGTCTCAACCTTAAGTTCTCTAGCTGATCTAGAGCTCTTTCGGAGGAGTCACTCGATCGAAATGTTTGTCAAAATGCTGTCTTCAAAGCATCCCAAGTAGCAAAATGGCCATCTGAATATTGACTGTACCATTTGTCTACAAGACCTTCCAATGTGGATGGGAAGAAGGCCAACATTGCATCCCCTCTATTCTGCAAACCTCATCCACGGCATAAGGAGATGAACCTCCTCATGTGATCAACAACATCCTCATAGGCTTGTCCCTTGAAGATAGGGAACTTGATATTGAGTCTGAAGAGTAATGAGAGAGATCCTCCATTTTCACTAGTGTTTCTTCTGACATATTTGAGGAGAAGTCTAATGTTCTCCTATGCTTCTCCTTTGACAATGGTGTCGCACCCATATCAATAGATAAATTCAAGGAGGGTAGAGGGGAGGTAGGTTCACTAGTCGAAGATATAACCGGCTTGTAAAGGCTTCTTTGTACACGAAGAGGCTCCTTATCTGCTCGTGTATGGGTCATGTACCTAATTGCATTTGCAATAACACAAAAAATACTGAAAATAAAGAGGACTATTTACTATCCTCAGGGCCCCTCACAGAAATGCAAGGGTCCCACCGTGCATGCCAAACTATAGAGGAGGTACTGGGGTATCTATTTTTAACGGGAGCATGCAGCAAGCACTCCAGTACTTCACCTACTCAACGGAGGTTCTCCTTAGGGAAATATACCCTTTACAATTCTGTGAGCAGGCAAATATTAATGATTGCATAGAGTTGTGAATACTTAGGGATAATATTAATGACAAAATGACAATAATGGAAGACCAACCACTCCTTAGTTTGAATCAGATGATTACAACATAGGAAAAAGAGATGCTCAAAATTTTATGCTCTGGGCTAACATGCCACTCCAAAACTAAACAACATCAATACATGGGATTCATCCAATCCGTACAATGGACATAACTAGATGTAGACTAGCACCGATCAATACAAAGTATGAAGACTTGCTCTAAGGGGAAGAGCACGAAATACCAATGACTCACACTGAATGACAAAACCACGCCACTCTCTTCACACTATAGTGCTACTAGCCCTCACTACGAAGCCCACGCTCTATATCCTCACCAGAGAGTGACTTCCTACGGTATGCTTGTACTCACAAAGTGCCAAGAGAGGACCCCTGTACATACGTATGTATATGTGTATCCCAGATGAACACAAATCCATTGCTTTTATAGGCTCCAATAGGCAAAGAGGGCCTTGCCGATTCCTCACGTCTACTGATCATGCGGTGATTGATTACCCAAGATTGGAGGGGTAAGTCAAATATGCCACCAGTCTAGAATTGGATCCTCAAAATTAGGCAGTTGTCATGAATGGTTGGCGGCAACAGTCATTTCTCCACTTTCACTTTTACCACTTACCACTTTTACCCTTTTACTTGCAAACTCAGATCCTCATTTTATGCCACTTGTGATATTGGAATGACCCCTTGAGTGTGAGAAATGGAGGGTGGAGGATGGACTTTAACCTCACCAATCCAAGAGCCCAATGAAGTCCTTAATTGGAAGAGTCATCTCCTTCATTTGCTCCAACCTCCTCATAATCCTCCTCAAGAGCAGCGAAGTCTTCACGTGCTTATGAGAACTCTCCTTCCTTCATGCCTTCACCTTCACACCAATGGACAAATGCTCTCTTACCATACATAAGATCTGATTTGAAGTCTATGTGAGAGAACACCTCTGCAACACTTGTGGAATTCGATATTATGCATATTTCTCTCTGCACTTTAGCCAGATCACCACTAGGCACAACACTATGGGGTTGGGTGGAGGGTTGGGCTGCGGGGAGGTTGAGATAGTGTGGGGGTGGATGGGCTGGCGAGGTGAGTGGGGTGAGGGGGTTGGACCGAGGGATGGGGAGAGAAGGGGGGTCGTGGGGGAGGGAGATGGTGAGGTGAGGGGGTTGGACCGAGGGGTGGAGAGAAAAGGGGGGGTCGTGGGGGAGGAAGATGGCGGGTTAAGCGGGGGGCTAAGGGCCGGGGTGGTGTGAGGTCAGCGGGGGGTGAGGGCGGGATCAACAAGGGGAGGCGGAGGAAGAGAGAGAGAGGGAGAGAGAAAGAGAGAGGGAGAGAGGGAGAGATAGAGAGAGAGAGAGAGAGGGAGAGAGAAAAGGGGAGGCTCGCGGGGGTGAGGTGGCGGGGTCAACAGGGTGGGGTGGCAGGGAGAGAGAGAGAGAGAGGGGGGGACGGGGGTGTGGGATGGAGGGACAGGGTGGGGCTGCAGGGTGGAGGGCGGGGTGGGGCGCTACGGGGTGGGGAGGGGAGGGGATGGAAGGGTCAGCGGGGGTGGGGAGGCGGGGGGGGGGGGGAGAGAGAGAGAGAGAGAGAGAGAGAGAGAGAGAGAGAGAGAGAGAGAGAGAGAGAGAGAGAGAGAGAGAGAGAGAGAGAGAGAGAGAGAGAGAGAGAGAGAGAGAGAGAGAGAGAGAGAGAGAGAGAGAGAGAGAGAGAGAGAGAGAGAGAGAGAGAGAAGAGAGAGAGAGGGAGAGAGAGGGGGACGGGGGTGTGGGATGGAGGGGCGAGGTGGGGCTACGGGGTGGAGGGCAGGGTGGGGCACTTCGGGATGGGGAGGGGAGGGGATGGCGGGGTCAACGGGGGGTGGGGAGGCGGGGGAAGAGAGAGAGAGAGAGAGAGAGAGAGAGAGAGAGAGAGAGAGAGAGAGAGAGAGAGAGAGAGAGAGAGAGAGAGAGAGAGAGAGAGAGAGAGGGGGACGGGGGTGTGGGATGGAGGGGTGGGGTGGGGCTGCGGGGTGGAGGACGGGGTGGAGCGCTGCGGGGTGGGAAGGGGAGGGGATGGCGGGGTCAATGGGGGGTTGGGGCGGGGTCAACGGGGGGAGGCGGGGAAAGAGAGAGAGAGAGAGAGAAAGAGAGAGAGAGAGAGAGAGAGAGAGAGAGAGAGAGAGAGAGAGAGAGAGAGAGAGAGAGAGAGGGAGAGAGAGAGAGAGAGAGGGAGAGAGAGAGAGAGAGAGAGAGAGAGAGAGAGAGAGAGAGAGAGAGAGAGAGAGAGGGAGAGAGAGAGAGGGGGGACGGCGGTGTGGGATGGAGGGGCGGGGTCGGGCTGCGGGGTGGAGGGCGGGGTGGGGTGTTGCGGTGTCGGGATGAAATCCCGCAAGGAGTGTGCATTGATTTTTTTCAAAGTTGATTGATTTTATGAGTTCTGTGTGGTATTTTCACTGAGGAAGTGGCAAAAATTGTACATCTTTTGGCCGATTTGATTGACTGGTAGATGTGGAACCGTGTGATTCTTGTTGATTAGGCTTGTATATTTGTAAATACCCATGATGCTAGCTTTTGAATTCATAAACCCATAGGTTTGACCCTTAGAAATCCCTGAAAATATGCAGGTTTACCCTAGAAAAACTAGACTTGAACCCTTGGAAACCCTTCGAGTTTAAGTCCAAACTGTAAATAAACCATTAAATTGATGAGGTTGAGTTATCTGTGAGGAAACCCATAAGTTCTTGGATAGAAACCCTAGCTTAGACCCTTGGAATTGGCACTTGTCCTAGGTCAAACCCTTAGATTAACTAATTTGTATATACAATGTGAAACCAAAACTAAAATAAAAAAAGATAAAAATAAAAAATAGAAGTAAGAGGTGGAATTTTCCTAAAATAGTAAATGAAGATGCATGGTCGTCTGAAATTGGAAAGTTGAGTAAGGAGGTTGGAAACTTCTAGAGAATAGTCCCAAGGAGAAAAGGGCGGGGGGAGCCTATAAATAGGAAATCAAGCCTCATTTGTTTCTCCTCGTGCATCTTCGTCGTGCATCTATTCTCCAGGTATGGTTTCTTACCCTCCTCTTATTCATTTTTTCGTATTCATGTCCATTAGCTTGCATGAGAGAGAGAGTTTTATGCCCTTCTGATTGTAAAAACATATTTGTGTAATCTTTACGAGAGAGAGAAAGTGCCATGGGTATCGCTGTAATAGAGGAAAAAGAGAAATGAGAGATCCAGCTTCAGCTTATGTATCGTATCTTACTAGGGGATGAAAGTCTCATTTGGACAGATGTTTTTGAAGGTAGATCGGTAATTGGGAGCCCATTTTCCTACTGATTAATGAGGACGCTGTCTGATTATAATCTTTTAATAGTAGAATTACCGCTTTGGGGAGGCGAATTACTCTATGTTGCTTGTGATTAGAGAGAGAGAGTCACATGGGCGGTCGCTGGTCGGGTGGTAGCTTAGTTGGATACACTGGAGGTGAGAGAGTCAGAGAGAATCAATGTGTGCACAGTAGCAGGCAGTGGCGGCGCTAAAAATGGGAGAGAAATATGGGTCTCCAGGCGCACAGATAGAACGAAAGGCAGAGATTGGTGCTCTGTTGTCGGTGTCTATGTGTCACACACAGAGAGGTTATGTCTGATCACGAGTGCTGTAGAATCTAGAGACGCTGTGGCGGGGCATGCTGCTAATGGCAAGGAGAATTGGAGACATGGACGATGGCGGCGATGTTCACTAGAGAGATAGAGAGAATCAGGGAAGGGTGGGCTACTGTCGACCTGATGCGTACGCATAGCATAACGCTGACGAGAAGAAAACGTCGGAGGATAAGAGATGAAGTCGGCGCTACTATTTTGTGTTAGAGAGAGAAGCGGCACTGCAAGACTTCTTCATAGCACGAAAAATGGGAGAGACACGTCCGGATCAGGCTTACACCTGTGTGCACGTCGTAATGTCTGGAGGAGAGAGAATTGCCGTGGACAAAGAGAGCGAGACTTTGAAGAAGTGGAGGCGCTGTGGAGAGATCCTCGTGCACAATTTTCATAGAGAGATTTTTGGGTAGACGCGGAGAGAGCTCATTGTTGTTCGTTGATGTGTTGCCATGTAGATAGAGACTGTCACAAGCTTGCGGGGAGAGAAATGGGCAGCTGTAAGCGATGTAGAGAGAATCATCTGATGGCGGCGACATGCAGAGACGTTCGGGAAAGACAGAGAAGGAATTGGGAGAGATGTTCACTTAAACATCTGCGTTGACACCCATTTGGAGCAAAAGATCGGTGGCGCACCGTGTCTATGGTCGCGTGGATAGAGAGACTTCCTATCGGCTGTTGACGCGCTCAAAGTTTTGAGAGAGGGGGGGAGAGAGAGAGAGAAAAAAAAAAGAGAGAGGGAGAAATAGAAGACAAATGCAGTCGGTGGCACACAAAAATATGGAAATAGAAATAGCTGTGCCTCATTTTTGTCTTGCTTTGAACCAATTAAGTTGAAGCTATGGTCTTCTCTGAATCGTGTAGAAAGATATTGAGAGAGTTGAAATGAACGTCTGTAGAGTTGCACTAGAAGAAATCATGGATGTTACACGGGATTGGAGAGAAAGAGAAGGAGAGAGAAAAAGGCACCTCAAGCTCTTGAAATACTAAAATGACCATGTGCTGCAGCAATTACCTAAGCTCAAGGTTTGGTGAGCGAGTGTGTCATTTACCTGAAAACATCATCCATGCTCGATGTTTTGTTCTATCAAAATTGATTTGAGTAACACTTAACGTATTATGAATTGATATTGACATAAAGAAATGACATTTGCCTTCCATTCCGTCTTTTCCCTATGATCATGACATGATTTGGAAGAGAAAATGCGATTATTTTTGGGAACAGATAGCGGAAAAGATATTCCAATGAATTCTTCCTTGGTATACACAATCATAAACCCTTGATTGTATGGTTTCTTTTTCGGAAAGACATTATGATCATAAGTTTGGCTTCTTTGCTACCATTGTTTTAAACCAAAAGGTTAAAGAGAGAGATTCAATGAGTTATTTCTAAAAGAAACCACATAAAGAAAAAGAAAAGCAAATCAAGAGAAAAAGAAATAAATCAAAAGTATAGTGTGTTTTTATCATGAGTTTTAATGTACTAACATGTTTTATACCCCCCTTCTCGTGGATCTTCTTTGTACATCTATTCTCCAGGTATTTGATTTTGCATGGACTATTGAAGTAAAGTGAAGTAAAACTATTACCGAAGAAAACTTGAAGAGAAGCTTTGAATGAGGACCGAAGATTCGAAGAGAAAACCTACCCGCAAAGGTTCTGAAGACCTACGAGCAACGATCCTGGGTGCCTTTTTGCATTGTAGCGAGAGGCATATCATATCGAGCCGATCTGCACTGTAGCGGTGGCATTTATTTGTATTTACCTATTCCGCACTGTAGTGGATTTTTGTATCGCGGACCCGCATTGTAGCGGGCGTCACTGTATCATTCACTTTTATTGGTCGATCGCCATTACTTTTTTATCGCATCATTGAGCTTCGTCTGCATCCAGTGTATTATTGCTATATCTGATTGTCTCTTTCTCGATGCCTACAGTCCCACACATATGCACGCACATCTCTCCACTTCCGAGGGGCAGGGGCCCTACGAGGATCGCCACACTCCATAGAGTCTTGGTGAGGCGCCCAGCGCCAAAATGCCACTCGCAGGACAGCGAGAACGGCGCACACGAGTAAGGGGCCTGATCCAACCCTAGCATCGGCTTCCTTCCCGACCTCCTTCTTCCCGACACCTGAATCCGACGTGAAGCGAGGTAGTTGCCCGCTGATCCTCGATGCGTCACCCACTCCTTGAGAAGATAGATAGGAGCCTCGTCATCGAACAGAGACCCGAAGTACTATCATTTCAAGTTCTTTGATTTATTTGCATTGCTTTACACACACTTTAAACAAAAAGATTGTTTTGGTTGCCTTAGCTTGAGCATTCACGATCTGCACTAGTATAGTCCATATGCCTGTGCACAAGAAATTAAAATGAAGGAAATGATTGATCAACAGTTTAGAAGATATGAAGAGAGAATCAAAGAAATAGAAATTAACACGAATGAATCTATAAAATCAAAGTTTGGTATCGTTATGACCCTAATGCAAACTATAAATGCAATATCAGATACTATTCAGTTAATGGGCATAAGTATTAAAGACCTAAAAAATAAAATGGATTATGAGATTTCTAAATTGAGAGATAAGGTTGACCTGTTGACAAACCAAGTTAATGACCTACAAGTATTGAAATGTGATAATGAGCATGAGGTAAAAGTCCAAGGGATATGTGCACACAAACAATTTTTAGGTCTTAGAAGACCCACGCCTAGAGTGATACCTAAGAAATCAAGTCGGGTTGAGAAGAGACCTATACGTTGCTTTTGGTGCGATCAGTTTGGACATATGTTCTCGGACTGCATGGCATTTAAAAGTGCATGTAAACATAAATTAGTGAGCGAATATGAAGGAAAAATTTGTAAATATCAAGAGGAGCTACTTTACATTTGAATGGAGGAAAAGGTGGGATGAAAGAGTATTTCGAGAAGACCAAATCTAGATCAAATTCAATTCAAAAGATATGGAAACCTAAAAGGCATGAAAATAATAGGTCTGATGAACAAAAGAGCCTACTATCTATTGAGTGTCAAGAGAAATCTACTGAAGAAACCAAAGGTAGACAAATTAAGGTCGAGAAACATAACATTGAACAGATATTGAGAGAACAAATAGAAATTGACCATAGAAGAGAATCTGATAGAGAAATTCAAAAGAAATCAAAGAAAGAGCTGTGTCATTTGATCCAAAAATTTTAACTAATGAGAATCTTTTTTATCAAGAGAAAGTTGCGAAATTAGAGTCTCCATTGAACTTTGATAAACAGATTAAACAAGAAGAGAGTAAAGAAGAAATTCAGGAAGATATAAAACCTAGTAAGCGAGTTAACAAAGCAGAAAAATAGTTGCTTGATGATATTATCAAGCAAATTGAGGAAAATTCAAGGACAACTACGAAGCCTTCTAAGAGTTTGAAGAAGAATAAGAGAACTAAAAATCTAACTTTCCAAGATATATTTGCAAATCTTGAATGATGATTAAAGAAGATTCATAATGAAAATGCATAAGAATCATCAAGAGTTGTTGGATGAAGATGATGATGATTGATGATCATGAAATAAGATGATTATAATGATTGATGATGATGATCGTTGATGATGATTATGATGATGATGATAATGGAGGACGTTGATGACACTGAGACTGATGCCGATGAAGAATGATGGATCATGAAGATAAAGAAATGCTGGATCAATCAATGATAAAGATGGATAAAATGATCAGGTGAAATGTTTTCAATTTGAGTTTGTTTTTCTTTCTAATAGAGCATATGCTTTGCATTTGTGTATATGATAAAGATATGTATGAATTTATGAAAATCATGTAGAATGAAGGTAGCAAATATTTATTATGGGTTTGCATGAAGCATGAGCGACTAGGAATTACATGAATGGAATCAGTGAGCAGACTAGAGTTTTTGGGAGTAAAAGCTTGGGGATGTGATGGCATGCTTAGACCAAGTGCATGTATATGCTGATTGATTCGAACACTTAGTGAGTGGGAAACTTTGGATTCTAATATTTGTTTCTTGCGGATCTTACCTCCATATCGATCATGATTTATAGAAATTCATTCATACTTAAGTCAGCTATATATGTGTTTATATGTTGTTAGTGCGCTGCGATGGGCTAGTAGGCGGGTGGAACCACCTTGGTCGGGCGATCAAGGCCACGAGCCGTAGCTAGTTTCGTCGTAGGCCTGACCTATTTGTTGTCATGCACTTGCATGGGTTGATAGGCAAGTGGAGTCACTTTGGCCGGGTGGTCAGAGATTTCATGTAGGGCTGACATTGTGTATGTCGTGCGCTATGTCGGGTGGGCAGACAGGTGGGGTAAACTTGGCCGGGTGGACAAGTCCATGAGTCGCACCCGATTTCGACATAGGCCGATTTGTGAAATATAGATAAAAGGAATAAATGTTGAGCTCAGATAATGTGAAAAATAAAAGAAAAGAAAAAGAAAAATGAAAAAGAGAAAGGAAAAGAAAGAGATCTAATGGAGAGTTGGACAAGTAGGAGATAAATAGTGGGAATCGAGGTATATCCTACAAACTGAGTTAGTAGAAACATACGTATATGCTAGTACTTAGAATGAGTTGTTGGATCTGAACCAGTAGAACAAACAGAAGATCTAGAAAGCCAACGGTTTATTCATGTGATTACTTGTCAGATTGCAGACACGGAAACATAGTATGATGTTTGTCAAGTTTCAAGCTACTTAATTTCCTAAAAATCGTACTAGTCTTTATAAAAATTGCATTTACTGCATGAGACCACGCTTTGATTCTTGAAAAGAAAAAGATAAAAAGTAAAAATAGTTTTCAAAAGAACCCTGATACACTTCAGTTGAATCTTGCAGGTTGGCCCATCGGGACGATGTGCAGGTTTAGCGGGGGCAAATGTCGGGATGAAATCCCGCAGGGAGTCTGCATTGATTTTTTTCAAAGTTGATTGATTTTATGAGTTTTGTGTGGTGTTTTCACTGAGGAAGTCATAAAAATTATACATGTTTTGGCCGATTTGATTAAATGGCAGATGCGGAACCATGTGATTCTTGTTGATTAGGCTTGTATATTTGTAAATACCCATGATGCTAGCTTTTGAATCCATAAACCCATAGGTTTGACCCTTAGAAATCCCTGAAAACATGCGGGTTTACCCTAGAAAAACTAGACTTGAACCCTTGGAAACCCTTGGAGCTTAAGTCCAAACTGTAAATAAACCATTAAATTGATGAGGTTGAGTTAATTGTGAGGAAACTCCTAAGTTGTTGGACAAAAAACTCTAGCTTAGACCCTTAGAATTGGCGCTTGTTCTAGGTCAATCCCTTAGATTAATTAATTTGTATATATAGTGTGAAACCAAAACCAAAATAAAAAAAGGAGAAAAATAAAAAATAGAAGTAAGAGGTGGAATTTTCATAAAATAGTAAATGAACATGCATGGTCGTCTGAAAATGGAAAGTTGAGTAGGGAGGTTGGAAACTTCTAGAGATTAGTCCCAAGGGGAAAAGGGCGGGGGAGCCTATAAATAGGAGGCCAAGCCTCATTTGTTTCTCCTCGTGGATCTTCTTCATGCATCTATTCTTCAGGTCTGGTTTCTTACCCTCCTCTTATTCATTTTTTCTTACTCATGTCCATTAGCTTGCATGAGAGAGAGAGAGAGTTTTATGCCCTTCTGATTGTAAAGACATATCTGTGTAATCTGTACGAGAGAGAGAAAGTGCCATGGGTATCGTTGTAATAGAGGAAAAAGAGAAAGGAGAGATCTAGCTTCAGCTTATGTATCGTATCTTACTAGGGGATGAAAGTCTCATTTGGACAGATGTTTTTGAAAGTAGATCGGTAATTGGGAGCCCATTTTCCTACTGATTAATGAGGACGCTATCAGATTATAATCTTTCAATAGTAGAATTACCGCTTTGGGGAGGTGAATTAATCTGCGTTGCTTGTGATCAGAGAGAGAGAGAGTCACATGGGCGGTCGGGTGGTTAGTTGGATGTGCAGATGCGTGGAGGTGAGAGAGTCAGATAGAATCAATGCCTGCATAGTAGCAGGCAGTGGCGGCGCTAAAAATGCGAGAGAAATATGGGTCTGGCGGCATGCAGATAGAACGAAAGGCAGAGATTGGTGCTCTGCTGTCGGTGACTATGTGTCACACATAGAGAGGTTCTGTCTAATCACGGGCGCTGTAGAATTCAGAGACGCTGTGGCGGGGCGTGCTGCTAATGGTAAGGAGAATTGGAGACATAGACCATGGCGGCGATGTTCGCTAGAGAGATAGAGAGAATCAGGGAAGGGTGGGCTACTGTCGACCTGATGCGTGCGCACAGTAGAACGCGGAGGAGAAGAAAACGTCGGAGGATAAGAGATGAAGTCGGCACTGTTATTTTGTGTTAGAGAGAGAAGCGGCACTCCAAGACTTCTTCATAGCGCGAAAAATGGGAGAGACACGTCCCGATCATGCTTACACTTATGTGCACGTCCTAATGTCTGGAGGAGAGAGAATTGTCGTGGATGAAGAGAGCGAGACTTTGATGAAGTGGAGGCGCTGTGGAGAGATCCTTGTGCACGATTGTCACAGAGAGATTTTTGGGGACACGGAGAGAGGGCTCATTGCTGTTCGCTAATGTGTTGCCATGTAGAGAGAGACTCTCACAAGCTTGCGGGGAGAGAAATGGGTAGCTATAAGCGATGTAGAGAGAATCATCTGATGGCGGCGACACACAGAGACGTTCGGGAAAGACACAGACGGAATTGGGAGAGATGTTCACGTTAACATCTGCGTTGGACAACCATGTGGAGGAAAAGATCGGTGGCACGCCGTGTCTATGCTCGCGTGGAGAGAGAGACTTCCTATCGGCTGTTGATGCGCTCAACGTTTTGAGAGAGAGGCAGAGAGAGAGAGAGAGAAAACGAGAGAGGGAGAAATAGAAGACAAATGCAGTCGGCGGCACACAAAAATATGGAAACAGAAATAGTTGCGCCTCAGTTTTGTCTTGCTTTGAACCGATTAGGTTGAAGCTATGGTCTTCTCTGAACCGTGTAGAAAGAGATTGAGAGAGTTGAAATGAACCTCTGTAGAGTTGTTCTATAAGAAATCATGGATGTTACGCGAAATTGGAGAGAAAGAGAAGGAGAGAGAAAAAGGCACCTCAAGCTCTTGAAATACTAAAATGATCATGTGCTCCAGCAATTACCTAAGCTCAAGGTTTGGTGAGCGAGTGTGTCATTTACCTGAAAACATCATCCATGCTCGACGTTTTGTTCTATCAAAATTGATTTGAGTAACACTTAACGTATTATGAATTGATATTTACATAAACAAATGACATTTGCCTTCTATTCCGTCTTTTCCCTATGATCATGACATGATTTGGAAGAGAAAAAGCGATTATTTTTGGGAACACATAGCGGAAAAGATATTCCAATGAATTCTTCCTTGATATGCACAATCATAAACCCTTGATTGTATGGTTTCTTTTCCGGAAAGACATTATGATCATAAGTTTGGCTTCTTTGCTACCATTGTTTTAAACCAAAAGGTTAAAGAGAGAGAGATTAAATGACTTATTATTAAAAGAAAACCACATAAAGAAAAAGAAAAGAAAATCAAGAGAAAAAGAAATAAATCAAAAGTATAGTGTGTTTTTATTATGAGTTTTAATGTACTAACATGTTTTATACCCCCTTCTCATGGATCTTCTTTGTGCATCTATTCTCTAGGTATTTGATTTTGCATGGACTATTGAAGTAAAGTGAAGTAAAACTATTACCGAAGAAAACTTGAAGAGAAGCTTTGATTGAGGACCGAAGATTCGAAGAGAAAACCTACCCGCAAAGGTTCTGAAGACTGACAAGCCATGATCCTGAGCGCCTTTTTTCATTGTAGCGAGAGGCATATCATATCGAGCCGATCTGCACTGTAGCGGTGGCATTTATTTTTATTTACTTGTTCCGCGCTGTAGCGGATTTTTGTATCGAGGACTGGCACTGTAGCGGGCATCACTGTATCATTCACTTTTATTGGTCGATCGCCGTAACTTTTTTATCGCATCATTCAGCTTCGTCTGCATCCCGTGTATTATTGCGATATCCGATTGTCTCTTTCCCGACGCCTACGGTCCCACGCGTACGCATGCACGTCTCACCACTTCCGAGAGGTAGGGGCCCGACGAGGATCGCCACACTCCACAGAGTCTAGGCGAGGCACCCAACGCGTAGACACCGATCGTAGGATAGCGGGAATGGCGCACACCAATAAGGGGCATGATCCAACCCTAGTGCCGGCTTCCTGTCCGACCTCCTTCTTCCCCACAGCAGGATGGGGAGGGGAGGGGATGGCGGGGTCAACGGGGGGTGGGGCGATACCGAGAAGAGAGAGAGAGAGAGAGAGAGAGAGAGAGAGAGAGAGAGAGAGAGAGAGAGAGAGAGAGCGAGAGAGAGAGAGAGAGAGAAAGAGAGAGAGAGAGAGAGCGAGAGAGAGAGAGGGGGACGGGGGTGTGGGATGGAGGGGCGGGGTGGGGCTACGGGGTGGAAGGCGGGGTGGGGCGCTGCGGGGTGGGGAGGCAAGGAGAGAGAGAGAGAGAGAGAGAGAGAGAGAGAGAGAGAGAGAGAGAGAGAGAGAGAGAGAGAGAGAGAGAGAGAGAGAGAGAGAGAGAGAGAGAGAGAGAGAGAGAGAGAGAGAGAGAGAGAGAGAGAGAGAGAGAGAGAGAGAGAGAGAGAGAGAGAGAGAGAGAGAAGGAGGGAGAGAGGGAGAATTCACGGGGGGCTGAGGGGTGGGTGGTGAGGGGTCAGCGGGGCTGAGGGGAGGGAGGTGAGGGGTCAGCGAAGGTGTGGTGGCGGGGGAAGAGAGAGACAGAAGAGGGGTGCAACATTATTCTTATTTGATTGATGTAGAACTTGGAACTAATTAGTCCATAACGAAACTGCATCATACCATTTCATTACATCACATGAAAAATTCCCAAAAATACCTATCACGAAATGTAAACACATGGTTTTCAATGTATCCTTTGGTATAGTGTAGTTATTCCATTTGCCGTCTCAATAAGTCTCGATATCTATGTGTGTACAAAAATCACTAAAATCTACACCAATGTGAAATACAGAAAACAATCCTTGCTTTTTGGATCAATTAAAAATCTAACTTTATGTTTAGAGATCATACCCAAAATCAAAATGACAAAAACCCTTGCGAGAGAACTAGTCATCATGCAATCTTATTTCGAATTTGGGCACTTACTTCCATAATGTTCTTTATTAGTTGTTCTTTGCTCTTAAATGATATCTATCACCATTGCTTGTGCGATCCCAAAGATTGCTTTGTTTGGACATTCATATGTTCGACGTCCTTGTTTTGTACAATGAAAGTAGAGAGGGAGTCTTTTTGCATGCTTAATAAAATCAAAGTCCGGCTTTCAAACAATCGGTTCATGCATCCTTTCAGTTTCCATATCAGTAGGATTTTTATCTTGCTTATTATACAATGAAGTCTTTTTCATGTTTTTTGTTGTAAGTCTCTATGCATTATGTACCATCATGTTGAATCTAGTTCTAATCCCCTTTAACATATTGAATTTCTCCACCTTCTCATTTCTTCTGGCCATCAGAACAAGCATCTACGAAGTCAAAACATCCAGATTCATTCAATTAATAATGGAGTTTCTCATGAAGCCGTTTGATAGACCTCATCTGCAGTGCATCCTTGATAACCTTTAATGCATATTTGTGAATATGGGAGAAATTCTCTTCATACTCATCCATAAAAAAACTACGTTTGTCACCATCATGTTGTCCATAATTACAAAACTCCATCTTCTTCTCCATTTGGTAGTGAGGAGAATAGTAACGCTTTTCTGCTCACTCTCAAAATTCCTTCTATAGAGCTTGAACAAAATCTATCTCAGTCATTAAAAAATTGAAAACAATTCATCAAGATATAATAAGATGCAGTCATCTTAATAATCATGATAAGTATTGTTCATCAAGCACATGAATGTGATAAGAGTTTTTGCTAATTCAAAAGGTAAAATTGTAAACTCATAGTGACCATAACGTGTTTGAAAAGCCACCTTGGGTATGTCATCTAGTTTGATCCTTATCATCATGATATCCTCATCTTAAGTCAATTTTGGTGAATAAACTTGGTCCAATTAATTAGGTCAACTAATAATCTAAATGAGAAAGTGCATACTTATTATTACCCTTCTTTTATTCAAGTTCCTATAGTCATTGTGTAGTCTTTAGAAGCTATCTTTCGTGCTCCAAAATTTAAATAGGTGCTCCCTAAGGTGAAACACTTGTTCTTATTAAGAATTTCTTCAAAAGATCATCTAATTGAATGTTGAGCTCCTTTAGTACATCTATGTTAAATGTGTAGAGGGCTATCAAATATGATTCACTCTATGGATATGTGTCTATAGTCTGCTCAATCTTCCTTCATGGAGGTATACAAGGTAGATTTTCATGAAATACATCTACATAACCTTTCAAAATAACTTCTAAATTATTCAAAAGATTTTCCTCATTATCTTTCCTATGTAGATTACTCACATACACAAAAAATGTTTTCCAACTATCATGTATACCTCTAATTAGGTACAAGGGGAAAATGAGAATAGGTGTAGGATTATGCCAATCACCTATGATGTGAAATAGATTCACTATCTTCCCCTAAAGTGAGTGTTATTTTTTCACAATCAATTTTTGTAGAGTTTTGAACAAACCAAACCATGCCTAAAATTGCATCAGACCATTTGATTTCCATCACATGAAAACTCCCAAAAGAAAAAACCTATTAGGAGATGTAAACACATGGTTCTCAATGTATCTGATTGTATAGTGTATTTTGTTGATACATTTTGGTAATGGTGTGTCAACACACTTAGAAACATCCGGGCACTTTTCCCTCCTTAGGAGGTTTTTTCCTTGCCTTGTATATACACCTATAACCATTATGCGTCACTAACCTTTATACATTTTCACTTTACAAATACATTGAGTATTGTTTGTTCACCACCAAGATTCTTCTTCTTCCTTTGTTCTATTCGTGTGCCTTCATAGATGTCAAATTCAAACACATGATATCAGAGTAGGTTGTTGATTCATCTAGGGCAATGTTGATACTCCTCCAATCATAGTCCGAAAATCCCACAAAAATTGATGAACATACTCAAGTCAATCAGGAGCTCAAAACAACTTTGGCCTTTTGACATCAATTTTTTTATATGAGCTTATTTCCGCCTTGGAATGCACTATTGCAATTCTAATGCAAGAAATCTCATCCATTTTTCCAAGTGTATATAAAGGTTTTAATTTGCTAGTTCAAGCATCTCAAAGTCATGTACATGTTTACCAAATCTCAATAGGGTAGTTCTACTCAACGTTTTGAGATGGAATCATTTTTTTGCATCAAGGCATTTTAGTTAGTGACCATAGCTAAAAGCAATGATGTATTTCATATATTGGGTATTGTGAAAAATTTGGACATCACTAATTACTTCTTATGGGAATATATGATGTGCCATGTATTGGTGGCAAAAGGACTGTGTAATATTATGTAGGGTGTTCAGAAAGATCCTACTACACTTGCGAATAGAATTACTGAAGGTATTGTAGATGGTATTGCACATGATGATCTTCAAAATCCTATTTGTGCTATGGTTCTTGCACCTAGTGCTGCAAAATTTCATTGGGATGGTAGTTATGATTAGGCATATGCATTGATAGCCTCATTTTTCAAATGTTCCAATATCCTAATATTCACTGTTGCAAAATAGTAAAGGATGATTGTGATACACTTATCATTTTATACTAGCGAAGGAAATGATGCTTGTGCAGGTTATCTCCGGAAATAGTTGGAGAGTGAGCATATGAATGATAGAGATTCTATCAACAAATTTTTGACAAACATCAAAGATTTGAAACATTAGTTAACTTTTGTAGATGGTCTTGAAAGATAGTTCACTTATACAGACCATTCTTAATTCCTAGTTCTTATTAGAGTTTTGTTTCTACTATTCAATTGATGATGAAAGACAATACGAATGCCTTCACATTTGAGGATTTAGTCTCTATTTGGTTGCAAGAAGCTGAATGGAGTCAAAGCATATCCATTATGCATGTTGCATATCAAACTTTCTTAGCTATTGAGAAGGACAAAGTTAAATGCAACTTATCTACTAAGAATGGAAAATATGCTAATTCTACATAGTAAAAAAAGGAAGGCAAACATGAAGCATTAAAGAAATAGCAGAAATTGTTCTAGAATATTGTATAGGAAATGATCATGTCATAACCAGTTGTCTAAACCCTACTACAAAAGACGCAAAGATAAGGAGGTTGGAATGGTTGTTGATGAGGCATTTACACCCAAACCAGAGCTTACTAATCTTATGTAGAATGAAGACTTGGCATTTACTACTCTTTTCAATTATGACCCATCTTCTCATCTATATTGTATTTCTACAAAGTACCCAAATGATTGGTACTTTGATAGTGGGGCACCAAACATATTACCTCACACTATAGTTTCTTCAGTTCACTTGAGTCTTCTTATACAAGGAATATTGTCACATGCAAAAACAACTTTGCTTATCCTGTCATGGGATAGGTAAGATGATTTTTAATACAAAAAATGGTAGTTCCTTCATGTTGTCAAACTCCTTGCTTATTTCAAGAATCATAAAAGCTTTGTTGTCAGTTTCAACATTATCCAAGGTTGGCATGGTTGTCGAATTTATTAATGATAGATGTGGAGTTCATGATCCTTCAAATGATGATGTTATCATTGCTTCTTGTGTTTTATGTCATGAGCTATACAACCTGATAGACTAGGAAAAATATGATAATGATTTAGTATGTGCAATTAAAGATTCTCATGCTATCTCAGATGCAAAGCTTTTGCATGTATGCTTTGTTTTGCGATGCATCCAAAAATCTGAAATGGTGTCCCCTTTGCCCAAGCTTAAGATACTTGGTAAACACGCATGTGAGGCATGTATTCTGGAAAAAGTGTAGTGTCCTTCCCAAAATATGGTTCAATTAGAGATATTAAAAAGTTGTAGCTTGTTCACATTGATGTGAAGCCATCGTCTATTGAGAACTACCTTTACTTTGTGACTTTTATTGATGACTTTTAAAGGCATGCATGGGTGTATCCATTGAAGTTACTTGGTAGCTCATCCATATCTTGGTTGAGCGAAAAGCAACCTACAATGGCCACTTCTACATGTGAGGCTAATATAGGGAAGCTTTCACAATGCCTATTAAGAGTGTGTCTCAGAAACCCTTTTTCTAATTCGGGTGTTGGTTAGTCTTCTGCTACCACCATCTTTATTGATAGTCAAAGTGCATTCATATTTGTGACCTACCCTATGTTCCATGATCGGACAAACAACATTCAGGTGCATTATCATTATGTCATAGGGAGGTTCTCTACTAGAGAGATCATTTGGCATATGTGTCCATATAGGATAACATTGCATATCTTTTCACAAAGGCTCTTCCTAAGGAGAAGTATGAAACTTTTTGCAAAGCTTTGGGCTTACTTCCTCTTTTGAATTGATCTCTTTCCACATATCTTGGCACTTCTTATACATAAGTGCTAGCTTGGCATTTTTCCACATATCTTGGCATTTCGGGTAATTTTTTTCACTCTTTACAAGGCTTTTTACCCCTCCCCCCCGCTTGTATAAATGCTTATAACCCTAACCGATCACTAATCTTTGTACATTTTAACTTCGTATGATAGGTACTTGTGTAGGTGAATTTCAGTAATGTAAATGTGCTCACGAGCAAGATGGATTCTAGATAGCACCACATGACATAAAATAAAAGGTAACGTTCAATACCATGATAAAATGAAATCTCGTAGGGAAATGATCCATGTTTTTACC
This sequence comes from Ceratopteris richardii, assembly GCA_020310875.1. NCBI lineage: Eukaryota > Viridiplantae > Streptophyta > Polypodiopsida > Polypodiales > Pteridaceae > Ceratopteris > Ceratopteris richardii. Next base: position 25,865,171 of record CM035410.1, read on the forward strand.
TTGGCTCAACGTAAAGGCTATGAAAGTCTAGCTCTTATGAAAAATCATTTCTCGTACTGAGTTGTGACTAGCTCATGGAAAGACTAGCTCTTAGGGAAATGATCCATGTTTTTACCTTGATGCGGCTCAGCCTAAAGGTTATGAAAGACTAGCTCTTCTGAAAAATCCTTTATCATGGAAATTATCCATCTTCTAAAATTGATGTGGCTCAATCTTTATGTTTTATTATAAAGACATCTAGAAAACATATCTATGCTGAGCATTTATTTGTGTGGACTTAAAAAAGACCATAACATTTGAAACCAAAGCGTTTTTAGTGTTTATGAAGTGGTGATGTAATTATGACAAAAAAGCATTTATATATTTGGCAGGAGTTGACAATATGTAATTATAACAAAACGTATTAATATAAAAAGATGATGTAGTTATAATTAGAAGCGATGATGATGTTTTTGAGAGAAAAATATTTATATATTTGGCAAGAGTTAACAATAAAAGCTCTTGTTATTCTCAATGTCTCTTTCTTCTTTTTTTTTTTGGCAGATGGGAGGGGGGTATGAGATATACAATATGGAGTAACATACTTCAAGAAAAATATTTATGAGGTATACTATACACTATACTTTGAGACAGCCGATTCGTTTATCCTTTATCGCGCGTTGTAGGGATTGCTTTTCAGCTCTTGAATGCCCGAATGAGTAAATTTATGAATCTCTGTTTTCTTGCTAGCCATTGAGGGCATTTGATGGGTCTATAAGAAGTATTCAGAATTCTTTATCACCAGATGACGAAATATATAGATGACAATTCACTAACACTTTTTCTGAGAGGTCCGAGTAGAAGGATATTATATCAACCATAATAAATTATATCATGTTCCGTGCTAGGAGTAATGATATAGAACTGCTCTATGAATTTAACAAAGATATCATTTTGAATCAATACAGGAATTGTAAGAGTAGGTTGTAGAGGTCAAGAACCAGTTTTGGTATAATACTATGTATACTAATTTCAAGTAATCAATTATGAGGAAATGAGTTGGAGGAAGTAGAAGAAAATTAAAAATCTTGATCTTCAGGGAGGAAATTCGAAATTTGAATGTTTAAAAGGTCAATCACATGATGAAATCTAAAAAAGATAAATTTCTAAATCATTAAACATCATTCAACAAGTACACGATAATGGGTATAAGTTCAAATGAATCGTTAATCTTGTTATTAGTGTGATTCATCTTGTGATTAGTGTGATTAATCTCTATGCATACCACATCATATGCCGTTCCTAGATATACCACATCAGAGAACATTTTATAAAAACCATATAAAGTGTGATACCTTATAAAGAACGTACGATAGGCAAATATGCACGGAATAATGTTTATTCATTCGTTAAGTATTAACCAGATTCGAATTATTCTCAATTTATTCATTATCATCTACAATAAAATCACAATATCCTCGATTCGTCTCCCTACACCACATGCTCGAATAGAAGTAGAAGGGACGTTGTGCAATGGTTAAAATTCTTTAGCGCTCAAATGAAGATCAATAGTGTCGATAAAAGGGAATTTGATATGGATCTCCATAAAAAGTTGGTCATAATGTAGAACTTTCGAGAAAATTTTCTCAGCAATGCTACTTGTTTTTGGATTTCTAAGAAGAGCACACTATAGTTTCTAAAATGTGCAGTGTTATCAAGAATTCTTCTACTTGGACGTTTTAGCGACATCTCAATATGAGTCTTTTTGCCACTAATCTCATTCCACAGAGCAGATAAACATCGGATGGTCTGCTTCGAGTGAACTTTATTTGCTAGCAAAAGAAGCTTGTTCAGGTAGTCCAAAATTCGAAAGCTCGTAGGAAAGAAGAAAAGGTGTCCCAAGTCTTCTCCACTCTTTATTCAATGCTTGCACCAAGGGGTAGGACACAAAAAAATTATTCGCTTTGACATTGGTCCATATTCCCCTATGAAAAATTAGCAACATTCAAACCACCTTTGTATTTGCAATATTCGGGTGCCAAAGGTCCCAAGAGTTGCATTCTCTCTAAGAGAGTGATGCAAGTTGAGAGTTATTTTATGACTCAAATCTATTTCCTTAACCCACCTAATCCAATGCATTCTACCAAAACCGTTCTTGTCTTTCCTTCTTTAACTAAGAAAGAGGAAACTATGAAAACGAAAGAAAAGAATGCGAAACGAAAAACAAAAGAGCTTTTTATTCTTTGAGCAAGAAAGCTGAAACAGTGATACCGAAAAATGAATGTAATGAAACACTTATCATGTGTTCATATGACATCATATGTGACATCATATCGTGTGCGCTTCATACTTGTTCATATGTGACATCATATGTGACGTCATATGCCAAGCTGCACATGCAGAACGAGCAAACCATTTATGGAAAAACAAAAAAACAGAACGCGACATAATAGTTCATTTTCTCGGGCAAAACAAAAAAAAAACAAAAAAAAAAACTGAAGATAGCTGACAAAGCCTTCATTTTCTCGGGCTCTTCTGTTAGATATAAAAGAAAACTGAAGATAGTTGATAGTAATAACAAATGCTTTTCTTTACTTTTAACAAACAATTTCAATAACAACTATTAAGTAACAACGTAGTAGCAACTTCATTTTCCTTCGTCATTTTCCTTCGTGTCGTAAAATCGTAATATGCGCAAATCATATCTACGCACCAAAGAGGAATGAAACTGAGAAAACAACTGCAATTAAGATTTGGAAAACAACTGCAATTAAGATTTTAATACCTTCGTAGAAATAACACATGGATTTCAGAAAGCAACCGCAATATAGAAGGTTCTAATACCTTTGTAGAAATAACACAATAGAAGTTCAGAAAACAAGTGAAATACAGAAGATTCTAATACCTTCGTAGAGATAACATAATAGGAGCTAGTTAGCTCTCACCATTCTAAATCTAGCCCTACGCACTCTAAACCTAGAGTATTTACATATGTTAAAGGAAATATTTTATTATCATAAAAAATTTCGGATATTTCACAAAGATTGTATTGATCAAACACAAGAATCCCTTTCTTATGTAAATACGTATCTAGAAGTGATACACAGAATTCTTGTATTCAAAAGCTTCTCATCTTTTCTTTTTATTTTTTAATTCTTATCTCTTATCTAATAAGTGAATTTGGCCATTATTTAATTGTTGTACATTGACAAGAACATTGGGTTTTGTACAACTATTAAAATGCCGTATATTTCTTTAAGGTTTTAGTTATACATATACGTATCTTAGGGAAGATATTCGACCCTCCATAGTTTTCTTGGAACATATGCAATGTAGCTTTGCCAGAAATCTTGAGGGAGTCGGTCAATACTATGAAAATGCTGTAATTGAGCGAGGTCGGAACAAATGGTTTGATTTCTAGAGAAACGGAAACTTTTATCCTCATCTAAGGATGTGATCTTTTCTTGTAACTGTGTCTATTGACCGATTTTAGATTTTGGTTTCTAAAGAGGATGTTTGGCTTTAAAATCTCAAATGGTTGCTAAAATCGGAAGGTTCACATAAAAACAATTACTCAATCATGTTCAGTTTCGCATTGGATTGAAATAACACATCTCAAATAAGAATTTCTATATCATAAAGGTGATCTTTTTTTGACAGTTTCGAGAGATTTAATTTCTTCTAGAAAGTGTAAAGGGTAAAGCTGAAAATTCTTGAGTGTGATTGATAATTTGAGTCTAGACAAAACTTTCATATCTCAATCTTTTAGTGTAAAAAGTTCAGATAGTTTGGTTGCATTGGAGCTGCTATTTCTCAAAACATGGGATAAAGCTTTAGCCACTTAAACGGGAAAATTTCTATAGAGCTCTTCTTCCGATATGTAAGAAAATAAACTCCATTTATGGCACACTTGCACTCACAAACTGAAGAGAGCTTTCTGAATACAAAGTGCAGTTCATGTCTGTACTAACGTAGGAAGATGAAATTCTTACACGACTTAAGAAACGGTGAAAAGGGAAACTATAAAATATATACACATACACAAACACTATAGTCATATATATATATATATATATATATATATATATATATATATATATATATATATATATATATATATATATATATATATATATATATATATATATATATATATATATATATATATGACTTTCATGTTCTCTCTCTCTCTCTCTCTCTCTCTCTATATATATATATATATATATATATATATATATATATATATATATATATATATATATATATATATATATATATATATATATATATATATATAACGATCAAAGACAAAGAACCCACAACAACATGTAAGAGAGATGAATTTGGATAGGAATGATAGGTATTTATGGGGGTGAATGTCAATAATCTTAACGTGTCCATGAGCAAGATGGATTCTAGATAGGCCCAGAGCTAGATACAGAGTTCTATCGGTGTATAAAGTATTGTCCCTATCATATGGCATACAATATGAGTATACGTTCGATACCATGAGAAAATGAAATCTCTTAGGGTTTTCATTATTTTCACCACCTCAAGGAAACGATGCATGTTTTTAACTTGATGTGGCTCAACCTAAAGTTTTATTGATAAAAGATCTAGCATATATATCTATGCTGAATAAATCAAAGAACATTCAATGCTTATGCAACTCTAGCTCTTAACAGATGTATGAAAATCCTTATATGTATTGAGTTGTGACTACCTCATGGATACGATCCATCTCGTCAAATTTGTGGCACAATCTTTAGGTTATATTATAAGAAGAAATGCACTGTGAACGTAACAAAGATATGACCTTGGAGAGTGAATTGGACATTCAATACACTAATGGTAAGAGTAAGGTGTAGAGCTCAGGAATCAGCTTCTTGAGCTCTACAAAGTACTAGGTATAGCAATTTCAAGGAGTCAATTATCACGAAATGGGTTTGAGGAAGTAGAAGAAGATTAAAAAGCTTGATCTTAAGGGAGGAGACTCATATTTTTAATGTTTAAAAGATGAAGCACATGGCTGAAATATAAAAAGATAACTTTCCAAATCATTAAACATCATTCAATAAGTAGACACGTATGGGTATAATTTCAAAATGAATCATTAATCTTGTTATTAGTGTGATTAATATTGTGATTAGTGTGATTAAACTCTATGCATACCACAACAGATGCCATTCTTAGATATACCACATGAGATGTCATCGTTATTCCTAGGTATACCACATCATAGAACATATTATTAAACCATATAAAGTGTGATGCCTTGTAAAGAACGTAAGATAGGCAAATATGCATAGAGAAATGTTTATTCATTCCTTGAGTATTACATAGATTCTGATTATTCTCAATTTATTCAGCGTCATCTACAAAAAATAATCATTGTTCATTGTCTCCCAACACCACACACTCAGAGTGTAAGTAGTTACGTGTTTGATAAGTAGAAGGGTTATTGTGCTTGAATGAAGATCCAGCGTCCAAAGTTCGAAGAGAAGTTGATATGAATCTCCATAGTGTCGATAAAAGGGGTGTTTATCTGATTTTTTGTTACCTCATATTAGGAATTGTAAGACTTCCCAAGAGAATTGGGAAGTACTATCTTCATACTTCTCATCAAATACAAGGGCGCGAAAGAGCCAGCTTTGGATGGAGTTTAAAACCTCGAAGAAGCAAGCAAAGCAAGGTGTAGCTGACTATGTGACCAAGATGAAGGATGTAGCTTAACTTGGGAGTGTTGGAGAAGAAATAGAAGAAGATCAGAAAGTAAGGTAGATCATAAATGGCATCAAGGCTGATGAAAAATGGGAGTCTTTTACCACAATAATGGGCCTATATATGGACATGTAGATATGTGACCTTAATACATTGATGGGGAAACTCTTAACACATGAGGAAAAGCTCAAAAAGAATGGAGATAACTCTAGAGGTTATCAATGTTTTACACTTTACACAAATAAAAATAAGAGTAAAGATAAAGGCAAAGGTAAGAAGAATAAAGAAGAGCAAGTACCTCCCAAGGGAATTTCATAGATAGAGGAAGAGGTACTAGAGGAAGGGATAGAGGAAGAAAGCAAGGCAAGGGGAGACCATACACATTTTCACCTTGCAACATTTATTGCTTGACGAATCATACCATATATAATTGCTTCGGGAACACAAAGATTCAGAGAGGAAGAGGCTTCCACAGAGGAGCCTCTAGAAAATCAAGAGGCAGGTTCAATAATGGAGGAAACAACTACCATCACAATTACAACCAAGGCTACCAAAACAACTATCAAGGAGTCTTAAGAGGAAGGAGAGACTACAACAACTATATATATGATCAACACGATTCCCTATTACTCATGAATATGCTAGTGAAGCAAGGTAAAGATGATGAGTACCCATTCCATATTGATTTTGGTTGCTCTAACAATGTAGCAGGCAATGTGACATTATTATCTCTGTTTGAAAAACCGAAAGTAATGACACTGGGAATGAATCTTCTAAGCACTGTATTGTATGTGCCAACAATAACCAAAAATCTAATCAGTGTTGGAGAGATTGTTGAGAAGGGTTTAGAGGTTAGATTTAGAAGGCATGGTGCATATGTGGAGGACCCTCTACAAGGCTTCAAGAGGATTTCGAAAGGTGTGAAATCTAGTAGAATGTTTACCTTTGAAGTTGAAGATACAAGAGATATTTATCTCTTCAATTAAAAGGACCAAACCGTATGTGAATTGGAGATATGGCATAAGAGACTAGGACATAGAGGTGAAAGGACATTAAAACAAATATGCAAGGATCAGAGTGTGCTTCCCATCCCAAATGTTTCCAAGCAACACATGATTTATAAATGTGGAGCATGCTAATTGGACAAGTGACATAGGCAACCATTCAACAAAAGAGGATACATATATGAAGACTACTTGGAGCTTGTACACATATATGTGTGGGGTCATAGCAGAGAACCATCAATTTCAAGGTCAAGGTATTATGTTTCATTCATAGATGACTATAGTAGGTGGAAAATAATTTATTTTATGACTCATAAATATGGAGTCCTCACTTATTTCAAGAAGTATTTGGCATTGGTTGAGAATCAAGCAGGTAAAAGTTTGAAGAGGCTCAGATCTAATGGAGATCATCAGTATTTCTCTTATGAGTTTGACTCTTTCTTACAATATGGAGGCATAAAGAGAGACACTACCAAAAGGTACACTCGTGAACAGAATGGAGTGGCAAAGAGAAGAAATAGATTAATAGTAGAGGTTGCAACATCAATGTTGAATGAGAGAAAACTCCATAGTTATCTATGGGAAGAGGCTGTTTCCAAAACCACTTACCTAATCAATAGGCTTCCATCCAAGTCACTGGATGGGATGATACCTTATGAGGCATGGAATGCATGGAGACCTTACTTAGATAATTGTAAGATCTTTGGGTGCATTGCTTTTGCACACATACCTTCATAGATCATGGAAAAGCTTGATCCAAAAACTCAAAGATGCATATTTATTGCCTATGATCAGAATTAGAAAGGATATAGAATATATACTCCCACCAAAAAAGGATTTACAAGTAGTAGGGATGTGGTATTTGATGAAAATAACTCTTGGTTTGACGATGGCTATAGGAAAATAAATCTACCTTTTGATTTGAAGAATGGTTTTCCAAATTTGACCAAAGAAGAACCAAATTCATTAGAGGATGTCAACTCAGAAGATGAAGAAAAAATCGGTTTTGAAAAATTCAAAGCTTGGAAGTCCAAGAGCAAAGTAAATTTCAAAAGATTGAAAGACATTCGAGAGTCATGCAATCAAGCACCTAGAAGATCTCGAAGGGAAAGAAAGAAACATATAAGGTATGGCTATGACACATGACTAGTCACCAAGCATTCTATATACATAGCTAAAGACTTTATGTTAGAGGAACCGTCTTCATTTGACGAAGCCAACAAGGATGAAGAGTGGAGATAAGTTCTACAGGAGGACATTGAAGCCCTTCAAGAGAATAGCACTTGGGACTTGGTTCCCAAAACACCATTCATGAAAGGAATAGAATCCAAGTGGATTTATAAAGTGAAAAAGAATTTAGATGGCTCTAAAAAACAGGTATGAATGAAGGCTAGTAGAAAAGGGGTTTGCTCAAACCATGGAGTGGATTATGAGGAGACCTTCTCACCTTGTGCCAAGATGTCAACTATCATATTTTTAGTGAGTATTGTTGTTTCAAATAATTGGAGCTTTTTCCCATCAGATGTTAAAAATGCATTCCTTAATGGGTGGATGTTTGAAGAGGTCTATGTGGTTCAACCACTAGGATATGAAGACAAAGACAATCCTGATTATGTACATAAATTTAGGAAGGCACTTTATGCTTTAAAGCAAGCTCCTAGAGCTTGGAACCATAGGATGGTCACATACTTGCAGGAACAAGGTTTTGTTGCAAGCAAGGAAAATTCTTCATTGTTCATTAAGAATACTAATTTAGATGTTATTTATCTATGTGATTATGTGAATGACATTATCATTATAGGAAATGATGCCAATGGCATCAAGAAGATTAAAATCCATATGGAGGAGTTCAAGATCAATGATCTTGGATTTCTTAGCTATTTTCTTACTTTAGAGATTGTTTATATAGATTTTGGTGGTTTCATTACTCAGAGAAATTAAGTCCATGATATACTAGTAAAGTTCAAGACGGAAAATGCAAAAATTGTAAGCACACCCATATAGTTGAACCATAAACTTAGTGCTCATGGAGAGCTCCTTGAAAACATTACCGGTTATCAAAGTCTTCTTGGGACCCTCAATTATGCAACCCTAATAAGAGTAGATATATGCTATGGGGTGAGTACATTGAATGGATTCATGCATATATTAGGAAAACCTCACATGGAAGCTGCCAAAGGGATCTTAAAGTACTTGAAAGGCACCATAAATGAAGGGCTATTTTATCCATTTACATCGGACTTGGATATCAAGCTATAGTGTGATGTCAGATTGTGCTAGCTCAAAAGATGATAGGAGGAGCACCTCTCGCTATTTATTATTTGCATGATCTAAGTTGATTTGATGGTTATCAAAGAAACAACCAACTATGGCATTGTCATCAACTAAAGTTGAATATAGGGGCCTAGAAAATGCAACACAAGAGGAGATGTGGTTAAAGCTAATCTACTCTGACCTCGGACTACATACATACACTCCAATGATCTTTGGAGATAATATTGTATCACTTCATTTGGCTGCTAATCCTATATATCATGCAAGGACTAAGCACATTGAAGTTAATTTTCATTATGTGAGGGGGATATTCTAACTAAGTCTTTGGATGGAACAAACTTTCACTATGTAGATATTCTAACTTGCAAATGTCCTATGTATCAACAAACTTGCAATATGCAGATATTCTAACTAAATCTTTGGATGGAACTAAATTCGACAAGTTCAAGATTATAATTGGATTGCAGGACATCAAAGAGAGTTCAAGCCTAAGCATGCTAGGCTTGAGGGGGAAGCTCTTGGTGAAAATACTCCAATCCTAAATGCTTGGTCACTTATTTTGAAGTTCATATGTGCATTCATGTGTTAGCACATGAATGATCTCTTGTAAAAGATTAATTTTTTACTCTTTGTAAAAGTGCATATGTGGAATGGCTTCCAATCAGGAGTTCTTAGGAGAATATTTCCACAAATTATTTGGTGCGGAATTATGGCCAATCAATTCCAAAAACTTTGGAACACTTTTAGGTGAAGACTCAAATTCAAACTTCAATTTTGGCTCCAACAAAAAGTCTATAAAAGAGGACTATCTAGTGGCGTGGATAGACATGGATATAGCAGAGATTTTAGAGGAATTTTTGTTGCATATTGAGCTCACAGTAGGGCTCATCTAATGCCCTCATATTGTGTGTTCATTCATTGCCAATGCCAATGTATTGCATGTACATTAATACATATAGTTTTCTCACATGCCATTAAGGGCTATATTTTTTATACCTCCTCTAGCCATAATCTTATTCTATATATTTAATATGTTATTTATCTTATTTCCCTATGCTATGAATATCTATAAAATAAATAAGGAAGATAAAAGTCAAGTGGCCCCACCATTGAAGATATGACTAGCTCTCCTTGCAATAAAAGAGAAATGATCAATATAAAGGGAAATATAAAAGAGAGATGGGACGTCTAGAATATTCAAGTATTTAAACCTTCTCCCACTCTCTTCAGAAGGAAACAAAAGTCTTTCCAAAGGCCACATAGCCCCACCACACCTTTTTGAATTTTCAACAAAGGAAACCTTTTGTTTATGCATATATCTTATATTCTTGGGTCCCAAACTCAGAAGAATGATGAATCAAAGTCAAAATTCGGTGGACTGGACCCCTTTCACGCATTTGGGAGAGAGAATATCATATTTTTCTAATAAAACTCCAAAATATCCAAGAAATATTTAAAAACAGGTCAAATATCAAATTGTCATCAGTCTAGAATCTTCTAGATCTTTGTAAACAATTCCTATTTCACCACAAATGAAAAATATCTAGAAGATTCATCTCAAAATATCATCCCTAAATATCTTCCCATAAGGCCTATAAAAGGACCCCTTGGGTGCCCTTCAAGAAGAAGAAGAGTTGTACGCAGATACACGTTGTGGGTGTAGTGGGCGCTCCAAACCTAGCAGAACGAGTCTACACTATGTCACAGTATTGAGAGAGCTATGCAAGCTCCTAATTTGTAAGTCTCCCCATGTCTTTGTAACATTTTCTAGTTTAATCAAGATCATTTCTACAGTTCCTCCATCTCCATTACTCTTAACCTTTGCTTATTCTACCCAATACACCCTCTCTTCTTCTCTTATTCCCTACTCGTTCCATCTTCCTTCCATTTTCTCCATCATTCCCAAACCCATTGAGGATTGTGGTACCACCTTGCTCCTCTTGTCATTAAGAATCTCTTTCTTGTGATTGTTTTGTGTTTTGTGTATTGGAACTAAGAGGGCGGCATGGATAACCCCTGCCTTAAGAGTAACTATGTTGATTGTTCGTGTGTTGGTACTAAGAGGGTGACGTGGATCACCCCCACCCTAAGAGTGCCATTGTGTTTGTGTGACAAGGCAGTGCGGACCACCCCTGCCTTGGTAGTGATGTGTGTGTTTTTCATGTGAGTGATTTGATAGGAGCCTGGTGTCCCTCATCTTCAATTCCATTCTCTGTTTATGAGCTGAGCATCGAGGAAGTGTTAGAGGCCATTTTCTTAATGCTCCTCTCATAACTTGGTGCCCCCACTGAGGAACTCAATTTCATGAATTTCCAAAACCCCAACAACCAAAATCGTCCCACGCGTCCCAACCAACCTTATCAACCAAGACCCCTTCTTTTTGTCCATATCATATATAGTAGAAAGATATTCTTCCAACAACGCATCATCTATCATTTTGGCGGAGAGCACTTGACAGAAATCCTTGAATCCCAAGAACCCTTTGTCTTTCTAGTTCTAGAATATACCCTTAGTTTCGACATCTGGATTTTCATTCTTTTGTAAGAAATCCAATTTCAAGTTCAACCATGGCATCAATCTTCCCACACTTCTATGGAAGACCCAACGAAGATGCTGCAGAGTTTCTCGACAACTTGGAGATGGCGTACCTTGTCTTAGGAACGGATCAAGAAGCAATCAAGCTAATGGCTTTTCCATTGGTCCTAAAGGAGGAAGCAAGAATATCGTTCAACAACTTATCCAACAAAGAAATAGGAAGTCGAGAGGCAGTGCGTGAAGCATTCATACCATGATATGGAAAGAAGGATACACCACAAAAGGATTGTGGCAATAATTTCTGTCACTAAGGCAAGTCACACTTGAAGAATTTTCAAATTATGAGTCTAAGTTTCAGTGTGTGTGTGGAGTAACTAGTGTTGGGAAGATGGATGAATACTTCAGGATGATGAGTAGGTACTGCCAAATCCTGCTTTGTACCAGCCCTTTGATGCTTCAAAGTTGATAAGTGGACCTTCTTAGCTTTCCAATGACACCATTTATTGGCATATGTACTTTGGAAATGATGTATGAGAAAGTTGAATCAAAACAGACAACTTTGAACTTCAAGTCTTTAAGAAAACCTTCTATTTTTGGCTAGACACCTGTTGTATCTTTTGCTCAGTATGACCAGCACAGTAGGAATTGGAAAAATGCCTTTTAGGAGTATCTAATTACCTTAGAAAGCTATGTATTTCAAGTGTAATCACTTAAAAAGATTAACTATGCTCAGAGAAATTAATTTAGCAAGTAAACCTTTACCCCCGATATTTTAGGACTGTTGCAGACTTTGACTAGTGATCACCTCGACGATCTTTTCTCTGAAATGGCTGAATAGAAATCTTTCAAATTTTGATAGCATTTAGAAAAATTTGAGCTGGTTCCATCAAGCTATAGATCTTTGAATTTGGTGGAGAGATGAATGAGATATGATCTCCACAAGTTGATAGTCTTTTCAGACACTATGACAGAGAACTCAAAAATGAACAATGTAGATATATGTATTAATGAACATTGTTGTACAATACCATAGGCATGAAGATCATTTCTGAATGGTGTAGACAGGTGTGGGCTAGAGTGTAGGTCTCACACACACTCAAAAAGTACAATGAAATCTTGGAATGATGAGTCTACATACTGCGACTTTTTTCTTAGAGGTTTATCTAGATGTTCACTTCCGATTTGAATTTGAATTAAAATTGTTGGCTCTCTCTAAAAAGTGATCCTCCATTATAGGAGATATTCCATCAATCAAAGCTAACTTTTCCATGAGTTCTTTTTGGTAGGTGTTTATAAAGATTCCATGTCAAATATGACTTTTACAAAAGGATAAAGTGGTAATCAACTACTAGCATTGATTCCTATGCATCTTCATATATGTATGAAGTACAAGCCAAATGTGTAGGCTTGTGAATTGCACCAACAGCTCCCCCTCAAGCCAAACATTTTGGATTGGTCTTCGTCTTCAGTCTTCATGTATATTCTACAATCCAATCATTGATTTGAACCTACAAAGTTTGGTTCCATCCAATGCTTTGGTTAAGAAATCTGCACACTGCATGTTTGTTGATACATATGTTAGTTGAATCTCCTTGCTTAATAGCTTCTCTGTCACATAATGGTAATGGACCTCTATATGCTTGGTCCTAGCATGATAAATAGGATAAGCTGCAAGGTGAAGTTAAAGCTTGTATTATCTCCAATGATCAATGGTGAGGTAGTATACAAACCCAATTATGTATAAAATCACTTGATCCATATGGCTTCTTAAGTGGCATTTGTCAATCCTCTATACTCTGCCTCTGTAGAAGATAAATCAACAATAGGTTGCTTCTTTGAAGACCATGATATTGGTTTATCACCTGCAAATGAAATGTATCCAAAAGTGCTCCTCCTATGATCCTTACATCCTGCCCAATCTGCATCTGAATAAATCTACATATCCAAGTCTGAAGTGTATGGGAAATACAAACCATGATGTTGAGTGCCTTTGAGATACTTTAGAATTCTTTTGGCAACTTCTAAGTGAGGTACACTTGGCTTGTGCATAAACTGACTTAGCACACTAACTCCATATGCAATATCTATACTTGTTAAGGTAGCATAGTTCAAGCTTCCCACTATGCTTTGGTAACCTGTAATATCATCAAGTTCATCACCTTCATGGGCACTTAGTTTTAGGTTTACCTCCAATGGAGTACTTGCAACTTTGGCATCTTGCAATTTAAACTTCTTCAACATATCCTGTATGTATTTTTTCTGAGTAATGTAGATTCCACAGTTGGTATAGACTAACTCAAGTCCAAGAAAATACTTTAGTAATCCAAGATCACTTATCTTGAACTCCTTCATCATCTCGTTCTTGATTTGTCTGATTTCATTGACATCATTACTTGTAAGTATGATATCATCAACATATACACATAGGTATATTACCTCTGAATTACTTCTCTTGATGAATAGAGAAGTGTCTGCCTTGCTCATGACAAAACCTTGGTCTTGAAGGTAAGTGGTCAACCTGTGATTCCATGCCCTAGGTGCCTGCTTTAATCCATAAAAAGCTTTATTCAATTTGCAAACATATGTTACCTTGTTTGGATCCTCATAGCCAGGAGGTTGTGACATATATACCTCCTCTAAAATCCATCCATTCAAAAAAGCATTATTTATAAACAATTGATACATGTTCCAATTTTTTTATGCAGCCACACTCACCAACACCCTGATGGTTGGCATCTTGGGTACAGGTGAGAATGTTTCTTCATAGTCAATGCCTTGGGTTTGTGCAAAACCCTTGGCCATCAATCTCAGTTTGTACTTGTTTATTGACCCATCAGAATTTCTTTTGAGTTTATCGATCCATCAGGATCCAATTACCTTCGTGGACTCTTTCTTTGGTACTAGTTCCCATGTGTCACTTTCTTTGAGTGCTTCAATCTCCTCATCCATAGCTTCTTTCCATTCTATCTGAGTTTTTGCTTCTTCATATGATTCTGGTTCTTCAATTGACAAGTCTTTGGCAAGATAAACAGAATGTTTAGTAACAAGAGAGGTATCATACCCATATCTAATAGGTTTTTTGCTCTCCCTTTGTGATCTTCTGATTGATTGATTTGAAGATTCAGGTATGTTTTCAAGTTTCTTCATCTTGACTTTGCCTTTGGACTTCCATGCCTTGAATTCTTCAAGATTGATAATGTCTTCATCATCTGAAGTGGTGTCTTCATTCTGAGTAGGTTCCTCCTTAGCAAGACTTGGAAACTCTTCCTCCAAGTCATAGGGTAGTTCAAATTTCTTGCATTTATTCTCATACCAAGAATCATTTTCATCAAAGACAACATCTCTACTAACCATGAATCTTTTATTTGAAGGGTTGTAGAACCTATACCCCTTCCAATTTAGACAATATCCAATAAAGATACACTTCTCAGCCTTAGGATCTAACTTACCTCTTGTCTTAGAAGGAATGTGTACATATGCTACACATCCAAATATCCTGTAATGATCAAGTGAGGGTCTCTTCCCATGCCATGGGGTCATCCCATCAAGGGACTTAGATGGTAACCTGTTTATGAGGTAAGTGGCAGTGATACACTCTCTGCACATAGGTAGTTAGGTAATTTCTTTGCGTTTAACATTAACCTAGCTGTTTCAACAACCAACCTATTTCTTCTCCCAGCTACCCCATTCTGTTAAGGAGTACCTTGTGGTGATTTCTCTCTTGATTCCTCTGTCGTGTAAGAAAGATTCAAACTCATTTGAGAAGTACTCACCTCCTCCATCTGACCTTAGCCTCGTTAGATTCTTCCCTATCTGATTCTCAACAAGTGCAAGATACTTTTTAAAATAGTTGAAAACTTCATCTTTGTGCTTCATAAAGTACAATACAGTCCACCTGCTATAATCATCAATAAAAGATACATAGTACCTTGATCGTGAAATTAATGGGTGTTAACATTTCCAATTATAAATACTGAGTGCTTGGTGGCATCACTTGTTTGTACTTGACGCTTACCTCTTGGTTCTTCAAGATTAGAGAGTAGAGCTACATTGCCAGCCACATGATTTGATCATCTAGAGTCAACGTAGAAGAGATGGTCATCATTTGTACCTGGTTTTGAAGTCATGTTCATGATCAGAAGTGAATCATGTTGTTCTTCTGTGTAGTTGTAATCCTTTCTGGATTTGAATCCACCTTGGTAGTTGCCATTGTAGTTGTTGTTGTAGTTGTTGTACCCTTGATGATGGTTGAATGTGCCTCTTGACTATGAGTATCTACCTCTTTGATATCCTCCTCCTCTCTGATTCTTGTAATTCCTGAAACACATCTGTAGTATGATTTGATAGACCACAAATGTTGCATGGTGAGGAGTTATAAGATCTCCCCCTACCTTGCTTACCTCCTCTGCCCCTTCCTTTTGATGATCTACCTCTCCCTGCATAGTTGGCTTGGGAGGTAGTGCCTTCATCTTCTATCTTCTTGTTCTTGCCATTATCTTTAGACTTAGTTTTATTAGTGCATAGGGCAGAAGAGCTATTATCTTTGGATGTGTCTCCATTCTTGTTGAACTTGGCTTCATGTGTGAACAATTGCCCCATGAGAGTGGTAAGATTTGGAATTGGCATGTCCATGTATAGGTCCATGGCAGTGGTGAATCTTTCCCACTTGTCATTAGCTTTAATCCCATTAAACACTTGCCTTACTATCTGCTCTTCTTCAATCTCTTCTGCTTTGCTTGCTAGCTCATCTGCTACATCTTTAATCTTACTCACAAACTTTGAAATAGCCTGCTTAGGTTGCTTCCTTAGTGTGGTGAATTTAATCCATAATTCATTTTTTCTGGCCCTTGTGTTGCAAGAAAAATAGGATGACAAGGTTTCCCACGTCTCTTGAGATGTCTTACAGTTTCTAATATCTGGCAAAAGAAAATCAGAGATGGATTTGAGTAAGTAAGACCTTTCTAATGCATCCTTGGCACACCATGTGTTGAGCTTTTCATTTCTTCCTTTGTCAGTAGTCCTCTCGTTTTGAATGAGGGCAATTCCTCATCTCCTGAGATGTATCCATAAAGACTCCTTCCTTGTAGGTATGTATTCATCCTTAGGGACCATGTGTGATAGTTGTTCCTATCCAATTTATCAATAAATGAAGGAAAACCATCTCCCATTTTACCTTAACTTGCTCTTATACCACTGTTGGGAAGATGGATGAATACTTCGGGATGACGAGTAGGTACTGCCAAATCCTGCTTTGTAACAGCCCTTTGATGCTTCAAAGTTGATAAGTGGACCTTCTTAGCTTTCCAATGACACCATAAAATGGCATATGTACTTTGGAAATTATGTATGAGAAAGTTGTATCAAAACAGACAACTTTGAACTTCAAGTCTTCAAGAAAACCTTCTATTTTTGGCTAGACACCTGCTGTATCTTTTGCTCAATATGACTAGCACAGTAGGAATTGGAAAACTTCCTTTTAGGAGTATCTAATTATCTTAGCAAGTTAACTATTCCAAGTGGAGTCACTTAACAAGATTAATTATGCTCAGAGAAATTACTTTAGCAAGTAAACCCTTACCCTCGATATTTTAGGACTGTTGGAGACTTTGACTAGTGATCACTTCGACGAATGTTTCTCTTCAATGGCTGAATAGAAATCCTTCAAATTTTGATAGCACGTAGAAAACTTTGGGCTTGTTCCAAAAAGCTATAGATCTTTGAATTTGGTCGATAGATGAGTGAGATATGATCTCCACAAGTTGACAGCCTTTTCAAACACTATGACAGAGAACTCATAAATGAACAATGTAGATATATGTATTAATGAGCATTGTTGTACAATGTCATAGGCATGAAGATCATTACGTAATGGTGTAGACAAGTGTGGGCTAGAGTGTAGGCCTCACACACACTCACAAAGTACAATGAAAGCTCGGAATGATGAGTTTACATATCGTGACTTTTTTCTTAGAGGTTTATATAGATGTTCACTTCCAATTTGAATTTGAATTCAAATTGTTGGATCTCTCTAAAAAGTGATCTTCCATTATAGGAGATATTTTATCAATCAAAGCTAATGTTTCCACGAGTTCTTTTTAGTAGGTGTTTGCAAAGATTCCAACTCAAATATGACTTTTACAAAAGGATAAAGTGGTAATTAACTACTAGCATTGATTCCTATGCATGTTCATATATGTATGAACTACAAGCCAAATGTGTAGGCTTGTGAATTGAACCAAAAATTGGGAAAGTAGCCTAGGGGCAAATGAAGTAGCTCCACAATTTTTGAAAAGGGATAGATTCATCTTAGGACACTTCCATTCTCTAAAACAAAAGGTGGAGTCACAATCTCCAGGTACTTTTGAAGAAGCATTAGATATAGCAAGAGTTAAGTGTACAAAATTAAAGTTTCAGTTTTCAAAAGTTGAAAAAGTAGAACATATGGATGTTGTTCCCCTAGTACCAGCTGCATAGGTAGAGAATGGAGAAGCTTCACAACAAGATATCTTGCAGAAGCTCACAGAACAGTTGGAACAACTAACACTCAACTTGGTGAGGAGCTAACAAGAGAGACGAAAAAGGGAACAAAATCGAGGGCAACGACGACAAGGAGAAGACTTTATATGCTACAATTGCAACGAACGTGGTCACGGTATGTAAAATTGCCCTAACCCTCGTAGAAATCTAGGTGATATGTATCCTGTTAGGAGGCCGCCACAATATGCACAAGAACAACAACAACATCAAGCAAATATTCAACCTGTCCCAATGGCTCAAGGTGACCAAAGGCAAGTGAGTATTTTGGATCTGACCGAGGAACAGGAGACCATGAATACGCTGTGAATCAAGAGGACCAGGGTGCAAGATAGAGACCGATCTCAAGACAAAGATTCAAGCATGGGTACACAAACGAAGAAAGGTAGATTTGCAGAAGGTGAAGCTAGTAAAAGAAAGAGAAGGCCAAGGAGGAAGATCAGGATGGAAGATTTTCCTCTAGGTAACGGTATCAAACCTTATGACGTAATTGAGAATATATCCACACAAAAACCAAATGTCACTTGGCCACAATTACTCCAATTATCTTCAAAAACTAGGAGGGAATGGTCCAAGCTAGTAAGCACTAGGAGAGCTAAAAATAAGGAATTCAACCTTTTAAGAGCCAATGCATGTGATGAGGTGGTACCCATAGTGGATGCATATGTAAAAGGAAAACGGATTTCCAATGTGGATGTGTATGGCGGAGCATAGATGAGTGTCATGATAGAAAAAACAATGCAGAGGTTAGGCTTGGACGTGACAAGACCATCTCCGTACCAAAGGTTGCTTTGGATATGTATGTAATTGCAACTAAAGGGGAGGGCTACGCCATCATATTAGGATGTCAATGGTTAATTGCAATAAGAGAAAATCATAAATGGGGTTCTGGCCTTCTAGTTCTCAAACCAAATGATAGAACAAAGTCAATTACCTATGATTTGAAGGATCAAAAGAAGGAAGATCACAGGTATGAAACAACTGTAGATGAAGAGAGCTAATGCTATGATAGTGATTCTAGCAATGGAGAATCAACAGTTGAAAATGATTCATCAACATTCAAAGTCATGGGCATGATATTTCAAGGAAAGGAAGATGGAGGCAAAGAGGATGATCTACAACAACCACAAAGTGAGGACTCCATGCCTGAAGCAGATTTCCAAAGGATGCTAGCAGAAGATCCCACTTGAGAGGATAGAAGCACATACATCAACATGCTCAAAAGGTACCCCAAATTGTTCATTAAAGATTATAATGAGATAAAAGATGTAGCTACTATTCAACATCAAATCAAAATCAAGGCAGAAGCAAGGCTAGTGGCACAAAAGCTCAAAAGGATCGGAACACTTCAATAAGCGGGCTTTGTTAAATGAGGTAAATAGACTCATAAAGGCTGGTTTTATTTACCGTGTATCAAATTCTAAATGGGTGTCTCCAGTAGTAGTTACCCCAAAGAAGAATGGTAAATGGAGGGTGTGTGTAGACTATAAACCCTTGAATGCAGCAACCAGGAGAGATCATTTCCCACTACCCTTCCAAGATGAAATTCTAAATGAAGTGGCAGGTCATGAAAGTTACACTATGTGATGGATACTTAGGGTACTTTCAAATTCGGATAGCTGAGGAGGACCAAACGAAGACCACATTCATCACGCCATCGGGATGCTTTGCTTATCGGGCTATGCCTTTTGGCCTAACCAATGCACTTGCAACATTTCAAAGGTTTATGAACTATGTTTTTCAACCATTTTTTGGATCATTAATAATAGTGTACATGGATGATTTTTGCATTTATATCACTAGAGCTATGCATTGTCAAAAAGTGAAAGAAGGCTTAAAAATATTGCATGAGCTTGGAGGTCAATTGAATCTTGATAAGTGTCATATTGCTGAGAAAGAAGTAGTTCTCCTTGGACATCTCATATCAGAAAAGGGGATTCAAGTTGATCCATCCAAAGTGGAAGCGTTATTGGCTCTGCCTCCTCCAACAACAACAAAGCATACCCTCACTTTTTTACAAAAGGTACGCTACATGTCACGATTCATCCACCTTCTGTATGAAATCATATCCCCATTACAAAAGCCTGCACAAGATAGTGTCTTCGCATGGGAGGATATCCATTATGAATGTTTTGAAGAAATCAAAAGAGTACTCCGCACTCTACCCACATTGATGCCTCCAAATATGGGAGAGACTTTCTATGTGTGTCCAAGTGAAGGTGAAGAAGTAATAGGAGTAGTCTTACTCCAGAAGGATACAAAGAAATCTAACATGCATCCTGTTTACTTTGCTAGCAAGGTAATGAAAGAAAATGAGAAGAGATACACCGATGCAGAGAAACTCATGTATGCACTTATGTTTGGAGTAAGCTAGTTTTGGTCTTACCTTCTTGCTAGGCCTTTCATTATTCTTACAACAAATCATGCATTCCTATATGTGGTACAACATATGAGTATCTCATCTAGAATAGCTAAGTGGGCTCTTGAACTTCAAGAAAACAACTATAATTTTGTAGTAGAGGAAAGCACAAGAGCCAGTTTTGCATACATACTCACGTACAGGAAGTGGGAGAGGAGAATATCCAATGACAAGGAAAGGGGAGCGACCTTGCATGAAGAAGATATTGAAGATGCACATATTGTATTTTATGATGGTGCATATAAGAAGCAGGTCGACAAAGCAACAGGAGGATTTCTAATATACGACCAAAACAAATAGCTCATCTTCAAGAAAGGTATAACTCTTCCTAATGCTCATTAAAATAATGAAGCACAATATGCAGCACTACTTAAAGCTTTGCATGAATGTGTTCAACATGGTATCAAAAGGTTGATTATCAAAGGAGACTCAATGTTGATAATTAAGCAATTGCAAAATGTTTGGTGTTGCAAAAGCCAAAAATTATTTGAATGGTTGGAAAAGTTAAGAGTGTTATTGAAGAAATTTCATAACACTCGAATATGTCATGTATCAAGTAGCAAAAATAAGGAAGCAGATGCGTTAGAAAATGCGGAATTTGATGGTTTCATAGCATCCATGAAGCAGGGAGACAACAAATTTGTAGGTCAAGAAGGATTAGAAGATATCATTGAGTTTCTTGGAATCAAAGAACCACCCAAGCACCTAAACAAGGTACAAAGGCATAAATTAGCAAAGAAGGCTCTTTCAATATTGGTGTGAAACATGTAATAAATGTCAAATTACAGGTAATAAGAGGCTTATGTATGAATGAGGGACACCAATCATATCTTATGGGCCATTTGAGAAATGGGGAATCAATGCAATTGGACCCCTGCCAAGGACAAGCTCAGGAAAGGAATACATCATTGTGGCACTGGAATACATGACTAGATGGGTAGAAGCAACTAGCACAAAAAGGACAATAGCAAAGGATATTAGGAAGTTCATTTATGATTTTATATGTTGTAGATTTGGAATACCTTTAGGGATAGTGTCTGACCATTGTCCAGGTTTTAGATCACATGTTCTAAATGATCGATTGAGTAGATTAAACATAAGGCATAGATACTCCACGCCCTATTATCCTCAATGTAATGGTCTTGTTGAAAAGACCAATGGAATTATTTGTAAAATCATTAGTAATTAGTTAAAGAAGCATCCTAAGGAATGGGATATACACCTCACCGTAGCATTATCGCACATCGTACAAGGCATCATTAGGGTTCACCCCATTTCACTTGGTATATGGACAAGAAGCCTTGTTGCCAATAGAAGTAGAAATTCCAAGTCTCAAAGTACTACTAAAGGAAATCAGACAGAGTGAGCGAGAGGTAATACATTATAGGCTTAAAGATCTACAAGAGCTGAGTATGAAAAGGGACCTTGCAGTTGAGCATTAAATGAACCAAGCATATAAGAGGAGACATGAATTCAACAGACAAGTAAAGGATAAAGGGTTAATAGAAGGAACTCTTGTTCTAACATATGATAACCGCTTTGATAATAGGCATGACACAAAGTTCCAACCATGATGGGAGGGACCATTTTTTATCAAGACAAAGTTCAAGAATGGGAGCTACCAACTTATGGATCTATTAAGGAAAGTGCACAAGACCAAGGTCAATGGATCGAGGTTGGAGAAGTACTGGCAAAGTATATAAGACATTGATGATCAGCAAGAGCAATCAAAGGAGAAGGAAATATCCATGGTGGTATAGGAAGCTGACCCACCCTAGGACATCAATAAACTATTCGAAAGCTAGAGACATGAATGCCTCTAGCCTTAGGGGAAGGCTAAGTATGAGGGCTATATTTTTTATACCTCCTCAAGCCATAATCTTATTCTATATATGTAATATTTCATTTATCTTATTTCCTTATGATATGGATATCTATAAAATAAATAAGGAAGATAGAAGTCAAGTGGGCCCCACCGCTGAAGATATGACTAGCTCTCCTTGCAATAAAAGATAAATGATCAATATAAAAGAGAGATGGGAAGTCTAGAATATTCAAGTATTTAAACCTTGTCCCACTCTCTTTAGAAGGAAATAAAAGTCTTCCCAAAGGCCCCATAGCCCCACCACACCTTTTTGAATTTTGAACAAAGAAAACCTTTTGTTTATGCATATATCTTATATTTTTGGGCCCCAAACTCAAAAGAATGATGCATCAAAGTCAAAATTTGGTGGACTCGATCCCTTTCACGCATTTGGAGGAGAAAATATCATATTTGTGTAATAAATATCCAAAATATTCAAGAAATATGTAAAAACAGGCCAAATATCACATTGTCCTCAGTCTTTTGCACATAACTCAAGAATGGTTGAGGAAATTAAAGTGAAACTTTGTAGCATGCAAATAGACTATCTAATTAATCTATAGCAACTTAAATCACTGCAAATGATCATGTACATGCTTAGAAATGGATCAGAGAAGTTCACTATTCTTAGTAGTATATGAGAGAGTAGAAGAGATGGGATGTGAGAAAACTATATGTATTAATGCACATTAATTACATTGACATTAGCAACTAATGAATGCACAATATGAGGACACTAGATGAGCCATAATGTGAGCTCAATATTCCACAAAAATTCCTCTAATATCTCTACTATATTCGTCTGTCTTCATGCAACTAGATAGTCCTGTTTTATAGCATTTTTGTTGGAGCCAAAATTCAACTTTGAATTTGATTATTTACCCTAACGTGTTCCAAAGTTTTAGTAATTCATTTCCCATAATTCCTCACCAAATAATTTGTGAAAATATTCTCCTTTGAACTCATAATTGGAAGCCATTCCACATATGCACTTTTACAAGGAGTAAAAAATTAATCTTTTACAAGGCATCATTCATGTGCTAACACATGAATGCACATATAAGCTTTAGGATAAGTCACCAAGCATTTAGGATTGGAGTTGTTGCACCAAGAGCTACCCCTCAAGCCTAGCATGCTTTGGTTGAACTCCCTTTGATCTCCAAGAATCCAATCATAATCTTGAACCTGTTCAATTCAGTTCCATCCAAAGATTTAGTTAGAATATTTGCATAATGCAAGTTTGTTGACACATAGGACAATTGTATGTCCTTGCTAAGTAGGTTCTATCTCACATCATGATAATGTAGTTCAATTTGCTTAGGCCTTGCATGATATATATGATTAGCATACAAATGTAGTGAGCTAGTATTATCTCGAAAGATCATTGGAGTGTATGTATGTAGCCCAAAGTCTGAGTAGAGTAGCTTTAACCACATCGCCTCTTGTGTTGCATTTGCTAGGCCCCTATATTCAAATTTAGATGATGACAATGCCACAATATGTTGTTTCCTTGATGACCATGAAATCAACTTAGACCCTACAAAAGATAACTAGTGAGAGGTGCTACTCCTATCATCTTTTGAGCCAACCCAATCTACATTAGAGTATAGCTTGATATGTAAGTCAGATGTAAATGGATGAAATAGCCCTTCATTTATGGTACCCATCAAGTACTTTCAGATCCTTTTGGTAGCTTCCATGTGAGCTTTTCTTAAGGTATGCATGAATAGACTCAATGTACTCATCCCATAGCATATATCTTCTCTTGTTAGGGTTGCATAATTGAGACTCCCAACAAGACTTTGATAACCTATAATGTCTGTAAGCAGATCTCCTTCATGAGCACTGTGTTTATGGTTTAATTATATGGGTCTGCCTACAATTTTTTCATTTTCCATTTTGAACTTTACTTGTATATCATGGATGTACTTTCTCTATGTAATGAAAACACCAAAATCTGTATAGACAATCTGTTAACCAAAAAAATATGTAAGAAATCCAAGATCAATCATCTTGAACTCCTCCATCATATGGATTTTAATCTTCTTGATGTCATTAGCATCATTTCCTCTAATGATAATGTCATCCACATAATCACATAGACAAATAACCTCTAATTAGTCTTCTTAATGAACAATGAAGAATCTACCTTGCTTGCAACAAAACCTTGTTCCTACAAGTATCTGAACAACCTATGGTTCCAAGCTCTAGGAGTTTTCTTTAAACCATACAGTGCCTTCCTTAATTTACATACATAATCAGTTTTTTCTTTGTCTTTATATCCTAGTGGTTGAGCCACATAGACCTATTCAGAGATCTACCCATTTAGGAATGCATTTTTAACATCTAATTGGTACAAGTTCCAACTCTCTGAAGGAACAGTACTTACTAAAAATCTAATAGTTGGCATCTTGGCTAGAGGTGAGAAGGTCTCCTCATGATCCACTCCATCGTTTGAGCAAACCCCATTGCTACTAGCCTTGATTTATACCTGTTTACTGACCCCTCTAAATTCGTTTTCACTTTGTAAATTCTTTTTTACTTTGGACCGAAATCCCAAGTGCTATCTCTTGAAGGGCTTCAGTTTCCTCCTACATAGCTTATGTCCACTCTTCAACCTCATTAGGTTCCTCTAACATAAAGTCTTTAGCTATGTATATACAATGCTTCATGATTAGTGATGTGTTATAGCATCTTTCTTTCCCTTTGAGATCTTCTAAGTGCTTGATTGGATGACTCTCGAATATCTTTCAATCTTTTGATCTTTACTTTGCTCTTGGACTTCCAAGCTTTGATTTTTTCAAAATAAATTTGTTCTTCATCTTCTAAGTTGAAATCCTCTGATGTATTTGGTTCTTCTTCGATCAAATTTGGAAAATCGTTCTTCAAATCATAGGGTAGCTTTATTTTCCTACAACCATCCTCAAACGAAGAGTTATTTTCATCAAATACCACATCCTGAATAAGTGTAAATCCTTTTTTAGTGGGATTATATAACCTATATCCTTTCTGATTCTGATCATAGGAAATAAATACTCATCTTTCAACTTTTGGCTCAAGCTTTCCCCTATTATATGAGGGTATGTGTGCATAATCAATGCACCCAAAGATCTTACAATGATCCAAGTAAGGTCTCATGCCATTCCATGCCTCATAAGGTGTCATCCCATCTAGAAACTTGGATGGAAGCCTATTGATTGGGTAAGTGGCTGTCGAAACAACCTCTTCCCATATATAATTATGGAGTTTTCTCTCATTCAACATTGATTTTGTAGCCTCTACTATTAATCTATTTCATCTCTTTGCCACTCCATTTTGTTCAGGAGTGTACCTTGTTGAAGATTCTCTCTTTATGCCTCTGCCTTTTAAGGAGTCAAAATCATGTGAAAAATACTCACCATCTCCATAAGTTCTGAGCGTCTTCAAACTTTTACCTGCTTGATTCTCAAAAAATGCCAAGTAATTCTTGAAACAAGTGAAGACTTCATCTTTATGCTTCATAAAGTAAATTCTTGTCCACCTACTATAGTCATCTATGAATGAAACATAATACCTTGATCTTGAAATTGATGGTTCTCTCCTACTACCCCAAACATCTAAGTGTACAAGCTCGAAGTAGTCTTCATACATGTATCGTATTTAGTTGATTGGTTGCCTATGTGACCTGTTGAATTGGCATGCTCCACATTTATAAATCATGTGTTGCTTGGACATATCTAGGATGGGAAGCAAACTCTTATCCCCGCAAATTTGTTTCAATATCCTTTCATCTATATTTCCTAGACTCTTATACCATATCTCCAACTCACATAGGGTTTTTTCTTATAATTGAAGAGAGCAATATTTCTTGTATCATCATTTTCAAAGGTAAAAATTCTACCAGATTTCCCACCTTTTGCAATCCTCTTGAAGCCTTTTCGAGGGTCCTTCACATATGCTCCATCCCTTGTGAATCTAACCTCTACACACTTCTCAACTATCTGTCCATACTGATTAGATTCTCGGTTATTGTTGGCACATACAAAACCTTTCTTAGAAGATTCATGTCGAGTGTCATCACCTATGAAAACCTCATGCTTTCCTTTGGGTTCTTCAAGGTGAGACAATAATGCTACATTGCCTTCTACATGATTGGAGCAACCAAAATCAATATAGAAAAGGTACTCATCATCTTTACGTTCATTGGTTGTCATATTCATGAGTAATAGGGAATCCTATTGATCATCTCTATAGTTGTTGTAGTCTCTCCATCCTCTAAAGCCTCCTTGATAGGTGTTGTGGTATCCTTTGTTGTAATTGTGATGGTAGTTGTTTCCTCCATTATTCAACCTGCCTCTTGATTTTCTAGAGCCTCCTCAGTGGAAGCCTCTTCCTCTCTAACTCTTTGTGTTCCTTAAGCATTCATGTATGGTATATTGGTCAATCCATAAATGTTGCAAGGTGAAAAATTGTATGGTCTCCCCTTCCTTTGCTTTTCTCCTCTGCTCCATCCGCTAGTACCTCTTCCTCTATCTGTGAAATTCTCTTGCGAAGTACTTACATCTTCTTTATTCTTCTTAACTTTGCCTTTATCTTTACTCTTTTTTCTTTTATGTGTGGAAAGGTTAAAAGATTGATAACCTCTAGATGTATCTCCATTCTTGTTAAGCTTTGTCACATGTGATAAGATTTGCCCTACCAATGTATTTAGGTTAGGTATTGGAGTCTCCATATATCGGTCCATTATTGTGGTAAAAGACTCCCATTTTTCATCAGCCTTGGTGACATTTATAATCTTCCTTAGTATTTGTTCCTCTTCTATTTCTTCTCCAACACTCCCATGTTGATTAGCTACATCCTCCATCTTAGTCACATAGTCAGCTACACTTTGCTTTGCTTCCTTCTTCAAGGTTGTTAACTCCATCCAGAGCTGGTTCTTTCTAGCCCTTGTATTTGATGAGGAGTATGAGATAGCACTTCCCAAGTCTCTTGGGAAGTGTTACAATTCTTAATATGAGGTAACAAAAAATCAGATATTGAATTGAGTATGTTAGACCTGGTTAGAGCATCCTTTGCACACCATGCAACTAGTCTCTCTTGCTCCTCTCTTGTAGGTTGGTTTTTGCTTCTATAGGTTGTCATTTCTTCATCTCAAGATATGTATCCATACAATCTTCTTCCTTTGAGGTAGGCTCTCAACCTTTGAGACCAAGCTTGATAATTGTCTCTATCCAATTTGTCAATGAATGATGGAAATACATATCCCATTTTCACTTGATATTGTTTTGATACCACAGTTGGAGGAGATGGTGGACACCTTCGAGAGATGAGATGGTGCTCCAAAATCCTACTTCACACCAACCAAAACCAAGTTTAGAAGTATAAAGTAGACCTCTTGAGCTTTCCTAAAATCCCAAGTGATCACCCAACTATTTTGGAAAATGATCCTCAAATCATTAGATCAAAAGAGATAACTTAAACTTTTCACTACGAAGCAAAACTTGCTATTTTTGTCACCACACCTACTCAGGAAAATGAAGACCACTCCTTTCTTGGTAATAATTGGACACAAGCCTTTTGGGAATATCTAATTGACTATGATAGATAACTTCAACAAGTTATTTCACTTGAAATGATCAACTATGCTCAGATAATAATGCTTAGTAAACCAGATGTCTATCCCCACAATTTTTAGAGTTAATAGAATACAAACCAGAGTGAAATGTTCCGCACATATATGGATAATGGCTAAGGAAATGAACTTGAAATTTTGTAGCATACAATAAAACAACTTAGTGACTCTATAACCATTTAAATCGCTGCAAATGATCAAATAAATGCTGAGAAATGTATCAGAGAAGTTCACTATTTTGAGTAGTATATGAAAGAGCATAAGAGATGGGATATGAGAAAACTATATGTATTAATGCACATACATTACATTGACATTGGCAATGAATGATTGAAAAATGTGAGGGCACTGGATGATCTATAAT
Organism: Ceratopteris richardii; assembly: GCA_020310875.1. Classification (NCBI taxonomy): domain Eukaryota; kingdom Viridiplantae; phylum Streptophyta; class Polypodiopsida; order Polypodiales; family Pteridaceae; genus Ceratopteris; species Ceratopteris richardii. Next base: position 25,893,476 of record CM035410.1, read on the forward strand.
GTGAGCTCAATATGCCACACAAATTCCTCTGAAATCTCTCCTATATCCTGCTCTATCCATGCAACTAGATAGTCCTCTTTTATAGACTTTTTGTTGGAGAGAAAATTCAAGTTTGATTTTGATTCTTTACCTAAACGTTTTCAGTATTTTTAGGACTTGATTTGCCATAAATCCTCACCAAATTATGCGTGCAAAGATTCTCCTAAGATGTCATTCCACATATGCACTTTTACAAGGAGTAACTGGAAGTCATTCCACATATGCACTTTTACAAGGAGTAAAAATGAATCTTTTACAAGAGATCATTCATATGCTAACACATGAATGCACATATGAACTTTAGGATAAGTGAGCAAGCATTTAGTATTTGAGTAATTGCACCAAAAATATTGAAGATTGATATTATCAAGAGGAGCCCTTGAAGTTGCTTGAGATCAAAGGATTGAAGCAAATACCACAAATCTTTGAAGGAGCATTTGAAGCAAGGGGGAGCTTCCATAATCACCAAAGGTTTCAAACAAGTGAAAGCTATTGTGGTAAGCTATCATATCATTCTTTATCACATCTATCACAATTCAAGGAGGTATTAGGGGCCGCCATATAGTCTCATACACAATAAAGAACTCTAATACTCATATTCAGGAGGTCTAAAAGAGTAATTATGAATGTTGGAAATTTAGAATCTCTAACTTCATCATAAGAAAGGCTTTATGGGTATTGGTTAGTGTTATTGAGGTGAACCTATATATAGATCCGATTTCACCTACTTAAAATCAAAGGAGATCCATTAGATGGTGGGAAGAAAAGGATAGAGAGTAATCTTTGTTCTATCTCAATGCATAAGAACCTCCATGATAGGTCATATCCACGACCTAGACACATTTAAGAGGTTTTGGGAGTATTTAGAGAGGTGGTACTCTACCTCTACAAAGGCTAGGTAAATTTAGCTCAAGAATGAGCTCAAAAATCTTAGGAAGTCATCACATCAAAGCATTAATGACCTAAAATGAACTTTCTATGTGAACTAAATGCATCTGGGAACATTAATGAGTATATAGATATTGAAATCTTTGGGTGTTTCCGTAGACAGAAAAGTCGTGAGATTCCCACACTTAAGATTAGGAAAACCATGAAATAAACAAGTAATTTTAGATAAATAAATATGCATAGTGTCCTAGAATGGTCGATGGAAGTTGATATGTCTATTTTATCTCTAATAGAATATTTTTTTCTTGGATTGTACTTTTATTACTTGTTTTTTGTTTGTGTCATTTGTGTCCAGCCGAACTTCCAAGGCCCCACTCATATAAGGAAAGGTGCAATGCCAAGGAACCGATGCAAATCTGCGCAAGGAGCAAATGGCTTCCAAAGCCTTGCAAACTAGGAACATTACAAGTTATTTTCTACATTTCATGCATACTAAGGACCTAAAACATACGCCAACATGCGACACTTACTACATTATGATTAGTACATAATAGAGCTTAATATGTTTTGTGTTTGATGAGTAGGTTCACCTATACATAAATATGTGTTCACCTCTTATGTTATTCTTTAAAATCAATTGAGATCTTATTTTTTTCATTATTTTATAAAGGAAAAATATTTTCGAATAAATAAGACATGACTTTACATACATACTATCTCTATATTTGGTAAGTTTTCTTTCTCACATAGTTCAGGAATTATGTGCACTATTACTGTCTGTTTGAATCTACATGCTAAACATGAGTTGCATTTACACACTCTGCACATGCGTACGATCCTGTAATATCACTGTAATGAAACATAACCAAAAGAAAGTCGTGATAGCTAAAGTATTCACCAAGACGAAGCTACAGAATTAAATTCTTAGTCTTTGAATCGAATAGAGGGAATGTGTTTTATTATAGAAAGAGACGTCCAGGTCATAGTTTGATTTTCCTTATGGAGCATATAAATTTCGGATGAACCCTCAAAGGGTTTGAAAATTCCCTTTTATATATATATATATATATATATATATATATATATATGAATTTCATGTGCTCTCTATAGTAGGTATGAATTTTATATTTCATCTTCCTACGTTAAAGCAGACATGAAGTGCACTTTGTATGCAAAAAGCTCTCTTCAGTTTGTGAGTGGAAGTGCACAATAAATAGAGTTTATTTTCTTACATCTCAGAAGAAAAAATATATAGATTTCCTTGAAATTTCAAACTTTAAAAGACTTTTTCCCGTTTAAGTGGCTAAAGCTGTATCCTATGTTTTGAGAAATCGCAGCTCCATTGCAACCAAACTATCTGAATGCTTAACACTAAAAGATTGAGATATCAAAGTTTTTTCGAGACCCAAATTAGAGATATCAAAGTTTTCTCTAGACCCAAATTAGCAATCACATCCAAGAACTTTCAGGATTTACGCTTTACACTTTAGTATAGATGAAGCTAATTTCTCGGATCTGCGACCTCTACAATCCCAGTGTTTTATTCCATTACGACACTCATCACGCTTCTCGAAATTCTCAAGAACTGATTATCTTTATGATATAAAACTCTTATTTGAGATAGATGCGTTATTTCAAACGAATGCAAACCTCAACATGATTGAGTATTTGTTTTGATGCGAACCTTCCGATTTTATCAACCATTTGATATTTTAAAACCAAACATCCTCTTGAATAAAAAAAATCTAAAATCGGTCAATATACACGTTTACAAACGAAGATCACATTCTTAGCCGAGGAAAGAAATTTTCATTTCTCTAGAAATCAAACCATTTGTTCCGACCTCTCTCAATTACAGCATTTTCCATAGTATTGACCGAATCCCTCAAGATTTCTGGCAAAGCTACATTGCACATATTCCAAGCAACCTATGGAGGGTCTAATATCTTCCCTAAGATACCTATATGTATAACTATAACCTTAAATATATTAACGGCATATTTAATACTTGTACAAAACCCAGTGGTCTTGTCAATGTACGACAATTAAATAATGGCCAAACTCACTTATTAGATAAGATATAAGAATTCGATAATTAAAAGTAAAGATGAGAAATTTTTGAATATAAGAATTCTATGGATCACTTCTAGATACTTAGTTTCATAAGAAAGAGGTTCTTGTGTTTGATCAATACAGTCCTTGGGAAATATCCAAAATTTTGATGATAAGAAAATATTTCCTTTAACATATGTAGATATTCTAGGTTTAGAGTATGTAGGTCTAGATTTAGAATTTTTGAGAGCTAACTAACTTCTATTATGTTATTTCTACAAAGGTATTAGAATCTTCTATATCTCAGCTGTTTTCTAAACTTCTATTATGTTATTTCTACAAAGGTATTATCATCTTAATTGTAGTTGTTTTCAAATCTTCTATAATGGAGTTGTTTTCTCAGTTTCATTCCTCTTCGGTGTGTAGATATGATTTGCACATGTTACGATTCTAGGACACGAAGGAAAATGAAGTTGTTACTACGTTGTTACTTAATAGTCGTTATTGAAATTGTTAGTTAAAAGTAGCCTATATATCAAATACTTGTGTAGTAAAGGAGCATTTGTTATTACTATCAACTATCTAGTAATTGTAATATCTTCAGTTTTCTTTTATATCTGTACAGGCCAATTTGTCCAATGTGTTTTCTTTTGTGAGATTGACGGTAAAAGGGGATGTGGAAAGTTTCATAGCCAATGCCCATTAATCAATCAAGTGGCCATTGATTTGATTCTCATATTTTTGTATTTGCAACGATATTCTGGGAAGTGGAAATGAAGGATTAGTGCACCCCTTGTGATTCGGCTACTTGCGCACATTCCATTGTCGGAGTCCCAGAAAATGAAGGCAGGAGTCTTCCAGAAAATGAGTTGTAATATCTTCCGTTTTCTTTAACTTCAGTTTGTCCAATGTGTTTTCTTTCGTGAGATTGGCGGGAAAAGGGGATGTGAAAAGGGGCCAGTGGTTTGATTCTCATATTAGCGCACCCACTTGTGATTCGGCTACTTGCGCACACAAAGAGCAAGCACATTCCATTGTCTGATTCCCAGAAAATGAAGACCATCTAAGGTATAATAACGCTTTTGTCGCATCTGTCGATCATTATCTGCAAACAAGCGCGCTCTCAAATGTACGACACAGAATGCTTTTCCTTATTTAGCACATGTGCTTTTACGGATTCCCGCTGAAAGCGCAGTATTTGACAATACGAAAATACCAACAGGAGCTCGTCTTCTCTTCATCACCGATTGATGGAGACACAAAGCGCACATGTCAGTGTGCGCTGTTTTAAAATGTTTGTTGGTTCAGCTTTGCGCAGCTTATCATTTTCAGATACAAGTTGTGTGACACATTACGTGCGCAAATGTAAGATATCGAGTGTGAAAACTCCGTCAGAAGGGCGCATTTGAAGTAGTGAGTCTAGTGTTTATTCGTTCTGTGTTTGAAGTAGTGAGTCTGGTGTTTGTTCGCTCTGCATGTTCCAGATTGGCGAGCGCACACAGACTACTCACGAAACTCTCATAATAAATGTTTCATTGCGCCTAACATGGATTATAACTTGCGTCTGAAGTTAAAATTAAATTAAATTGCATAGTGTCTTAGAATGGTCGGAGGAAGCTGATATGTCTTTGTTACCTATAATAGAATATTTTTTCCTTGGATTGTCCTTTGCTTACTTGTTTTTCGTTTGTCTCATTTGTCCAACGGCAGGGAACCGATATATACCCATCGGATTCGGTTGTCAATTGTCGAATTCGGTTGCATCGAAAATTTGATATTCTGTAAAGTGGAAATGAAGGATTAGCTCACCTAGTTGTGATTCGGCTACTAGCGCACACGAACAGCAAGCACATTCCTTTTGTCGGAGTCTAACCTTAACAAGCTTCTTTTACTAGCAAATAAAGTTAACGAGAAGCAAACCCTTCTCGTGTTTGGGCTACTAGCGCACACGAACAGCAAGCACATTCCTTTTGTCGGAGTCGCAAGAGCGCGTGTGTGTGTAAGTTTTTTATAAAGGAAGTTCGGCTTTGGCCTATTCTCCCGGATTTTAATTAAGATAAAGAAAAAAAAGTTACACGTGAATGGGACTAGTGACCATGGGAACCCCCCAAATCCCACAATGCAGGGACAAATTCGGTAAGCTAGAGGGCATTACAAATGAGGTGTATAAATTTATCATCTCCCTGATGGGGAACCCATTTGGGTTTCAGCATGTTATCAAGGAGGAGATAAATACAGTTGTGCCTAAAAGGTGGAGATCTCTTATCTCGGGAGATTCTTTTACCAAGAAGAAACAAGGATTTCTAAATCGACCATTCCTTTGGGTTTTGGTCAAAATTAATAGCACATCGCTCCCTCCAAATCTTCCACCCCAAAGGTGTCGAGATAGCTCCAAAAAACCTCAATGTAGTTGATATCGTTAAGAAAAAAGGCATTCATGTCATCAACAAAGAGTCTCGCAATCATTTGGCCATGAGCAAGAGGTAGGGAAAGACCCTTGAGATTTCCAGCCTCCAAGTGATGCTTAAATAGGAGACTGAGGCCATCTGAGGCAATAGCGAAGAGAATTGGAGCCGGTGGGTAGCCTTACCCTGATAGATCTTTTTAAAAGCATGGGTTGAAAGAGCTTAGCATTGATATTTATTCTCGTAGTGTTTCGGAGTAGAGTGGAAACCATCTTCGTGAACTTTTGGTTGAATCCAAGGTCTTTCAGTGATTGAAGAATAAAGTCCAATTCCAATCTATCATATGCTTTGTCGAAGTCGATCTTAATGAATACCAGATCCTGTGTAGACTCCTCAGCAAATGCAAGGCCTTCCAAAATATTGAGAATTGCTTCAAGTATAGATCTACCTTTGAGAAAACCTTTATGGTCCTCACAAAGCCATGCCTTTAAATGACAAGAGTTATGTTGGCGATTACTTTGGTGATTTTCTTGTATCCAGTCTTGAGCATGGTAATCATCTGCCAGTTTTCAATTTTGTTCTTATCTCCCCTTTTGTGAATTAATTTGATGACACCATTATTAAGACACTCAAGGAGGGCCCCAAAGAAGAGATCCTCTTGCCACACCAGGCGCAACCGGGTGGCCACGACTTGAAGGACTTGAAAAACTCATTGGTGAGTCCATCAGGGCCTGGACTTTTTCCATTGGGGAGAGCATCAATAACCTCGATAATTTCGTTCTCTCAAATGTTAGCATCCAAGACAGAAATCATGTTGGGAGGGATTCTAGGTTGAGCAACCGTTGAGATGGATGCCATGTAGTCACACCTGTGTGGGGAAAGAGGAGTTGAGACCCCAAGAAGATGGGTGAAGTGCTCAACGATGATAGATCTATTCTCAACTTATGTGCTACATTCGATCCCATTGTTGTCAACCAAGAAGGGGACGGCTTCCCTAGCTTGCTTCCTTTTAAGGATGTTACACATCTCTTTCGAAGGTTTGTCAACCTTCCCCGCCCACCAATCTTTCAAGAATATTTGTAGATTTTTCCTTTCAACCTCTTCCTCGAGTCTTAGTCTTCCCCTAATTTTCAGAAGCCCTTGTTGGCATTGTAACTTACCTTTTTTCACTTCCTCTTCAAGACATGAGAGCCTCCGGTACACCGTTTCTCTTCTTTTATTTCGGATGTGTCTTCTGTCCTTATGAGTCCTAATCAGAATATTTCTAGTCCTTTCCACCGTGCTTCTCTAGCACTTAACCGGTTCATTACAGTAGGCAAAGGCCTCTACCCAAACTACAAAAATTTCTTGGTGGACACGTGTGTTGGGAAATCTAAGGAATACCCCACTTGAGGATGGTGTTTTGGTCGATCTAACATCTATCAAGTCTTCCTTTCCTCAGAGAGTCCCCCAATTGAAGTTTAGACTAGGAGAACCCCTTCATATCTTTCACCTCGAGCAGGTCAAGATGGAGCTTGATTTTATCCTAAATGTTTGGTCACTTATCCTAAAGTTCATATGTGCATTCATGTGTTAGCACATGAATGATATCTTGTAAAAGATTCATTTTTACTCCTTGTAAAAGTGCATATGTGGAATACCTTCCGATTAATCCTTGTAAAAGTGCATATTATGTGGAATGTCATCTTAGAAGAACTTTTGCACGAATTATTTGGTGAGGATTTATGGCAAATCAAGTCCTAAAAATTTTGAAAACTTTTAGGTAAACACTCAAAATCAAACATGAATTTTCTCTCCAACAAAAAGTCTATAAAAGAGGACTATCTAGTTGCATGGATAGACTAGGATATAGGAAATATTTCAGAGGAATTTGTGTGGCATATCTTCACATTATAGATCATCCAGTGCCTTCACATTGTGCAATCATTCATTGCCAATGCCAATATAATGTATGTGCATTAATACATATAGTTTTCTCATATCCCATCTCTTATGCTCTTTCATATACTACTCAAAATAGTGAGTTTCTCTTATCCATTTCTCAACATTTATTATATAATTTGTAGTGATTTAAATTGGTATAGATTCACTAAGTTATTTTATTGTATGATACAAAATTTCAAGTTAGTTTCCTTAGCCATTATCTAGATATGTACAGAACATTTCACTCTGGCTTGTATTCTATTAACTCTAAAAAACGTGGGGATAGACATCTAGTTTACTAAGCATTATTCTCTGAGCATAGTTGATCATTTCAAGTGAAATAACTTGTGGACGTTAGCTATCATAGTCAATTAGATATTCCCGAAAGGATTGTGTCGAGTTATTACCAAGAAAGGAGTACTATTCATTTTCTTGAGCAGGTGTGGTGTGTTGGAGTTAGACGTCTACGGAAGCACGCGAACAACACAAGGAAGAAGAAGAAGCTTGGAGCACAACACACAAGACTGAATGTATTACTAGAGAGTTTACAAAGATTATTAGCCTATTAGGGCAATAGGCGTATATACAAGCCGGGGGAAAAAAACCTCCTAAAGAGGGAAAAAAGTGCCCCGGCGGTCCTAGAGTGTTCACACACATCACTACCTAAATATATCAACAAATACCCCCTGGGAGTGATGTGCTGAACAATGAGCGGGCACTCATGTATAAGGAAGTGCCAAGCTATGTGGAAATCACTCCACAAAAGGAAGTAAGCGAAAGCTTTGCAGAAAGCTTCAAACTTCTCCCTAGGCAGAGCCTTCGTGAAAAGGTCTGCAATGTTCTCCTACGTGGGCACATATGCCAAGCTGATCTCCCCAGCAGAGAACCTCTCCCTGACATAGTGATAATGCACCTCAATGTGCTTAGTGCGAGCATGGAACACAAGATTCCTCGCAACTGCCAATGCGCTCTAACTGTCAGTGAAGATGGTGGTGGCAGAAGACTGGCCAACACCCAAATCAGCCATAAGGCGTCTGAGCCACACACACTCAACAGTCGCTGTGAAAGCTACCCTATACTCAGCCTCACAACTGGAAGTGGCCACAGTAGGCTGCTTCTTGCTCAACCAAGATATACATGAGCTACCAAGCATGAAGCAAAAACCACTGGTGGACACACGAGTGTCATAGCAACCAGCCCAATCTGAGTCAGAAAAAGCATGCAAATCTGGCGGTAGTGATCCCCCCTTGGGATAAAACAACCCAAGTAGCCGAGTACCACTCAATTAGCGAAAGATGCACTTAACCGCTTTCCAATGCGTGACTCCTGGGCAATGCATAAACCTGCTCATCTGTGAGATAGCAAACTGAATATTTGGCCGAGTAATGCATAAGTAAATCAAGCATCCAACAACGTGCTGATAGAGAACAGCATCAAATGCATCTCCAGCATCATGAAGACTCAATCGTAAACCTGTCTCCATAGGAGTGGAAATAGGCTTAGAGTCTTCTAGGGCAAAACGCTACAATAATCTGTCAATATATTTCGTTTGACACAAAGCCATTCCACCATCAATGTGCATAAACTGAATGCCTAAATAGTGATGCAAATGCCCCAAATCAGACATCTCAAATGAGGCATGCAAATCAACCTTAAAATCAGCAATATGTGTCTCAATAGGACCAGTGAGCAGCATGTCATCAACATAGACAACAATGATCAGAAGCATATCATTAGCACGTTTAACATAAAAGGTGCTTTCAGTTAGACTGTTCTCAAAACCATGTGCAATCAAATAGGCATGTATCTTCTCATACCAAGCACGTGGTGCTTGCTTTAAACCATATAATGCCTTCTTTAACCTGCAAACCTGGTTTTCATGCCCTTTTTGCACAAAGCCACGGGGCTGAAAAACATACACTTCTTCATGCAAGTCACCATTCAAAAATGTTGTTTTAATGTCCAACTGATGTACATTCCAACCATGATGGGTTGCAAGTGCACAAATGCTCCGAACAGTAGTCATACGGCATGTAGGTGCAAAGGTCTCATCAAAATCAATGCCTCTTTCCTGTGCATAACCCTTTGCAACAAGCCTAGTCTTATACCTGTCAACTGTACCATCAGGTTTACGCTTCAGCTTGTATACCCACTTAGTGCCAATGGCCTTCTTGCCAAGAGGCAAGTCACAGAAAGACCATGTACGATTCTTCATTATAGCATCATATTCAGATTGCATAGCAACCATCCAATTTTCTGAATTTTGTGCTTCATCAAAAGAAATAGGATCATTCTCATCACAGAGACTAGATGCAGCCATAGCATAGCAATCTGATGCAAAGGAGGTACTATGAGAGCTTGAACGAGTACAATATGACAAAGGTGCATCTAATTTGCTGTCACGCAAAGTCTGCACCAGCCATTTTGGCATAGTTTTTGCCTGCTCAATATCAGCTCTCTCATCAACAAGTGCATCATGTAAATCTGCATCAGAAATGGAATGATCTGCATCATCATATGAAACCTGCAAAGGCTGAGAAGTTGCCCCATTAGGACCAGCACTAGCCTGTCCACTTGTAAAAAGAGGCATCAAAGTATCATACATGTCTTTGGAGCTAACAAATGTCTCCTTAGTACATGAAAGAAATGGCTGAATAGCATCTTCCATAAAGACAACATCACGGCTAACCAGAATGCGTTTAGTCTAGGGATGATACAGACGATAGCCTTTACTTTCAGAACTCTACCCAACAAAAATACATTTTACTGCCTTATCATCCAATTTTCTCCGATGTTGTTCAGGTACTAATGCATATGCCAAACAACCACAAACACGCAGATAAGCAACAGATGGCTTGCGGTCATGCCAAGCCTCATATGGAGTGATAGACTGCAACGCTTTAGTGGGACACCTGTTCAGTACATATGCTGCACACATGACAGCCTCAAGCCAGAAACTATGGGGTAAAGCCTGACTTTTGACCATGCAGCTGGCCATCTCCATGAGTGACCTATTCTTTCGTTCAGCAACTCCATTCTGTTGAGGTGTATACGGCACTATACACTGGTGTTTTATCCCATGTTCAGCCAGAAATGCATTAAAATCTGAAGACATATACTCCCCCCCTCGATCAGAACGGAGGGTGCCCATTTTACATGCTGATAGATTTTCAGCCAAAACAAAAACTGTTTGAAGCACATGAACACTTCGTACTTTGCTTTGAGTGGATATACCCATGCATGCCTAGAAAAATCATCAATGAAAGTCATGAAGTAAAGGTAATTTCCAAAAGAGGGTGTCTGCATAGGACCACAGACATCACTATGTACAAGCTGCAATTTCTGCATAGCCCAAACTGAACCATCTTTTGGAAAGGAAGAACGCTGCATTTTGTCCAAAATATAGCCTTCACAAACATGTTTTCCTGGTGCCTCAAGTTTCGGCAAAGAGGACAGTGTTTCAGATTTCTGCAGGCGTAACAAACTAGCAAAATTCAGATGACCAAAGCGTGCATGCCAAAGCTTTGCATCTGACATAGCCTAAGAATCATGAACTGCACATCCCGAATCATTCACAGATCTTTCATAGTCTATGAGGTTATACAACCCACGACATAAAATACCAGAAGCAATAATCACATCGCCATTTGAGAGATCATGGTTTGTACACCTGTCATCAACAAATTTCACAACCAAGCCAATCTTGGCTAATGCAAAAACTGATAACGGGTTCTTTTTGATCCCTGGCACAAATAAAGCATCTGACAAAGTGAAAGAACTACCATCAGCAGTAGTCAGAATGATCTTACCAACTCCCATAACAAGATAAGAGGAGTTATTGGCGCATATGACAGTATTCCCTCTAGGGGCAGGCTCGAGGTAATATGTTTGGTCGCCCCACTGTCAAAGTACCAAACATCTGAGTCTACTGTAGACATGCATTGATCATGAGAAGATGGGTCAAAACTGCAGACAGTAGTAAACGCCCATTCTTCTTCTTGCACAAGATTTGCAGACTCTATTTTTGGTGTAGAGGCCTCTGCAACAACCATTCCAGCCTCTTTCTTCTTTGCCTCTTTAGCAGCGAGTTTTGGAAAGTTCTTTATAATATGATCATTTCCTTTACAGTACTTGCAGAACAATTTCTGCTTTTCTGATTTCTTCTCATCTTTATCCTGGTTCTTCGATTGTGCAGCATTTGTAGATTTTTGCTTACTAGTAGAAGAGCTCCATTTTCCTTTGCCCTTCTAACTAGCCAAGAAAGCTTGATCTGCAACACGCATAATGGACCTGTTCTGCCTGGACTGATCTTCCTGCAACAGAATAGAGACTAATTCCTCAAATGACAAGGCATTCGGATTGCCTTTCATCATCAACCGAAGAGTAGAGGCAAAACTCTGATATGAATCAGGAAGACCATTAAGAATGGTCTGCACAAGTGAGCTATCTGGTATAACCTCATCAGCAAAAATCAATTGTTCCTTCAGGTCTTTGATCTTTGTAAGAAAACTGTCCATAGAATCACCTTCATTCATGTGCTTACCCTCCAACTGTTTTTGGAGGTAAGCAGCACGAGCATCATTCCTAGCCTGGTACAAAGTGGTAAGTGTATCCCAAGCATCCTTTGTTGTTCTGCAAGAGCAAATGTGAGGAATAATGGCACGTTTGAGAGACAAAGCTATCAATGCATGTGCCTGGGCATCTCTGCCATCCCAACGAATCTGCTCTATAGTACGTGCAACAGAAACAGCAGCACGAACAGGAATCTGCGGAATATCATCTTCGACACCATCTTCATCAGCTCCAACACCTGTATTTGCAGTACTTGTCGTTACAGGTATAACAGGACGTCTTTCAACACCCTGCACAATGTTCCACAATCCTTTTGCAACCAGTACATGTCGCATCATATAAGACGATAATGGGTAGTTGGTACCATCCAACTTATCCTCAACAGCCAACATACGGAATACATCACTGCTTTCAGCCATGGCCGGTGACTAAAATACCTTGATGTAGAAAATTGACTGTATCTCAAAAAGTTGAACGGAACTGCCCAAACGAGTTCTGCTAGACTTGTAGCAGACTTCGAGATGCTTAAACTGGCGAACAGAAACTGCTATATACCTTTGGCACAAAAGGACGAAATAGCCTACACAAGCGCTACGATAGTGCGTTCGGAGGCCAAAACGAGCTCTAAGTATACTCACCAAATTTTGTGCGAATCTGAGACTGCAAACGGAGGAGTGTCGACTGCACCCTAGACGAAGCAACGACCTGCTCTGATACCAATTGTTGGAGTTAGACGTCTACGGAAGCACGCGAACAGCACAAGGAAGAAGAAGAAGCTTGGAGCACAACACACAAGACTGAATGTATTACTAGAGAATGTACAAAGATTAGTAGCCCATTAGGGCAATAGGTGTATATACAAGCCGGGGAAAAAAAACCTCCTAAAGAGGGAAAAAAGTGCCCCGACGGTCCTAGAGTGCTCACACACATCACTACCTAAATATATCAACATGGTGACCAAAATAGCAAGTTTTGGTTCGTAGTAAAGTTTAAGTTATCTCTTTTGATCCAATGATTTGAGGATCATTTTCCAAAGTACCTGGGTGATCACTTGGGCTTTTTAGAAAGCTCAAGAGGTCTAATTTATACTTCTCAACTTGGATTTGGTTGGTGTGATGTAGGATTTTGGAGGACCATCTCATCTCTCGAAGGTGTCTACCATCTCCTCCAACTGTGGTATCAAAGCAACATCAAGCGAAAATGGGATATGTATTTCCATCATTCATTGAAAAATTGGATAGGGACAATTATCAACCTTGGTGTCAAAGGTTGAGAGCCTACCTGCAAGGAAGAAGCTTGTATGGATACATATCTTGAGATGAAAAATTGCCAACATCTAGAAGGAAAAACCAACCTACAAGAGAGGAGCAAGAGAGACTAGTTGCATGGTGTGCAAAGGATGCTCTAACCAGGTCTAACATACCCAATTAAAAATCTGATTTTTTCTTACCTCATATTAGGAATTGTAACACTACCCAAGAGACTTGGGAAGTACTATCTTCATAATCCTCATCAAATACAAGGGCTAGAAAGAACCAGTTGTGGATGGAGTCCACAACCTTGAAGAAGGAAGGAAGGCAAAGTGTAGGTGACTATGTGACCAAGATGGAGGATGTAGCTAATCAACATGGGAGTCTTGCAGAAGAAATAGAACAGGAACATATACTAAGGAAGATTATAAATTGCATCAAGGCTGATGAAAAATTGGAGTCTTTTACCATAGTAATGGACTGATATATGGACATTCAGATACCTGGCCTCATTACATTGGTGGGGCAACTCTTAACACATGCAACAAAGCTCAACAAGAATGGAGATATGTCTAGAGGTTATCAATCTTTTGCCCTTTGCACACATAAAAGAAAAAAGAGTAAAGATAAAGGCAAAGGTAAGAAGAATAAAGAAGATGTAAGTACTTCACAGGAGAATTTCACAGATAGAGGAAGAGGTACTAGAGGATGGAGCAGAGGAGGAAAGAAGGGCAAGGGGAGACCATACCATTTTTCACATTGCAACATTTATGGATTGACCAATCATACCATACATGAATGCTTCAAGAACACAAAGACTTAGAGAGGAAGAGGCTTCCACTGAGGAGGCTCTAGAAAATCAAGAGCCAGGTTGAATAATGGAGGAAACAACTACCATCACAATTACAACGAAGGATACCACAACACCTAGCAAAGAAGGCTTTAGAGGATGGATAGACTACAACAACTATAGAGATGATCAATAGGATTCCCTATTACTCATGAATATGACAACCCAAGAAGGTAAAGATGATGAGTACCTATTCTATATTGATTTTGGTTGCTCCAATCATGTAGAAGGCAATGTAGCATTATTCTCTCACCTTGAAGAACCCAAAGGAAAGCATGACATTTTCATAGGTGATGACACTCGACATGAATCTTCTAAGCAAGGTTTTGTATGTACTATACAACATTAGCAAGAATCTAGTCAATATGGACAGACAGTTGAGAAGTGTTTAGAGGTTAGATTCACAAGGGATGGAGCATATGTGGAGGACCCTCAAAAAGGCTTCAAGAGGATTGCAAAAGGTGGGAAATCTGGTAGAGATTTTACCTTTGAAAATGAAGATAAAAGAAATATTTCTCTCTTCAATTATAAGGAAAAAACCCTATGTGAATTGGAGATATGGTATAAGAGTTTAGGAAATATAGGTGAAATCATATTGAAACAAATATGCAGGGATAAGAGTGTGCTTCCCATCCTAGATATGTCCAAGCAACACATGATTTATAAATGTGGAACATGCCAATTCGACAGGTCACATAGGCATCCACTCAACTAAAGAGGATACATGTATGAAGACTACTTGGAGCTTGTACACTTAGATGTGTGGGGTAGTAATGAAGTGGCAAAGAGAAGAAATAGATTAATAGTAGAGGCTACAAAATCAATGTTGAATGAGATAAAACTCCATAATTATCTATGGGAAGATGTTGTTTCCACATCCACTTACCTAATCAATAGGCTTCCATCCAAGTCTCTAGATGGGATGACACCTTATGAGGCATGGAATGGTAGGAGACCTAACTTAGATCATTGTGAGATCTTTGGGTGCATTGCTTATGCACACATACCCTCATATAATAGGGCAAAGCTTGATCTTAAAGCTGAAAGATGCATATTTATTTCCTATGATCAGAATCAGACATAGGTTATATTATCCCACTAACAAAGGATTTTCACTTATTCGGGATGTGGTATTTGATGAAAATAACTCCTGGTTTGAGGATGGTTGTAGGAAAATAAAGCTACCCTATTATTTGAAGAACAATTTTCCAAATTTGATCGAAGAAGAACCAAATACATTAAGAGGATTTCAACTTAGAAGATGAAGAACAAGTTGATTTTGAAAAATTCAAAGCTTGGAAGTCCAAGAGCAAAGTAAAGATCAAAAGATTGAAAGATATTCGAGAGTCATTCAATCAAGCAGTTAGAAGATATCAAAGGGAAAGAAAGAAACATATAAGGTATGGCTATGACACATCACTAATCATGAAGCATTGTATATACATAGCTAAAGACTTTATGTTAGAGGAACCCAACGAGGTTGAAGAGTGGACATAAGCTATGTAGGAGGAAACTGAAGCTCTTCAAGAGATAGCACTTGGGATTTTGTTCCAAAGTGAAAATTAATTTAGATGGGTCAATAAACACGTATAAATCAAGGCTAGTAGCAATGGGGTTTGCTCAAACAATGGAGTGGAGTATGAGGAGATCTTCTCACCTGTAGCCAAGATGCCAAGTATTATATTTTTAGTAAGTATTTTTGCTTCAAAGAGTTGGAACTTGTACCAATTAGATGTTAAAAATGCGTTCCTAAATGGGTGGATCTCTCAACAGGTCTATGTGGCTCAACCACTAGGATATAAAGACAAAGACAAACCTGATTATGTATGTAAATTAAGGAAGGAACTATATGGTTTAAAGAAAGCTCCTAGATCTTGGAACCATAGGTTGGCCAAATACTTGCAAGAACAAGGTTTTGTTGCAAGCAAGGAAGATTCTTCATTGTTCATTAAGAAGACTAATTTAGAGGTTATTTGTCTATGTGATTATGTGGATGACATTATCATTAGAGGAAATGATGCTAATGACATCAAGAAGATTAAAATCCATATGATGGAGAATTTCAAGATCATTGATCTTGGATTTCTTACATATTTTTTTGGTTTAGAGATTGTTTATACAAATTTTGGTGTTTTCATTACTTTTAACAAGAGAAGATATATGCTATGGGATGCGTACATTGAGTCCATTCATGCATACCCCAAGAGAACCTCACATGGAAGCTACCAAAAGGATCTTAAAGTACTTGATGGGTACCATAAATGAAGGGCTATTTTATCCATTTACATCTGACTTGCATATCAAGCTATACTCTAATGGAGATTGGGATGACTCAAAAGATGATAGGAGTAGCACCTCTCACTATTTATCTTTTGTAGGGTCTAAGTTGATTTCATGGTCATCAAGGAAACAACATACTATGGCATTGTCATCAACTAAAGTTGAATATAGGGGCCTAGCAAATGCAACACAAGAGGCGATGTGGTTAAAGTTACTCTACTCAAACTTTGGGCTACATACATACACTTCAATGATCTTTGGAGATAATACTAGCTCACTAATCATATATATATCATGCAAGGCCTAAGCATATTGAAGTGCATTATCATTATGTGAGAGACAACCTACTATGCAGGTTGAAGAGACAACCTACTATGTGAGAGCATATTTGAAGACCAAGCACATTGAGGTGAGGTATCACTTCATTAGAGATTGCTTAGCGAGTGAGCACATTATTCTTGATAAGGTTCACACTTGAGATAATGTTGCAGATGCTTTAACTAAAGCTCTACCACATGATAGCTTTTGACATTGTTCTCACTTATGGGGGTTACATGTATAATGTTCTTACACAATTTCTTGCACATTGTGTAACATGCCCATCAGGTGGGAGGTATAGTTTGTATACTTATACTCAGGTATTCTTCATCATTCATTATTTTTCTATTATAGTTACTTTGACCATATTGGCCTTTAGTGGGAGACTATTACTGTTGGTGTCCATGTGAAAGGCAAAATGGCCACTGGATACTTCTTTGTATATGTTCTTTAATAAAACATATAGTGGCCTAGTTAACCATAGATTGCAAGTTTGACTACATTTATAAGATCTAAGAAGTTTGTCTTTGTGGTCCCTATGTACTATGCTTTTCCTACGTATTCTGGAGCCTCTGTGTGGAGTACCATGTACACCCCTGAGAGCTCAATTTTCTACTGCGAGGATATCGTAATGCAGATCTTGAGAAGGAGAGTGCACTGTGGTGCATCACCATTGAATTACTTCAAGAAAGATTTTGGTATTGCACATAACACTTGATTTCTCCTTGCACATACACAATAAACTTGAAGAGTACTACCACCCCTCATAGGGTGTGTCTCATTAGAAGAATACATGACTTCTTCATGTACATTCAAGAATTGATGACCACTATTGAATATATATTTTAGCATTCAATAATTCTAATTTTAGCTCATAGATGTAGAGATGTGAATCTTGATGACAATATATGTCACACTATCTTTTTCTATCACAGATTCAAGCTCACATGGGTACTTGATGTTAGACTTCATCATCTCTTCGAAAAGAGACCTTGGATAAAGGAGTGGATCTCTTTCATGCTCATCATACACCCCTATGAAAAGATGGGGGAAATATGCCTCTAACTGTATGAGACAAGTAATAACTCCATCTTTAAGCTTCCTCTTCTACATTGTTTTTCATGATTGGTTTGTTACCGTTGAAGAGGCTCCCTAACAATTCAACAAGGCTTTCAATCTTTTGAACTATCTAAAGTGTGGTAGATCTTGATCATGGATAGAAAATCACAAGTTAAAATGAAAACATTTGCCACCATATAGTTTCATGCCAAATTAATATTCTTGAGTACGTCCATAACCTTTATAATGATATCTAAGATGTTAGAACACATCATGATTGTAATATTATCGATGAAAACTTTATATTTTATATCATATAGATGGCATTAACATCTGAAATACATTTTATTGAAGAATCTTTTAAATTCTTCTTGCACATTTTAACCAAAGAGGAAGAAAATAATTAAGAGGCAACCGCTTTTTTTATAGGAGGTTCAAATTCAATAACTATCTACTCTGCCTTGCTTTAACTTTGAAAGTACAACTGTAGAGGTGAATGGGCATAGTACCCATGTGACCCCCTATATCCCACAAAGAAGGAGTTAGACTAGGTTACAACTAGTTTAGACTAGTCAAAGCCATTACATGTCTAGTCAAGGGGTTAAATTCTTGATCTCCTCCTAAAGAAGCCAAAGCTTTACGTACTTATATCTTTTCAGTTCATAAATGTTGATGCATTGAGATAATAATAATTGAATTATTAATGAATTTTAACTTAAAATTAGTATGTATAAAAACGATATTGAAAAATCAACAACACATAGTCTAAAGGCATAGATATAGGCTCCAAAAATTTGAAGGTCGAAAAATTTCTATTAAAAATATGAGGTCTTATACATTGTTTAGATTGTCCATTTCATCAATGATTGTAGAACTTAAAGTTCTTGCAAATGCAAGAAATCATCATATAGAAAACGATCTATGACAATAAAATTTAAGCCTCATTGATACAATTTGGAAGGAGCATAATCATATCATACACTCCCTTGTGAACATATGAAGAAATCCAAAATAAATACATGTGCATTGTTTAAAGAAAAATTTATATATAGTATAAACAATGTAGAATCCTAGCCGTATGTTCTTGTAAATGTCTCTTGGATTCAACCAGATCAGCAAAACCGAATAGCCTCCTATTAACTCTTGAAAGTCCATACATATGATAGAATAGGACAAAAGAAATAGTTTAGAATCCATGAAAATGCAAAATATAGAACTGGCATACAAGACAATGGAGGAGAACACAACAACACAAACCCATACATCTAGAAATACATGTGAGATTTTCAAAGTTATGAATGCCTATACCATCTTCTAATTGAAAATAATATTCACTATGGATCAAGTCTTGAACACTCAAAGGTTGAAAAGAACAAACATTTATTATCTCTAACATTCCAAAAATCTATTTGTCTAGTGGTTCCAACATATGTTTGTGCGTAAAGAAAAATTCTCTAATGAAAAATTGACAAACAGGTACATGTATAATGAACGATGCCTTCACACGCTTTACACAATATTCAGAATGTACTTGTAAGGCTATAAAGTTTTTGTTCCTCGGACAATCATACAAGCAAACATAACCAAAAAAAAAGGATGGCCATATTTAAGAAAATATTCGATGTCATGTAGAACTCGAAATTGTACAAAACTACTCCTCATTCTTTGAGACTTTTGCATTCCAATGGAAATCCACAATAATGCACAACCTTTTATATGTAGATGTTTTTCACCAAATGGATATATGAATGTCTATTACCATGTTCTATTTCGCATATGCTCTATGATATACATCGTCTTTACCATCATAAATTCATAACAGAATAAGTTTGAAAATCATTTTATGTAGTCGTTACAGCGTGTATGCGTGTGAAAAGATACCTACCTTATGAAGTAGTTGCCTAAGAGGAACATTTTGGAAATAATAATTCCTTAACATCCATAGTAAATGTTTAGAATTTACTATGAGGCGATGAGATATTTGTTCCTCAACTAACATAGAAAAAAACATAATTGAGATAAAAATAGAAGATACGTATATAGGTAGAGTTTGAAAACGTCACAAAAACACTCAGATTGAAGAGAGAATTCCCTATCAAATGATTATAAAGAGAATTTTATGTATAAAAATGTGCTTTTGAAAACTCTTATACTAATAAATGTCCATACATACCTTTTATGTCGTGAAACTTACACTTGACAACATCATCTTTTAGTTGTCTACAAGATCTTGCGATCTTCATGCAATGTAGAATATTAAGACTATATTAAGTTTTAATGAGGAAGAGGTCGAGATTATATGGAGGAAAATAAACTGATGTGGTGCGTTCATGAGTGATTATGATGGAAAATGGGCGGTTCTGAATGAATTTTTTGTTCTATGATTTGTTAGAACAAAGTCACGTTTCTAGCTCAAATTATGCATGGATTTTGAGGTTGGGCCAAGAAAGCCACTATCTATCATAAATGTTGATGGAAAGGTCATATAATTGTGAAATTTGCAAAACTGCAGGTCTTTAGGCCATGTTGTTACAAGATTTCTTTCTCTCTCTCTAAGGCCAAAAATTGAGACGAGGTGAATCCTTGTCCCCTCCCATCATTAGTAACTCCTAAACACAAAAGGGCCAAGAAAGATTCATTTGATCTTTTAATTTCAAGAATGGGAGTTATTTATTATTGTTAATGCATGACAAAAACGCTATCTACTATTTATCTATTTATGCATTCATAGTGGCTATTGATCATCATATCTTGAATCAGTTTTTTTTGTAATCTACCATGTTTATGTGGATGACATATAGTGAATTCGATGCAAGAATTTCATATGGAAGTACATATTGAAACAATAAATATGATAGTTTTACAAGTTTCAATAATCGTTTGGAACAAGAGAATGAAGTTGCATAGTTAGAAGACTCATTTGTACCTATTTCCCAAGACACATGAAATTAAAAAAAGAAAGAATTTTATTAGAATCATGATGTGCATTGTGTAGGGAGTGAAAATGTCAAGAGGAAACTACACTTACAACACTTATAATTTGGTGGCCCAAAACGGCTCAAGATATATTGGATTATGTTACTTGGTACTAAATGTCAAGTAAATAAGGCTCAATAAATTACAAGTCTAACATTACTACAATTTCTAAAAGCTGCTCATTTCTTTAGTATAAATGCATCATTCTATTTCCATAAGAGAATTATGGAAGGTCTTGCAGCATACAGAAGTTCAAATTTACCGAATTTTAGAAGTTCTACGTTGTGCTCGTTTGTGGGTTTCATTTTCGTTTGTGGGTCCATCATTTTGGTCGCACTTACATTCTCTCTCTCTCTCTGCGCTTACATTCTCCTACGTTACAAAGCAATCCGGGTTATGTAGTGAGATTGCTCGCATCTTCTTCAAAGTGCCAAAACTAAACACGTGGAGGTGTCTAGTAAAACGTCCTTTCATACAACTGAAAGAGTTCTTTCTTATAACTGAAACATTAGGAAAGAATGTATTTAAAAAATCACCCCTCTCCATTATCACTACTCTTGCGATATTACACTTCAGTGGAAACCGACTATTGTTTGAAATCTAAGGAATTTGCGCTCTACATAAGATGAAATAATTTGCGTAAGGTAGAACTGTAGTCTCTCTCTCTCTCTGTGTTCATGAATGAGCCGTGGTCTCTTTCAACTCATACTCAGCTTAAACCTGTTTACTAGCTAAAGCCTGGATACAGCTTGTCTATCTAAAGATGCAATACGGAGTACATGTTCTTAATTCAACTTGCTTATGAAATATGTTCTTAAGTCAACTTGCTTATAAAGATATAAAAAAGGTATTTTCAAAAGAACGAACGAGGACGAGTGCTAAAACATAGCTTCAAAAGACTAGTTATTTTAAGACTTTTGTGACGAGAAAAAGATGTGCGTTATGGTCTTACAATGTTTTGTATTTTCATAAGGATTCAAAATAATTTCATATTATCGAGTGTTATGATACAATATCAAGTGGTCTTCTGTTCACAGACGATAGTGACAAACCTTAACAGCTGGTACACATCACGAGAAACCCTAACATTAATGGATCTACATTAAGAGACCCTAACACCAGCTATTGAATGAGACAATGGGGTTAAAAAATTACAAGGTTTACTTTGCATTATGAATTTCGAAAAAATATGTGTATGCAAACGCTACTAAATATTACTCGTAAACGGTAGAAATGTGTGATTATGTGACATTTTCAAAAGAAGACAAAAGATGTGTTTTATAATTAGTACCCAATGCTAAGGCGTCCATTCATGCCCAAATGATGATGTAGTCTCCTACGTTGACTTTTCTAATCTAAAGAATGTCTAGAGTTTGCCTTCAATACCTACTGGGAATGTTGAACACTTCTTTAGGTGTACAACATTCAATATCTACTGGGAATGTTGAACACTACTGGAATGTACATTCAATATCAATAGGGAGCGTGTAAAACGGAATATAACTGGCATTGAATGTTTTGAGATGTTTCCTTTAATTTAAGGGACTAGATGCGTGTTCAAGTATAAGGGACGCATGGAACTAATGGCACAAAATGTGAATTGTTTTTCTACTTCTGAAAGATTATTTCTTCGATCTTTGATTGTGACATGAAAAATAAGACAAATTATCCCATAGAGAGCCTTGATAACTCAAAATTCTTGGGTGTGTGAGAGACGGGGGAAGCAGAAATAGAACTAGACACAAAAACGAAGAAAGAGATTTATGGACAAAGAAAGGTGAAAGTTCGAAGAGCTCTATGATGATCAGTAATATGAGAATGAGTGAAGCAAGCACTATAGATGAGTGCCTAAGTATAACATACCATCACATATGAGTATATCATGTATATATGGTTACATGAGAAATAAACATCTAGCTAACTTTAGAATAAAATTTGTTTATGTATTGAGAAACTATTCACATCAAAGCTACTTAAGCGACACATAGGTATAACAAACTCCCTTGGAGTGAATGATGTCAATACATAAAAGGAGTGACATTTCAGACTCTAGAAGGTAGAAATCCAAGATTCCTTAAATTGTTTGGCTAGTATGTGAGCACCGTAACATTCTATAAAAGAAAACATCCTATTTCATTACCAATTGTACCACATACAACCACAAAGGCTTTCCCATTTCTTATATATTTAAAACATAGTTTTAAGGAGTTTTTGTTTCAATGATTCAAATGATGTTTGACAGGGACCATTCCAAACATATCGCGCATTCCTTTTAGTCAACTATATGAGGGGATTAGATCCTTACTATGTGCTCTCGTATATTTCAATAGTCCCTAACATCCCTAACATCCTTTAGAGTTTTAGGAATGGGAGAATGAAGATTTTTGCTCTTTTTTTTTTCTATGAATTCCCTCCAAAGATATGACGCTTCCTAGCCACACAATTTTGTCCACGAAAAAGAAACACTTAGTCCTCTTTCAATAAAATTTGTGTTCCTTAAGTGTTTGCAAATTTATATTGACATATATAACATGATCATCAACATCTTTAGAGTAAAGAAATATATCATCAAGAAATACTCAGATGAAGTCAACTTGATAATCACGAAAAGTATTGTTCATCAAGCAAATGAATGTGATAGGAGAATAAGTTAATTCAAAAGGTAAAATCTTAAACTCGTTGTGAACATAACATGTTTCGAATTTTGTCTTGCGTTGGTCATCTAGTTTGATCCTAATCATCATGATATCCTGATTCTAACTCACCTTTGGTGAATACACATGTTCCACTTAATTAACTAAATTAATAATCTATATAATGAAGTGGATATTTATTTTTAATCATTCTTTTATTCAACCCCCTATAGTCCTTGCATAATCTTTAAGAGCTATCTTTCTTGTTCAAAAATAGAACATGTCCTCCCTAAGGTAAAACACTTGGCCTTATCAAGAATTTCTTCAAAAGATCATCTAAGTGAATATTGAGCTCCTTTAATTCATCTATGTTAAATCTATAGTGGGCTATGAAATATTATTCACTACTTCGATATGTGCCATTAGTGTGCTCAATCTTCCTAGGTGGAGGTATACCAATTATCTCTTCACAAAATACATCTGCATATGCTTTCAAAAGATTTTCTACCTTATTCAGAAGTTTTTACTCATTATCTTTCCCATGTTCAATATTCACATACACTAAAATTGTTTTGCAATCATCATGTATACCTCTAATTAGCTACATGGAGAAAATTAGAATAGGTTTAGTATTAGGATCATCACCTATCTTGCCCTAAATTGAGTGCTCATTATTCATATTTGATTGATGTAGAACTTGGAACTAATTAGTCCATAACGAAATTGCATGATACCATTTCATTACATCACATGAAAAATTCCCAAAAATACCTATCACGAAATGTAAACACATGGTTTTCAATGTATCATTTTGTATAGTGTAGTTATTCCTATCACTAAAATCTACACCAATCTGAAATATAGAAAACAATCCTTGCTTTTTGGATCAATTAAAAATCTAACTTTATGTTTAGAGATCATACCCAAAATCAAAATGACAAAAGCCCTTGCGAGAGAACTAGTCGTCATGCAACCTTATTTCCAATTCGGGCACTTACTTCCATAATGTTCTTTATTAGTTGTTCTTTGTTCTTAAATCATATCTATCACCATTGCTTGTGGAATCCCAAAGATTTCTTTGTGGAATCCCAAAGTCTTTTTGCATGCTTAATAAAATCAAAGTCCTGCTTTCAAACAGTCGGTTCATGCATCCTTTCAGTTTCCATATGAGTACGATTTTTATCTTGCTTATTATACAATGAAGTATTTTTTATCTTTTTTGTTGTAAGTCTCTATGCCTTATGTACCATCATGTTGAATCTAGTTCTAATCCACTTTAACATATTGAATTTCGCCACCTTCTCATTTCTTTTGGCCATAAGAACAAATATCTAGGAAGTCAAAACATCCAGATTCATTCACTTAATAATGGAGTTCCTCATTAAGCCATTTGATAGACCTCATCTACAGAGCATCCTTGATAACCTTTAATGCATATTTGTGAATATGGGAAAAATTGTCTTTATACTCATCCATCAAAAAACTACGTTTGTCACCATCAAGTTGTCCATAATTACAAAACTCCATCTTCTTCTCCATTTGTCTTTAAATGTCAAATTGCTTGGAACAGAAGAAAAGTATGGGATTGACTAGTGTCTTGCCTCTTCGTGAGCTTCAGCATCTGCAGCATACAGAAGTTACTACTGCCATAAGTGTTTTTTCGCTGTTACTACTGCCATAAGTGTTTTTCCGCTATTACTACTGCCATAAGTGGTATCGGCGACGAATAAGAAGCTGCAAACTTGCGTCCATCATTTTCGCAAACTGGGTTTCATTTTCGCAAACTGGGTTTCATTTTCGCAAACTTCTCTCTCTCTCTCTCTCTCTCTCTCTCTCTCTCTCTCTCTCTCTCTCTCTCTCTCTGCGCTTACATTCTCCTACGTTACAAAGCAATCCCGGTTATGTAGGGAGATTGCTCGTGTAGGGAGATTGCTGGCATCTTCTTCAAAGAGCGAAAAGTAAACACATGGAGCTGTCTAGTAAAATGTCCTTTCATACAACTGAAAGAGTTCTTTCTTATAACTGAAACATTAGGAAAGAATTTATTTGAAAAATCACCCCTCTCCATTATCACTACTCTTGTGATATTACACTTCAGTGGAAACCGACTATTGTTTGAAATCTAAGGAATTTGCGCTCTACATAAGATGAAATAATCTCCATCTTCTTCTCCATTTGGTAGTGAGGAGAATAGTAATGCTTTTCTGCTCGCTCTCAGAATTCCTTCTATAGAGCTTGAACAAAATCTATCTCAGCCATTAAAAAATAAAAAAAAATTCATCAAGATATAATAAGATGCATTCATCTTAATAATCATGATAAGTATTGTTCATCAAGCATATGAATGTGATAAGAGTTTTTGCTAATTCACAAGGTAAAATTGTAAACTCATAGTGATCATAACGTGTTTGAAAAGCCACCTTGGTATGTCATCTAGTTTGATCCTTATCATCATGATTTCCTCATCTTAAGTAAATTTTGGTGAATAAACTTGGTCCAATTAATTAGGTCAAGTAATAATCTAAATGAGAAAGTGGATACTTATTATTTACCCTTCTTTTATTCAAGTTCCTATAGTCATTGTATAGTCTAAAATTATTCGCTTTGACATTGGTCCATATTCCCCTATGCAAAATTAGCAACATTCAAACCACCTTTGTATTTTCAATATTCGGGTGCCAAGGGTCCCAAGACTTGAATTCTCTCTAAGAGAGTGACGCAAGTTGAGAGTTATTTTATGAATCAAATCTATTTAACTAAGAAAGAGGAAATACATTTAACTAAGAAAGAGGAAATAATGAAAACAAAAGAAAAGAATGCGAAACCAAAAGCAAAAGAGCTTTTTATTTTTTGAGCAAGAAAGCTGAAACACTTATCATGTGCTCATATGACATCATATGTGACATCATATCGTGTGTATTTCATACTTGTTCATATGTGACATCATATGTGACGTCATATCCCGATCTGCACATGCAGACGCGACACTTTTAGTAATATGTGCAAAGAGGAATGAAACTGAGATTTGGAAAACAATTTTAGTAATATAGAAGATTTGGAAAACAACTGCAATTAAGATTTCTTATCATCAAAAATTTCGGATATTTCACAAAGATTGTATTGATCAAACACAAGAATCCCTTTCTTATATTCAAAAGCTTCTCATCTTTTCTTTTTATTTTTTAATTCTTATATCTTATCTAATAAGTGAATTTGGCCATTATTTAATTGTTGTAAATTGACAAGAACATTGGGTTTTGTACAAGTATTAAAATGCCGTATATTTGTTTAAGGTTTTAGTTATACATATACGTATCTTAGGGAAGATATTAGACCCTCCATAGCTTGCTTGGAATATATGCCAGAATCTTGAGGGAGTCGGTCAATGCTATGAAAATGCTGTAATTGAGAGAGGTCGGAACAAATGGTTTGATTTCTAGAGAAATGAAAACTTTTTTTCCTCATCTAAGGATGTGATCTTTTTTTGTAACTGTGTTTATTGACCGATTTTAGATTTTGTTTTCTAAAGAGGATGTTTGGTTTTAAAATCTCAAATGGTTGCTAAACTCGGAAGGTTCACATAAAAACAAGTACTCAATCATGTTCAGTTTTGCATTGGATTGAAATAACACATCATCTTTTGACAGTTTCGAGAAGCGCGATGAGTGTCCTAATTGAAGAAAACATTGGGATTGTAGAGGTCGCAGATCCGAAAAATTATTTTCTTCTAGAAAGCGTAAAGGGTAAATGCTGGAAATTCTTCAGTGTGATTGATAATTTGATAATCTTTTAGTGTAAAAAGTTCAGATACTTTGGTTGCACTGGAGCTGCCACTTAAACGGGAAAATTTCTATAGAGCTCTTCTTCCGATATGTAAGAAAATAAACTCCATTTATGGCACACTTTCACTCACAAAGTGAAGAGAGCTTCCTGAACTAACGTAGTTCATGTCTGTACTAACGTAGGAAAATGAAATTCTTACACGACTTAAGAAACGGTGAAAAGGGAAACTATAAAATTCATACGTATTATAGAGACTACATGAAAGTCATATATATATATATATATATATATATATATATATATATATATATATATATATATATATATGACTTTCATTTAGTCTCTCTCTCTCTCTCTCTCTCTCTCTATATATATATATATATATATATATATATATATATATATATATATATATATATATATATATATATATATATATATATATATATAACGATCAAAGACAAAGAACCCACAACATGTAAGAGAGATGAATTTGGATAGGAATGATAGGTATTTATGGGGGTGAATGTCAATAATCTTAACGTGTCCATGAGCAAGATGGATTCTAGATAGGCCCAGAGCTAGATACAGAGTTCTATCGGTGTATAAAGTATTGTCCCTATCATATGGCATACAATATGAGTATACGTTCGATACCATGAGAACATGAAATCTCTTTGGGTTTTCATTATTTTCACCACCTCAAGGAAACGATGCATGTTTTTAACTTGATGTGGCTGAACCGAAAGTTTTATTGATAAAAGAACGTTCAATGCTTATGCAACTCTAGCTCTTAACAGATGTATGAAAATCCTTATATGTATTGAGTTGTGACTACCTCATGGATACGATCCATCTCGTCAAATTTGTGGCACAATCTTTAGGTTCTATTATAAGAAGAAATGCACTATGAACGTTACAAAGATATGACCTTGGATAGGGACTTGGACATTCAATACAGTAATGGTAAGAGTAAGTTGGACATTCAATACAGTAATCAGCTTCCTGAGCTCTACAACTTAGTAGATATAGCCATTTCAAGGACTCAATTATCACGAAATGGGTTTGAGGAAGTAGAGGAAGATTAAAAAGTCTGATCTTAAGGGAGGAGACTCATATTTTTAATGTTTAAAAGATGAAGCACATTGCTGAAATCTAAAAAGATAACATTCCAAATCATTAAACATCATTCAATAAGTAGACACGTATGGGTATAATCTCAAATGAATCATTAATCTTGTTATTAGTGTGATTAATATTGTGATTAGTGTGATTAAACTCTTTGCATACCACAACAGATGCCATTCTTAGATATACCACATGAGATATCATCGTTATTCCTAGGTATACCACATCATAGAACATATTATGAAACCATTTAAAGTGTGATGCCTTATAAAGAACATAAGATAGGCAAATATGCATAGAGAAATGTTTATTCATTCGTTGAGTATTAACTAGATTCTGATTATTCTCAATTTATTCATCGTCATCTACAAAAAATAATCATCATTCATTGTCTCCCAACACCACACACTCATAGTGTAAGTAATTACGTATTTGATAAGTAGAAGGGATATTGTGCTTGAATGAGGATCCAAGGTCCAAAGTTCGAAGATAAGTTGATATGAATCTCCATAGTGTCGATAGAAGGGGTGTTTATCTGACTTTTTGTTACCTCATATTAGGAAATGTAAGACTTCCCAAGAGAGTTGGGAAGTACTATCTTCATACTTCTCATCAAATACAAGGGCTAGAAAGAACCAGCTTTGGATGGAGTTTAAAACCTTGAAGAAGCAAGCAAAGCAAGGTGTAGTTGACCATGTGATCAAGATGAAGGATGTAGCTTAACTTGGGAGTGTTGGAGAAGAAATAGAAGAAGATCAGAAAGTAAGGTAGATAATAAATGGCATCAAGGCTAATGCCAAATGGGAGTCTTTTACCACAATAATGGACCTATATATGGACATGTAGATACCTGACCTTAATACATTGATGGGTAAACTCTTAACACATGAGGAAAAGCTCAAAAAGAATGGAGATACCTCTTGAGGTTATCAATGTTTTACACTTTACATAGATAAAAATAAGAGTAAAGATAAAGGCAAAGGTAAGAAGAATAAAGAAGAGCAAGTACCTCCCAAGGGAATTTCATAGATAGAGGAAGAGGTACTAGAGGAAGGGGTAGAGGAAGAAAGCAAGGCAAGGGGAGACCATACACGTTTTCACCTTGCAACATTTATGGCTTGACCAATCATACCATAGATAATTACTTCGGGAACACAAAGATTTAGAGAGGAAGAGGCTTCCACAGAGTAGCCTCTAGAAAATCAAGAGGCAGGTTCAATAATGGAGGAAACAACTACCATCACAATTACAACCAAGGCTACCACAACAACTATCAAGGAGTCTTAAGTGGAAGGAGAGACTAGAACAACTATACAGATGATCAACACAATTCCCTATTACTCATGAAGCAAGGCAAAGATGATGAGTACCTATTCCATATTGATTTTGGTTTCTCTAACAATGTAGCATGCAATGTGACATTATTGTCTCTCTTTGAAAAACCGAAAGTAAATCATGAAGTTTTGACAAGTGATGACACTCGGAATGAATTTTCTAAGCACGATATTGTATGTGCCAACAATAACCAAGAATCTAATCAGTGTTGGACAGATTGTTGAGAAGGGTTTAGAGGTTAGATTTAGAAGGCATGGTGCATATGTGGAGGACCCTCAACAAGGCTTCAGGAGGATTTCAAAAGGTGTGAAATCTAGTAGAATGTTTACCTTTGAAGTTAAAGATACAAGAGATATTGCTCTCTTCAATTATAAGGACCAAACCCTATGTGAATTGGAGATATGGCATAAAAGACTAGGACATAAAGGTGAAAGGACATTGAAACAAATATGTAGGGATCAGAGTGTGCTTCCCATCCCAAATGTGTCCAAGCAACACATGATTTATAAATGTGGAGATGCTAATTTGAGAAGTGACATAGGAAACCATTCAACAAAAGAGGATACATATATGAAGACTACTTGGAGCTTGTACACATAGATGTGTGGGGTCATAGTAGAGAACCATCAAGTTTAAGGTCAACGTATTATGTTTCATTAATAGATGACTATAGGAGGTGGAAAATAATTTATTTTATGAGTCATAAATATGGAGTCCTCACTTATTTCAAGAAGTATTTGGCATTGGTTGAGAATCAAGCAGGTAAAAGTTTGAAGAGGCTCAGATGTAATGAAGATCATCAGTATTTCTCTTATGAGTTTGACTCTTTCTTAGAAGATGGAGGCATAAAGAGAGAGACTACAAAAAGTACACTCCTGAACAGAATGGAGTGGAAAAGAGAAGAAATAGATTAATAGTAGAGGTTGCAACATCAATGTTGAATGAGAGAAAACTACATAGTTATGTATGGGAAGAGGTTGTTTCCACAACCACTTACCTAATCAATAGGCTTCCATCCAAGTCACTGGATAGGATGACACCTTATGAGGCATGAAATGCATGGAGACCTTACTTAGATCATTGTAAGATCTTTGGGTGCATTGCTTATGCACACATACCTTCATAGATCATGGGACGAGAAGCATGACGAGTGTAAAGTGTAAATGGTAAATATTGAAAAACATTGGGTCGCAGATCCAAAAAATTAACTTCTTCTATAAAGTGTAAAGGGTAAATGCTGAAAATTCTTGAGTGTGATTGATAATTTGGTTGCATTGGAGGTGCTATTTCTCAAAACATGGGATAAAGCTTTAGCCACTTAAATAGGAAAACTTCTTTTTTAATAGTGCGAAGGAAATCTATAGAGCTCTACTTTCGATATGTAAGAAAAATAAACACCATTTATGGCACACTTCCGCTCACAAACTGAAGAGAGCTTTCTGAATACAAAGTGCAATTCATGTCTACTCTAACCTAGGAATATGCTATTCTTACTATGGAAAGATGTCATGCGTGCCTATCTCTACACGAATCTCCTCCATGAGGTAGAACACAGTTCAGACCCCGAACCCAATAGGGATACCAACTTAGACAATGGGCATGTGTGGAATGTCAAGGACAAAAGAGCTTTAGATCAGTTGTTACTTGCCTGCGACAAACTGACGAAAAGACATATCACTGCCTCCAAGATGTCCAACGATGCTTGGCACACTTCCACTCACAAACTGAAGAGAGCTTTCTGAATACAAAGTGCAGTTCATGTCTGTATTAACGTAGGAAAATGAAATTCTTACACGACTTAAGAAACGGTGAAAAGGGAAACTATAAAATTCATACGTATTATAAAGACTACATGAAATTTCTATATACACACACACAAACACTATAGAGAATACATGAAAGTCAAATATATATATATATATATATATATATATATATATATATATATATATATATATATATATATATATATATATATATATATATACACTCTATAGAGACTACATGAAAGTCCTATATATATGACTTTCATGTAGTCTCTCTCTCTCTCTCTACTTATATATATACACACACACACATATATATATATATATATATATATATATATAGAAACTACATGAAAGTCCTATATAGAAATTATATATATATATATATATATATATGACTTTCATGTAGTCTCTCTCTCTCTCTCTCTCTCTCTCTCTCTCTATATATATATATATATATATATATATATATATATATATATATATATATATATATATATAACGATCAAAGACAAAGAACCCACAACATGTAAGATAGATCAATTTGGATACGAATGATAGGTATTTATGGGGGTGAATGTCAATAATCTTAACGTGTCCATGAGCAAGATAGATTCTAGATAGGCCCAGAGCAAGATACAGAGTTCTATCGGTGTATAAAGTATTGTCCCTATCATATGGCATACAATATGAGTATACGTTGGATACCATGAGAAAATGAAATCTCTCAGGGTTTTCATTATTTTCACCACCTCAAGGAAACGATGCATGTTTTTAAGTTGATGTGTCTCAACCTAAAGTTTTATTGATAAAAGATCTAGCATATATACCTATGCTGAATAAATCAAAGAACGTTCAATGCTTATGCAAGTCTAGCTCTTAACAGATGTATGAAAATCCTTACATGTATTGAGTTGTGACTACCTCATGGATACGATCCATCTCGTCAAATTTGTGGCACAATCTTTACTAGGTTCTATTTTAAGAAGCAATGCACTATGAACGTAACAAACATATGACATTCAATAAAATACAGTAAAGGTAAGAGTAAGTTGTAGAGCTCAGGAATCAGCTTCCTGAGCTCTACAAGTTACTAGGTATAGCAATTTCAAGGAGTCAATTATCACGAAATGGGTTTGAGGAAGTAGAAGAAGATTAAAAAGCTTGATCTTAAGGGACGAGACTCATATTTTTAATGTTTAAAAGATGAAGCACATGGATAAAATCTAAAAAGATAACTTTCCAAATCATTAAACATCATTCAATAAGTAGACACGTATGGGTATAATTTCAAATGAATCAGTAATGTTGTTCTTAGGGTGATTAATATTGTGATTAGTGTGATTAAACTCTATGCATACCACAACAGATGCCATTCTTAGATATACCATTGTCATCGTTATTCCTAGGTATAGCACATCATAGAACATATTATCAAACCATATAAAGTGTCATGCCTTATAAAGAACGTAAGATAGGAAAATATGCATAGAAAAATGTTTATTCATTCGTTTAGTATTAAGTAGATTCTGATTATTCTCAATTTATTCCTCGTCATCTACAAAAAATAATCATCGTTTATTGTCTCCCAACACCACACGCTCATAGTGTAAGTAGTTATGTATTTGATATTAGAAGGGATATTGGGCTTGAATGAAGATCCAAGGTCCAAAGTTCGAAGAGAAGTTGATATGAATCTCCATAGTGTCGATAAAAGGGGTGTTTATTGTTACCTCATATTAGGACTTGTAAGACTTCCCAAGAGACTTGGGAAGTACTATCTCCATAGTTCTCATCAAATACAAAGGCTAGAAAGAACCAACTTTGGATGGAGTTTACAACCTTGAAGAAGCAAGCAAAGCAAGGTGTGGCTGACTATGTGAACAAGATGAAGGATGTAGCTTAACTTGGGAGTGTTGCAGAAGAAATAGAAGAAGATAAAAAAGAAAGGTAGATCATAAATGGCATCAAGGTTTATGACAAATGGGAGTCTTTTACCACAATAATGGACCTATATATGGACATGTAGATACCTGATCTTAATACATTGATGGGGAAACTCTTAACACATGAGGAAAAGCTCAAAAAGAATGAAAATACTTCTAGAGGTTATCAATGTTTGACCCTTTACACAGATAAAAATAAGAGTAAAGATAAAGGCAAAGGTAAGAAGAATAAAGAAGAGCAAGTACCTCTCAAGGGAATTTCAAAGATAGAGGAGGAGGTACTAGAGGAAGGGGTAGAGGAGGAAAGCAAGTCAAGGGGAGACCATACATGTTTTCACCTTGCAACATTTATGGCTTAACCAATCGTATCATAGATAATCGCTTTCGGAACACAAAGATTCAGGGAGGAAGAGGCTTCCACAGAGAA
This sequence comes from Ceratopteris richardii, assembly GCA_020310875.1. Classification (NCBI taxonomy): domain Eukaryota; kingdom Viridiplantae; phylum Streptophyta; class Polypodiopsida; order Polypodiales; family Pteridaceae; genus Ceratopteris; species Ceratopteris richardii. The sequence goes on from CM035410.1 coordinate 25,927,106, forward strand.
GCCTCTACAAAAATTAATAGGAAGGTTCAATAATCGAGGAAACAACTACCATCACAATTACAACCAAGGCTACCACAACAACTATCAAGGAGTGTAGGAGAGACTACTACAACTATACAGATGATCAACACGATTCCCTATTACTCATGAATATGACAGTGAAGCAAGGTAAAGATGATGAGTACCTATTCCATATTGATTCTGGTTGCTCTAACAATGTAGCAGGCAATGTGACATTATTGTCTCTCTTTGAAAAACCGAAAGTAAATCATGAAGTTTTGACAGGTGATGACACTGGGAATGAATCTTCTAAGGTCGGTATTGTGTGTGCCAACAATAACCAAGAATCTAATCAGTGTTGGACACATTGTTGAGAAGGGTTTAGAGGTTAGATTTAGAAGGCATGGTGCATATGTGGAGGACCCTCAACAAAGCTTCAAGAGGATTTCAAAAGGTGTGAAATCTAGTAGAATGTTTACCTTTGAAGTTGAAGATACAAGAGATATTGCTCTCTTTAATAATAAGGAGCAAACCCTATGTGAATTGGAGATATGGCATTAGAGACTAGGACATAGAGGTGAAAGGACATTGAAAAAAATATGCAGGGATCAAAGTGTGCTTTCCATCCCAAATGTGTCCAAGCAACACATGATTTATAAATGTGGAGCATGCTAATTTGACAAGTGACATAGGCAACCACCAAGTGGGGTCATAGTAGAGAACCACCAATTTGAAGGGCAAGGTATTATGTTTCATTCATAAATGATTATAGTAGGTGGAAAATAATTCTTTTTATGAGTCATAAACATGGAGTCCTCACTTATTTCAAGACGAATTTGGCATTGGTTGAGAATCAAGCAAGTAAAAGTTTGAAGAGGCTGAGATCTAATGGAGATCATCCGTATTTCTCTTATGAGTTTGACTCTTTCTTACAAGATGGAGGCATAAAGAGAGAGACTAAAAAAAGGTACACTCTTGAATAGAATGGAGTGGAAAAGAGAAGAAATAGATCAATAGTAGAGTTTGCAACATCAATGTTGAATGAGAGAAAACTCCATAGTTATCTAGGCGAAGAGGTTGTTTCCACAACCACTTACCTAATCAATAGGCTTCCATACAAGTCACTGGATGGGATGACACCTTATCAGGCATGGAATGGATGGAGACCTTACTTAGATCATTGTAAGATCTTTGGGTGCTTTGCTTATGCACACATACCTTCATAGATCAGGGGAAAGCTTGATCCAAAAACTGAAAGATGCATATTTATTGCCTATGATCAGAATTAGAAAGGATATAGAATATATACTCCCACTAGAAAAGGATTTAAAAGTAGTAGGGATGTGGTATTTGACGAAAATAACTCTTGGTTTGATGATGGCTATAGGAAGATAAATTTACCTTCTAATTTGAAGAATGATTTTCCAAATTTGACCGAAGAAGAATCAAATATATCAGAGGATGTCAACTAAGAAGATGAAGAACAAATTGTTTTTTAAGAATTCAAAGCTTGGAAGTCCAAGAGCAAAGTAAATTTCAAAAGATTGAAACACATTTGAGAGTCATCCAATCAAGCACTTAGAAGATCTCGAAGGGAAAGAAAGAAACATCCAAGGTATGGATATGACACATGACTAGTCACCAAGCATTCTATATACATAGCTAAACACTTTATGTTAGAGGAACTATCTTCATTTGACCAAGCCAACAAGGATGAAGAGTGGAGATAAGGTATGTAGGAGGAAATTGAAGCCCTTCAAGAGAATAGCACTTGGGATTTGGTTCCCAAAACACCATTCATGAAAGGAATAGAATCCAAGTGGATTTACAAAGTGAAAAAGGATTAAGATGGCTCAATAAACAAGTATGAATCAAAGCTAGTAGCAAAGGGGTTTGCTCAAACCATGGAGTGGATTATGAGGAGACCTTCTCACCTTGTGCCAAGATGCACACTATCATATTTTTAGTGAGTATTGTTGTTTCAAATAATTTGAACTTGTACCAATTAGATGTTAAAAATGCATTCTTTAATGGGTGGATGTTTGAAGAGGTCTATGTGGTTCAACCACTAGGATATGAAGACAAAGACAATCCTGATTATGTACATAAATTTAGGAAGGCACTGTATGGTTTAAAGCAAGCTCCTAGAGCTTGGAACCTTAGGATGGTCACATACTTGCAGGAACAAGGTTTTGTTGCAAGGAATGCAGATTCTTCATTGTTCATTAAGAATACTATTTTAGATGTTATTTATCTATGTGATTATGTGAACGACATTATCATTATAGGAAATGATGCCAATGGCATCAAGAAGATTAAAATCCATATGAAGGGGGAGTTCAAGATCAATGATCTTGAATTTCTTACATATTTTCTTAGTTTAGAGATTGTTTATATAGATTCTGGTGTTTTCATTACTCAGAGAAATTACATCCATGATATACTAGTAAAGTTCAAAACGGAAAATGCAAAAACTATAGGCACACCCATATAGTTGAACCATAAACTTAGTGCTCATGGAGAGCTGCTTGAAGACATTACTGGTTATCAAAGTCTTCTTGGGACCCTCAATTATGCAACCCCAACAAGAGTAGATATATGCTATGGGCTGAGTACATTGAGTCGATTCATGCATATATTAGGGAAACCTCACATGGAAGCTGCCAAAGGGATCTTAAAGTACTTGGAAGGCACCATAAATGAAGGGATATTTTATCCATTTACAACTGACTTGGATATCAAGCTATACTGTGATGTCACATTGGGCTAGCTCAAAAGATGATACGAGTAGCACCTCTCGCTATTTATCTTTTGCATGATCTAAGTTGATTTCATGGTCATCAAAGAAACAACCAATTATGGCATTGTCATCAACTAAAGTTGAATATAGGGGCCTAGAAAATGCAACACAAGAGGTGATGTGGTTAACGCTACTCTAATCAGACCTTGGAGTACATACATACACTCTAATGATCTTTGGAGATAATACTGGATCACTACATTTGGCTGCTAATCCTATATATAATGCAAGGACTAAGCACATTGAAGTGCATTATCATTTTATGAGAGAGAAGCTACTTAGCAAGGACATACAATTGTCCTATGTATCAACAAACTTGCAATATGCAGATATTCTAACTAAATCTTTGGATGGAACTAAATTGAACAAGTTCAAGATTATGATTGGATTGCAGGAGATCAAAGAGAGTTCAAGCCCAAGCATGCTAGGCTTGAGGGGGAGCTCTTGGTGCAAATACTCGAATCATAAATGCTTGTTCACTTATCCTAAAGTTCATATGTGCATTCATGTGTTAACACATGAATGATCTCCTGTAAAAGATTAATTTTTTACTCCTTGTAAAAGTGCATATGTGGAATGGCTTCCAATTAGGAGTTCTTAGGAGAATATTTCCAAAAATTATTTGGTGCCGAATTATGGCCAATCAAGTCCTAAAACTTTGGAACACTTTTAGGTAAAGACTCAAATTCAAACTTCAATTTCGGCTCCAACAAAAAGGCTATAAAAGAGGACTATCTAGTGGCATGGATAGAGATGGATATAGCAGAGATTTTAGAGGAATTTTTGCTGCATATTTTGCTCACATTAGGGCTCATCAAATACACTCATAATGTGTGTTCATTCCTTGCCAATGTCAATGTAATGTATGTACATTAATACATATAGTTTTCTCACTTGCCATTCAGGGCTATATTTTTTATACCTCCTCTAGCCATAATCTTATTCTATATATTTAATATGTTATTTATCTTATTTTCCCTATGATATGGATATCTATAAAATAAATAAGGAAGATAGAATTCAAGTTGGCCCCACCGTTGAAGATATGACTAGCTCTCCTTGTAGTAAAAGAGAAATGATCAATATAAAGGGAAATATAAAAGAGAGATGGGAATTCTAGAATATTCAAGTATTTAAACCTTCTTCCACTGTCTTTAGAAGCAAACAAAAGTCTTTCCAAAGGCCCCATAGCACCACCACACCTTTTCGAATTTTCAACAAAGGAAACCTTTTGTTTATGCATATATCTTATATTCTTGGGTCCCAAACTCAAAAGAATGATGCATCAAAGTCCAAATTCGGTGGATTGGACCCCTTTCACGCATTTGGAGGAGAAAATATCATATTTTTGTAATAAAACTCCAAAATATCCAAGAAATATGTAAAAACATGCCAAATATCACATTGTCCTTAGTCTAGAATCTTGTAGATCTTTGTAAAGAATTCCTATTCCACCAATAAAGAATTCCTATTCCACCACAAATGTAAAATATCTAGAAGATTCATCTCAAAATAGCATCCCTAAATATCTCCCCATAAGGCCTATAAAAGGACCCCTTGGATGCCCTTCAAGGAAAAGAAGAGTTGTATGCAGATACACGTTGTGGGTGTAGTGGGCGCTCCAAACCTAGCAGAAGGAGTCTACCCTATGAATTTGTATTAAGAGAGCTATGCAAGCTCCTAATTTTATAGTCCCCCCATGCCTTTGTAACATTTTCTATTTCAATCTAGATCATTTCTGCAATTCCTCCATCTGCATTACCCTTAACCTTTGCTTATTCTATCCAATACACCCTCTCTTCTTCTCTTATTCCCTACTCCTTCCATCTTCCTTCCATTTTCTCCATCATTCCCAAACCCATTGAGGATTGGGGTACCACCTGGCTGCTCTTGTCATTAAGAATCTCTTTCTTCTGATTGTTTTGTGTTTTGTGTATTGGAAATAAGAGGGCGGTGTGGATGACCCTTGCCTTAAGAGTACCTGTGTTGATTGTTCATGTGTCGGTACTAAGAGGGCAACGTGGATCACCCCCACCCTAAGAGTGCCATTGTATTTGTGTGACAAGTCGGTGCGGACCACCCGTGCCGTGGTAGTGATGTGATCAAAGGCAAGTGAATGTTTTGGAGCTGACCGAGGAACAAGAGACCATGGATACGATGTCAATCAAGAGGACAAGGGTTCAAGATAGAGACTGATCTCAAGACAAAGATTCAAGCATGGGTACACAAACAAAGAAAGGGAGAGTTGTAGAAGGTGAAGCTAGTAAAAGAAAAAGAAGGATGAGGAGGAAGATCACGATGGAAGACTTTCCTCTAGGTAAGGGTATCAAACCTTATGACCTAATTGAGTATATATCCACACAAAAACCAAATATCACTTGGCCACAATTACTCCAATTATCTTCAAAAACTAGGAGGGAATGGTCCAACCTAGTAAGCACTAAGAGAGCTAAAAATATGAAATTTAACCGTATAAGAGCCAATGCATGTGATGATGTGGTACCCACAATGGATGCATATGTAAAAGGAAAACGGATTTCCAATGTGTATGTGGATGGCGGAGCATAGATGTGTGTCATGATAGAAAAAACAATCCATAGGTTAGGCTTGGACATGAGAGGACCATCTGCGTACCAAGCTAAAATGGAAAATAATAGTGTTATTAAATGCATTGGTGTGATCAAAAATTTAAGGGTTATAGTATGTGATATAGAGGTTGCTTTGGATATGTATGTAATTGCAACCAAAGGGGAGGGCTAGGCCATCATATTAGGACATCAATGGTTAATTGTAGTAAGAGCAGATCAGAAATGACGTTCTAGCCTTCTAGTTCTCAAACCAAATGATAGAACAAAGTCAATTACCTATGATTTGAAGGATCAAAAGAAGGAAGATGACAGGTATGAAACAACTGTAGATGAAGAGAGCTCATGCTATGATAGCGATCCTATTAGTGAAGAATCAACAACTGAAAATTATTCATCAACACTCGAAGTCATGGGTGTGATATTTCAAGGAAAGGAAGATGGAGGCAAAGAGGATGATCTAGAACAACCACAAAGTGAGAACTTCATGCCTGAAGCGGATCTCCAAAGGATGCTAGCAGAAGATCTCACCTAAGAGGAAAGAAGCACGTACATCAACATGCTCAAAGGGTACCCCAAATTGTTCATTAAAGTTTATAATGAGATAAAAGATGTAAGTGCTATTCAACATCATATTGAAATCAAGGCAAAAGCAAGGCCAGTGGTGCAAAAGCTCAGAAGGATCAGAACCCACTTCAATAAGAGGCTCTGTTAAATGAGGTAAAAGGTTGGCTTCATCTACCCTGTATCGAATTCTAAATGGGTGTCTCCAGTAGTAGTTACCCAAAAGAAGAATGGTAAATGGAGGGTGAGTGTAGACTATAAACCCTTGAATGCAGCAACCAAGAGAGATCATTTCCCACTACCCTTCCAAGATGAAATTCTACATGAAGTGGTAGGTCATGAGAGGTACACTATATGTGATGGATACTCAAGTTACTTTCAAATTTGGATAGCTGTGGAGGACCAAACAAAGACCACATTCATCATGCCATGGGGATGCTTTGCTTATCGGGTAATGCCTTTTGGCCTAACCAATGCACTTGCAACATTTCAAAGGTTTATGAACTATGTTTTTCAATCATTCTTTGGATCATCAATAATGGTGTACATGGATGACTTTTCCATTTATAGCACTAGATCTATGCATTGCCAAATGTGGAAGAAGGCTTAAAAAGATTGCATGAGCTTAGAGGTCAATTGAATCTTGATAAGTTTCATATTGCCAAGAAAGAAGTAGTTCTCCTTGGACATCTCATATTAGAAAAGAGGATTCAAGTTGATCCATTCAAAGTGGAAGCCTTATTGGCTCTACCTCCACCAACAACAACAAAGCAGACCCTCACTTTTGTACAAAAGGTACACTTCATATCACGATTCATCCACCTTCTGTATGAAATCATATCCCCGTTACAAAAGCTTGCACAAGATAGTGTCTTCGCATGGGAGGATATCCATAATGAATGTTTTAAAGAAATCAAAAGAGTACTCAGCACTCTACCCACATTGATGTCTCCAAATATGGGAGAGACTTTCTATGTATGTCCAAGTGCAAGTGAAGAAGCAATCGGAGTAGTCTTACTCCAGAAGGATACAAAGAAATCTCGCATGCATCCTATTTACTTTGCTAGCAAGGTAATGAAAGAAAATAAGAAGAGATACACAGATGCAGAGAAACTCATGTATGCACTTATGTTTTGAGTAAGGAAGTTTCGGTCTTACCTTCTTGCTAGGCCTTTCATTGTTCTTACAATAGATCATGCATTCTCATATGTGGTACAACATATGAGTATCTCATCTAGAATAGCTAAGTGGGTTCTTGAACTTCAAGAATACAACTATACTTTTGTAGTAGAGGAAAGCACAAGAGCCAGTCTTGCAGACATACTCACCTACAGGAAGTGGGAGAGGAGAATATCCAATGACAAGGATAGGGGAGCAACCTTGCATGAAGAAGATATTGAAGATGCACATATTGTAAGTTTTGATGGTGCATATAAGAAGCAGGTCGAGAGAGCAATAGGAGGATTTCTAATATACAACCAAAACAAATAGCTCACCTTCAAGAAAGGTATAGCTCTTCCTAATGCTCATTAAAATAATGAAGTTGAAAGCCTTGCATGAATGTGTTCAACATGGTATCAAAAGGTTGATTATAAAAGGAGACTCAATGTTGATAATTAAGCAATTGCAAAATGTTTTGTGTTGCAAAAGTCAAAATTTATTTCAATGGCTAACAAAGGTAAGAGTGTTATTGAAGGGATTTGATAACACTCGAATATGTCATCTACCAAGGAGCAAAAATAAGGAAGCAGATGTATTAGAAAAAGAGCAATTTGATGGTTTCATAGCATCCATGAAGCTGGGAGACAACAGATTTGTACGGAAAGAAGGATTAGAAGATATCACTGAGTTTCTTGAGACCGAAGAACCACCCAAGCACCTAAACAAGGCACAAAGGCATAGATTAGCAAAGAAGGCTCTACACTACCAACTCATAGGAGATAATATCTTTGAGAAAGGTAAGGACCTTATCCTCAGAAGAGTTCCCTCATCAGATGAAATAAAGAGCATTCTAGAATCATGTCATGATCACCCATGTGGAGGACACTTCTCACATGAGATAACAATAACGAAGGTACTCCAAACAAGGTATACATGGCCGATGCTTCATAAGGATGTTCAATATTGGTGTAAAGCATGTAATAAATATCAAATTATAGATAATAAGCAGCTTATGTAAGAACCAAGGACACCAATCATATCTTATGGGCCATTTGAGAAATAGGGAATCGATGCAATTGGACCCCTACCAAGGACAAGCTCAGGAAAGGAATACATCATTGTGGCAGTGGAATACATGACTAGATGGGTAGAACTAGCTAGCACAAAAAGGAGAACAACATAGGATATTGGGAAGTTCATTTATGATTTTATATGTTGTCGACTTGGAATACCTTTAGAGATAGTGTGTGATCATGGTCCAGGTTTTAGATCAGATGTTCTAAATGATCTATTGAGTAGATTAAACATAAGGCATCGATACTCCACGCTGTATTATCCTCAATGTAATGGTGTTGTTGAAAAGATCAATCGAATTATTTGTAAAATCATTAGTAAGCAGGTAAAGAAGCATTCTAAGGAATGGGATAAACACCTCATCATAGCTTTGTGGGCATATCGCACATCGTACAAGGCATCATTAGGATTCACCCCATTTCAGTTGGTATATGGACAAGAAGCCTTGTTGCCAATAGAAGTAGAAATTCAAAGTCTTAGAGTACTACTAAAGGAAAGCAGAAAGAGTGAGCGAGAGGTTATATAGAAGAGGCTTATAGATCTACAAGAGCTGAGTATGAAAAGGCACCTTGCAGTTGAGCATTACATGAACCAAGCGGAGAAGAGGAGACAGGAATTCAATAGACAACTAAAGGATAAAGGGTTAACAAAAGGAACTCTTGTTCTAAGATATGATAACCGCTTTTTTAATAGGCATGACACAAAGTTCCAACCAGGATGGGAGGGACCATTTTTTACCAAGACAAAGTTCAAGAATGGAAGCTACCAACTTATGGATCTATCAAGCAAAGTGCACAAGACCAAGGTCAATGGATGGAGGTTGAAGAATTATTGGCAAAGGATAGAAGACATTGATGATCAGCAAGAGCAATCAAAGAAGAAGGAAATATCCATGGTGATATAGGAAGTTGATCCATCCTAGGACATCAACAAACTATTCGAAAGCTAGAGACATGAATGCCTCTAGCCTTAGGGGAAGGTTAAGTATGAGGGCTATATCTTTGATACCTTCTCTAGCCATAACCTTATTCTATATATGTAATATGTTATTTATCTTATTTCCCTATGATATGGATATCTATAAAATAAATAAGGAAGATAGAAGTCAAGTGGGCCCCACTACTGAAGGTATGACTAGCTCTCCTTGCAGTAAATAATAAATGATCAATATAAAGGGAAATACAAAAGGGAGATGGGAAGCCTAAAATATTCAAGTATTTAAACCTTGTCCCACTCTCTTTAGAAGGAAACAAAAGTCTTTCCAAAGGCCCCATAGCCCCACCACACCTTTTTGAATTTTCAACAAAGGAAACCTTTTGTTTATGCATATATCTTATATTCTTGGGCCCCAAACTCAAAAGAATGATGCATCAAAGTCAAAATTTGGTGGATTGGACCCCTTTCACGCATTTGGAGGAGAAAATATCATATTTTTGTAATAAACTCCAAAATATCCAAGAAATATGTAAAAAGAGGCTAAATACCACATTGTCCTCAGTCTAGAATGTTCTAGATCTTTCTAAACAATTCCTATTTCACCACAAATGTAAACTATCTAGAAGATTCATCTCAAAAAATCATCCCTAAATATCTCCCGATAAGGCCTATAAAAGGACCCCTTGTGTGCCCTCCAAGAACAAGAAGAGTTGTATTCAGGTACACGTTGTGGGTGTAGTGGGTGCTCCAAACCTAGGAGAAGGAGTCTACCCTATGTCCCTGTATCGAGAGAGCTATTCAAGCTCCTAATTTGTAAGTTCCTCCATGTCTTTGTAGCATTTTCTATTTCAATCAAGATCATTTCTCCAATTCGTGCATCTCCATTACCCTTAACCTTTGCTTATTCTACCCAATACACCCTCTCTTCTTCTCTTATTCCCTACTCCTTCCATCTTCCTTCCATTTTCTCCATCATTCCCAAACCCATTGAGGATTGTGGTGCCCCTTGGCTCCTCTTGTCATTAAGATTCTCTTTCTTGTGATTGTTTTGTGTTTTGTGTATTTGTACTAAGAGGGCGGTGTGGATAACCCCTGCCTTAAGAGTACCTGTGTTGATTGTTCGTGTGTTGGTACTAAGAGGGTGGCATGGATCACCCCCACCCTAAGAGTGCCATTGTATTTGTGTGACAAGGCGGAGCGGACCACCCCTGCCTTGGTAGTGATGTGTGTGTTTTTCATATGAGTGATTTTGTAGGAGCCTGGTGTCCCTCATCTTCAATTCCATTCTCTGTTTATGAGCTGAGCATCGAGGAAGTAATAAAGGCCATTTCTTTAATACCCCTCTCACCATGTCTTCTACTTTGTCATATACTACTGAGAAAATTGAACTTCTCTAATCCATTTCTAAGCATGTACTTGATCATTTGTAGTGATTGAAGTTGGTATAGACTTATTAGATAGTCTACTTATATGCTGCAAAGGTTCACTTTAATTTCCTCAACCATTTTCGAGTTATGTGCAAAATGTTTGACTCTCATTTGCATATTGCTCATTCGTGAAAATGTCAGAATAGACATCTAATTTGCTAAGCATCATTTTCTGAGCATAATTGATCATCTCAAGTGAAATAACTTATGGAGGCTAGCTATCATAGTCAATTATATATTCCCAAAGGGATTTTTTCCAATTGCTACAAGGAAAGGAGCATTGTTAATTTCCCTCAGTAGGTGTGGAGAGGGAAAAAAGCAAGTTTTGATATGTAGTGAAAATTACAAGTTATCTATTTTGATCCAATGATTTTAGGATCATCTCAACTTATACTTTATACTTCTCAACTTATTTTTGGCTAGTGTGAAGGAGGAATTTGTAGCACCATCTTATCTTTGGAAGTTATCCACTATCTCCTCCAACAAATACTTAGCTATGATTCCAATGGTGGAGTATATCCACTCCTATTTGTAGAAAAATATTAATGGGCCCTTCCTAGTACGAAATTGTTTCGCATCACCTTCCACCATAACTTGCATTTCTGTTTGGACAAGATGAATCAACATGTCAAAATCTAGGCACTAGCAATAAAAGCACTAAGCTTTCCAACAAGCCATAGATCACACACATTATCCAAACATGTCAGCTATGTGAAACTTCATTATCAAGAGAGACTAGAAACTATCCAAATAGCAAACTTGCACCTATGTATAATCTTCACACACATCCACTTAGAAATATGCAGAGATCATACTAGTGAGCTTTTCCAACACAATTTACTCAATGATCATCTTGAGACTTAGATTATATTGAGAATAAAACATACAAGAATAGTAACAAGATAAACTATCTTGCTCATGAAACAAGCACCTCGACAATGAGATATAGATGAGGAAAGATTTCTGCCTAGGAGAAAGTTTTCTGGTTGTGTAGAAAAACATAATTCTATGTTAGGGTACATTTTTCATTTGGTTGGAGGTGTTATCTCTTGGAGATCTCGTCTTCAAGAATGTATAGTTGTTTCCACCACAGAAGTAGAGTATGTTGCATCAAGTGAGGTAGGGAAGGAGTCATTGTGGCTTTCTCCTCTTGGGTTTGATATAGTTTTACCTCAGCATGTACCTTATTTGCTTAGTGACAATCAAAGTGCCATTGCTTTGGCTAAGAATCCGGTCTATCATGCAAAGACCAAGCACATTGAGGTGAGGTATCACTTCATTAGAGATTGCTTAGCCCTGAGCACATTATTCTTGAGACCATTCACACTTGAGATAATGTTGCAAATGCTTTGACTAAAGCTCTACCATAGGATGGCTTTTGAAACTTTTGTCACTTGATGGGGATTACTTGATTGATGATCTTACACAGTCACTTGTATACTATGTAATATGTCCATCCAGTGGGAGGTATAGTTTGTATACTTACACTCAGGTTTTCTTTATCATTCTTTATTTTTCTCCTATAGTTACTTTGACCATATTGGCCTTTATTGGGAGATTGTTACCGTTAGTGTCCATGTGAAAGGGCAAAATGGCCACCGGATACTTCTTTGTATATGTTCTTTAATAAAACATATAGTGTCCTAGTTAGCCACAGACTATAAATTTGATTGCATTTGTAAGACCTAAGAAGTTTGTCTTTGCGCTCCATGTGTACTGTGTTTTCTCAACGTATTTTGTCACCTTTGTGTGAAGTGATGTGTGCGGCCCTAAGAGCTCAGTTTTCTACTCTAAGGATATCTTCTTTTAAAAATAAAGAAGTAAGCTCGTATATATTTTTGCAAAAAGGATTTTCTTCAAGTAGAAGGAAAATACAAAAATGAAAAATAGAAGCATTTACTTCAGCAAGTAGTGGAGGCCAAAAGAGAATCATTCAAAAGAGAATCAAATCCAAAAACTGAATTGTAATAGGAGTGGCTGTCCAAAGTAGTGGAGAAATGATGGAGAAGAGCTCTTAAACTCATCATCATAGTTTTTGGTCACTTGGCTATAAAAGAGGCAAGGGAGGAAACTCAAGGAGAGAGGAAAATGGCATGGAAGTCCCCTTGTAGCTAGTTTATTTGGTTTGAGTCATTTTGTTTAGTTCACTCTCATAGAGTATGTCCAGCCGCACACCAAATTCTAGGTAGTCTACGTGTGAGAGTCATATCTCTCAATATATGTATCCAATTTTAGTGTTTAAACATTTGTTAGAAATCGTATCTCGAGTACTTCCTCTGTCTATAGCAGTTTTATAAATTTCTTTATGGTCTGTGAGTTAATGAGGTTTTAGTGAAGTCCAATTTTTAGCCTAACTAAGTGGACAGGTAGCCTGATTTGTATCAAAGAGTTGCCAACCCAAATCTACTCCAAATTGAGTGTTTGATAGTTCATTTTAAAGCTATAGGTGTCTAGTTTGAGTGACCAAAGTTTCAAGTTCATTGCATTTTTAAGATGGTACCAATTTTCATTTGAAGGTTTTGCTGGTGGCAAGAGTCTTGATCCTAAGAAGGTCTTCTACACTTTCCGCTGCAATTAGGAGAGGAATTCTCCAGCAATTGGTATCAGAGCTTTGGATTTTGAAGAGGCAAAGCATTGGATCTAAAGTGAAGCAAAAGAGAAGCTACAAATCAAGGGGGAGCTTCATAAAGTTAAGGAAGAGCACCACACAATACTTGAGGTAAACTTCAATCTTGGAAGTTTTCAATGGCTGATTTAGGACAACAAGTTGAGAAGTTAGACAAAGATAATTTTCAGTCTTGGAGGTATAGAATGATAAATTACCTTCAAGGTAAAGGTTTATGGGGTCTAGTTAGTGGAGATGATCCACAACCGGTGGACCTTGAAGATCCCAACATTACTCTGGCACAAAGGAGACAATTTGCTGATTGGGAAGAGAGCAATCGAAGGGTGATGTTCCTCATCTCACAAGTTATTTCTAACACTATGATTGGTCATGTGCAAAGCTTAGAAACAGCCAAGGAAGTTTGGGAAGCATTGGAGAAGTTGTATGCTACCTCAACAAGGTCTCAGAGGATGCAACTCAAGAACGAGCTCAACAACATGAAGAAAAGCTCAAACCAAAGCATTAGTGAGTATACATTGAGGATCAAGGAGCTTCGAGATCAGCTAGCATCAGTTGGATGCAAGTTAGAAGAGGAAGACATCGTCCAAACAGCCCTCAATGGCTTGAGGAGTGAAGAAAAGTGGAAGCCCCTCATCACAAACATTCTTTATAGAGATCCTCTACCAACATTCGACAAGATTATACCAAATCTTATGGCTAAAGAGGTAGCTCAACAAGGAGAAGGCAACAAAGGTAAGGACAGCCATAGTCAAATGTTATATGCAGGAAGAGGTAGAGGAAGGAACTCAAGAGGAGGCTCGAGAGGAAGAGGAAGAAGCTACAACAACACAAATCTCAGCCAACACAACTCGGAGGACAACAAGGACAACTCAAATGACAACACACATGGAAGAGGTCGAGGAAGAAATAGAGTAAGAGGTCAAGGTTCATATAATCCTCACAAAGGTATAACATGTTATCATTGTGGTAAACTAGGACATTATGCAAATGATTGTTGGCAAAGAATGGAAGGCTGAATGGAGGCAACCAAAGGAGCCAAAATTATTATGTGAGTACATCAAGTGAAGGATACAAGCAAACCATGCTTGCCATGAAGCATGACTACAACAACTCAAGAAGTGATGATAAAAAATGGTTCATAGATTCAGGTTGCAGCAACCATATGACATGCCAAGGAGATTTATTCACAAAGCTACAAGCTCTAAGTGGAAAAGGATGTGTGGAGACCGGTGATGAAACTCAACATGCAATTGAGCATGTTGGAGATATCAAGCTTGGAGAATAAGAAGGTATTGGCTGATGTTCTTCATGTTCCTACTATTGCAAAGAATTTGATTTCAGTAGGACAAATGGTAGAGAAAGGATATCATGTTATCTTCAATGAAAAAGGCTGCTTTATAAAGAATCCAAAAGAAGGATTCAAGGTCATTGCTCAAGGAAGGAAAGAAGGTAGGATGTTCACCTTGAACATTCAACAACCACATGGAAAGGTGATGTATATTCAATTTGGAAGCAAGAGGATTGCTGAAATTGATTTATGGCACAAAAGTTTTGGACATATCAACATTCCCAAGCTCAAGGACATGAGCAACCATGAAGTGGTAAGAGGTCTTCAAAGATTCAATGATGTTGGACTACATGAGTTTTATGAAGCATGCCAACTAGGAAAGCAAACTCGACAACCATTCAAGAAGAGCAACTATGTGGCAAGGAATGTCCTCGACTTGATACACACGGATGTATGGGGACCATCACAACAACCATCAGTGGCTGATAATAGATATTTTGTCACTTTTATTGAT
>CM035410.1:25977242-26022242 GCA_020310875.1 Ceratopteris richardii
CCACATTGTACTAGGCTAGTAATGAGGCTCGTGATGCTTACCTCCGAAAACAATTAGAGAGTGAGCATATGAATGAAGGTGATTCTATGGAAATGTTTCTAACAAAGATAAAGGATTTGAAGGAACATTTGATTTTTGTTGATCAAGTCCTTCCTGATAGTTCACTTGTGGAGACTATTCGGAATGGACTTTTCTGACTCATATCAAAGTTTTGCTTCTACTCTTCGTTTGATGATGAAAGGCTATCCAAATGCCTTAACATTGGAAGAGTTAGTTTTGTTCTATTGCACGAACATCATTCTAGGCAGAATAGGTCTATTATGCATGTTGCAAATCAATCTTTCCTAGTTAGTCAGAAGGGAAAATGTAAATGAAGCTCTTCTACTAGTAAGCAAAATCTGCTAATTTTGCACAATTAAAGAAGGATGATAGAGACAACAAGAACATAGAAAAACAGAAATTGTTTTGCAAGTACTTTAAAGCAAATGATCATGTCATATAAGAATTGTCCAAATTGGGTGCAAAAGAGGCAAAGAAAAAAAAAGCTTTAATGGTTGTTGGAGAGGCCTCTATAGCAAAAATAGAGTTCGCTTCTCTAGTGTAGAATGAAGAATGGGTGTTACTACTATTTGCAATCACTACAACATATCGAGGGTATACCAAGACTTCTACCGAGGAAAATGAACGGCGCAATTTTGCCCCACGTCGGTCTAAGGGTCGCTATAGGCGTCGGAACCAAAGCGCTCGTATAAGCCTCGGTATAAGCCTCGTATAAGCCTCGGTATAAGCATTGATATAAGCGTCGGTATAAGCGTCGGTATAAGCGTCGGTATAAGCGTGGGTATAAGCGACGGTATGCCCGTGGGAAAAATAGTCAGTTTAAGCATCGGTATCTGCCTGGGGATACCGATGCTTATACCGTCGCCTATACCGATGACCATATCTGCAAAATGTTTTTTGGCAGAGTATGTTGTCTCTTGCTACAGCAACATTCCCATGTTGTTGTGTAGCAAAAGACAATACACTCTGCTCAAGAAAAACCTGAGTACATGTGATATGTATGACAGGCAATAGAAACATGACTTGATAAAGCAAAGCATACTGTCAAATACAAAAGACATGGGAGAAATCAATCATGAACCATGTACAAAGAAATGAGACACATGACATGATATTTATAAACAACACTAGAACACATGTATATGTGTGTATGCCTATGTATATACATGTGTATGTGTATATCTGTTATGTGTGTATATTTCTATGAATTTCTTAAAACCCTAGAACCCTAATCGTAATGACCTAGACCTAAAACATGTGTATGTGTGTATGTTTGTGTATATATATGTGTATGTGAATATATTATATATATATAATATTATATATATATATATAATATATATATATATATATATATATATATATATATATATATATATATATATTATATATATATATATATATATGTGTGTGTGTGTGTGTGTGTGTGTGTGTGTGCGTGTGTGTTTGTGTGTGGTTATGCATATGTGTACCTATGTAAAAACCCTAAAACCCTAATCCTGAAGACCTAAACCTAAAACATGTGTATGTGTATGCATAAGTGTATATAAGTAAAAGCCAAAAACCCTAATCTTAAAACCCTAACCCTAAAACATGCATATGTGTGTATGTATATGTCACATGTGTGTATGTATGTATGCATGTGTGTATATATCGATGCGTGTGTGTATGTATGTATGTATGTATGTGTATGTGTCTTTGTGTGTGTGTGTATGTGTATGTGTGTGTGTATGTGTATATGTATTATGTTTTTATATGTATATATGTGTGTATGCACGTGTGTATATATGTTAAAGCACAAAACCCTAACCCTAAAACATGCATATGTATATATGTATATATGATGTGTGTGTATGTGTATGTATGTATGCATGTGTACATGTGTGCATGTGTGTATGTATTATGTGTGTATATGTGTAAACATCAAAAACCCTAATCCTAAAACTCTAACCCTAAACATGTATATATGTGTGTGTATGTATGCATATACATATGCATATGTGTATGAAATATGTATGCATGTGTGTATGTATCTCTATATCTCTCTCTTTCTATCTATCTATATATCTCTCTCTCTCTCTCTTTCATCTCTCTCTCCCTCTCTCTCTCTTATTATCTCTCTTTTATCTCTTTCTCTCTCTCTCTCTCTCTTTCATCTCTCTCTCTCTCTATCTCTCTCTCTTTCATCTCTCTCTCTCTCTCTCTCTCTCTCTCTCTCTCTCTCTCTCTCTCTCTCTCTCTCTCTCTCTCTTCATCTCTCTCTCTCTCATTCTCTTCTCTCCCTCTCTCTCCCTCTCTCTCCCTCTCTCTCTCTCCCTCTCTTTTTCTCTCTCTCTCTCTCATTCTCTCTCGCTTTCATCTCTCTCTCTCTCTCTCTCATCTCTCGCTCTCTCTCTCTCTCTCTCTCTCTCTCTTCTTTCATCTCTCTCTCTCTCTCTCTGTCTCTTTCATCTCTCTCTCTCTCTCTCTCTCTCTCTCTCTCTCTCTCTATCTCTCTCTCTCTCTCTCTCTCTCTCTCTCTCGCTCTCTCTCTCTCTCATTCTCTCTCTCCTATCTGTCCCTCTCTCTCCCTCACTCTCTCTCTCTTCCTATTTTTTTTCTCTCTCTCTCTCTCATTGTCTCTCTCTTTCATCACTCTCTCTCTCTCTCTCTCTCTCTCTCTCTCTCTCTCTCTCTCTCTCTCTCTGTCTCTCTCTCTCTCTCTATTTATAAAAGAACAAAACAATCACTCACATGGATGTAATTCTTATCGCTCTCTTCAAAGCCCAATTGATGTCCTCTCTTGTCAAATTCCAAAGAATGGATGCCAAAAAGCTTTTGCAAACAAAAGAAAAGAGAAATTAAAAAAGACATATGTAAAGCCAAAAACCCTAATCCTAAAACCCTAAGCGTAAAACATGCATATGTGTGTATGTATATATGATGTTTATGTATGTGTATGTATCTATGCATGTGTATATGTGTGCATGTGTGTGTGTATTATGTGCATATATGTGTAAAAGTCAAAGCCCAATGGATGTCGTGTCTTGTCGAATTCTAAAGAATCGATGTGAAAAACCTCCTGCAAAACAAAAGAAAAAAGAAATTAAAAAGAGAAGACATAGAGAAAGAGAGACAGTAAAAGAGTACACACATCATTTACCAAGATGTGTGAGA
The DNA here is from genome assembly GCA_020310875.1 of Ceratopteris richardii. Lineage (NCBI taxonomy): Eukaryota > Viridiplantae > Streptophyta > Polypodiopsida > Polypodiales > Pteridaceae > Ceratopteris > Ceratopteris richardii. Next base: position 25,980,459 of record CM035410.1, read on the forward strand.
AGAGATGTGTGTAGGGAGAGAGAGAGAGAGAAATAGAGAGAGAGAGAAAGAGAAAGAGATGTGTGTGTAGGGGGAGAGAGAGACAAAGAGATGTGTGTATGCATGTGTATATGTGTGCATATGTGTATGTATTATGTGTGTATATGTGAAAAAGTCAAAAACCATAATCCTAAAACCCTAACCCTAAAACATGTATATGTGTGTATGTGTGTATGTATATGTGGTGTGTGTGTATGTGTATGTTCATGTATGCATGTGTGTGTATACATATGTGAATGTATATATATGTGCATGTGTATGTAATATCATGTGTGTATGTATGTGTGTGTGTACATGCATATGTGTGTGTATGTATGTATGCATATGCATGTGTGTATGCACATATGTGCATGTATACATATGTGAGTGGTATTTATATGTGTGTGTGTATGTAATATGCATGTGTGTATGTATGTATGTGTGTGTACAATCAAATATTTGTGTATGTATCTCTCTCTTTCTTCATCTCTCTCTCTCTATCTCACTCTATATCAATTGAAAACAACAATCACTTCCATGTAATTGTTTGGAGTGTTGTCGCGAAATTCCACTTAATGTTTTCCTTTGTCGAATTCCAAAGAACTGATGCCAAAAATCTCCTGCAAAACAAGAGAAAAGAGAAATTCATAAGCCCTAATCCTAAAACCCTAACCCTAAAACATGTATATGTGTGTATGTATATGTGATGTGTGTGTATGTTGCATGTATGCATGTGTGTGTATACATATGTGAGTGTGTATGCATATGTGAGTGTGTATATATATGTGTGTATGTAATATGCATGTGTGTATGTATGTGTGTGTTTGTACATGCATATGTGTGTATATATGTATGCATATGCATGTGTGTATGCATATATGTGTGTGTGTACATATGTGAGTGTGTATGTAATGCATGTGTTAATGTATATGTGTGTGTACATGCAAATATTTTGTATGTATGTATGTATGCATATGCATGTGTGTATGTATACATGTGTGTGTGTACATGTGTATACATGTATGTATGTATGTGAGTATGAGAATGAATATGTGTGTGTATTTATATGCGTGTGTGTATCTAATATGCATGTGTGTATGTAATATGCATGTTTGTATGTAATATGCATGTTTGTATGTAATATGCATGTATGTGTATATGTGTGTATGCATGTGAGTATGTAATATGTATGTGTATGTATATGCATGTGTGTATGTAATATGTATGTGAGTGTGTATGTAATATGCATGTGTGTATGTAATATGTATGTGAGTTTCTGTATGCATATGTGTGTATATGTATGTATGCATTTGTCTCTCTATCTCATTCTCTTTCTATTTCATCTCCCTATCTCTTTCATCTATCTCTCTTTCACTCTCTCTATCTTTCTCTTTCATCTCTCTCTCCTTCCCTCTCTCTCTCTATCTATCTCTTTATGTTTCTCTAGATCTCTCTCTTTCTTTCATCTCTGTCTCTCCATCTCACTCTATATCAATCAAAAACAAAACAATCATTGACATCGATGTAATTGTTTGGAGCGTTGTCCTCAAGGTCCACTTAATGTTTCCCTTCGTTGAATTCCATAGATTTGATGCCAAAAAGCTCCTGCAAAACAGAAGAGAAGAGAAATTAGAAAAGGGAAAACACAAAGAAAGAGAAAGGGTGCTACAGTATGTGCAATTCAAACAAAAATTTCAGATCTAGAGAAACAAATGTAGAGAAAGAGAGAGAGAGACAAAGAGATAGAGAGAAAGAGAGAAAAGTGAGAAAGAGAGAGATGTGTGTACACAATACGCGTAGACTGTAGTTCGCGTGTGCAAACTCGACAGTAGAAAATTTTGGTTCAAAATGCAAGCAAATGTCAAATTTTTGCTCTCGGGGCCCGGTTAAACGTTGCCTCGGTATAAGCGTCGGTATGAGCGTCAGTATAAGCGCCGGTATAAGCGTCGGTATAAGCGTCGGTAATTTACTGTAACTTACCGACGCCTATACCGGCGCTCATACCGATGCCTGTATACCAATGATTAAATGACCGTCGGTATTGCATCCATGGTTTTTCAAGCATTTTCAAGAGTCATACCGACGCCGAGGCAAGACCATCAGTATGGGCAACGTCGATATGCCCCTGATATGTTGTAGTGAGTTTTGAACCATCTTCTCCTCAACAATGTATGTCTGTAGTAGACTTAGATTTTTGGTACTTTGAGAGTGGGGAAATCAAACATATTACCTCGTAGCATAGTTTTTTCACTTCATTTGAGCTTGCCCCTACAAGGAATACTGTCACATGTGCCAACAACTCTTCTTATCTAGTCATGGGGGTTGGTAAGTTCATTGTGACTTATGCTGATGGTAGTTCATTCACTTTGTCGGATGCTTTATTTTGCCAGGGATCAAGAAGAATCTGTTATCAATTTCTACATTATTGGCTTGCTTGTCAAATTTGTTGATGAAAGATGTACAATTCATTATCTATCAAATGGCAATATTATTATTGCTTCTAGCAATTTATGTGATGGGATGTATAAGCTCATAAATTGTGAAGAATCTATGAATGATTCAGCATGTGTAGTACATGATTCTTAGGCTATGTTAGATGCAAAGCTTTGGCATGCATGCTTTGCTCATCTGAATTTTGCTAGTTTGCTGCAAAAATCTGAAATGGTGTTCTCTTTGCCCGAAATTGAGGCACCTTGTAAACATTTGTGATGGTTGTATTTTGTGCAAAATCCAGCATTTCTTGTTTCCAAAAGATGGTCCAATTCGAGTCACCTACAAATTGTATCTCGTTCATAGTGATGTCTATGGTCCTATGTAGACACCCTCTTTTGGAAACTATCTTTACTTCTTGAATTTCATTGATGATATTTCCAAGAATGCATGGGTGCATCCATTGAAAGCAAAGTTTGAGGTGTTGATGTGCTTCAAATAGTTTTTGGTTTTGGCTGAAAGTATGTCAGGATGTAAAATGGGATCCCTCCATTATTATTGAGGTGGAATATATGTCTTCTAATTTTAATGCATTGTTGGTTGAAAGTGGGATAAAACATCAATGTATAGTGCCGTATAAACCTCAATAGAATGATGTTTTTGAATAGCAAAACACGTCACTCATGGATATGGCAAGGTGTATAGTCAAGAGTTAGGCTTTTCCAAATAGTTTTTGGCTTTAGGTTATTATGTGTGCAACATATGTACTTAAAAGGTGTCCGACTATAGCATTGTAGTCAAACACTCCATATGAGGCTTGGCATGGTCGCAAGACATCTATTGCTCATCTGTGTGTTAAACAAAAAGATTAGTTCGATGAAATTGCCAACTCTACCACTCAATTCTACCTAGTAGATAATGTTAGCTTTATCGTATTACACTACGAAAGTGCAAAGAATCTCTTGCTTCATGTTGAAGTCATCATGGCCACCTGTAATAGGCCTCTCGATAGTGAAATAATTCATTTTGAACTTTAGAAATCACATTGTAGGTATAGGGTTTAGAATGAATAATTAGATCATTTAATGCATGCAAGCAAAATTCAGGGATTATAGGTTTTATATTCTCTCTCTAAACTTTATCCGTATCATGAAAGGTTCAATGGTAATCAAAAGTGTTAGGTCTTCTCCATTATGACATTGAAGCAAAGTGTTAAGAGTAAGTGAGTCATAAAAAACAAAAACAAAAACATTCAATTCACATATCAATATTCTATGAATAGTTTCTTAATGAAATGGACATGCAGAAACATTGCGAAGAGGTAAAAAACTATGGCTAGAGTCAATAATGTATCATCTAAAAAAGACTAGGGCTGCAAGAAACTCCAAGCAAAGAAATAACAATGATCAAGATCTCGTTTGCATAGTGATTTCCTTGAGCAAAATAGTACTAGAGAAATATCCACATAGGCCTTCTAATTAATCCAAGTGCAAGTAAAAAGAAACTCTCTTCCTTGTTGCTTAGAGGAGTATTTGAGCTTGATTGCCTTGAGTGGATGCAAGAGGATTCTCCAAGTTACGCTACACATGATGCAAGGCATGCCACACATGCTTACATTAACAAATTCCTCAAAGGCACATATAATCATTAAGAAGATTTAAAGCATCCTTACACGCACATGAAAACCCTAGCTAATATTTACACACAGCATGTCCATCTCCAACTACAAATGGATATATGTGAAGAATAAATGACACCTTCATTCTATTCCAAATAGAGACCAAAACTATCATCAACTTAAAGAGGCAATGACAACTGCAATGAGAAGTATAAACAATGGTGCATTTTCTCATATAAAAACATAAGGATGAGTAATAAGAAAGTTCACACTAAGTAGCAAAAGAATTGGGATCAAACACAATTGTAGCATGGGGTGGAAAGGTGAATTAGAGGGGAGCACTCGCCCCTTCCAATGTATGCCAAGAGTGGCCTTACAATACCACATTGAGGAACCTCTTTTCCAATAGCCTTACACCACTATGGAAAAAGCTTTTGACATCTTAAACTTGATGAAGATCCTCATGTTTGATACTAGAGGTTTGAAATCCTCAAGCTTTTGAAGTACGTCATCCATCATCAAGCTTTTGGATAGATCATAGAATTCAAAAATCTATGATCGAAAGAATGGAGGCTCCAAAGATAAAGGATTTAAGTAACCTTAATGAATAAAAATTCTTAAAGAATATCTTAGCTCCTCCTGCCTAAGAGCCAAGCATGATGGCTCCAAAACGTGTGTCCAAGCTTTCACACGTTGCCAACACTTGGAAACCTACCAAATCATGTGTGTGTGCAAATCATGTGTATAAAAAAAGAGGTCCATAACATTAGAAAGTGTGTGCAATGATTATAACGGAGCTAATTAAGACACAATAGTTAAGTTATTATTTTGAATTAAATTCTTTAGTGCAAGTTCTCAACATGTTGGAGAATTAGTGTATACACGAAAGCTTGCAGATGAAGTGAAAATCCAAGTAGATTCACTGTGACGATGAAACTTGAAATCATGAGTGAGCATAAGAACATCTTGTTATAATTGCAAATGAAAGATCTTGAACTTGAATCAATGAAAATCTGACCCTAAATACATGAATTTAAGAGCATTCCCCATAGTTTCCCCTTCATATGCCCTACATGTAATCCTATTCTCAAAGTGCATCATGCCTTTGTAGCCTTGTTCACGGGTTTTGGACACCATCCCCCTCAAGCGAAACGAAAAACATAAGAAAAGGGGAAAGTTATTAGAACATGATGCCCAATATAACCATAAACAATAATAAAGACCCTCAATAAGTAAGAACATAGCCATAAGGGAGTGTATGCATGAATACACATGCTTAACTTTACAAGGAATCTATTATCAGTTTCAACATTAGCCAAGACTTGCTTAGTTTTCAAGTTTGTGATGAGAAGTGTGGAGTTCATGTTCCTTCAAACAGAGATGTTATTATTGCTTTTGGAGTTTTTTATCATGGGTTGTATAAGCTCATAGACTATGAATTTTGTTTTAATGATTTAGAATGTGCAATTCAAGATTCTCAGGCTATCTCATATGCAAAATGTTGGCATGCACAATTTGGTCATTTGAATTTTGTTAGTTTGCTACACCTCTAGAAACCTAAGATGGTGACCTCTTTCCAAAACTTGAAGCACCTAGTAAAGATGTATATGAAGCCTATATTTTGGTCAAAATGCAGTGTTCCTCCTTCCCAAAAAATGGTTAAGTTAGAATTACCCAGAATATGAAGCTTGTTCACAATCACGTCTATGGTCTTATGCACACACCTTCTTTTGAGAACTACCTTTACTTCATGATTTTTTTCTATGATGTTTCTAGGCAGGCATGGGTGTGTCCATTGAAAGAAAATCCCAAAGTATTTATGTGGTTCAAATAGTTTCTATTTATGGCTTAAAATTTGTCATATGTGAATTGGGTACCCTCCATTCTCATCAAGGGGAGAAATATATGTCTTATGATTTTAATGCATTTAGGGTTGAACATGGGATAAAACGTCAATGTAAAATGCCATATCCACCTCAAAAAAAATAGAGTTGTTGAAAGAAATAATACGTGTCTCATGGAGATGGCAACATGTATGGTCAAAAGTCAGGATTTACCACATAGCCTGTAGCTTGAGGTTGTTATCTGTGCAACATATAAATTTAATAGATGTCCCACCAAAATGCTACATTCTATCACTCCAAATGTTGATTGGATCCCAAGATGCATGTACACAGAGGATAGTAGAGAAAAGAAATCTCACAAAAGCATAAAGAGAATAAAAAAGACCAGAGATTTGACAATAGATTGGGTACAATCTCCCCCATACTTTAATGGAAAAGTCTATTAGAGCATGTGTATTTATAGGTATTTTCATTACTTCTGGAATAGAAGGTACATGAAGGTGGCACTTTGAAAAGCGTGCGTTTATGAAAATCTGTTTTATACATAAATCATCACTTTCTAAAGCAATCTATTATTATTTATTTACAAAAAATCTACTATTTTTACAAAAATGTTGCTTTCTAAAGCAATCTCTTATTTTTATAAAAATACCTAAATACTATCTTTTAAATATTCTTCTAAATATCCTCAAAATATATGAATAATTCCACACGTGTTCACACCCTCATACATCTTAAAATCTATACCTTTTAGGTTCCATTCTTTCCCTTGTCGACCTTCTCTGAGTATACTTGGACCATTCTCCACATTCTTGCATTTTGGCCTTATCTCTTGACTTCCTGAGCTTATGCTTTGGTTCCTCCTCATCCTAATCATAATTAGATTCACTTGTTGGTTCTTGCACTTGTGTATGACGCTTACTACGCATTGGATGGAAATCAATAATAAAGACGATATGGAAAGTTTACCTTCTATTTGTCTTGATATACCATGATTTTTGTTCTTCAAACACAATATCCCTGCTTGTAGTAAATTACTTGGTGGATGAGTTCTAAAACTTATATCCCATTTGAGTTGAATCATAGCCAATGAATACTACCTTGGTTGCCATTTCATCTAGTTTACCTCTCATTTGTGAAGGTACATGAACAAAACCTAAATATCCAAATTCCTTGCAATGACCTAGAATTGGTTTTCTATCATTCCAAGCTTCATAAGGGGTCATAAGTTGAAGAGATTTGGATGGAAATATGTTCAATAGATATACAACAATTGAGATTCCTTTGGCCCATATGTAGTGTGGTAACTTCTTCTATTCAAGCATGGTACTTACAGATTCAATTAGGGTCTTATTTCTTCTCTCTGCAGTTCCATTCAACTAAAGGAGATACCAGGTACTTAGTTCCCTTTTGATACCTTTATCTTGCATGAATTCAAAAAAAAATTCGGAAAATTATTCTCCCCTTCATCAAATATGAGTCTCTTCAATGATCTACCAGTATGATTCTCCACATGTGCTAGGTATTTCTTGAAGCATTCAAGTATGTCACTTTTGTTCTTGATAAAATACAAAATTTTCCACCTACTATGATCATCAACAAATGAAACTGAGCATGCCAATGAGGGTTCTTGACTTTGTCCTAACACATTAGTGTGTGTACTATGTCGAAAAGGTTGTTGTGGATGTAGCCTTTGTGGTTGAATGGTCGTCTCTGGGATTTTTAAATATGAAAAGTATCACATCCATTGATGATGTGTTGCTTCAATATGTTTGGTAACCCTAGAACAATTTAATTCTTGCATATATCTTTCAAGGTTCTATCATTCACATGAGTAATTCTTTTATGTCACACTCTGAGCTGACTTAGGGTCTTTTACTCTGAATGTTTTCCATGCCATTGGAAGATTGAAAATATCAGTCTTTATGATATTTGTTTGGTCTCATCACCTCTTTCATACTTCATGTCTATGCTTTGGACTTTCCAAGTCAGATAGAAGAGCAATATTCCCGACAAGATGGTTTGAACATCCTTAATCTATGTGGAAGAAATGATTATCTTCTTTACCTTATTTAGGGCTCAGATTCATTAGAAGCAATGAGTCTTCATGTGGTTGATCTTCTGAATAATTGGAGATGTCTCTTATATTATGAGTTATATTGTTATTGTTGAAGTTGTTTCCACCTCAGCTTCTAGTGTTACTAAATCCATCGCTTCCACCTCCTTTCCGAGTCCTTCTATTGAAGCAAAAATTTTGAGTGGTTAAGTTTTTCTTATCACATATGGCCCAAGGTTGAACATTTTGCCCTTTTGATTTGTCATGATTTGCTCTTTTCTTCTTCCCTCTCCACTTGCTCTTGCCTACATAGTTGTCTTGGAAAATATCTTCATCATCATCTTCCTTCTTCTTACCAATGTGCTTCTTTTCTTTCTTATCTTCATAAAGAGCACTTGTTGAATTATCTTGATATGAGTTACCATCTTTCAGATTATTGTTGGCCTCTTGTTCAAATATTAGTCCAAGGAATACATTGAAACTAGGAGTTTGTACACCCATGGTGAAGGATTTTGGTTCCTTATCACCTCTAAGTGCATTTAGATTCTGCGTTATGATGACCTCTTCTTCAATTAGCTTTACAATGGATGCTAACTGGTCTGCAATCTCTTTGGCCTTGCTAAAAAAACTGTATGATAGTTTGTTTAGGTGTTTTCTTCATTTGATTGAGTTCATTCAAAAGATGGTTCCTTCTTGCTTTGCTAGTAACATGGAAGAAGGTCCCAAGTCTCTTGAGATATTTTGCATCCTCTAATATGCAGTACCAAAGATTAAGAGATAGAGTTTAGTATGTTTGACCTTGTTTGAGCATCCCTTTCACACCAAAGTGTTAGTCTATTTGTCTCCTCTTTGTAGTTCCTCCTCTGGATGTTAGAATAGGCATAGCTTCATCACCTGCTAAAATCACAAACAGATTTCTTCCTTGAAAATAAGCTTCCATTTTGGTTGTAGAGGAGGTACTGGGGTATCCGCTTTTAACAAAAGTAGAGACTGAAAACTAAACACGTCCAGTACATCACCTACTCAAGGTGGGTTCTCTTTAGGGAAGTATACCCTTTAACATTTCTGTGAGCAGGTAGATAACACGAATTGCACAGGGTGGTAATACTTCAGAAAATATGGACAACCAATGACCAAGGAAGACCATACACTTCTTGATTAGAATCGGACGATTACACGATTGGCAGAGTGATGCTCAAAAGTGCAAGCTTAGGGCTAACAAGCCACCCTAAAAGTAATAACTCCAATACAACAGATTCTTCCCATCAGCATAAGGGGCCACTGATATGCAGACTATCTCAGAACAATACGAATGGTAAGAATTTCTCAAGAGAATAGAGCTTAATCAACACACTCACTCACAGAAAAGAAAAAGAATCCAAGCTACTCTCTTACACTATAGTGCTCATAGCGCTCCACTAAGAAGCCTACCCTCTCTATACACACTACAGAGTAGCTCCTACAATAGGCTTGAAACCACCAAGTGTAAGAGAGGACTTCTGCACGTATGCACGAACCACTGTATCTCTAAAATTGTACAGGTACTCCAGTGTACCAGTAACACCAAATGAGCACAAATCCCTTGATTTTATAGGCCCCAATAGGCCAAGAGAGCCTTGCCGAATCTTCACGTCCACTGATCACGCGCTGTCGTCGAGATTTGCTCTCCTCTCTCACTTGTGAAGGCCTACAAAAAACATATTTGGTGAAGGTAGCCGGAATTCCCTGAGAAGTCCAGGATGCATCAAGGATGTCAAAGGAGGGTCACATACAAAGTTTCAAAGAAATCAAGAAAGTCCATGGTAGCGGTCAAAGCTGGTCAAAGCTGGTCAAAGTTGGGAAATTAGGGCAAAAATTTCATTGTCACCAAATTAGATGAAAATCCATATACTTGTAAAGATTGTCAAAGGCAGTCTATAGCCCAAATTTCAGAAGAAAATGGATTTTGTAGCACATTGATATGCTATGTTCATTTTGTAAAAATGTAATTTTTCTAGTTTGACCCTACAAATTCTTGTATAGAAATTTATGTTAGCCATATGGTTTGGCATGTATAAAGACCATATGTGGCTACATATTTGTATAAAGTTTCAAGGCTATCCGAGCTTCCTAGACACCTTAATGCCACCTTGCAAGCTTCCAAATGTAGTCAAACTTGTACAAGTTAGATTCAGATGGGAGTTTTTTCTGCATATTCCTGAAGGAGATCTTTGGAAACATAGTCCTACAATGTTTCATCTTCATCAAAGACTTTTTGGAGGGTCAAAGAGCACAAAGTCCAGTTTTCAAGGTCACCGCAGTTTTCTAGAATAAGAAAATTGAAGGCTTGAATGTCTGCCACATGTCAAAATATGATTGAACCATGTTGTACGGTCAATATGAGCTCATATTCAAGGGTGGAGATGCACTAAAGCATAAAGGAAGGAGGATCCACGAATTTTTTCCATAAAAGAAGACCTTTTTTACAATCAAAGATCAATAATGCAGCATTTCTCCAAAAATAGTGGCTTATCTTATCCGAATTGATGTCAGCCCTGATCCGACGGTCCAGATCATCCCCAGATCCAATGGTGGAGAATGAGGGCGCCTAAATTTCACTCCTTTACACTAGATTTGATAGAAAGAACAATTCCAAGCCATTGATTTGATTAATCAAATGGTTGTAATCGAAAGTAGTGATCCTAGAGTTGAGAGTTGATTTCTCTAGATCCAAGGGCCCAAATTCATTCAAAAAACTATATAAACCCCCCTCCAAACTCCTAGAGCATCATTGTTAGGCATCCATAGGGCTCATGCTAGCTTACGGTTTCCTTGAGACGATCACCCTCGGTTGAGCGAGTGAGGATCCAAGGTGAGCTAGTATGAGTATAGAACCTAGTTTCAAATTTAAGTTAGAACTCCTATCTAGGATAGGCTCTTGAAACCAGCATCTCTATCTTGACTCACCCTCGGTGGAGCGTGTGAGTGAGTTAGAGCTGATTTTAATGAGTCTTAGACTTCTTTAGTTAGACGTTACGAGCCTAGACAGACATAGGGTCACTGGAGTGGAACTCACCTTCTTACGTGTGACATTCGGTTGAACTGTCATGGTTTGAGGGTCGGAACCACCTTTGATCAGTAGACTGCTTAGCATGACGTACCACGACGATATTTTACATGTAACTTAATTCAAATCCTTTTAATTCATGTCACTTGTCACTTGTCTCTTGTCTCCTCTCTCAGTCTCTTAAGTATTTTTACATGTCTTCTATTTCTTCTATGTGTGAGAAGGCTCCGCAGTATTGCGTTGAACCAGTGAGGATGTTTCTTTGAGCTTGTGAGTAAACTCTATCATCATAATTCACTTGCATGCATATATTCCATACATACCCATACATATTGATTAGTTTCTGAAAGTGTATAAGAAGCTCCAATATTGGACCATTCTTCCTTTCGAAACTGGTTTATATGTAAGGGTTCCATCTATTCTCGTCATGCATACATATCATCCAAAGAAGACTATGCATATGGATTGGAGTTAGGAAGTGTTTAAGAAGCTCCTTCAATGGACCATTCTTCCTTCCAAATTTCATTCGTATGTGTGGTTCTCTTTCATTCTTATCATTCATGTTCATAAATCTAACTTGCACTCCTACATTCCTATTCCCATAATCATTTCAACATCTCTCTCTTCTCCATACTCAGCATTAATTTCACTTTCATGTCCTTAAAGCTTCCAACATTCATTAGCTTCATACACCCTGTGTGTGCCACGACCGGACCCGATCCACCCGGATTGCGATCACCTCCACAGCGCCGGTTAATCACCCAAGATTGGAGGGGTAGGTCAAATATTCCAATTGATTTGAATTAGATCCCTAAAGATAGATAGTTGCCGTGAATGGTTGTTGGCAATGCCACTTTTACTTTTAACAATTACCTTTTACCTTTTCACCCGCCATCCGAGATTCTCATTTTGTGTTGTTTTGTTTCCTCACTGATTTAATCCCCGACAATTTATATGATGTACTGGTCCGTCTGCTCATCCAGTCCTAGTGTTTATGTAGTGGTTGAATCATGTGAAGCTTCAAATAGCATTCCTCTGAGCTCCAAAAGTCATTGTGTCAGCACCATGGGTCATCTCCATACACCATCCTCAAGAATAGTGCCCATCGAACAACTCCACTTGTAAGTATAGGCAGTGTAGAGGGTACGAATGGCACCATAATGCTCAAACAAAACACGTAGTTCAGCATCTTGCACGTTACTGTTGATATTTCTAACAACAAAAAATGTCCAGAAAGGATGTTCTCCATATGGATGCTCTCCGATTATGTATCCTGAACCTCCATTAGATGTCCCTTGACATATCAAAACAGATCCAGAGAAGCCATTTATGCTATTTTGGGGACATCTTGATTGTAAACACCAGTGTGTGTAGTTGTGTATGTGTGTGAGTGTGTGAGTGTGGAAATGTATGTGTGTGGGTGTGCATGTGTGTGTGTGTGAGTGCATGTATGTGTTTGTGTATGTGTGGGAGTGGGTGTGATTGTGTGGGTGTGTGTGTGTATTGCATGTGTGAGAGTGTGGGGGTGTGTGCATGTGCAGGGGTGTGAGTGTGCATGTGAGTAAAAATGTGTCGGTGTGTGGATGTGTGTATATGTACTGGTTCATGTGTGTGGGGATGGGTATGTATGTGCAAATGTGTGTGTGCATGCGTGTGTGTGATTGTGTGCCTGCATGCGTGGGTGCGAGGGATGGGTCAATGGGTGGGTCAATGGTGGATAGAGAGACTAAGGGGGGGGGGGGGCTGAGGACTAGGTGGGGGAGGATTGAGGAGGGAAGGGGGGGCTCGTGGGTGGCGGAGGGGAGGGGGAAGAGGGCTGCGGGCTGTGGGTGGCGGAGGGGAGGGGGATGCGGGCTGCGGGTGGCAGAAGGGAGGGGGAGGATTGTGCGGAGGCGGGCGGGTAGAGGAGGAGGCGGGCTGCGGGGAAGGTGAGGGGGAGGATTGAGGAGGGAAGGGGGGAAGGCGGATGGAAGAGGGGGGCTAGGGTGGATGGAAGAGGGGAGGGGCTCGCAGGTGGCGGAGGGGAGGGGGATGCGGGCTGCGGGGCGGAGGGGAGGGGGATGCGGAGGCGGAAAGAGGGGCGGGGGGCGGAGGCGGAGTGGAGGGGAGGGGAGTGGAGGGTGCGGAGGGGAGAGAAGGGGGTGTGGGTGGTGGGTAGCTAGGCGGATGGCTAGGCGGAGTGGTGCGGGGTGAGGGGGTGTGCGGCAGCGGAGGGCGGAGGGCGGGTGCGGGGTGAGGGGGCGTAGGGCGAGCGGATGGCGGGGGAGGGGAGCAGTGGGGGGTGGCTAGGGGGGGGGTGGGCTAGGCGGAGGGTTGCGGGGTGAGGGGGTGTGCGGGCAGCGGAGGGCGGAGGGCGGGTGCGGGGTGAGGGGGCGGAGGGCGGATGGCGGGGAAGGGGAGCAGCGGGGAGTGGGGGAAGAGAGAGAGAAGAAGGGGGGACAAGAGAGAGAGAGAGAGAGAGAGAGAGAGAAAAAGAAAAAAAAGGGATGTGGAAGAGAGAGAGAGGGGAATAGAGAGAGAGAGAGAAGATAGAGAGAGAGGAAGAGAGAGAGGGAGGGAGAAAAAGGGACGGGGAAGAGAGAGAGAGGGGAATAGAGAGAGAGTGAGAGAAGAAAGAGAGAGGGAAAGAGATAGAGAGGGAGAGAGAGAGACCAAGAGAGGGAGAGAGAGAGAGGGTTCATCCGCGGGAAAAGAGAGAGAAATAGGGAAAAGAAAGAGAGAAAAAGGGAGAGAAAAGAGAGATAAAGGGAAAGAAAGAGAGAAAAAGGATAGAGAGAGATAGGTATCAAACATTCGAGGAAGCCAAGAAAAGACGACAGCAACAACTGCTCAGAACTCAAATATATCCGTGTCAGAGCACTTGAATACTTCTTGAAGCTTCATCCCAAGGCATCTGAGAGTTTCCGACCTCTACAGACCCCCACATCAAGCTTTTGCACCGTCCCGGTGCAATAACTCCTTTATATGCTTATTTCAATGAGATTTAACTGCAATTACTGAAAAGAAACATGGTATGTACAAGGGATAGAATGCTTCCACTTTGACCTAGTTCCGATACTTCTTCACCCTGGAGATGTTGACGAGGGGCATCCTTTTACCCTGCAAATCTTCAAGATGCACTGCACCATGTGGCAATACTTTGATAACCTTATATGGTCCTGCCCATTTCGGTGCCAATTTAGTTTGAATTGGTGGAATTTGATGCACTAAAACCATGGACCCTTCTTGAACTTCATTCGATCTCAGATACTTGTCATGTACTTTCTTGCACTCTTCTTGTGTTACTCGAAGTTTCTGCATTGCCCCTTCTCTGTATTCTTCTAATGCCACCAATCTCTGAACGGGGGGTTCAATTCCAATGGTTTTGATTCCTAGTTCCTTTCTGATAATGAACTCGAATGGTGCCAATGCTTCTTTCCCATATACTAACCGAAATGGAGTTTCGCCTGTGGTTCCCCTCTTTGTGGTTCTGAAAGCCCAAGTTGCACCGATCAATGCTAGTGGCCAGGAGCTTTGATGATCAAAAGCTAATTTGCGAAGCAATCCAATCAAAATCTTATTGGAACTCTCTACTTGGCCATTTGCCCTTGGGTAATAGGCACAAGATTTTTTATGGAAGATTTTGTACCTGTCAAATATAAACTGGAGCAATTGATTTACAAAATGGGTGCCCCTATCACTAGTAATTTCCAGTGGGCAACCAAATCTTGAGAAAATACGTTTATACATAAATTTAGCTACTGTTAAAGCCGTGCAGTCCATAGTAGCTTTAGCCTCTATCCATTTAGTGGCATAGCATGTAGCCATCGAAATATACTTTTTACCTCCTGGTTGCCCAGTTGGGCTAATTGGCCCTATGAAATCAAGACCCCATCGTTCAAATGGAAGCCATCCAGTAGATATGACTAATGGTTGGAAATTCAATCTGGTTGGCGCGGGAGCACACCTCTGGCAGATGTGGCATTCTTTAGAAAACTTGATTGCATCCTTGAAAATATGAGGGCACCATAAACCTTTGTGGATGATTCTATGAGCCAATTCTTCCCCCCTTAGATGTCCTTCACTGTGTGCAGCTTCCAGTAGAAGATTTACCTCCTCTGGATAGACACACCTTCTCAATATGTCATCCTGACAGTATTTATATAAATTTCCATTTATAAGAGAATATGCTTTGGTTTTCAGGAGCAATCTTCTCTTTTCTACAGGTGTCAAGTGTTCTGGGATCTTTCCAGTAGTAAGAACATGGAGAATTTCATCATACCAACCAGTCTGGATTGCTACTAGAAAAAGATTGCTATCCACCAATTCATCATTAATACCTGTTGCTTGTTCACTCAGAGCAGTTCTTGATACCTGATCCACCATATAGTGTTCTTTCCCTGGCTTAATATGAATATCGAAATCAAATTCTTGAAATAACAATAGCCATCGCCAAACCCTTCCAGCTACTCTGGGCTTGTTAATCAGGTACTTCAAAGGCTGATGATCAGTTATGACAATAAAATGCACACCTAAGAGGTAATGCCAAAATTTTTGAAGAGCGAACACGATGGCCAAACCTTCCCTTTCGATAGTGCTGTAGTTTCTTTCTGCTTTGGTAAGCAATCTGCTAGCATAGACGATAGGTTGGTCTACCTTATGTGATGATGGTTGAGCCAAGACTGCTCCAACTGCATGAAGACTGGCATCTGTATGTACATGGAACTCTAATGACCAATTAGGAACAGTTAAAAGTGGGGCAGTACATAGTCTTAACTTTAATTCGCAAAATGCTTTCTCAGCTTCAGGAGTCCATGAGAAAGGGACGTTCTTACTTGTAAGCCTGGATAAAGGCTTAGCTATTTCCGAATACATTCTGATAAATCGTCTATGATATCCTGCATGGCCTAAAAAGCTTTGTACCTCCTTTGGAGTTCGAGGAATCGGCATGGAGAGAATAGCAGTGATCTTTGCCGGATC
Source organism: Ceratopteris richardii (assembly GCA_020310875.1). Lineage (NCBI taxonomy): Eukaryota > Viridiplantae > Streptophyta > Polypodiopsida > Polypodiales > Pteridaceae > Ceratopteris > Ceratopteris richardii. The sequence continues at coordinate 25,996,430 of CM035410.1, forward strand.
AACAGTTATCCCTTCTACTGAGACTATGTGGCCAAGGAGAGTGCCTTTAGTGACCAAAAAATGACATTTCGCAGGGTTTAATTTCAAACCTGTTTTGAGACACTGCTCAAAGATTTCTTTTAAATTCTCCAAATGGTTATTGAAATCTTGAACTATTGCCCTCTTGTCTGTTCCTGAAAATACTGAAAAATCATCCATAAAAATGCGCAGAAATGAGGTTAACCATTTCCCTAGTATGAGATACATGGTCCTATTAAAGGATGCTGGTGCATTTTTCAAGTCGAAGGCCATACGCGTATAGACATATGTGCCCCATGGAGTAACAAAAGCCGTATTGTCTCTATCTTCAGGATGAATGGCTATGTGATTGTAGCCATTGAACCCATCAAGAAAACTGTATAGAGAGTGTCCAGCTACTTCTTCAAGCACCTGCTCTGTGAATGGCTAAGGAAAGCCATCTTGAATAGTTACCTTATTCAAGGCACGAAAATCAACGCATACTCTTATTTTGCCCTTTTTCCTTGGTACAATGACCATGGAAGAAAGCCACCGTGAGTGTTCTACAGGAACAATAGTGCCTGCCTCTTCCAGTTTTGTTATTTCTAGCTTTACTGCTTCTGCATACTTTGGATTAAGTCGGTAAGGCCTACTTCTTGCAGGTGAAGCTCCTTCCACTAAGGGTATTCGCTGTAATCCAAGCTCCTCTGGTATCCCTGTTAAGTCTTTATAGGACCATGCAAAGACATTTTTATATACCTTCTGCAATAAAGGGGGATAGTGCCATAACCAAGCAGCCAAGTGAACTATCTGAGGATTCTCTTCATCACCAAGATTTACTTCTTGAACAAACTTTTCAGAATTGGACTCACTTGAAAATTCATCTCCATTGTATGCAGGAGCAGAGTTCAATTTATGATACACAATCTGTTCCTTGATCCATCCTAAAGGTATATTTGAGAATGGAAGTTCATGAAGGTCACACTTAGCTTCCTCCGATGCAGGCACAACTTTGTCACTTTCTGGTCCTGCAAGCATAAAATCATCTGATTCCTCATGTTTACCTGCCTTTTCCTTACATACCATCTTAGTGGCGCTAAGTGTTGAATTTTGATTATTTGACTCAATTAGAGATTTCTGTCCTTCAGGAGGTGCCTGCAAAAGATAAGCTTGACTTCCTTGCTTACTCTTTTCTATTTTGTTCAAGTGAAGAACATCAGTTTTTCCTTCTTCCCGTCCTCCTTGTGTTGCTTCTGCAAAATCTTCATTTACCTCACATATCTCCACTGTGCAGCATTCTGCACTTCCCATCATCCAACTTAATAAGGCATCATCTTCTGAAGGCATTACCTGAGTTTCCATTGCATACCCAGTAGCCTTGTTGATGTCTGATCCTTCTTCCAAATGTAACTGTAAATGATTGTTAGTACATGTGGAAATCCATAACTTGTTCTTTCCCCAATCCTGTAGAGCCTTTGCTTGCCTTAACCAAGGCCTTCCCAAGAGTAGAGGGTATGAGGTTTCCTGTGGCAGGGCTATAACGACAAAGTCTAAAACAAAATGACAACCCTGCACTACCATAAGTACCTTTTCGACAATGCCCAGTGGTGCAACCCGACGTTGATCTGATAATGTGACTGTGAAGGGTGCCGCTTTTGTGGGATTCAGCCTTAGTTTCTTCATAGTGAAATCAGGCATCAAATTGATGCCGGAACCTCCATCTATAATAACACCTGTGAGAGCTTCATCCTTGATAAAAACAGATAATCTTGAGCTTTGATAATCAGCCAGGGGTGTAGGAGGAAAGTCCACCATAAAACCATCTATGCTAGGAGGTGGGCACAAGCATGCAGAATGTATAATCTTCAACAGATCACTTCTTACTTTAGAATCCATCTTTATGAGTTGGTACAGACTAATCTTATGGTGAATACCTTTCAAGATTTCCTCAATGTTCACTTCTTGCGTGTCTTCAGGAGTACTTGTTGGTCGATCTTTTAGCAAATTGGTCACCCTCTCATAAGCCTCTTCCATGTCTTCTTGGTCCTTCCATCCCACCCTCTTTTCTGCATCTCTATCTTTGGGTCCTTGTTGTTCCTCCTTATGGGCTACTGCCGCTTGCCTGGCTCTAGTCATCATTGGCATGGATGAAGATGAAACAGCATAAGATTGAGCGGTCATACCTTCTTTTGGAGAGACTGAAATCATGTGGATTGGAGTAGGACGACCTCTTGGGCAATCTCTGGTATAATGATCCTTTGCCTCCGGACAATGTTGACAAGGAGGTGCATCTTCTGGAAGAGAACACCTATTCTGCATGTGGCCGTACTCACCACAACGGTAGCACATCAAAGGTCTATTGTATCTAGGCTTCGCAGGCCGATTCTCTTCTTTATTAGCTGTATGTGAAGTACTAGCATAATATGAATCCAAAGCTTGATGGTTACCTCGTTGTTGTGCTCCCTTGAGGTAGTAGCAGTCTCTAGCTTCATGACCATCTTTGCCACATAATTGACAACTGACCTTGTTAGGACAATTACCATTGGAATGTCCACTATTGCTACATATTGCACACCAAACCTGTCTTCGTATGTCCTATGTGGCTCGCAAATCTTCGAGCTCACGACAAAGTTGAGCTACTTCATCAATAGTGTGGGGCGGGGGCAGCGACACAACCTTCTCTTCTTGGCGACTTCCCTGCATTCTTAAGGCTTCCAACTCCTTCCTGAGTTGCTCGATGGGATCCAAGTCTGATGCATAATTTAGTTGGGCCTCCCCTTCAAAATGTAGTCTAGCCTCCTCAATGCGCGATGCAGTTGCAACAAAATCATCAAGTGTTGCATCCAATCTCAGAGATTCACGAAGCTTCTGCTGAGATGTTTTGGGCAGAGCTTTCTCTATCCATTTTTTTACTAAGAAATCACCTGGAGCATGTGGCAGACGTGAAACAAGTGCTTTTGTTCTAGTGTGAAGTTCGTGGAAAGATTCACCTGATCTCAATTTTAGGTTCTCCAGCTGATCTAGCGCTCTTTCAAAGGAGTTGCTTGGTCGGAGTGTCTGCGAGAGTGCCGTCTTCAGTGCCTCCCATGTAGGGAAGTGTCCATCTGCATATTGACTATACCATTTGTCTGCAAGGCCTTCCAATGTAGATGGGAAGAGTACCAACATTGCATCCTCTCGGTTCTGCAATCCTCGTCCGCGGCATAATGAGATGAATCTCCTCACGTGGTCATCCGCATCCTCATAAGCCAATCCCTTAAATGTAGGGAACTTGATGTTCAACCTAGAGAGTAAATGAGAAAGTTCCTCCATGGGCACTGGTGCTTCTTCTGAAGTATCAGAGGAAAAATCCAACGTCCTCCTCAGATTCTCTTTTGAAAGCGGGGTTGAAGCCAAATCGATGGACAAATTTAAGGGTAGAGGGGTACTAGCCGAAGGTAGAGCTGGCTTCTTGAGGCTCTCTTGTACACGAAGGGGCTCTCTGTCTACTCGAGTGCGGGTCATGTACCCCCACACAGAATGCAAAAAATCAAGAAATTAATGCAATGACAATTATATAGTGCACACTAGATACCTCCCACAAAAATGCAAGGTCCCACCGGGCGTGCCAAACTGTAGAGGAGGTACTGGGGTATCCGCTTTTAACAAAAGTAGAGAATGAAAACTAAACACGTCCAGTACATCACCTACTCAAGGGGGGTTCTCTTTAGGGAAGTATACCCTTTAACATTTCTGTGAGCAGGTAGATAACACGGATTGAACAGGGTGGTAATACTTCAGAAAATATGGACAACCAATGACCAAGGAAGACCATACACTTCTTGATTAGAATCGGACGATTACACGATTGGGCAGAGTGATGCTCAAAAGTGCAAGCTTAGGGCTAACAAGCCACCCTAAAAGTAATAACTCCAATACAACAGATTCTTCCCATCAGCATAAGGGGCCACTGATATGCAGACTATCTCAGAACAATACGAATGGTAAGAATTTCTCAAGAGAATAGAGCTTAATCAACACACTCACTCACAGAAAAGAAAAAGAATCCAAGCTACTCTCTTACACTATAGTGCTCATAGCCCTCCACTGAGAAGCCTACCCTCTGTATACACACTACAGAGTAGCTCCTACAATAGGCTTGAAACCACCAAGTGTAAGAGAGGACTTCTGCACGTATGCACGAACCACTGTATCTCTAAAATTGTACATGTACTCAAGTGTACCGGTAACACCAAATGAGCACAAATCCCTTGATTTTATAGGCCCCAATAGGCCAAGAGAGCCTTGCCGAATCTTCACGTCCAATGATCACGCGCCGGTTAATCGCCCAAGATTGGAGGGGTAGGTCAAATATTCCAATTGATTTGAATTAGATCCCTAAAGATAGATAGTTGCCGTGAATGGTTGCTGGCAATGCCACTTTTACTTTTAACAATTACCTTATACCTTTTCACCCGCCATCCGAGATTCTCATTTTGTGTTGTTTTGTTTCCTCACTGATTTAATCCCCGACAATTTATATGATGTACTGGTCCGTCTGCTCATCCAGTCCTAGTGTTTATGTAGTGGTTGAATCATGTGAAGCTTCAAATAGCATTCCTCTGAGCTCCAAAAGTCATTGTGTCAGCACCATGGGTCATCTCCATACACCATCCTCAAGAATAGTGCCCATCAAACAACTCCACTTGTAAGTATAGGCAGTGTAGAGGGTACGAATGGCACCATAATGCTCAAACAAAACACGTAGTTCAGCATCTTGCACGTTACTGTTGATATTTCTAACAACAAAAAATGTCCAGAAAGGATGTTCTCCATATGGATGCTCTCCGATTATGTATCCTGAACCTCCATTAGATGTCCCTTGACATATCAAAACAGATCCAGAGAAGCCATTTATGCTATTTTGGGGACATCTTGATTGTAAACACCAGTGTGTGTAGTTGTGTATGTGTGTGAGTGTGTGAGTGTGGAAATGTATGTGTGTGGGTGTGCATGTGTGTGTGTGAGTGCATGTATGTGTTTGTGTATGTGTGGGAGTGGGTGTGATTGTGTGGGTGTGTGTGTGTATTGCATGTGTGAGAGTGCGGGGGTGTGTGCATGTGCAGGGGTGTGAGTGTGCATGTGAGTAAAAATTTGTCGGTGTGTGGATGTGTGTATATGTACTGGTGCATGTGTGTGGGGATGGGTATGTATGTGCAAATGTGTGTGTGCATGCGTTTGTGTGATTGTGTGCCTGCATGCGTGGGTGCGAGGGATGGGTCAATGGGTGGGTCAATGGTGGATATAGAGACTAAGGGGGGGGGTGGCTGAGGACTAGACTAGGTGGGGGAGGATTGAGGAGGGAAGGGGGGGCTCCTAGGTGGCCGGAGGGGAGGGGGAAGAGGGCTGCGGGCTGTGGGTGGCGGAGGGGAGGGGGATGCGGGCTGCGGGTGGCGGAAGGAAGGGGGAGGATTGTGCGGAGGCGGGCGGGTAGAGGAGGAGGCAGGCTGCGGGGAAGGTGAGGGGGAGGATTGAGGAGGGAAGGGGGGAAGGCGGATGGAAGAGGGGGGCTAGGGTGGATGGAAGAGGGGAGGGGCTCGCGGGTGGCGGAGGGGAGGGGGATGCGGGCTCCGCGGCGGAGGGGAGGAGGATGCGGAGGCGGAAAGAGGGGCGGGGGGCGGAGGCGGAGTGGAGGGGAGGGGAGTGGAGGGTGCGGAGGGGAGAGAAGGGGGTGTGGGTGGTGGGTAGCTAGGGGGGTGGCTAGGCGGAGGGGTGCGGGGTGAGGGGGTGTGCGGCAGCGGAGGGCGGAGGGCGGGTGCGGGGTGAGGGGGCGGAGGGCGAGCGGATGGCGGGGGAGGGGAGCAGTGGGGGGTGGCTAGGGGGGGGGTGGCTAGGCGGAGGGGTGCGGGGTGAGGGGGTGTGCGGGCAGCGGAGGGCGGAGGGCGGGTGCGGGGTGAGGGGGCGGAGGGCGGATGGCGGGGAAGGGGAGCAGTAGGGAGTGGGGGAAGAGAGAGAGAAGAAGGGGGGAGAAGAGAGAGAGAGAGAGAAAAAGAAAAAAAGGGACGGGGAAGAGAGAGAGAGGGGAATAGAGAGAGAGAGAAGATAGAGAGAGAGGAAGAGAGAGAGGGAGGGAGAAAAAGGGACGGGGAAGAGAGAGAGAGGGGAATAGAGAGAGAGTGAGAGAAGAAAGAGAGAGGGAAAGAGATAGAGAGGGAGAGAGAGAGACCAAGAGAGGGAGAGAGAGAGAGAGGGTTCATCCGCGGGAAAAGAGAGAGAAATAGGGAAAAGAAAGAGAGAAAAAGGGAGAGAAAAGAGAGAGAAACGGAAAGAAAGAGAGAAAAAGGATAGAGAGAGATAGGTATCAAACATCCGAGGAAGCCAAGAAAAGACGACAGCAACGACTGCTCAGAACTCAAATATATCCGTGTCAGAGCACTTGAACACTTCCTGAAGCTTCATCCCAAGGCATCTGAGAGTTTCCCACCTCTACATTGGTTTTCCATGCAACATAGTTTTTCTATCAAGCTTCTCAATCATTGTGGGAATACTATCACCCATCTTGATGTTGCTCTTATACCCGTCCAAGAACTTGGAGTGGCTTGAGGGAGGTAGAAAAATTATCTTCGAAGTAATAAAGTTTGTTCTAGAAAACCATCACAAGACTAGCCCTTTCACTACCTCGGTGTTAGATACATCTTATAAGCTTGGATATAGTACAATAAAGCTCACTACGTACTCTGTAAAATCTATGAGAAATATTTGATTAGGATTGAACACTTAAAGTACATAAGAAAAGGATTTATTATCAACCAATGAGTTAGCAATAAGCTTAACAATGATTGGTGGTACACTTGACTTTTTAGGAGTATGCACAGATAGATGTGGAGACCTTAAAATGATGATTTCTCACAATCAACTGAACCAAATGCTACCAAAATGTATACACATAAAATAGATAGTAATAGATTTCCAATGAATGATCACTCATCAAAGTTAAAAATTTGTAGAGAGAGAACCAACTTTTGCACCTTGACTATAGATGAAGAAGGTGATTCAAATATGAAAGTAGAGGAAAGATGATGATCAAAAAAGTATATGCATTGATCCAACATAATTTGCAAAGGATTGTTAGTCCTTATATAGAATCTCTTGATGTTTGCCACAACTCTTCTTCAATGAATTTGAATTACAATCTACATGGAGTGGTTTGTTGTGATAAAGAAGGTTATTTTTCCTACTGTCCTATAATCTAGGAAAAGTGGAAAGCAAATCTTAACTTGATTTATCTTTTTTATTGAGTTGGTAATCTCACCAAATCCAAGAAACTCATGGAAGGTGAGCCTTTACTTTATCCTTTGATGAGCATAAACACGTGACTTTTTACCTAAGTAAGTGATCATAAGAGATCCTTAGAAAATACCATAAATTTATGTTTAATAAAGACTTTTTCAATGAGTATCTATGGCACCATCCAAATGATGGTTTTTTATTGCAAAGAGATTTCACCTCAAGCATAGTGTACATAGAATGATCTAATATCCTCAACAAAAACTCTTCCACTCGTATGCTTTGTTGTCCTTGAAAAAATTAAGCGATAGAAGAAGGTTGGAAGAACTTTGTGGTGGAACCAAACATTCTCAAGTAAATAGTGGATGGTAGCTAAGGCACTTAAGTAGTTTTGTATGATCACTTCAACCCTAGAAACAACTCCTCATTGTTTTGGGATTTCCTCTATTGTAGGTACTAACACAATCCCACAAGTGGCCACTAATTGATCCCACAACTTAGAGATACTCATATATACCAAAACCTACAAAAGAAAGAGGAAAGTTGGTCAACCAACTTTTGAACATGGAAGAGAATGGATCAGCCTCCAAGTGGATCTTGAAAACCTTAAAAATAAGCATGTAAAATTTTTAGAATTGTCAGGCTCCAATGAGTTATAAAGTAAGGAGTTCCTTGAAGGAAGAGATGAATTCTAAATGACTTCTTAAAGTTCATGAAAATTTCTCTCTCCCCATGAAGTAGAATTTAATAATCATCATTCCCCAAATAATGAGCGTAAAGATGCTCCCATAAACATAAGTAACAAAGCTCCAAAACATATGAAATATGCATGCTTAGCCCCACAAATGAGGTCCATTATATGAAAAAATGCCTCTTCTAAACATAGGTACAGACAAAAGAGGCATGTAATAAGGGTCCTCAATGCTAACTCACACTCTACCTCACCCCATCATGCAAACTCGCATCTCCACACATGCATAAGAAGCTAGAATTACTACTTTCAAACCATGCACTCCGTCCATATGAAAATCAAATATACCAATGCCAAGAATGTAGAACTAAGAATACAAGCCTCCATGTGAGTAGGGTCGCCTTTACACAAACGAAACTATTATACTAAACAATTATTTATGAATCATGAGACATAACATGGGAGAAACATGGATCACAACATACTACCGAAGTCAGAGTGTCATAATCTATAATTCAACCAAGGTCATCAGAGTTGTTTGTATCATTTGTCAACCCAAGCGGTGCTCATAGGTACAAGTAAATACCACATATCAATTATATATGCTACCCAAAATCTGCTCTCTTTAAGCTGGAATAGAATACTCTCTTCCTCGTAGAGAGGTAAGTTCAAGAGGAAGCATTTTGTTCCTTAAGTTAGATATACGAGTTCTAGCCTTCTGGGTCTCTTCACCCCACTTGCAGGAATTAGATAAAACATTATAAAAGAAGCTAGTATCAATTTGCATATTATCTTCGATATCAAGAACATGATCACCATTAACCTTTTCGAACATAGGCACAAAATGTTAATTCTTCTCCTGGTTTGGATGGGATTCCTAATGAGTTTATAGGGTGCATAAAGACTTTCTTGTCCCATTTATTCTTTTGAATTGGCAAGATGCCTTGAGAAGAGGTGCTCTATCTCCCTTCATCAATATTGGAGTTATTAAGATGATACACAAAAAGGGCCCAAGGACAACATAAACAACTGGAGATCAATTACTTGTCTGACTTCTATTTCCAAAATCTTTTAAGCCCCTTTGGCCAATGAACTAAGTTCCATTATGGACAAGATTATTCTGAAAGAGTAGAAGGTTTTTATTAAAGGAAGGTTTATATTAGATGCTATCATTACCCTTTGGGAAGGAATGGACCTTGCTAAGGAGAGGAGTTCTATTTCTACAAGGTTAATTTTGATAAGGCCTATGATAGAGTTGAGTGGAACTTCCTTTTTCATTCCTTACATGCTCAGTATCTATACTTTTGAAACACATCCCTTTTTATTTATTACCTTCCTTGTTTTGTAGACTCCTCAATGGCTGAAAGGCATCACGTGTGTCTGCACAGTCAAGAAGTTGACTCCTTTCTTGAAAGAAAATTACGCAAAATTCTCCAGGCAACGCTTCAAACATGCGTGAGGGAAAGTTTGGTGGACCATGTCCACGTTGCTAAGGGGTTATGCTCGTGTAGGCTCTCTTAAGGGTGGGATCACGTGAAACTCTCTCACCGATTACATGCCTCGGACATTAAGTTGTTCGTTTGCTCTTCTCCAGACAAGTCGACCACAATCCCTTTGCATAACCATGACGAACGTAGAGGATGAACTCTCCATGTAGGAAAATTGCAACCACGGAATGCCCAAATCATATCAATCTACTTTTTTTTTTTGGCGATTCATAGACTGGAGACCTTTGAATTCTTTGCTTATGCCTTAGCTCTGATACCACTATTGCCCTTGGGATCCTGCACACGCATGTATGTAGAGGATAGTAAAGAAACGAAATCACACAACAATACTCAGAGAATAGAAAGAGACAAGAGATGAAACCAAATTCGGTACAATATCTCCCCACATACTCTGATGGACCAGTCTATCAGAGCATGTGTCTTTATACGGATATCTTATTACGTCCTGAATAGAAGATACATGAGGTCTATGCTTTGAAAAGCATGCTTTTGTTTTTGCTTTTGCTTTTTCTTTTTCTTTTTACTATTTTTAGAAAATCATCTTTTTCTAAAATAACTAAAATACTATCTTCTAAATATATTCTTCCAAATATCTCCTAAAGTATTTGAATAAATCCATGTGCATTCACAACCTCATGGATCTTCACCTACTAAAACAGATTAAAAACCTCAACGCATTAAATCCCATTTAGCATTCCAATATTCCATAAATTATAACACCTCATACTTAGCATGTATAGAGACAAAAAAATGAATAAAATCTCTAAAATTATAAAAGCAATGGGTATCATTTCATGAGTCAACTTTCAATTTAAAAGAGGTGATCAATTATCAGGTATCAAGTTTGAAAGCTAAATTTGAGATGTTCAAAACAACCTTGTCTAGAAATAAGCATCCGGTCCAAGTCCATAGTATATCTACCTCTCACTTTTGATTAAGACCACTCATTGAACCATTAAAGATCCATCCTTGATTCTACATATAAAAGGAAAATAGGTTTGAAAATGCACCTATAAGAAGTTTCCTATTGTGATCAATTTGCTTATATGTTTTGAAATTATGATGCATGCAGAGATGCGTGTAAATAGAAATTGCTAATTCATGTTGATAGGAAGATTTGTAACGATCATGTACATACATATTTGCACTTGAATATAGAAGTAGTTGTGGTGAGCCAATACTTTGACCAATCAAGATCTAATTCAAGACCTATAAAATACTTTGAAAGTTTTAGAAGAAGAGAATGGTGAACAACCATTTATGGAAACAAAAGGTTGAGAACATTTTGAAGGAGAGTTCGGAGGAGGATACACAAGAACATGAGAAGGCGATTCCGGTGAAAAGTAGGAGGGATGAAACAAACTATGTGTGAATTGATCCAAGAGTCTTATATATTGGTGAATTGTTTTATCTAGAGAACGTAAAAATTTTAAAGTTTTTGAAATATTAAGAAAAAGAAAGTTAAACTAAACATGAGAATATCAAGCGAAAATCTAGTAAGAATGATATTGCAAATAATGAGAGAAATTATGAAGAAAAGAAAAAAAGAATGTTTGAGGATATTATGAGACGCACATTTAGATGTTTTACTTTTGACACCCAATGAAAGTTGTGACATACAATCCAATCAGAATGATGGGCTTCAAATAAAGGCTTTAAGACCTAGACTATCCAAATCATTTCAAAAATGGAAAAGTTCATGGGATGTTCTACACCATATCATTGCACATGACATTTGAAAGTCCACATAATTATATTATAGAAGATCAAAGTGATTTTAAGAATGGAATAGTTCATGGGAAGTTGTGTCTCAGATCATTGCACATGAACATTGTCATGTCCCTCTTGAGTTAGGAAGGTAGCTTAGGTTCATCAGGAAGTCCATGTTACGTTTTATTTACAAGGTGACATATGGTTTCTACCTTCTGCTTTGCTTATGAAAAGGTTGTGAAGAAGGGAAATCATGGAGTGGTGTGCCACCTTGCCTCTTGGAAGACATACTGTTTTGGTTTAAACATACGGCCTCTCTTTTTCTCCCATCCTTTCTTTCATGCTATTCATTGCATGCGATAATTCTTATGATCATGTTATCTATTGCTGTGGTTGAACTCCATGCCTCATGTCTCTGATTGAAACCGATTTGGAACCTGAAACTTCTTGTTCAACCAAGGAAACTTCATCCACTCTTATTACAACCAAGACAACTTCACCGGCTCACCATAATGAAGGCATCAAAATTGCATATCTTCTATAATGGTTTCTTGTATTCTTGTGCATTCTATACACGTAACCCTATGTGTATGACTCCCATAAAAGAAGGTTTTCTAATTGTAATCATGTTGGTTGCTATGAGCATTTAAACTCATTGTCTTACCCATACATAGTAAGTTCATTTGCTAGTCGATGCACAAACCTATCTATTTTGTATCAACTCTTTCTCCATGATGCTCCAAAGTACATAGTCCCTTTTATTGCACTTATAGCATGGCTAGAATTTCTATTTGAGTCTCCATAAGCTCAGGTTGTCCTTGTGCCAGTTGATTAGACAAAACTTTGTTTCTTTACAACTCATTTTCTACCTCCTACAAGCTTCTCTAAGTTCTTTCAAAGCAACAAGCTAAAAATAAGTTAGTTTCCCACAAGGGAGATGAATAAAATATCAACCTTCTTTTTTATTCTCCCTAATCTTCTTGTTTTTTAAAAAAATATAAGAAATCCATAAAGTAGTAGGATTATTTAAAATATTTTCTGGAACGTTTTAAATTATGTACTACTTTTTATGTAGGGTTGAAATTCAAAAGAACACATGGAAACACCTAAACGCTCCTTTTATCGACACTATGGAGATTCATATGAACGTTTCTTGGAAGTTCTGTCGTAACTCATATTTAAATTCTCTTCATCGAAGACGTAACTAATATATAAAATGAGAAGGATATAAAAGAAGTTGTGGTGTAGGGAGACAAAAATGGGGATATTGTGAGTATTGCTTGTAGATGATGATGAATAAATTGAGAATAGTGAGAATCTGGTTAACAATTAACGAATGAATAAACATGTTTCCGTGCATATTTGCCTATCTTACGTTCTTTTAAGGCATCACACTTTATATGGTTTTGATAAGATGATGTCTGATGTTGTATACCTAGGGATAACGATGAAGTCTCATGTGGTATACCTAGGAATGGCATCTGAGGTGGTATGCACAGAGATTAAGCACACTAATCACAAGATTAATCACAATTATAACACAATTAGTGATTTATTTTAACTCATACGCATAATTGTCTACTTACTGAATGATGGTTGATGATTTGGAAAGTTATTGCTTAGATTTCACCCATGTGCTTGGATTTTTAAACATAAAACATCTGAATCTCCTCCCTCAAGATCAAGCTCTTTAATCTTCATCTACGAATCATAAATTTGACAACCAAGCCGATCTTGGATAATGTTGAAACTGACAAAAAAAATTCTTGATTCTTGGAATAAGCAAAGAATTTGACAATGTGAAACAACTACCACTCGTTGTAGTCAAAAGCATCTTACCTACTCCCATGATAAGATAAGGGGAGATCTTTTTGCATGTGATAATCTTACTTGTACAAGGAGACTCGAGTGAACTGAAGAAACTATAGTGTGATGTAATATGTTTGGTTGCCCCATTATCAAAGTACCAAGCATTTGGGTACTCTACAAGCATACGATGTTGATTAGAAGATGGGTCATAGCTGAAAACAACAGTAAATTTCCATTGTTCATTCTACGTGAGATTAGCACGCTCTATTTTGGGTGTAAAGACCTATTGAATAAACATTCCAAACTCATTTATTTACTCTTTTGTAGCAGGTTTTAGAAAAATCTTTATGACATGATCATTTCCTTCATACTATTTCCAGAACTGCTCATACTATTTTGTTTATGCTTCATCTTTGCCTTCCTTTCCTGACTCTGTAGAATTAGCATATTTGTGCTTACTAGTAGATGAGCTCAATTTAACTTTGCCCTTCTCACTAGCTAAGAAATGAAAGTTTGATTTGCAACATGCATAATGGACATGTTTTGCCTACATTCATCTTTCTTGCAACAAAATAGAGACTAACTCCTCAAATGTTAAGGCATTCAGATTGTCTTCCATAATCAATTCAAGACTAGAAAAAAACCTCTAATATGAATCAAGAAGATCATTAAGAATGTATAAGTGAATTGTCTAGCAATACTTCCAGTATAAGATTTAATTACTCTTTCAAATCTTTGATGTTTGTAGAATCTGCTTCATTCATATGCTCACTCTCCAACTATTTCCGGAGATAAGCAACACGAGCATGATCTTCTTCCCTAGTATAAAGTGCTAAGTTTATCCCAAGCATCCTTTACTATTTTGAAAGAGAAAATATGAAGGATATTGGAACATTTGACAAACATGGCTATCAATGCATGTGTCTGATCATCTCTACCATCCCAATGAAATTTCTCTACACTATGTGCAAGAACCATAGCATGAATTGGAATTTGAAGATCATCATCTTTAATACCATCTACAATACAATCCATAACTGTATTCACACATGTAGCAAGATGCTTTTCAACACCCTACACAATATTGCATAGTCTTTCTCCACCAATACATGGCACATCATATGTTCCCACAATGGGTAATTAGTGCCATCCAAATTGTCCTCAATAGCCAATATCTGGAATACATCATTTCTATCATCCATGGCAACTTACTAAACTACCTTGATGAAAAAAAAATGGTTGTATCTCAGAAAGTTGAATAGAGCTACCCTATTGAGATTTGGTGACATGTAGGTGACTTTGAGATGCTTGTACTGGAAAACCAAAACGTGCATATATACTTGGCAAAACAAATGATAGTTCTTGCATAAGCATTGCAATAGTGCATTCAAAGGTCGAAAGGAGCTCATATCAAAAATATGATGCCAAAAGCCAAAGGTGTTTTGAACCCTAATTGCCTTGAGTATATTCATCAAATTTTATGGGATTTTGGGACTATGACTGAAGGAGTGTCAACAATGCCCTAGATGAATTATTACCCTACTCTGATACCAATTCTTTTAGTTTGACATCTGCAAAAGCACATGAATAGCACAAAGGAAGAAAAAGACTCTTGTTGTTGAAAAAAACACTACTAAATCTATTTGACACGCAAAAATGTACAAATATTAGTGACCCATTAGGGTTATAGGTGTATATACAAGTCAAGGAAAAAAACCTCCTAACGAGGGAAAAAAGTGTTTGGATGGTCCTAATTATGTTGACACACATCACTGCCAAAATGTATCAACAAAATACACTATACAAAAGGATACATTGGAAACCACGTGTTTACATTTCCTAATAGGTATCTTTTTTGGGAGTTTTCATGTGATGGAAATGAAATGGTCTGATGCAATTTTTGGCATGGATTGGTTAGTTCAAAACTCTAGAATAATTGATTATGAAGAAATAACACTCACTTTAGGGTAAGATAGTAAATCTATTTCACATCATATGTGATAAGCATAATCCTAAACCTATTCTCATCTCCCCCATGTACCTAATTAGAGGTATACATGATGGTTGCAAAACACTTTTAGTGTATGTGAGTAATCCACATGTGAATGATAATGTGGAAAATTTTTTGATTAATGTAGAGAATATTCTGAAAGGTTATGCAGATGTATTCGTGAAGACCTGCTTGGTATACCTCCATGTAGGAAGATTGAATAGACTATTAACCCATATCCATAGAGTGAATCATATTTGATATCCTTCTAGACATTTAACATAGATGAATTAAAGGAGCTAAACATTGAACTAGATGATCTTTTGGAGAAATTCTTAATAAGACTAAGTTTTTCACCTTAGGGAGCAACTATTCTATTTCCCAAGAGGAAAGATAGCTCCTAAAGATTATACAAGACTATAGTAGATTGAATAAAAGAAGGATAAAAAATAAGTATCCACTTTCTCATTTGGATTATTAATTGAGTTGATTAATTGGACAAAGTTTGTTTACCAAAATTTACTTAAGATGAAGATGTCATGATGATAAGGATCAAACTAGGTGACATACCCAATATGGCATTTCAAACAAGTTATGTTCACTATGATTTTACAATTTTACCTTTTGAATTAACAAAATCTCCTACCATTTTCATGTGCTCGATGAACAATACTTATCATGATTATCAAGATGAATTAATCTTATTGTATCTGGATGATTTGTTTTGATTTTTTAATGACTTAGATGGATTTTGTTCAGGCTTTATAGAATGAAGTGTGCGAGCATGCACAAAAGCATTGCTATCCTCCACAATACCAAATGGAGACGTAGATGGATTTCTATAATTATGGACAACATGATGGTGACAAGACAAACATAGTTTGTTTGTGGATGAATATAAAGAGAATTTTTAGCATATTCACAAATATGCATTGGAGGTTATCAAGGATGCTTTGAAGATGAGGTTTATTAAGGGGTTCATGAGGAACTTCATTATCAAGTGAAGGAATCTAGATGTGTTGACTTCCTGAAATGTTGTTCGGATGGCCAAAATAAATGAGAAGATGGAAAGATTTCATATGTTGAATGGGTGTAGAACTAGATTCATCATGATGGTACAAATGGCATAGATTCTTACAACAAAATGCATGAAAAATACAAAGAGAACTTCATCATATAATAGCCAAGATAAAAATCCTATTCACATGGAAACTCAAAGGATGAATGAACCCATCGATTGGAATCAGGAATGTGATTTAAGTAAGCATGCAAAAATACTCACTCTTTATTTTCATAGTAGCAAACAAGGACATCTAACACATGAATGTCCAAACAAAGCAATCTTTTGGCTTGCACAAGCACAAGTGATAAATTGGAGGTAAGTGCGCTAATTAGAATTTAGGTTACATGATGACTAAACATATTTTAATTCATATAAAAAGGAGGCGTTAATTTCGAAATTTCATATTGGTGTAGATTTTAGTGATATCCTTACGTACATAGATATCGAGACCTATTGAGAGGGCCAATGGACAAGTACACTATACAAAGGCATAGATTGAAAACCATGTGTTTACTTTTCCCAATAGATATTTTTGGGAGTTTTCATGTGATGTAAATGAAATGGTAGGACGCAATTGTGTATGGACTATTTAGTTCGAAATTCTACAACAATTGATTTTGAACAAAGAACAATCAATTTAGGTCAAGATAGATGATGTTCCTTATCCTAAACCTATTCTAGTTTTCCCCATGTAGATAATTGAAAGTATACATAATGGTGGGAAAACACTTTAGTGTATGTGAATACTCAACATGGGAAAGATAATGAGGAAAAACTTGTGAATAAGGTAGAAAAACGTTTGAAAGGATATGTAGATGTATTTTGTGAAGAGCTACCTAGTATACCTCTACCTAGGAAAATTGAGAACACCAATGACGTATATCCAGGTAGTGAATCATATTTCATAGCCCGCTATAGATTAAACATAGATGAATTAAAGGAGCTCAATACTCAATTAGATGATCTTTTGAACAAAGTCTTGATAAGGCCAAGTGTTTCACCTTAGGGAGGACATGTTTTATTTCCTAACAAGAAAGATAGTTCTTAAAGATTATGCAGTGACTATAGGGGGTTGAATCAAAGAACAATTAAAAATAAATATCAAATTTTTTATATAGATGATTAATTTCCTTAATTAAGTGGACCATGTGAATTTACCAAAATAGACTTAAGATTGGGATATCATGTGATAAGGATCAAAGTAGATGATATATCCAAGACATCATTTCAAATATGTTATGGTAACTACAAATTTACGATTTTACTTTTTGAAAAATCTCCTTTCACATTCATGTGCTTGATGAGCAACACTTTTCATGATTATCAAGATGAATTCATCTTAGTATTTCATGCTCATATATTTCTATACTCTAAAGATGTTGGTAATCATTTTGTATATGTCAATATAAATTTGAAAACACTTAAGGAACACAAATTTGATTGAAAGAGGAGTAAGTGTTTCTTTTCCACGGAAAAACTTGTGTGGCTAGGAAGACTCACGTATAAAGAAAGAATTCATATAAGTAAAGAAAAATACTTGATTCTCCCATTCCTAAAACTGTAAGGGATGTTAGAAATGTTAGGGACGATTGAAATATAAGAGAGTGCATAGTAAGGATTTATCATTGGTATCTGAACCCTTCATATATTTGACTAAAAGGAATGCATGATCTCTATGCATAGACCCCTATGAAACATCATTTGAATCATTGAAACAAAAATTCCTTAAAATTAAGTTTTAAATATATGAGAAAGGGGAAAGACTTTTGTGGTTGTATGTGATACAAGCAGTTGTTAGATAGGATGTTATCTTTCATAGAATGGTAGGGTGCTCACATATTAGCCCAAAACATTAAGGAATCATGGATGTTTCACATCATTCACTCTAGGAGAGTTTGTTGTACCTATGTGTCGCTTGAGTAGTTTTCATGTGAGAAATTTCCCTATACATAAGCACTTTTTACTCTAGATTTGGCTAGAGGTTTTTTTCCCATGTCACCACATATACAAGATATACTCATATGTGGTGATATTTTGTACTTAGAGACTCGTATATACTGCTGGCTTCACTCATTCTCATATTACTAATCATGATAGAGCTCTTCGAGCTATCACGTTTCTTGGTACATAAATCTCTTTATTTACTCTTGTGTCTACTTCTATTTGCGGTTCCCCACTCTCTCACGCACGAAAGAATTTTGAGTTCTCAAGGCTCTCTTTGGGATAATTTCTCCTTTTTTTTTCATGTCACAATCAACGGTGCAAGAAAAAAAAATTACATTTTGTGCCATTAGCTCCATGCATCCCTTACACTTGAACATGCATCTAGTCCTTGAAACGAAAGGAAACATCTCAAAACATTCAATGCCACCTATGTTCGGTTTTACACGTTCCCTATTGATATTGAATGCACATTCCAGGGATACTTTTATATCAGTAACAAAATCTATTTTGTATACCTAAACATGTGTCCAACCCTTGAAATAGGATGGAAAACCTTCAAGGCACCCAATGCAAACTATACTGAACTTTATACATTCCCAATAGATATTGAATGCACACTCTAGACATTCTTTTACATCGGAAAAGTAAACGTAGGAGAATACATCATCATTTGTGCATGAATGGACGCCATACTATTGGGTACTAACTATAAAACACGTCTTTTGTCTTCTTTTCAGAATGTCATATAATCACTCATTTCTACAATTTACTGGTAAGCTTTAGTGGCGTTTGCATCCACTGATTTTCTTTAATTTAATAATTAAGAAGACCTTGTAATTTTGAAACCCGACCTCCGACATAGAGGATCAAATCCAATTTTAAAGTATTTGCATTCTTGTATTTTATCATACCATTGGATAATATGAAATTATTTTGAATCTTTATGAAAATATAAACCACTGTAACAACCATGACAGGCTATACAGATTTGACTGGGAAAGGACCATAACGAACATCTTTTTCTCCTCACAAAAGTCTTAAAATAACTAGTCTTTTGAAGCTATGTTTTAGCACTCGTTCTCGTTCGTTCTCTTGAAAATGCTTTCTTTTATATCTTTATAACCAAGTTGACTTAAGAACACATTTCATAGCAAGTTGACTGAAGAATATGTACTCCGTATTACATCTTTAAAGAGACAAGCTGTATCCATGGTTTAGCTAGTAAACAGGTTTAAGACAAGTATGTGTTTAGGTCTATCATAAGTTGAAAAAGACCACGGATCATTCATGAACATGGAGAACCTGAGATGGATTGAGACACAGAGAGAGAGAGAGGAGAGAGACTACAGTCCTACCTTACGCCTAGTTTTTGGGTTCGAATTATTCGATCTTATATAAAGCGCAAATTCCTTTGATTTAAACCATACTCGGTTTCCACTGTAGTGTAATATTGGGCGAGTAGTGATAATGGAGGGGGGTGATTTTTTAAATACATTCTTTCCTAATCTATAGGACTCTTTCAGCTATGTGAAAGAACGTTTTACTAGACAGATCCATGCTTTTCGTTTTGGCTCTTTTTGAAGAAGATTCCAGCAATCTCACTCCACGGGCATGATGGTCGTGCTGTATAAAGAGGAGCTGAACACTAGATAACCGGGATTTATTTGTGACGTAGGAGAATGTAAGCACAGAGAGAGAAAGAGAGATTATGGGAGAAAGTAAGAAGTGCGACCACAATGATGGACGCTCTAGAGAAGAAGAGGCGTTTACGAAAATGAAACCCACAAACGAGGTAATGATCCAGTGTAACGTTCCTCCAATCACTCATAAAGAAAAGAAATATATCAGATCATATATTTGTTACTCACAAATTTGAACAAAATAATAAAAAGAACAAAAAGTTATGAAATAAAACTTATCTTATGAATCTCATGGTTTCCAAATCCATATACAATAAATAAGAAATAACTTCTCAATGAAGATTCAAACATCTTGATACAATATCTTTGGATAACTGCTTTTTGATGAAGCTTCGACCTTCCAACCACCCCCGAGCTATCATGATCCAATTCACACTCGCACTCTCAATTGCACTCTCAATCGCACTCTCACTCTCACTCTCACTCTCACTCTCAATCACAATCTCAATCTCAATCATATGAATACACATCTGTAATCTAATCTCAATCAGGATCTAGATCCTATGGATCCATCTTCTCAATCTTGCATGAAAGAAAAGAGCAGTTCTGCAAAATACTTTGCTTCTCAATATCGGTCTTCGTATGTTCATCTTCACCATGAATCCTTCATCTTCTACATCCAACTATCATCATTATCAAAGACTTGCAAAATCGCTCATCTTTTATTCGATGCTTGGCGCAACAACTCTATAAAGGTAGATATACATGTCCATTCCCTAGAATTCCATCCCCAAAGCTCTTCACTGAGTGCTTGTCATAAGAAATCTATGAATTGATGATCACAAAACATTTTCTTCTTCATAAGGATTTTGGTGCATATGTGTTTGTTCTGATATCCCATCATAGGCTCACACTAATCATCAATGTCTCCGTACAATCCTTTTCAAGATCTTGTCAATCATGCATTACAGTCATGATCGGAGGCCCTCATCTAGCTGTTGATTGAATTGTGCATCACTATTGCATCCTTTTTCGAGGCCAAACCATCAACATCTGACAAACTCTTTGCAGAAAGAATGGAGATGGAAGCGTCCTCCATCTGCACGTGAAATGAGGGAGACATATAATGTCTCATGAATGAGCATCTCGATCAGCGTTTCCATTTGCGCCCGTGCATAATATACCATGGTCTCCTCATGCCACACCATGCTAAGCTTCTCTGTATCAATTTCTACATGCCATCCTTGCGCAGGAAATCAAGGAACACTGTATGTATATGCTTCTCTGAGCATCAACGATGAAGTTGTGTACCACAACACGTACAGTTTGTCGATGGCCAATAATGTACTTGTCAAAAGCCACGAAGATCTCTTGTCACCATAAAGCATCCTCTACATGCACGCATGAAGTTTCATAACTTGATAATTAACATTAATCTCTATCTGATTCACACTTTGATTAAATCTGCACCATCGCATTATCGGAAAACTTCTTTTCAAACCTCCCATCAACAGTGGATCATCACAGGTGTGCATGCACAATTCATAAGAGTCGTCAAATCTTGTCAAAGTCGAAGCGTAGCACTTCTTCTCCACATAGGCCGCCTTCCTCCTTTCCATAGTTTCCTGATACAGCCAGATGCTTGTCTGAATTCAGACAGATGCACCTAACGACACACATGATGAAAACATAGGTGCATAAATAAACAGTTCATTTCTTCTCCGTCGATTTGTCGAATCATTATCTGTTTTCCATATGCATATAGATAAGCTCCACTTTTGCTCTCTGCTCCGATTATATATATTCATTATTTCAACTTCTGATAACATCAAGAGCGATTAATCCATGCGCTTCCATTAAAAAATAACTAAAGACACAACTTCTTATCGGATCGTGAAGACAATGATGAATTCTGACTGATATGCACTGATACCTTTGGCTTCCGACAATTCTGACACAAGAGAAACACATGCCCAATGTCTCCTGAGGAACAACTGCATGACTGCACCATATATCCCAAATTGTGTTTTGAAGAGTCCGATTTGGTTGAACGTGTATAGCACCTTTGTATTGTAGTTCGAGCACCATATTCTATAGTCTTCAAGAATTGATTAGGATGCCATGCTCATGCAAAATCTTCTATATATATAAATATTTGCAGACTCAATCTTCATGCATGTAGATTGCGCAAACACAGAGAAGTATTATTCTGATGTCTTTGCTCTTTGCACTCTGTCACGTCACCTCGCACATCACATCAGAAAGAGAGGATATCTACATCACTAATTCTATGGTTGACGGACGAAAAGACTAAGTGCAAATCCATACGGCTAGAAAGAAAACGATCTCTCACTCTCATTGTTCGCAACTTCGTAGTATCTTCAAATATAGAATTCCTCATTGTTTATTTTAATAGCAATAACAAAAAGCACGCTACTACAAGAAAAACAACTTCACGATCTCTCTTTTTTCTCCGTATTCCAAATTTTATTTTTATGCGCGATGGATGCATCATTGCTTTGTACGTAAAGTTAGTTTCTATTTATATGCTGCCCGATACTTGTTATTTTCGTTCTTCTTCAGTTTCTTTCCTTTTATATTTGGTTTCATACTCATTACTTATGTTCACAAGGATGCAACGGATAAATGAAATTTTAGACTTCCATAAAACACGACCTTATCTTCAAAACCTTGGAGTTCCATAATTTTATTTGGAACGTTGAGAACTCTCTTGTATTCTGATAATTGACATTTTGCTAATTTTAACATTAAACCTTCGCAATAGAGTGTTGAGTTGAGGCTTCCTTCTCCTCAAGAGGGTCTATTACATTCTTCCCCCTCAAGAGGCTCTATTACATCCAGCCACTCACAAGTCCAATTTCTCTCTGTTTTGATTGGATGCAAGTTAGCAGCCTCCTACCCGTGCCGATACCATGGACAATAATAGCAACAATAGCCATGGAAATACAGAAGACGAGCACAACGGAGAATGTTGCAAGTCTACAGCTGAGCAGAACAAAGCAGAAAATAGATTTTATATGGTGGTATTTCGCTCGATACGCGCTGCCGATGCGGATGAGGAACTTCTGTATGCTGCAGATGCTGAAGCACACGAAGAGGCTAAACGCAGTGGCGGTCTGGTAACCGTTAGCTCTCTCTCTCTCTTTCTCTCTGTCTCAGACATCGTCGTACAGAAACGAACTCCATAATCATAAACATAACATATCATAGCCATCATTAGATTGATAAAGTGTATTACACTAATTAAACAATATGTTCAGGTCTATCATCGGACTACAGCATAATGTTCCCAAGTGCAAAAAATGCAGAAAATTCATAGAACTAAACTTCTGAAAACGGTGAGAAGCAGATCCTGCTCTTTGTAAATCCACACAATGTGAACATCATTTTCCATGTGAACATAACATCATTTTCTGCTTGTTTACTGTTCTCATTGAACATAACATCCACACAATGTGAACATCATTTTCCATGATCGAGATATATGGTTAGTCCTCTAGTTGTTAGACTATTGCCTCTAGTTTGTTTACTGTTTTCATTGAACATAACATCCACACAGCTAACAATAACTAAAGCGCAAATTTTATTGAAAGAGGAGTAAGAGTTTCTTTTCCACGGTCAAACTTGTGTGGCTAGGAAGGGTTATGTCTAAAGAAAGTATTCATATAAGTAAAAACAATACTTGATTCTCCCATTCCTAAACTATAAGGGAAGTTAGGAATGTTAGGGACAATTGAAATATAAGAGAGTGCATAGTAAGGATTTATCATTGGTATCTGAACCCTTCATATGTTTGACTAAAAGGAATGCATGATCTCTATGGATTGACGCCTGTGAAACATCATTTGAATCATTGAAACAAAAACTCCTTAAGATTATGTTTTAAATATATGAGAAAGGGGAAAGCCTTTTGTGGTTGTCTCTGATACAAGCAGTTGTTAGATAGGATGTTTTCTTTCCTAGAATGGTATGGTACTCACATATTAGCCCAAAAAATTAAGGAATCATGGATGTTTCACATCATTCACTCTAGGGCAGTTTGTTGTACCTATGTGTCCCTTGAGTAGTTTTGATGCGAGCAATTTCCCTATACATAAGCACTTTTTAGTCTAGATTTGGCTAGAGGTTTTTTCCCCATGTGACCACATATACAAGATATACTCATATGTGGTGATATTTTGTACTTAGGGACTCATATATAGCGCTTGCTTCACTCGTTCTCATATTACTAATCATGATAGAGCTCTTCGAGCTATCACCTTTCTCGGTACATAAATCTCTTTATTCACTCTTGTGTCTACTTCTATTTGTGCTTCCCCACTCTCTCACACACCAAAGAATTTTGAGTTCTCAAGGCTATTAGCTCCATGCATCCCTTACACTGGAACATGCATCTAGTCCTTGAAACGAAAGGAAACATCTCAAAGCATTCAATGCCACCTATGTTCGGTTTTACACGTTCGCTATTGATATTGAATGCACATTCCAGGGATACTTTTATATTAGGAAGAAAATCTATTTTGTATAGCTAAACATGTGTTCAACCCTTGAAATAGATGGAAAAACTTCAAGGTACCCAATGCAAACTATGCTGAACTTTATATATTCCCAATAGATATTGAATGCACAGTCTAGACATTCTTTTTACATCCGAAAAGTAAACGTAGGAGAATACATCATCATTTGTGCATGAATGGACGCCATAGTATTGGGTACTAACTATAAAACACATCTTTTGTGTTCTTTTCAGAATGTCATATAATCACCCATTTCTACAATTTACTGGTAAGCTTTAGTGACGTTTGCATCCACATATTTTCTTTAATTTAATAATTCAAAGTAGACCTTGTAGTTTTGAAACCCGACCTCCGACATAGAGGATCAAATCCAATTTTAAAGTATTTGGATTCTTGTATTTTATCATACCATTGGATAATATGAAATTATTTTGAATCTTTATGAAAATATAAACCACTGTAACAACCATGACAGGCTATACAGATTTGACTGGGAACGGACCATAACGAACATCGTTTTCTCCTCACAAAAGTCTTAAAATAACTAGTCTTTTGAAGCTATGTTTTAGCACTCGTTCTCGTTCGTTCTCTTGAAAATGCTTTCATTTATATCTTTATAAGCAAGTTGACTTGGTAATGATCCAGCGACTCACAACTCCAATTTTTCTCTGTTTTGATTGGATGCAAGTTAGCAGCCTCCTACCCGTCGCCGATACCATGGACAACAATAGCAACAATAGCCATGGAAATACAGAAGACGAGCACAACCGAGAATGTTGCAAGTCTACAGCTGAGCAGAACAGAGCAGAAAATAGATTTTATATGGTGGTATTTCGCTCGGTACGCGCTGCCGATGCAGACGAGGAACTTCTGTATGCTGCAGATGCTGAAGCTCACGAAGAGGCTAAACGCAGTGGCGGTCTGCTAACCGTAAGCTCTTTTCTCTCTCTCTCTCTCTCTCTCTCTCTCTCTCTCCCTCTCTCTCTCTCTCTCTCTCTCTCTCAGACATCGTCGTACAGAAACGAACTCCATAATCATAAACATAATATAGCATAGCCATCATTAGATTGATAAAGTGTATTACACCAATTAAACACTATGTTCAGGTCTATCATCGGACTACAGCATAATGTTCTCAAGTGCAAAAATGCAGAAAATTCATAGAACTAAACTTCTGAAAACGGTGAGAAGCAGATCCTGCTCCTTGTAAATCCACACACTGTGAACATCATTTTCTGCTTGTTTAGTGTTCTCATTGAACATAACATCCACACAATGTGAACATCATTTTACGTGATCCAGATATATGGTTAGTCCTCTAGTTGTTAGACTATTGCCTCTAGTTTGTTTACTGTTGTCATTGAACATAACATCCACACAGCTAACAATTACTAAAGCGCGAACTGAGAAGAAACAGAGCAGATGACTGACTTAAATTGAGTAAGCGAAAGGCCCAGATTGAATCGCAGTGAATCAAACACCCAACGATCCCCGGATGGATCTGATTTTATCCTTCTCATGGCAAAACTGGTCAAGCCTTGAGAGGCGAATCAAACAACCGGCTGAGGTAATGCGCGCGGACTAACATGGTCACTATTATTTGCTGTCCCATGACGAAATTTAATGATTGTAATGTCCAAATTCTGTGCACATCATC
>CM035410.1:26024742-26137242 GCA_020310875.1 Ceratopteris richardii
TCTACATGAAATGTTTGATAAATATGAGAATTAGAGGACAATCTACATTCAAAAGTAGCATCATTTAAGTTTTCTCATGATCTTCCAAGGAATGAAAAATTTAGGTGATAACCAAGTACTTTGACATGATGATAATGTATGCTAAGATGGAACCTGGAGAAACATTTGGTCTCTTTCATTCAATTTATATGAAATAATATGTTTATCTCGATATGATTTAGCTTCATCAAGAAAATAATGCATAACTATTTTCAAAATCTATATATTTATTTCAGTATCTCTAACAAATTGAGTTTCACTTGAAGAGTTCTTTGTTGTAACTTTGGAATTTGTTCTAATGCTGACATAAAAATAAACAATTTTGACACGTTATAAATTAATAATGTTTTTTTGTGGCAATGGAAGAAAACTATGGCAAACAATTTGACATTAGAAAACATAAGCTCTAAATAGATCTTAAAAATTTTGGTTAACATGTTCTATTTGACCATCTTTCTCAAGATGTTTATCACTAATAATCTTGAGTTGAACTTTAAATATATCGAAAACAATGATTATTCCTATCTTAAAGAAAAAGATCAACTCTGCCGATGTAATTCAAATACATGTTGAATAAGAAAATACCAACATAAGTGCCTTCTATAATTTCCCTTAAAGGAATAGAATGAGTCATTTACACTAGAGAAATGAAAAACTAGCGTATTTGAATTTTTATGAAACCATCGTTAATGCTATTAAATAATGAGATCCATGGATACAATCTTTGACCGTTTCGATGGAACTTTTAGAAATTATAGTAATCTTACACTTGTGGTTTTCTTAACCTTAATAACCTGACTGTAAAAGCATTTATTAACATAATTCAATACATCTTTAACCGTTTTGGGCTACCAAAGTTTAAGTGTTTTTGTTCTAGTTTCCTCATGAAATTTTGACTCCCTACACAATGTACATCATGATTCTCATACGATACTCTTTTTTTTGTATATCCCATCTCTTCAGAAATAGGTAAAAAAGAGTCTTCTTAGTATGCAACTTTATTCTCTTGTATCAAATATTTATTTAAACTTGTAAAACTCTTTGATTTAAAATCTTTGATAATGCATCTTTAAACCTCATTGCATCAAATTAACTTTATATCATCCATATAAAGACCCTAGATTTGAATAAAATGATTTAAGATATGATGATCAATATGGACTATAAATGCATAAATGGATAAATAGTATTAATATGTTTCTCATGCATTAACCATAATAAGTAACTCCCATTCTTGAAATTAAAAGAGAAAATGATTCTTTGATTGTCCATTTATGTTGATGAGTGACTAGTGACAGGCCAATCAAAAGAAGTTGGTGGACATAGTCTATACCCTATAAAATAACCGGCTACATGCGAGGGGACAACGGTTCACCTCATCTTAGAATTTATGATGGGAAAGATGATGTATAGCAGACATCATATGCCAAATACCAGATGGTAATGGAAATTCATATATCCATGTGGTTAAAATAAATTCTATAGATTAAGTTTTGTGCATTATTGAGGATCTCGATTGGAAGGGGATACTCTCTAAGAACTAGGAGCATTTTTTGCACAATTTGGAGTTCTAGATGACATTGAATATTTCCTTAATTATGTACATGTTTTTTATTTTGTTTTTAGCTATGTTTCCTTGTATAATTTGGGATGAAATTTTATAGCCTTACAAGTACATTCAAATTATTGGATGCAAATGTGAAGGCGTTGGTCATTATACAGCTCTTTGTCAACTTCTTAATTAGAGCAATTTTCGTGACACACATGCATATGTTGTAGCCATTACACAAATAGATTTTTTGGAATGCTAGAGATCATAAATGTTTATTCTTCTCAAGTATTAGGTGTTCATGACTGATCCATAGGGAATATTATTTTCAAGTAGAAGATAGTAATATGCATTCATAAATTTGAAATTTCACATGTATTTCTACATATATAGGTTTGCGTTGTTGTGTTCTCATCCATTGTTTTGTACAATAGTTCTATACTTTGCATTTTTTTGTAGATTTCAACAATTTCTTTTGTCTAAATTTTATGATATCTATGTCCTTATGAGGTTTGATAGGAGGCAATTCGGTTTTGATGATTTGATTGAATACAAGAAACATTTACAAGAACATAAGGATAGAATTCTACAATTTTTCTATTATATATAAAACATTCTTTAAAATACACACATTTATTGTATTTTGGATGTTTTGTATGTTTGGAAGCGAGTGCACGATAGAATTATGTTCCATCAAAATTAGAGTACCAATGAGGCTTAAATTCTATTGTCATAGATCTTTTTGCATATGATGATTTCTTGCATTTGCATGAACTTCAAGTCCTACAATCATTGATGTCATGAGCACTCTTAACAATATCTATGCATTTAGACTTTGTGTTGATGATTATTCAATATCGTTTTTATAAATATTATGTTCAACTTAAAATTCGTTGATAGTTTTATTGGCATTATCTCAATGAATAATTATTTATGAAGTTGAAACTGAAAAGATATACCTTAAAGACCTAGGTTCTATTCACCTCAAAATAATAGAAATAAATGTGTTTGCCTCATTTTCATGTGCACATTCATTGGGAGATATAGATGCATTGATGATTAAAAGGAAGCAATCACATGAAATGGTTGCCTCCTCATTATTTTCTCTCTTTGGTTAAAATGTGCAAGAAAACTTCAAAACCTTCTTCACGAAAATGTGTTTGAAATGTTAATACCATCTATAGGATCTATAATATAAATTCTCTTTTGATAATATGAAAATCATCAGGGTTTTGACATATTTGATATCACTCTAAAGGTTTGGGATATTATATTCAAGAGCATTTATTTGACATATCACCATAAGACGGGAAATGTTTGCATTTTTACTTCTGATTTTACATCCACAATGAAGATCTACCACACTTCGAATAATTCAAAAGATTCATAAGTATTATTGAATTTTTAGGGAACCTCTTAAATGATAACATACCAATCATGAAAAACAATGTAGGCGACGAAGCTTAAAGATGGAGTAATTGCTTGTCCTATATACTTACAAGCGTACTTACTATGAATGCGGAACAGGATCAAGCACCTATAGATCTCGCATTATTTTGATAGGGGTTTATGATGAACATGAAAGAAATTCACTCCTTTGTCCAAGGCACCGTTTCAAAGAAATGAAAAATTCTAACATCAAGTACCCATGTGAACTTGAAGTCGTAAAGAGAGTGTGACATAGGTTGTCATGGATATTTACATCTCTACATCTATAAGATAAGATTTGATTATTGAATGCTCAAATACATATTAAGTACTGTTCATGAAGTCTTGAATCTACTAAAACCTAAAAGAATTAAGAAATCATGTAAAACAGTACGGAAAACAAAAGCAGTTAAAGCTGAGCACAAATCTTATATAAATTTTGATTGTGCATCTAGATATGGGGGATGAAACCAACTTCAAAGATAAGAAATAGTCAAGCATATTCTGCACATATATAGGTGAGCTTGAACCAGCAGATTCAAAGGAATATATATGAGGAGAAATCAAAGGATAAAGAATACATCACGATTGTGGTTCTTAGCGTCATTTCAAATATTACCACTAGAACTGAGATTAGAAATGATTTGTTTCCACCTAGAGCTAATGGAAGATTGTTAATACTACCACCCAAGTATTCACACTAAGCTATGAAACAAAAGGATTTGTATTTTTCTACCTCTGTATTATGTGAAGGGGGGAAAACTTAGAAACATTTCTGAATACAACACGATAGTGATTATATTTTATTGCGAGAAATAAAAAAAATATGTTTTGATTAAACTTTGATCAAGCTGGACGGCAAAAATCATGAGGGGCGGGAGGGGGAGGTGAATACATTTTCTGAGAAAATGTATCATGATCTTGCATCAGACTCCGGATACGTTGATGAGTGTTCATTTTGAGTGCCACCGTTTTTTGTGAACCGCTTTGTGTCCCAATGTCGATTGTGTTGCATTGTATACCGTCGAATCAAGTAATTAGAGAAAGCATTGTTTAGGGATCTGATGGTCATATACCAAAAAAATGAAGCATTTGGCATTGTTTAAAGGATTTAATGAAAGAGGTGATGGAATATTCGTGAGAACATCAAGAGGAGTTTTGAAAACCGATAAAGAGAACTATGATAACATCTTTATTTTTCTAGAAGCTTGTGCTATAAATATTTTCCTAAGAGAAAGTTTGTTCAAAGACTACGTTCCCTTGAATTGATTGAAAGAAAAAACCTACCCATGAAGGGTCAAGGTATCCATGGTTCGAAACAATTCCCACATTCACGTACGAAAAATGGATCATTTCTCTTAAATTATAAAACCAATGGGTATCATTTTCATGAGTCAAGTTTGAATTTGAAAGAGGTGATGGATTATCAGGTATCAAGCTTGAAAGCTAGATTTGAGGTCTTCAAACATCCATGCGTAAAAATAAGCATCGGGTCCAAGTCCATAGTATATCTACTCTCACTCATTGAACCATCATACATCCATCCTTTATATTACATATAAAAGGAAAGTAGGTTTGAAAATGCACCTATAAGAAGTTTCCTATTGTGATCAATTTGCTTATATGTTTTGGAATAATGATGCCTGGAGACATGAATGTAAATAGAAATTGGTAATTCATGTTCATAGGAAGACTCGTAACTATCATGTACATACATATTTGCACTTGAGTATCCGAATAGTTGTGATGAACCAGTACTTTGACAAATCAAGATCTAATTCAAGACATATAAAAGACTTTGACAACAATGGAGGCCAAAGAGATATCAAGATAAAAAAACATAATGATCAAGAGAGTGGGATACCAATTTAAAATCAGGAAAAAGTTCTAGAAGAAGAGAATGGTGAACAACCACTTAGAGAAACAAAAGGTTGAGAAAATTTTGAAGGAAAGTTGGAGGAGGATAAACAAGAACATGAGAAGGCAATTCAGGTGAAAAGTAGGAAGGATGAAACAAACTATGTGTGAATTGATCCAAGAGTCTTACACGTTGATAAAATATTTTATCAAGAGAAGGTATAAGAATTTCAGAGGTTTTGAAGTAATACGAAAAAGAAAGTGAAACTAAACATGAGAATATCAAGCAAAAATCTAGTAAGATTGATAGTTAAAACAATGCGAGAAATCATGGAGAAAAGAAAAAAAGAATATTTGATGATATTACAAGATAAATATTTGGATTTTTTACTTTTGACACCCAAGGAAAGTAGCGATATACAATCCAATCAGAATCATAGGCTTCAAATAAAAGCTATACGACCTAGA
This sequence comes from Ceratopteris richardii, assembly GCA_020310875.1. Lineage (NCBI taxonomy): Eukaryota > Viridiplantae > Streptophyta > Polypodiopsida > Polypodiales > Pteridaceae > Ceratopteris > Ceratopteris richardii. The sequence goes on from CM035410.1 coordinate 26,030,084, forward strand.
CTATCCAAATCATTTCAAAAATGGAGAAGCTCAAGGGAAGTTCTACACCAGATCATTGCACATGCCATTTCAAAGTCCACTTAATTATATTATAGAAGATCTAATTGATTTTAAGAATGGAAAAGGTCATGGGAAGTTGTGCCTCAGATCATTGCACATCAACATCCTCATGTCCATCTTGAGTCGGGAAGGTAGCTTAGCTTCATCACGAAGTCCATGTCTCATTTTCTTTACAAGGTGACATACGGACTCTACCTTCTGCTTTGTTTATGAAAAGGTTGTGAAAAAGGGAATTCATGGAATGGTGTGCCACGTTACCTCTTGGAAGAAATACTCTTTTGGTTTAAACATGCGACCTCTCTTTTTCTCCTATCCTTTCTTTCATGCTGTTCATTGCATGGGATAATGCTTATGATCATGTTATCTATTGGTGTGGTTGACCTCCATGCCCCATGTCTTTGATTGAAACCGATTTGGAACCTACCCTTTGAAACTCCTTGTTCAACCAACGAAACTTCATCCACTTTTGGTTCAACCAAGACAACTTCAGCCACTCAACATAATGAAGGCATCAAAATTGCATATCTTCTATGCTGGTGGTTTGTTTATTGTTTTCTTTGATCTCTTACAAGATTGATGTTCTTAAGCACGTGGGTATAGGCCTACATAGAAATGAAAACATCCCGATCTACCCAAACATGAATATTGTGAGGTTGTCTTGCATGGTTCATGATACAATAGTGTAGAAGTTGGACATACACACCATAAAAGCTCACGGACCGAGGATTGGGAACCTACATAAAAGAAACAAGAAGCAAAACCCCTCTACTTGTCTTCTCACCGTCCCTTCTTAAGTTCTACATAGAAACTTACATGGGTTTTCTTTTGGTGAGCAGCCTCAAGGACATATACCCTCACGAGATTCAAACCTTTTAGGTGATGTTGACAAATGTTACACCTCATGAGCAGTTATCTTGATGTTCTCTCTTACTCGAGATTAGCACTGACCATTTTTATATCTAGGATTCCTATCAATATCTCAAAGGATTCGATGTAAAGGTAAGAACATGTATTCATGCATAGACTCCCTAAAACCTCTTTTTTTACCTTACTGAGTGTCTTCGTTATTTTTGATATGGTTATACTGGGCATCATGTCCCGATAAATTTCGAATTTTCTTTTGTTGTTGGCTTAGATGTGTGGGGTCTTGTTTCATAGCGATGGTGACAAAACCCATGACCAAGGCTACACAGGCTTGACGCACCTATACAGTAGGAATACATGTAGAGCGTGCTTGGATGAAGACCCTTGTTTGCGAAAATTATAAAGGGTAAAGGATGTAGACTTCTCTTAAATTCATGTGTTTTCTATGATTGATTAGGGGAAGATTTTCATGTGATTCACTACATTCTCCACCTAACTGTTGCATTTAAAACAAGTTGAAGATGATTTTAGTTGCAAATATAAAAATAAGTTTCTTATGCTCATAGGCTCACCCATGATTTCAACTTACACCTTTGCATTGCATCTGCTTAGCTCTTCTCATTTCATCTGCAAGCTTCTGTGAAATACAGTAATTCGCCAACATCTTGAGAAATTGCACTGAAAGATTTACTTTATAATGAAAACTTGACTATAGTGACTTAATGAACTCTGCTCTTAGCACGACCCACACTTTCTAATGTTATTAACCTCTTCTTGTACACACATGACTTGTAAGCCATGAAGAATTTGTAGTTTTCTCAAGTTTTGAAAGCATGTGAAAGCTTGGACACACGTTCTTGAGCCATCATGCTTGGCTCTTAGGCAAGAGGAGCTAAGATATTTTTTTAGTCTTTTTGTTCATTATGGTTACTTAAATCCTTGATATTTGGAGCCTCCATTCTTTTATTCATAGATTTCTGAATTCCATCATGAGATAAGGGATTCATGACAACCTAATGAGTGAATCTTGTGGATGCACGTACGTAGAGATAGTACAGAAAACAAATCTCACAAAAGCATAAACAAAATAGATAGAAATAAGAGAGTGGGCATAAGATTGGGTACAATCTCCCACCAAATACTATGATGGATGATTCTATCAGAGTATGTGTACTTTTAGGTATTTCTCATTACGTCCTAAATAGAACATATATGAGGCTGACGCTTCAAAAAGCATGCATTTATGAAAATTTGCTTTATTTACAAAATCTTCACTTTCTAAGCGATCAAATATTTTTAAAAAGACAACACTTTCTTAAGGGATCCATTATTCTTACAAAACAATATCTAAAATGCTATCTTTTAACTATCTTGAAAAATATCCGAATAAGTCCACATGCATTCACACCCTCATGAGTCTTCACGTGCTAAATCAGAACACAATCACATTAAAAACCAAAGAGATTATACTTTATGGAATAATGAAATGTTATTTGGATTTTAATGGCTTGAGCTTTTTAATCTGAGTGTGTATCATTTAGCAGGTGAAGATTCATGAGAATGTGAAGGAACATGGACTTATTCATATATTGTTTAAGATAGTTAAAAGATAGTATTTTAGAATTTTGTTTGTGAAGATGATTGATCGTTTTTAGAAAGCAACTCTTTTGTAGAAATAGTAGATCACCTAGAAAGTGATGATTTTACAAATAAAGAAAATTTTTATAAATGCAAGCTTTTTGAAGCACCACCATCATGTATCTTTTATTCACGATGAAATTACAAAAGCCTAAGAATGTAAATGCTCTGATAGACTCTTCCATCAGAGCATGTGGGGGGAGATTGTACCCAATCTTGTGTGAAGTCATCATAGCTATGCTCATCATAGCATTGTTCCATTCCTCTTTAAATTGATGTGAGTTCTGAGGGTTTCCTTCAAGGTCTATACTTCAATAAGATGCTCTCGGGTTGCACTTTTATGACTACCCCATGTGGGATTGTGCTGAACCAATCCTTGAGAGCTCAATGACCATTACACAAGCTTATTTTTTCATGTGAAGGATAACAAATATTCATTTGAAAATTAGGGAGTGTAATTACATGGGCACATATTTTTGTGGCAAAATCAAGTGGGCAGCCTCTAAATCTTGTAGCACTTCCATTTTCTTTCTCTACTCCTTGAGATCGATTTCAAATTATCCTTTGGTTTTATCTCATATCTAGCTTTCGTTGGCAGCAGTTCATATCACATGCACCAATGTGGAATGAGGATTCACCTAGCGTTAAAATACTTCATGGAGGTTAAGTTTCATTCTCTATGAGGTTTAGATAAGGGTCCTTCATGCACTTTCTTAAACTAAGGATGCATTACTTTCTCATTCACTTGGGCCTCTGGGGGATTCAAGATAGAAGCCTAAAAGAACCATATGCTAATTATTTAGCATATAGCATTGCAACACGATGCATTAGTCTTTCTTGGGTGCATATAAGACATTCTAATATTCCATGAGGATTCACCTTTTCGCCCTTCTATATGCCTATTTCTCATTGATTTTTCTTTGGATTGCACAGGAATAAGATTTTCAAAGGACTGTTAGGGCAACACCTTTTTTTTACCTTGTGCTTGGTTGATTGCACTAAAAAATACCTTCATTAAGGTTCAATTGAAGGCCCTCCTAAGACGTCCTATGAAGAGTTGTTAGAACCATATGAATGAGTGCTTCATTCTATATAAATGAAAGGCCTTGGCTTAATGAATATATGTGCATCTTGAATCCTATGCGAACTACAAATTGTCGGCGTTTTATTTTCTGTTTGTTTTGTTATCATCATCGTCATGTATTCTCTGATTGAATGTCACCATGCATAGCCCCTGGAGACGTCAAGATCCAAATTGCTTGTTAACAATGACAATCCCAAGTGGGCTCGAGCCCGGAAAATCTATTTCTACAGACTTTGCCATGCTCAGAGGGCTAGCATGATGGTTGTCATCTATTGCATTTTTGTCCTATAGCAGCAATGGAATTGTGTATCTCAAGATTACGTGCGTCGAGAGCCCGTGGTTTAAACGTACAATCATCGAATTCTTTGTTCCGGGAGTGCTTTTGCCAACATTTTTGGCATCGCCCAGCACAAGGATGCGGGGAGGCTAGGCTAAGCACTGCACAAAAGAGCGCTATATCCACCCTCTAAAACCATGGAGGATTGTATGCAGTACAATTATGCCGACCGCAGGATGATGCTCTACTATTTCCCCACAGATTGCCTCTGCTCTGCTCATATTCTGATATTTTTCATTAAAACATTCCATTCTTTTACCTCATCAACCACTTGTGCTCTGCCCAATTCCAGAAGTGCACCCAATATTATACGATCCTTCAACTACTTCCATAACTCTGTTCGGTCATTCACGATCATCGCCTTCGATTGCAATTGGAAGAATTTCTAGTATGGAGGCATCTCTATAGTCTTGTATGTAATTTTTGTACGATTCTCGTATGATTCCCATACATTTTGGGTGTGATTCTAGTCCAAACCTTGCACGCAATTTGGAATTAAGGATTATGACCATCATTGCATTTGACACCTTCTTTGCGCCATCATCTACTTTGGTTAATTGTCACAATGGTTATTTAGCATCACCAGTCTCATTTGTTACTAGAGTACCACATCCCTCGTTAACTATATCACAAGAATGTTCATTAGCTGTCTTGCAAACTTGCCTGATGGATCATTTCAGTTTGACTGTCTTTGAAAGTTGTCCGTTGACATTCACTTTGGTCGAAGAATTACGAAGGAGAGTGGAGATCATCCTGAGGAATCTCTGACTGCACTCTAGGTCTTTTAGCGATTGTAAAATATAGTCCCATTCCAATCTGTTGTATGCTTTGTCAATGTCAATCTTGAGGAAGACAATGTCTTGATTGGATTCTTCAGCAAAGTCCAGACCTTCCAAGATATCAATGATGGCTTCAAATATTGACCTTCCCTTAATGAAGCCTTTTTGGTCTTTGCTAAGCCACTAGTCTAAATGACAGGATATCCTATTGGAAATGACTTTAGCAAGAATCTTATATCGAGTTTGAAGCATTGTGATAGGTCTCCAGTTCTCAATTATATTTCTCTCCCCTTTTTTATGAATAAGTTTGATGATGCCATTGTTGAGACAAGTGGGAAGGGTGCCGAACTCGACGGCCTCAAGCCAAACAAGATGCAAGGGGGTGGCCACCACATATTTGAATGATTTAAAGAACTCATTAGTGAGCCCATCAGGCCCTGTGCTCTTGGTGTTCGGAAGCGAATCTATCACTTCCAGGATCTCTTGTTCGAAAATGGAGGCATCAAGCAAAGCACACAAGTTTGCATGGGATTCTATGCAAGGAAGTCTGAGAGATGGTGGCCATGCAAACCCGCCTATCGGGGGAGAGGGGACAAGCACTACCCAAGAGACTCATGAAGTGTGCTTCTATAATGCCAATGTTTTCTTCCTCAATTTTACATTCCACCCCATCCTTGTCAAGTAGTAGCGCGATCTCATCTCTGATTAGGACACAAAGGAGAAAGAACCTTGAAACAAATGTGCAGGGACCAATGTGTGCTTGGGTTACCTAATGTATCCTAGCAACATATGATTTATAAGTGTGGTGCTTGTCAATTTGGGAAGTCTCACAGGTTACCCTTCTCAAGGAAAGGATACATGCATGAAGACAACCTAGAGCTTGTCCACCCAGATGTATGGGGACCAAACAAAGATCCCTTAGTCTCAGGTTGAAGGTACTATGTATCTTTCATTGATGATTATAGCAGATGGACTGTATTGTATTTCATGAAGCACAAGGATGAGGTATTTAATTGCTTTAAAAAATATCTTGTATTAGCTGAAAACCAGACAGGAAGGAATTTGAAGAGGCTAAGGTCAGATGGAGGAGGTGAGTACTTCTCCAATGAATTTGAAAACTTCTTGCAGGACAAAGGCATCAATAGAGAAATAACCATAAGGTATTCTCCTGAACAGAATGGGGTGGCAAAATCAAGTGAGCAGCCTCTAAATCTTGTAGCACTTCCATTTTCTTTCTCTACTCCTTGAGATCGATTTCATATTATCCTTTGGTTTTATCTCATATCTAGCTTTCATTGGCAGCAGTTCATATCACATGCACCAATGTGGAATGAGGATTCACCTAGCGTTAAAATACTTCATGGAGGTTAAGTTTCATTCTCTATGAGGTTTAGATAAGGGTCCTTCATGCACTTTCTTAAACTAAGGATGCATTACTTTCTCATTCACTTGGGCCTCTGGGGGATTCAAGATAGAAGCCTAAAAGAACCATATGCTAATTATTTAGCATATAGCATTGCAACACCATGCATTAGTCTTTCTTGGGTGCATATAAGACATTCCAATATTCCATGAGGATTCACCTTTTCGCCCTTCTATATGCCTATTTCTCATTGATTTTTCTTTGGATTGCACAGGAATAAGATTTTTAAAGGACTGTTAGGGCAACAATTTTTTTACCTTGTGCTTGGTTGATTGCACTAAAAAATACCTTCATTAAGGTTCAATTGAAGGCCCTCCTAAGACGTCCTATGAAGAGTTGTTAGAACCATATGAATGAGTGCTTCATTCTATATAAATGAAAGGCCTTGGCTTAATGAATATATGTGCATCTTGAATCCTATGCGAACTACAAATTGTCGGCGTTTTATTTTCTGTTTGTTTTGTTATCATCATCGTCATGTATTCTCTGATTGAATGTCACCATGCATAGCCCCTGGAGACGTCAAGATCCAAATTGCTTGTTAACAATGACAATCCCAAGTGGGCTCGAGCCCAGAAAATCTATTTCTACAGACTTTGCCATGCTCAGAGGGCTAGCATGATGGTTGTCATCTATTGCATTTTCATCCTATAGCAGCAATGGAATTGTGTATCTCAAGATTACGTGCGTCGAGAGCCCGTGGTTTAAAGGTACAATCATCGAATTCTTTGTTCCGGGAGTGCTTTTGCCAACATTTTTGGCATCGCCCAGCACAAGGATGCGGGGAGGCTAGGCTAAGCACTGCACAAAAGAGCGCTATATCCACCCTCTAAAACCATGGAGGATTGTATGCAGTACAATTATGCCGACCGGAGGATGATGCTCTACTATTTCCCCACAGATTGCCTCTGCTCTGCTCATATTCTGATATTTTTCATTAAAACATTCCACTCTTTTACCTCATCAACCACTTGTGCTCTGCCCAATTCCAGAAGTGCACCCAATATTATACGATCCTTCAACTACTTCCATAACTCTGTTCGGTCATTCACGATCATCGCTTTCGATTGCAATTGGAAGAATTTCTAGTATGGAGGCATCTCTATAGTCTTGTATGTAATTTTTGTACGATTCTCGTATGATTCCCATACATTTTGGGTGTGATTCTAATCCAAACCTTGCACGCAATTCGGAATTAAGGATTATGACCATCATTGCATTTGACACCTTCTTTGCGCCATCATCTACTTTGGTTAATTGTCACAATGGTTATTTAGCATCACGAGTCTCATTTGTTACTAGAGTACCACATCCCTCGTTAACTATACCACAAGAATGTTCATTAGCTGTCTTGCAAACTTGCCTGATGGATCATTTCAGTTTGAGTGTCTTTGAAAGTTGTCCGTTGACATTCACTTTGGTCGAAGAATTACCAAGGAGAGTGGAGATCATCCTGAGGAATCTCTGACTGCACTCTAGGTCTTTTAGCGATTGTAAAATATAGTCCCATTCCAATCTGTTGTATGCTTTGTCAATGTCAATCTTGAGGAAGACAATGTCTTGATTGGATTCTTCAGCAAAGTCCAGACCTTCCAAGATATCAATGATGGCTTCAAATATTGACCTTCCCTTAATGAAGCCTTTTTGGTCTTTGCTAAGCCACTAGTCTAAATGACAGGATATCCTATTGGAAATGACTTTAGCAAGAATCTTATATCAAGTTTGAAGCATTGTGATAGGTCTCCAGTTCTCAATTATATTTCTCTCCCCATTTTTATGAATAAGTTTGATGATGCCATTGTTGAGACAAGTGGGAAGGGTGCCGAACTCGACTGCCTCAAGCCAAACAAGATGCAAGGGGGTGGCCACCACATATTTGAATGATTTAAAGAACTCATTAGTGAGCCCATCAGGCCCTGTGCTCTTGGTGTTCGGAAGCGAATCTATCACTTCCAGGATCTCTTGTTCGAAAATGGAGTCATCAAGCAAAGCACACAAGTTTGCATGGGATTCTATGCAAGGAAGTCTGAGAGATGGTGGCCATGCAATCCCGCCTATCGGGGGAGAGGGGACAAGCACTACCCAAGAGACTCATGAAGTGTGCTTCTATAATGCCAATGTTTTCTTCCTCACTTTTACATTCCACCCCATCCTTGTCAAGTAGTAGCGGGATCTCATCTCTGATTAGGACACAAAGGAGAAAGAACCTTGAAACAAATGTGCAGGGACCAATGTGTGCTTGGGTTACCTAATGTATCCTAGCAACATATGATTTATAAGTGTGGTGCTTGTCAATTTGGGAAGTCTCACAGGTTACCCTTCTCAAGGAAAGGATACATGCATGAAGACTACCTAGAGCTTGTCCACCCAGATGTATGGGGACCAAACAAAGATCCCTTAGTCTCAGGTTGAAGGTACTATGTATCTTTCATTGATGATTATAGCAGATGGACTGTATTGTATTTCATGAAGCACAAGGATGAGGTATTTAATTGCTTTAAAAAATATCTTGTATTAGTTGAAAACCAGACAGGAAGGAATTTGAAGAGGCTAAGGTCAGATGGAGGAGGTGAGTACTTCTCCAATGAATTTGAAAATTTCTTGCAGGACAAAGGCATCAAAAGAGAAATAACCATAAGGTATTCTTCTGAACAGAATGGGGTAGCTGAGAGAAGAAATAGATCAATTGTTGAGACAGCTAGATCTATGCTGAATGAGAAACGATTACCGAACTATCTATGGGCAGAGAGTGTTTCTACTGCCACCTACCTCATAAGCAGGTTACCATCTAAGTCTCTTTATGGTATGACACCCTATGAAGCATAACATGGTAAGAGACCCTCACTAGACCATTGCAGGATATTTGGATGTGTAGCGTATGTACACATTCCTTCTCAAGTAAAAGGTAAGCTAGACCCAAAGGCTGAAAAATGCATCTTTATTGGGTATGATGTAAATAAAAAAGGTTACAGGTTTTATAACCCTACCAATAAAGGATTTTTGGTAAGCAGAGATGTTGTCTTTGATGAAAATGATTCTTGGTATGAGAATGAATACAGGAAGGTTAAATTACCCTATGATTTGGAAGAGGAATTTCGAAGTCTTACAAAGGAGGAACCTACTCAGAATGAAGCCTCAAGTTCAGATGATGAAGATACTATCAACATTGAAGAATTCAAAGCATGGAAGTCCAAAGGCAAAATGAAGATGAAGAAGCTTGAAGACATACCTGAGTCTTCAACTAAACCATTTAGAAGATCACAAAGAGAAAGCAAAAAACCTTTCAGATATGGGTATGATACATCTCTTGTTATCAAACATTTTGTTTATCTTGCCAAAGATTTGTCAAATGAAGAACCAAGATCATATGGAGAGGCCATAACCAAATCAGAATGGAAAGAAGCTATGGATGAGGAAATTGAAGCACTCAAGGAGAATGACACATGGGAGTTAGTACCTAAGAAGGACTCAATGAAGGTAATAGGATCCAGATGGATCTATAAGCTTAAAAGAAATTCTGATGGCACAATTAATAGGTACAAAGCCAGATTGGTAGCCAAAGGGTTTGCACAAACCGAAGGCATTGACTATGAGGAGACATTCTCACTTGCGGCCAAGATGCCAACAATTAGAGTGTTGGTAAGTGTGGCTGCATCAAAAAATTGGAATATGTACCAATTGGATGTCAAGAATGCTTTCTTGAATGGATGGATTTCAGAGGAGCTATATCTGTCACAACCTCCTAGCTATGAGGATCCTAAGAAGGTAACATATGTTTGCAAATTGAAAAAGACTTTATACGGATTGAAACAGGCACCTAGGGCATGGAATTACAAGTTATATCTTTCAAGCCAGATGTGTAGGCTTGTGATTTACACCAAGAACTCCCCCTCAAGCCAAACATTATGGCTTAAGTCTTCATCTTCAATCTTCAAGTATATCCTGCAATCCAATCATGGCTTTGAACCTGCAAAGTTTGGTTCCATCCAAAGATTTAGTCAACAAATCTGCACATTGCATGTTAGTTGATACATAGGTTAGTTGAATGTCTTTGCTTATCAACTTTTCTCTCACATAATGGTAATGGACCTCTATGTGTTTGGTCCTAGCATGATAAATAGGATTAGCTACAAGGTGAAGGGAACTTGTATTATCTCCAAAGATAATTGGTGACCTAGTATATAATCCCAATTCTGTATACACAAGCTTAATCCAAATTGCTTCTTGTGTGGCATTAGCCAGTCCTCTATACTCTGCCTCTGTGGAAGACAAACCAACAGTAGGTTGCTTCTTTGAAGACCATGAAATTGGTTTGTCACCTGCAAAAGAAATATATCCAGAAGTGCTCCTCCTATCATCCTTGCATCCTGCCCAATCTGCATCTAAATAAATTTTAAAATCAATATCTGAAGTGTAAGGTAAATACAAACCATGGTTCTATGTACCCTTGAGATACTTCAAGATTCTCTTGGCAGCCTCTAAGTGAGGTATCCTTGGCTTGTGCATAAATTGACTTAGCACACTAACTCCATATGCAATATCTATCCTTGTTAAGGTAGCATAGTTCAAACTACCCATCATACTCTGATAACCTGTAATGTCATTGACTTCATCACCTTCATGGGCACTTAGTTTTAGGTTTACCTCCATTGGAGTACTTGCTACTTTGGCATCCTGCAAATGAAAATTCTTCAACATGTCCTGTATATACATTTTCTGAGTAATATATATCCCTGAATTAGTGTAGACTAACTCAAGTCCCAAAAAATACTTCAATAGACCAAGATCATTGATCTTGAATGCCTTCATCATTTGACTTTTGATATATGAGATTCCATTGACATCATTACCTGTAATGATGATGTCATCAACATAAACACAAAGGTATATTACCTCTGAATTATTTCTCTTGATGAATAGAGAAGTATCTGCCTTGCTCAGTCCATTCATGCACAAATGATGATGTATTCTCCTACGTTTACTTTTCGGATGTAAAAAGAATGTCTAGAGTGTGCATTCAATATCTATTGGGAATGTATAAACTTCAGAATAGTTTGCATTGGGTACCTTGAAGTTTTTCCATCCTATTTGAAGGGTTGAACACATTTAGCTATACAAAATAGATTTTCTTCCTAATATAAAAGTATCCCTGGAATGTGCATTCAATATCAATAGGGAACGTGTAAAACCGAACATAGGTGGCATTGAATGCTTTGAGATGTTTCCTTTCGATTCAAGGACTAGATGCATGTTCCAGTGTAGGGGATGCATGGAGCTAATGGCACAAAATGTAATTTGTTCTCTAGTCATGAGAGATTATTTCTTCCACCTTTGATTGTGACATGAAAAAAAAGGAGAAATTATCCCAAATAGAGCCTTGAGAACTCAAAATTCTTTGGTGTGTGAGAGAGTGGGGAAGCACAAATAGAAGTAGACACAAGAGTGAATAAAGAGATTTATGTACCAAGAAAGGTGATAGCTCGAAGAGCTCTATCATGATTAGTAATATGAGAACGAGTGAAGCAAACGCTATATATGAGTCCCTAAGTACAAAATATCACCACATATGAGTATATCTTGTATATGTGGTCACATGGGGAAAAAACCTCTAGCCACATCTAGACTAAAAAGTGCTTATGTATAGGGAAATTGCTCACATCAAAACTACTCAAGGGACACATAGGTACAACAAACTGCCCTAGAGTGAATGATGTGAAACATCCATGATTCCTTAATTTTTTGGGCTAATATGTGAGCACCCTACCATTCTAGGAAAGAAAACATCCTATCTAACAACTGCTTGTATCAGAGACAACCACAAAAGGCTTTCCCCTTTTTCATATATTTAAAACATAATTTTAAGGAATTTTTGTTTCAATGATTCAAATGATGTTTCAGAGGGGTCAAGCCATAGAGATCATGCATTCCTTTTAGTCAAACATATGAAGGGTTCAGATACCACTGATAAATCCTTACTATGCACTCTCTTATATTTCAATTGTCCCTAACATTCCTAAGATCCCTTATAGTTTTAGGAATGGGAGAATCAAGTAATGTTTTTACTTATATGAATACTTTCTTTAGACATAACTCTTCGTAGCCACACAAGTTTGACCGTGGAAAAGAAACTCTTACTCCTCTTTCAATAAAATTTGCGCTTTAGTAATTGTTAGCTGTGTGGATGTTATGTTCAATGAAAACAGTAAACAAACTAGAGGCAATAGTCTAACAACTAGAGGACTAACCATATATCTGGATCATGGAAAATGTTGTTCACATTGTGTGGATGTTATGTTCAATGAGCACAGTAAACAAGCAGAAAATGATGTTATGTTCACATGGAAAATGTTCACATTGTGTGGATTTACAAAGAGCAGGATCTGCTTCTCACCGTTTTCAGAAGTTTAGTTCTATGAATTTTCTGCTTTTTTTGCACTTGGGAACATTATGCTGTAGTCCGATGATAGACCTGAACATATTGTTTAATTGGTGTAATACACTTTATCAATCTATTGATGGCTATGATATGTTATGTTTATGATTATGGAGTTCGTTTCTGTACGACAATGTCTGAGACAGAGAGAGAGAGAGAGCTTACGGTTAGCAGACCGCCACTGCGTTTAGCCTCTTCGTGAGCTTCAGCATCTGCAGCATACAGAAGTTCCTCGTCCGCATCGGCAGCGCGTATCGAGCGAAATACCACCATGTAAAATCTGCTCTGTTCTGCTCAGCGAAATACCACCATATTTTCTGCTCTGTTCTGCTCAGCTGTAGACTTGCAACATTCTCCGTTGTGCTCGTCTTCTGTATTTCCATGGCTATTGTTGCTATTGTTGTCCATGGTATCGGCGATGAGTAGGAGGCTGCTAACTTGCATCCAATCAAAACAGAGAGAAATTGGAGTTGTGAGTGGCTGGATGTAATAGACCCTCTTGAGGGGGAAGAATGTAATAGACCCTCTTGAGGAGAAGAAGGAAGCCTCAACTCAACACTCTAATCTTAAAATTAGCAAAATGTCAATTATCAGAATACAAGAGAGTTCTCAGCGTTCCAAATAAAATTATGGAACTCCAAGGTTTTGAAGATAGGGTCGTGTTCTATGGAAGTCTAAAATTTCATTTATCCGTTGCATCTTGTGAACATAAGTAATGAGTATGAAACCAAATATAAAAGGAAAGAAACTGAAGAAGAACGAAAATAACAAGTATCGGGCAGCATATAAATAGAAACTAACTTTACGTACAAAGCAATGATGCATCCATCGCGCATAAAAATAAGATTTGGAATACGGGGAAAAAAGAGAGATCGTGAAGTTGTTTTTCTTGTAGTAGCGTGCTTTTTGTTATTGCTATTAAAAGAAACAATGAGGAATTCTATATTTGAAGATAGTACGAAGTTGCGAACAATGAGAGTGAGAGATCGTTTTCTTTCTAGCCGTATGGATTTGCACTTAGTCTTTTCGTCCGTCAACCATAGAATTAGTGATCTAGATATCCTCTCTTTCTGATGTGATGTGCGAGGTGACGTGACAGAGAACAAAGAGCAAATACATCAGAATAATACTTCTTTGTGTTCGCGCAATCTACATGCATGAAGATTGAGTCTGCAAATATTTATATATATAGAAGATTTTGCATGGGCATGGCATCCTAATCAATTCTTGAAGACTATAGAATATCGTGCTCGAACTACAATACAAAGGCACTATACACGTTCAACCTGATCGGACTCTTCAAAACACAATTTGGGATATATGGTGCAGTCATGCAGTTGTTCCTCAGGAGACATTGGGCATGTGTTTCTCTTGTGTCAGAATTGTCGGAAGCCAAAGGTATCAGTGCATATGAGTCAGAATTCATCTTCGTCTTCACGATCCGATAAGAAGTTGTGTCTTTAGTTATTACCTAATGGAAGCGCATGGATTAATCACTCTTGATGTTATCAGAAGTTGAAATAATGAATATATATAATCGGAGCAGAGAGAAAAAGTGGAGCTTATCTATATGCATATGGAAAACAGATTATGATTTGACAGATCGACGGAGAAGAAATGAACTGTTTATTCATGCACTTATGTTTTCATCATGAGTGTCGTTAGGTGCGTCTGTCTGAATTCAGAGAAGCATCTGGCTGCATCACGAAACTCTGGAAAGGAGGAAGGCGGCCTATGTGGAGACGAAGTGCTACGCTTCGACTTTGACAAGATTTGACGACTCTTATGAATTGCGCATGCACACCTGTGATGATCCACTGTTGATGGGAGGTTTGAAGAGAAGTTTGCCGATAATGCGATGGTGCAGATTTAATCAAAGTGTGAATCAGACAGAGATTAGTGTTAATTATCAAGTTATGAAACTTCATGCGCGCATGTAGAGGATGTTGTATGGTGACAAGAGATCTTCGTGGCTTTTGACAAGTACATTATTGGCCATCGACAAACTGTACGTGTTGTGGTACACAACTTCATCGTTGATGCTCAGAGAAGCGTATACATATAGTGTTCCTTGATTTCCTGCGCAAGGATGGCATGCAAAAATTGATACAGAGAAGCTTAGCATGGTGTGGCATGAGGAGACCATGGTATATTATGCACGGGTGCAAATGGAAACGCTGATCGAGATGCTCATTCATGAGACATTATATGTCTCCCTCTTTTCACGTGCAGATGGAGGACGCTTCCATCTACATTCTTTCTGCAAAGAGTTTGTCAGATTTTGATGGTTTGGCCTCGAGAAAGGATGCAATAGTGATGCACAATGCAATCAACAGCTAGATGAGGGCCTCCGATCATGACTGTAATGCATGATTGACAAGATCTTGAAAAGGATTGTACGGAGACATTGATGATTAGTGTGAGCCTATGATGGGATATCAGCACAAACACATATGCACCAAAATCCTTATGAAGAAGAAAACGTTTTGTGATCATCAATTCATAGATTTCTTATGACAAGCACTCAGTGAAGAGCTTCGGGGATGGAATTCTAGGGAATGGACATGTATATCTACCTTTATAGAGTTGTGGCACCAAGCATCGAATAAAAGATGAGCAATTTTGCATGTCTTTGATAATGATGATAGTTGGATGTAGAAGATGAAGGATTCATGGTGAAGATGAACATACTAAGACCGATATTGAGAAGCAAAGTATTTTGCAGAACTGCTCTTTTCTTTCATGCAAGATTGAGAAGATGGATCCATAGGATCCAGATCGTGATTGAGATTGAGATTGTGATTGAGAGTGAGAGTGAGAGTGAGAGTGAGAGTGCGATTGAGAGTGCGAGTGTGAATGCGATCATGATAGCTCGGGGGTGGTTGGAAGGTCGAAGCTTCATCAAGAAGCAATTATCCAAAGATATTGTATCAAGATGTTTGAATCTTCATTGGGAACTTATTTCTTGTATATGGATTTGGAAACCATGAGATTCATAAGATAAATCTTATTTCATAAGTTTTTGTTCTTTTTATTATTTTGTTCAAATTTGTGAGTAACAAATATATGATCTGATATATTTCTTTTCTTTATGAGGGATTGGAGGAACGTTACACTGGATCATTACCTCGTTTGTGGGTTTCATTTTCGTCAACGCCTCTTCTTTTCTAGAGCGTCCATCATTGTGGTCGCACTTCTTACTTTCTCCCATAATCTCTCTCTCTCTGTGCTTACATTCTCCTACGTCACAAATCAATCCCGGTTATCTAGTGTTCAGCTCCTCTTTATACAGCACGACCATCATGCCCGTGGAGTGAGATTGCTGGAATCTTCTTCAAAAAGAGCCAAAACGAAAAGCATGGATCTGTCTAGTAAAACGTTCTTTCACATAACTGAAAGAGTCCTTCTTATAGATTAGGAAAGAATGTATTTAAAAAATCACCCCCCTCCATTATCACTACTCGCCCAATATTACACTACAGTGGAAACCGAGTATGGTTTAAAATCAAAGGAATTTGCGCTTTATATAAGATCGAATAATTCGAACCCAAAAACTAGGCGTAAGGTAGGACTGTAGTCTCTCTCCTCTCTCTCTCTCTATGTCTCAATCCATCTCAGGTTCTCCATGTTCATGAATGATCCGTGGTCTTTTTCAACTTATGATAGACCTAAACACATACTTGTCTTAAACCTGTTTACTAGCTAAACCATGGATACAGCTTGTCTCTTTAAAGATGTAATACGGAGTACATATTCTTCAGTCAACTTGCTATGAAATGTGTTCTTAAGTCAACTTGGTTATAAAGATATAAAAGAAAGCATTTTCAAGAGAACGAACGAGAACGAGTGCTAAAACATAGCTTCAAAAGACTAGTTATTTTAAGACTTTTGTGAGGAGAAAAAGATGTTCGTTATGGTCCTTTCCCAGTCAAATCTGTATAGCCTGTCATGGTTGTTACAGTGGTTTATATTTTCATAAAGATTCAAAATAATTTCATATTATCCAATGGTATAATAAAATACAAGAATCCAAATAGTTTAAAATTGGATTTGATCCTCTATGTCGGAGGTCGGGTTTCAAAATTACAAGGTCTTCTTTGAATTATTAAATTAAAGAAAATATGTGGATGCAAACGCCACTAAAGCTTACCAGTAAATTGTAGAAATGAGTGATTATATGACATTCTGAAAAGAAGACAAAAGATGTGTTTTATAGTTAGTACCCAATAGTATGGCGTCCATTCATGCACAAATGATGATGTATTCTCCTACGTTTACTTTTCCGATGTAAAAGAATGTCTAGAGTGTGCATTCAATATCTATTGGGAATGTATAAAGTTCAGTATAGTTTGCATTGGGTGCCTTGAAGGTTTTCCATCCTATTTCAAGGGTTGAACACATGTTTAGGTATACAAAATAGATTTTTTTACTGATATAAAAGTATCCCTGGAATGTGCATTCAATATCAATAGGGAACGTGTAAAACTGAACATAGGTGGCATTGAATGTTTTTAGATGTTTCCTTTCGTTTCAAGGACTAGATGCATGTTCAAGTGTAAGGGATGCATGGAGCTAATGGCACAAAATGTAATGTTTTTTTCTTGCACCGTTGATTGTGACATGAAAAAAAAAGGAGAAACTATCCCAAAGAGAGCCTTGAGAACTCAAAATTCTTTCGTGTGTGAGAGAGTGGGGAACCAGAAGTAGACACAAGAGTAACTAAAGAGATTTATGTACCAAGAAAGGTGATAGCTCGAAGAGCTCTATCATGATTAGTAATATGAGAATGAGTGAAGCAAGCAGTATATATGAGTCTCTAAGTACAAAATATCACCACATATGAGTATATCTTGTATATGTGGTGACATGGGAAAAAAACCTCTAGCCAAATCTAGAGTAAAAGTGCTTATGTATACGGAAATTTCTCACATGAAAACTACTCAAGGGACACATAGGTACAACAAACTCTCCTAGAGTGAATGATGTGAAACATCCATGATTCCTTAATGTTTTGGGCTAATATGTGAGCACCCTACCATTCTATGAAAGATAACATCCTATCTAACAACTGCTTGTATCACATACAACCACAAAAGTCTTTCCCCTTTCTCATATATTTAAAACTTAATTTTAAGGAATTTTTGTTTCAATGATTCAAATGATGTTTCATAGGGGTCTATGCATAGAGATCATGCATTCCTTTTAGTCAAATATATGAAGGGTTCAGATACCAATGATAAATCCTTACTATGCACTCTCTTATATTTCAATTGTCCCTAACATTTCTAACATCCCTTACAATTTTAGGAATGGGAGAATCAAGTTTTTTTTTGTACTTATATGAATTTTTTTTTTAATGCATGACTCTTCCTAGCCACACAAGTTTTTCCGTGGAAAAGAAACACTTACTCCTCTTTCAATCAAATTTGTGTTCCTTAAGTGTTTTCAAATTTATATTGACATATACAAAATGATTACCAACATCTTTTAGAGTATAGAAATATATGAGCAAGAAATACTAAGATGAATTCATCTTGATAATCATGAAAAGTGTTGCTCATCAAGCACATGAATGTGAAAGGAGAGTTTTCAAAAAGTAAAATCGTAAATTTATAGTTACCATAGCATGTTTGAAATGATGTCTTGGATATATCATCTACTTTGATGCTTATCACATGATATCCCAATCTTAAGTCAATTTTGGTAAATTCACATGGTCCACTTAATTAAGGAAATTAATCATCTATATCAGAAATTTGATATTTATTTTTAATTGTTCTTTGATTCAACCCCCTATAGTCACTGCATAATCTTTAAGAACTATCTTTCTTGTTAGGAAATAAAACATGTCCTCCCTAAGGTGAAACATTTGGCCTTATCAAGACTTTCTTCAAAAGATCATCTAATTGAGTATTGAGCTCCTTTAATTCATCTATGTTTAATCTATAGCGGGCTATGAAATATGATTCACTACCTGGATATACGTCATTAGTGTTCTCAATTTTCCTAGGTAGAGGTATACTAGGTAGCTCGTCACAAAATACATCTACATATCCTTTCAAACGTTTTTCTACCTTATTCACAAGTTTTTCCTCATTATCTTTCCCATGTTGAGTATTCACATACACTAAAAGTGTTTTGCCACCATTATGTATACTTTCAATTATCTACATGGGGAAAACTAGAATAGGTTTAGGATAAGGAACATCATCTATCTTGACCTAAATTGATTGTTCTTTGTTCAAAATCAATTGTTGTAGAATTTCGAACTAAATAGTCCATACACACTACCATTTCATTTACATCACATGAAAACTCCCAAAAATATATATTGGGAAAAGTAAACACATGGTTTTCAATCTATCCCTTTTTATAGTGTACTTGTCCATTGGCCCTCTCAATAGGTCTCGATATCTATGTACGTAAGGATATCACTAAAATCTACACCAATATGAAATATAGAAATTAACGCCTCCTTTTTATATGAATTAAAATATGTTTAGAGATCATACCCGAAATCACACTGCGAAAACCCCTTGTGAGGCAACTAGTCATCATGTAACCTAAATTCTAATTAGCGCACTTACCTCCATAATCTTCTTTATTAATTTTTATTTTTTCTTCAATGATATTTATGACTTGTGCTTGTGCAAGCCAAAAGATTGCTTTGTTTGGACATTCATGTGTTAGATGTCCTTGTTAGCTACTATGAAAATAAAGAGTGAGTATTTTTGCATGCTTACTTAAATCACATTCCTAATTCCAATCGATGGGTTCATTCATCCTTTGAGTTTCCATGTGAATAGGATTTTTATCTTGGCTATTATATGATGAAGTCCTCTTTGTATTTTTCATGCATTTTGTTGTAAGTATCTATGCCATTTGTACCATCATGATGAATCTAGTTCTACACCCATTCAACATATGAAATCTTTCCATCTTCTCATTTATTTTGGCCATCACAACAACATTCAGGAAGTCAACACATCCAGATTCCTTCACTTGATAATGAAGTTCCTCATGAACCCTTTAATAAACCTCATCTTCAAAGCATCCTTGAAAACCTCCAATGCATATTTGTGAATATGCTAAAAATTCTCTTTATATTCATCCACAAACAAACTATGTTTGTCTTGTCACCATCATGTTGTCCATAATTATAGAAATCCATCTACGTCTCCATTTGGTATTGTGGAGGATAGTAATGCTTTCGTGCATGCTCGCACACTTCATTCTATAAAGCCTGAACAAAATCCATCTAAGTCATTAAAAAATCAAAACAAATCATCCAGATACAATAAGATCAATTCATCTTGATAATCATGATAAGTATTGTTCATCGAGCACATGAAAATGGTAGGAGATTTTGTTAATTCAAAAGGTAAAATTGTAAAATCATAGTGAACATAACGTGTTTGAAATGCCATCTTGGGTATGTCACCTAGTTTGATCCTTATCATCATGACATCTTCATCTTAAGTAAATTTTGTTAAACAAACTTCGTCCAATTAATCAACTCAATTAATAATCCAAATGAGAAAGTGGATACTTATTTTTTATCCTTCTTTTATTCAATCTACTATAGTCTTGTATAATCTTTAGGAGCTATCTTTCCTCTTGGGAAATAGAATAGTTGCTCCCTAAGGTGAAAAACTTAGTCTTATTAAGAATTTCTCCAAAAGATCATCTAGTTCAATGTTTAGCTCCTTTAATTCATCTATGTTAAATGTGTAGAAGGATATCAAATATGATTCACTCTATGGATATGGGTTAATAGTCTATTCAATCTTCCTACATGGAGGTATACCAAGTAGGTTTTCACGAAATACATCTGCATAACCTTTCAGAATATTCTCTACATTATTCAAAAGCTTTTCCACATTATCAGTCACATGTGGATTACTCACATACACTAAAAGTGTTTTGCAACCATCATGTATACCTCTAATTAGGTACATGGGGGAGATGAGAATAGGTTTAGGATTATGATTATCACATATGATGTGAAATAGATTTACTATCTTGCCCTAAAGTGAGTGTTATTTCTTCATAACCAATTATTCTAGAGTTTTGAACTAACCAATCCATGCCAAAAATTGCATCAGACCATTTCATTTCCATCACATGAAAACTCCCAAAAAAGATACCTATTAGGAAATGTAAACACGTGGTTTCCAACGTATCCTTTTGTATAGTGTATTTTGTTGATACATTTTGGCAGTGATGTGTGTCAACATAATTAGGACCATCCAAACACTTTTTTCCCTCGTTAGGAGGTTTTTTTCCTTGACTTGTATATAAACCTATGACCCTAATGGGTCACTAATCTTTGTACATTTTTGCGTGTCAAATAGATTTAGGAGTGTTTTTTTCAACACCAAGCTTCTTTTTCTTCCTTTGTGCTATTCATGTGCTTTCGCAGATGTCAAACTAAAAGAATTGGTATCAGAGTAGGGTAATAATTCATCTAGGGCATTGTTGACACTCCTTCAGTCATAGTCCCAAAATCCCATAAAAAATGATGAATATACTCAAGGCAATTAGGGTTCAAAACACCTTTGGCTTTTGGCATCAAATTTTTGATATGAGCTCCTTTCGACCTTTGAATGCACTATTGCAATGCTTATGCAAGAACTATCATTTGTTTTCCCAAGTATATATGCATGTTTTGGTTTGCCAGTACAAGCATCTCAAAGTCACGTACATGTCACCAAATCTCAATAGGGTAGCTCTATTCAACTTTCTGAGATACAACCATTTTTTTGCATCAAGGTAGTTTAGTAAGTTGCCATGGATGATAGAAATGATGTATTCCAGATAAATTTGGATGGCACTAATTACCCATTGTGGGAACATATGATGTGCCATGTATTGGTGGAAAAAGACTATGCAATATTGTGTAGGGTGTTGAAAAACATCCTGCTACATGTGTGAATACAGTTATGGAGGGTATTGTAGATGGTATTGAGGATGATGATCTTCAAATTCCTATTCATGCTATGGTTCTTGCCCATAGTGTAGAGAAATTTCAGTGGGATGGTAAAGATGATCAGACACATGCATTTATAGCCATGTTTGTCAAATGTTCCAATATCCTTCATATTTTCTCTTTCAAAATAGTAAAGGATGCTTGGGATAAACTTAGCACTTTATACTAGGGAAGAAGATCATGCTCGTGTTGCTTATCTCCGGAAATAGTTGCAGAGTGAGCATATGAATGAAGCAGATTCTACAAACATCAAAGATTTGAAAGAGTAATTGAATCTTATAGATGAAGTATTGCTAGACAATTCACTTATACATTCTTAATGATCTTCTTGATTCATATTAGAGTTTTTTTTCTAGTCTTGAATTGATGATGGAAGACAATCTGAATGCCTTAACATTTGAGGAGTTAGTCTCTATTTTGTTGCAAGAAAGATGAATGCAGGCAAAACATGTCCATTATTCATGTTGCAAATCAAACTTTCATTTCTTAGCTAGTGAGAAGGGCAAAGTTAAATGGAGCTCATCTACTAGTAAGCACAAATATGCTAATTCTACAGAGTCAGGAAAGGAAGGCAAAGATGAAGCATAAACAAAATAGTATGAGCGGTTCTGGAAATAGTATGAAGGAAATGATCATGTCATAAAGATTTTTCAAAAACCTGCTACAAAAGAGTAAATAAATGAGTTTGGAATGTTTGTTCAATAGGCCTTTACACCCAAAACAAAGCGTGCTAATCTCACATAGAATGAAGAATGGAAATTTACTGTTGTTTTCAGCTATGACCAATCTTCTAATCAACATTGTATGCTTCTAGAGTACCCAAATGCTTGATACTTAGATAATGGGGCAACCAAACATATTACATCACACTATAGTTTCTTCAGTTCACTCGAGTCTCCTTGTACAAGTAAGATTATCACATGCAAAAAGATCTCCCCTTATCTTATCATCGGAGTAGGTAAGATGATTTTGACTACAACGAGTGGTAGTTGTTTCACATTGTCAAATTCTTTGCTTATTATAAGAATCAATAACTTTTTTTCTCAGTTTCAACATTATCCAAGATCGGCTTGGTTGTCAAATTTATGATTCTTCAAATGCCAATGTTATCATTGCTTCTTGCATTTTATGTCATGGGCTATATAACCTCATAGTATATGCAAAATCTGATTGAGCATGTGCACTTAAAGATTTTCAGGCTATCTCATATGCAAATCTTTGGCATGTATGCTTTGTTTTGCCATGCAAATTTGAAATGGTGTCCTCTTTTCCCAAACTTGAGGCACCTAGTAAACATGTATATGAGGGATGTATTTCAAGAAAATGCAATGTTCTTCCCAAAATATGGTTCAACTAGAGATACTAGAAAATTGTATCTCGTTGATGCTCGTGGCTATGGTTCTATGTACACACCTTCTCTTGAGAACTACCTCTACTTTGTGACATTTATTGATGATTTGATTGGGCATGCATGGGTGTATCCATTGAAAGAAATTGGTAGCTCATGCTTATCTTGGTTGAGCAATAAGTAGTCTACTATGGCCACTTCTACTTGTAAGACTATGCATAGGGAAGCTTTCACAATGCCTATTGACTGTGTGTCTCAGAAACCTTTTGTATGATTTGGGTGTTGGTTAGTCTTCTTCCACCACCTTCTTCACTGACAATCAAAGTGTATTCAAAGTTGCGAACAACCCTATGTTCCATGATCCCAAAAAGCACATTGAGGTGCATATCATTATGTCATAGAGAGGTTCTCTCCTCAAGAGATCATTCTGGAATATGTGTCCATAAAGGTTAACATTGCAGATCTTTTCACAAAGGCTTTGCCTTGGGAGAAGTATGAAGCTTTCTACAAAGCTTTGGGCTTACTTCCTCTTGTGAATTGATCTCTTTCCACATATCTTGGCACTTCCATATACATAAGTGCTAGCTCCTTGTTTATCGCATCGCTCCCAAGGTGATTTATTGATATACTTTGGTAGTGATTGTGTATCAACACACTTCGGAATGTCTGGGCACTTTTTTCACTATTTAGGAGGTTTTTAACCCCTTTCTTGTATGCATATCACCCTAACCAATCACTAATCTTTGTGCATTTCCACTTGGTGATACATTCAGTATTGTGTGTTGTGCTCCAAGCTTTTTTTCTTCCTTATGTGCTTTCCTAGACCTGAAACTCCAACATAGTTGTCCATTGGTCATCTCAACAAGTCTCGATATTTGTGTATGTAAGGATATCACTGAAATCTACACCAATTTCAAGGATGACAAATAATGCTTACTACCAGGATTGATTTGAAATCTAACTTTATGTTTTGAGATTGTAGAGAAAGTAGCAATGACAAAAGCCATTGCAAAAGAAGTAGTCATCATGCAATCTAATGTAGAATTAGGGCACTTTCCTCCATCATCTTCTTTCTTAATTGTTGTACATTCTTCAATGATGTTTATCACCGTCTCTTATGGGGGCCGAAATATTGTCTTGTTTGGACATTCGTATGTTTGAGTCCTTATTTGCTACAATGAAAATAGAGACTCAATGTTTTGGATGCTAAATAAAATCAGGGTCCTAATGCCAATAAATGGGTTGATGCATTTGTTTGAATTTCCATTCGAGTAGGATTTTTACCTTGTTTATTAAAGGACAAAGTCCTCTTCGCATTTTTCATGTTTGTTGTAGTAGATCTCTATGCCTTATATACCATCACGATGAATCGATTTATACTTATTTATACTTGTGTTCAACATATTGGATTTCTCCATCTTCTCATTTTTTTGGCCATAACAACAATATCCAAAAAATCAACACATACAAATTCTTTTCAGTTGATAATGGAGTTCCTCATGAAGCCCTTTTATAAACCTCATCTAGAGAGCATCCTTGCTAACCTCTAATGCATATTTCTAATTATGAAAAAACTTCTTTTTTACTCATCCACAGACAAGATATGTTTGTCAGACTCATGTGTCGTATTTATAGAACTCCATCTTCCTCTCCATATGGTGGTACAAAATATTAGTGCTCTTCTACTTTCTCTCAGAATTCCTTCTATAGAACCAAAACAAAGTGCATTAGAGTATTAACCATGTTCTCATTATTCTCAATGTGTTCATCATGGTCATTTCTTTCCCTACACCACAAACTCAGTTACGGTTTTGATAAGTAGGAGGGACGTTGTGCAATGGTAAGAATTCTGAGCGCTTAAATGAAGATCCAAGGTCATAACTTATAAGAGAATTTGATATGAATCTCCAATTTTTCTTTTAAATTTTAACCTTATATAGAAAGCACATCATAATTTTAAACGTTCTAGAAAATATGTTGAATAATCGTACTTGTTAATGAGTTTCTGGTTTTTTAAGATTAGGTTGATAACCTTCTCATCCCCGTTGAAGGGAACTAGCTTGATTTAAGCTTGTTGTTTTGTAACAACACACTATAGTGTGTAAAATGTCGAAACATATTATAATCACGGATCCTTCGACCTAAACATTTTACGGACTTCTCAACAGGAGACTTTTTGAATTGATTGTTGAAGTTTTAATCATGTTTTTTTTTTTTTGATCTTTTAGAGTGATTGGTCCTTAGTGTCATTTCAGAGAGCAGATGAAAATGAGATGGATTTTCCAAGAAGGCCTTCCTCCTCGGAAACAAGAAGAAAAGGTGTCTCAAGTGTTCTCCACTCTTTATGCAATGCTTGCACTAAGGGGCATCACCAAAAAATATTTTGGCATTGACATTGATCCATATCCCCCTATAGAAAATATGCAGCATTCAATCACGTTTTCATTTCAATAAGTGGGTGCCAAAGTTCTTTAACTTGAATTCCCATAAGATCTACAATTCGTTAATGGATAGAGTGATAAATCTTTTGATTATTCTTTTTTTCTCCATCCGACGGCCACACATCCATATTAAACTCGCCAAGCAATTGGGTGAACATGAGGTAGGAGCACAAGACATTGCAAGCACTAGTTCTATGTCTTGACTGGTATCAATCTTCAAACTTTAAGTCAAATCTATGGCTAAAATCAATTTCCTCAAACCTAATGGAATGAATTCTACCAAAACGGTTGCTGTGTTTCTTTAACTAAGAAAGCTGAAACAATGAAAATGAAAAACAGAATGACAAAACAAAAGGATAAGAGTTATTTCTTCCTTGAGCAAGAAAGATGAAACAATGAAAGCGAAAAAAAGAATGCGAAAGCAGAAAAAACATAAAGGGAAAAAAAAAAAACGAAAAACCATTTCATTTATTGTAAACATATGATGTAGCTATTGTATATGTATATGAGCATTGATGTGTATGGTGTTCTTACTTTGAGTTTTATGTTTTTACTTTCATCTCACGATCACGTGACTATCTGACAATGAGCTACTCCCATGATAGCGTGTGCTTCATTGCTCCCCTTGAAGCACAAGGACGACTCATTCGATGCTCCCTAGGAAGGCATGTAATATGCAGACACCACTCGCCTGATAAGACGATAGCACAAGTGCCTGATCCAAACGTCACTTGTCTCATCGCAACCCCCTTTTTCTCTGACAATGGATACCTCTACCTAAACTTTTTAGGGACTTCTTAACATGAGACTCTTTGGATGGATTGTTGAAGTTTGCATGATGCTAATTTTATTAAAGAGAGGAGATGAACATCAGATGGATTTCCCAAGAAGGGCTTGTTCTAGTAAACTTTATTTGATAGCAAAAGAAGCTAGTTGAGCTTGTGCAAAATTAAAAAGCTCGTAGAAAACAAGAAGAAAAGGTGTCACAAGTCTTCTCCAATCTTTATGCAAGGCTTTCATCGGGGGGGGGGGGGGGGGGGAGGCAAAAAGCTTGATTGGCCTTGACATTTTCCACATCCCCCTACGCAAAATTTTCAACATTCAACCACCTTTTTATTTTCAATAAGTGGGTGTTAAAGGTCGTTAAATATATGAAATAAGTTCCTTGTACAGGATGAAGAAAGGAAAAATTCGCATGCATATTGATGATGGTTATGTTTATGAAAAAAAAACAATTTACATATTTGGCAGGAGTTAATGATATAAGCTGTTGTAATTCTCAATGTCTGTTTCTTCCCTTTTTTGGGGGATGGGAGGGGGGGGCTATGAGGTATACAATATGTAGTAACGTAAATGAAGGAAAATATTCATGAGATACACTATAGAAGTTTTGAATTGTGGGATTAAAACCTTTCAGACAGCTCATTTGTTTATCCCAATACTAGGATATGTATACATGAAGGCTAAGCAATGACTTAGGCGTATAGCACATGAGGGCATAATTCTTTCTAGCAAATGAGGGCATAATTCTTTAGGAGCAAATGAGGAAATATATAGATGCCTATTTCCCTCCTAGTTCATGCGATTGAACACAGTAATAGTAAATATTGTAATAGTAAATATGATCTTGGACATTGAACACATTAATAGTAAAAGTAGGTTGTAGAGGTCAAGAACGAGTTTTTGTATAATAATAAGTTTACCAATTTCAAGGAATCAATTATCAGGAAATGAGCGAATTCAAATGCCAATGTTATCATTGCTTCTTGCATTTTATGTCATGGGCTATATAACCTCATAGTATATGCAAAATTTGATTGAGCATGTGCACTTAAAGATTTTCAGGCTATCTCATATGCAAATCTTTGGCATGTATGCTTTGTTTTGCCATGCTTCCAAAAATTTGAAATGGTGTCCTCTTTGCCCAAGCTTGAGGCACCTAGCAAACATGTATATGAGGGATGTATTTCGAGAAAATGCAATGTTCTTCCCAAAATATGGTTCAACTAGAGATACTAGGAAATTGTATCTCGTTGATGCTCATGGCTATGGTTCTATGTAGACACCTTCTCTTGAGAAGTACCTCTACTTTGTGACATTTATTGATGATTTGATTGGGCATGCATGGGTGTATCCATTGAAAGAAATTGGTAGCTCATGCATATCTTGGTTGAGCAATAAGTAGTCTACTATGGCCACTTCTACTTGTAAGACTATGCATAGGGAAGCTTTCACAATGCCTATTGATGTGTGTCTCAGAAACCTTTTGTATGATTTGGGTGTTGGTTAGTCTTCTTCCACCACCTTCTTCACTGACAATCAAAGTGTATTCAAAGTTGCGAACAACCCTATGTTCCATGATCCCAAAAAGCACATTGAGGTGCATTATCATTATGTCATAGAGACGTTCTCTCCTCGAGAGATCGTTCTGGAATATGTGTCCATAAAGGTTAACATTGCAGATCTTTTCACAAAGGCTTTGCCTTGGGAGAAGTATGAAGCTTTCTACAAAGCTTTGGGCTTACTTCCTCTTGTGAATTGATCTCTTTCCACATATCTTGGCACTTCCATATACATAAGTGCTAGCTCCTTGTTTATTGCATCGCTCCCAAGGTGATTTATTGATATACTTTGGTAGTGATTGTGTATCAACACACTTCGGAATGTCGGGGCACTTTTTTCACTATTTAGGAGGTTTTTAACCCCTTTCTTGTATGCAGATCACCCTAACCAATCACTAATCTTTGTGCATTTCCACTTGGTGATACATTCAGTATTGTGTGTTGTGCTCCAAGCTTTTTTTCTTCCTTATGCTATTTGTGTGCTTTCCTAGACCTGAAACTCCAACATAGTTGTCCATTGGTCATCTCAACAAGTCTCAATATTTGTGTATGTAAGGATATCACTGAAATCTACACCAATTTCAAGAATGACAAATAATGCTTACTACCAGGATTGATTTGAAATCTAACTTTATGTTTTGAGATTGTAGAGAAAGTAGCAATGACAAAAGCCATTGCAAAAGAAGTAGTCATCATGCAATCTAATGTAGAATTAGGGCACTTTCCTCCATCATCTTCTTTCTTAATTGTTGTACATTCTTCAATGATGTTTACCACCATCTCTTATGGGGGCCGAAATATTGTCTTGTTTGGACATTCGTATGTTTGAGTCCTTATTTGCTACAATGAAAATAGAGACTCAATGTTTTGGATGCTAAATAAAATCAGGGCCCTAATGCCAATAAATGGGTTGATGCATTTGTTTGAATTTCCATTCGAGTAGGATATTTACCTTGTTTATTAAAGGACAAAGTCCTCTTCGCATTTTTCATATTTGTTGTAGCAGATCTCTATGCCTTATGTACCATCACGATGAATCGATTTATACTTATTTATACTTGTGTTCAACATATTGGATTTCTCCATCTTCTCATTTTTTTGGCCATAACAACAATATCCAAGAAATCAACACATACAAATTCTTTCAGTTGATAATGCAGTTCCTCATGAAGCCCTTTTATAAACCTCATCTAGAGAGCATCCTTGCTAACCTCTAATGCATATTTCTAATTATGAAAAAACTTCTTTTTTACTCATCCACAGACAAGATATGTTTGTCAGACTCATGTGTCGTATTTATAGAACTCCATCTTCCTCTCCATATGGTGGTACAAAATATTAGCGCTCTTCTACTTTCTCTCAGAATTCCTTCTATAGACACATATTTAGATGTTTTACTTTTGACACCCAATGAAAGTTGTGACATACAATCCAATCAGAATGATGGGCTTCAAATAAAGGCTTTAAGACCTAGACTATCCAAATCATTTCAAAAATGGAAAAGTTCATGGGATGTTCTACACCATATCATTGCACATGACATTTGAAAGTCCACATAATTATATTATAGAAGATCAAAGTGATTTTAAGAATGGAATAGTTCATGGGAAGTTGTGTCTCAGATCATTGCACATGAACATTGTCATGTCCCTCTTGAGTTAGGAAGGTAGCTTAGGTTCATCAGGAAGTCCATGTTACGTTTTATTTACAAGGTGACATATGGTTTCTACCTTCTGCTTTGCTTATGAAAAGGTTGTGAAGAAGGGAAATCATGGAGTGGTCTGCCACCTTGCCTCTTGGAAGACATACTGTTTTGGTTTAAACATACGGCCTCTCTTTTTCTCCCATCCTTTCTTTCATGCTATTCATTGCATGCGATAATTCTTATGGTCATGTTATCTATTGTTGTGGTTGAACTCCATGCCTCATGTCTCTGATTGAAACCGATTTGGAACCTGAAACTTCTTGTTCAACCAAGGAAACTTCATCCACTCTTATTACAACCAAGACAACTTCACCGGCTCACCATAATGAAGGCATCAAAATTGCATATCTTCTATAATGGTTTCTTGTATTCTTGTGCATTCTATACACGTAACCCTATGTGTATGACTCCCATAAAAGAAGGTTTTCTAGTTGTAATCATGTTGGTTGCTATGAGCATTTAAACTCATTGTCTTACCCATAGATAGTAAGTTCATTTGCTAGTCGATGCACAAACCTATCTATTTTGTATCAACTCTTTCTCCATGATGCTCCAAAGTACATAGTCCCTTTTATTGCACTTATAGCATGCCTAGAATTTCTATTTGAGTCTCCATAAGCTCCGGTTGTCCTTGTGCCAGTTGATTGGACAAAACTTTGTCTCTTTACAACTCATTTTCTACCTCCTACAAGCTTCTCTAAGTTCTTTCAAAGCAACAAGCTCAAAATAAGTTAGTTTCCCACAAGGGAGATGAATAAAATATCAACCTTCTTTTTTATTCTCCCTAATCTTCTTGTTTTTTTAAAAAATATAAGAAATCCATAAAGTAGTAGGATTATTTAAAATATTTTCTGGAACGTTTTAAATTATGTACTACTTTTTATGTAAGGTTGAAATTCAAAAGAACACATGGAAACACCTAAACGCTCCTTTTATCGACACTATGGAGATTCATATGAACGTTTCTTGGAAGTTCTGTCGTAACTCATATTTAAATTCTCTTCATCGAAGACGTAACTAATATATAAAATGACAAGGATATAAATGAGCTTGTGGTGAAGGGAGACAAAAATGGGGATATTGTGATTATTGCTTGTAGATGATGATGAATAAATTGAGAATAGTGAGAATCTGGTTAACAATTAACGAATGAATAAACATGTTTCCGTGCATATTTGCCTATCTTACGTTCTTTTAAGGCATCACACTTTATATGGTTTTGATAAGATGATGTCTGATGTTGTATACCTAGTAACGATGAAGTCTCATGTGGTATACCTAGGAATGGCATCTGAGGTGGTATACACAGAGATTAAGCACACTAATCACAAGATTAATCACAATTATAACACAATTAGTGATTTATTTTAACTCATACGCATAATTGTCTACTTACTGAATGATGGTTGATGATTTGGAAAGTTATTGCTTAGATTTCACCCATGTGCTTGGATTTTTAAACATAAAACATCTGAATCTCCTCCCTCAAGATCAAGCTCTTTAATCTTCATCTACGTCCTTCGCTCATTTCCTGATAATTGATTCCTTGAAATTGGTAAACTTATTATTATACAAAAACTCGTTCTTGACCTCTACAACCTACTTTTACTATTAATGTGTTCAATGTCCAAGATCATATTTACTATTACAATATTTACTATTACTGTGTTCAATCGCATGAACTAGGAGGGAAATAGGCATCTATATATTTCCTCATTTGCTCCTAAAGAATTATGCCCTCATTTGCCAGAAAGAATTATGCCCTCATGTGCTATACGCCTAAGTCATTGCTTAGCCTTCATGTATACATATCCTAGTATTGGGATAAACAAATGAGCTGTCTGAAAGGTTTTAATCCCACAATTCAAAACTTCTATAGTGTATCTCATGAATATTTTCCTTCATTTACGTTACTACATATTGTATACCTCATAGCCCCCCCCCTCCCATCCCCCAAAAAAGGGAAGAAACAGACATTGAGAATTACAACAGCTTATATCATTAACTCCTGCCAAATATGTAAATTGTTTTTTTTTCATAAACATAACCATCATCAATATGCATGCGAATTTTTCCTTTCTTCATCCTGTACAAGGAACTTATTTCATATATTTAACGACCTTTAACACCCACTTATTGAAAATAAAAAGGTGGTTGAATGTTGAAAATTTTGCGTAGGGGGATGTGGAAAATGTCAAGGCCAATCAAGCTTTTTGCCTCCCCCCCCCCCCCCGATGAAAGCCTTGCATAAAGATTGGAGAAGACTTGTGACACCTTTTCTTCTTGTTTTCTACGAGCTTTTTAATTTTGCACAAGCTCAACTAGCTTCTTTTGCTATCAAATAAAGTTTACTAGAACAAGCCCTTCTTGGGAAATCCATCTGATGTTCATCTCCTCTCTTTAATGAAATTAGCATCATGCAAACTTCAACAATCCATCCAAAGAGTCTCATGTTAAGAAGTCCCTAAAAAGTTTAGGTAGAGGTATCCATTGTCAGAGAAAAAGGGGGTTGCGATGAGACAAGTGACGTTTGGATCAGGCACTTGTGCTACCGTCTTATCAGGCGAGTGGTGTCTGCATATTACATGCCTTCCTAGGGAGCATCGAATGAGTCGTCCTTGTGCTTCAAGGGGAGCAATGAAGCACACGCTATCATGGGAGTAGCTCATTGTCAGATAGTCACGTGATCGTGAGATGAAAGTAAAAACATAAAACTCAAAGGAAGAACACCATACACATCAATGCTCATATACATATACAATAGCTACATCATATGTTTACAATAAATGAAATGGTTTTTCGTTTTTTTTTTTCCCTTTATGTTTTTTCTGCTTTCGCATTCTTTTTTTCGCTTTCATTGTTTCATCTTTCTTGCTCAAGGAAGAAATAACTCTTATCCTTTTGTTTTGTCATTCTGTTTTTCATTTTCATTGTTTCAGCTTTCTTAGTTAAAGAAACACAGCAACCGTTTTGGTAGAGTTCATTCCATTAGGTTTGAGGAAATTGATTTTAGCCATAGATTTGACTTAAGGTTTGAAGATTGATACCAGTCAAGACATAGAACTAGTGCTTGCAATGTCTTGTGCTCCTACCTCATGTTCACCCAATTGCTTGGCGAGTTTAATATGGATGTGTGGCCATCGGATGGAGAAAAAAAGAATAATCAAAAGATTTATCACTCTATCCATTAACGAATTGTAGATCTTATGGGAATTCAAGTTTAAGAACTTTGGCACCCACTTATTGAAATAAAAACGTGATTGAATGCTGCATATTTGCTATAGGGGGATATGGACCAATGTCAATGCCAAAATAGTTTTTTGTGATGCCCCTTAGTGCAAGCATTGCATAAAGAGTGGAGAACACTTGAGACACCTTTTCTTCTTGTTTCCGAGGAGGAAGGCCTTCTTGGAAAATCCATCTCATTTTCATCTGCTCTCTGAAATGACACTAAGGACCAATCACTCTAAAAGATCAAAAAAAAAAAACATGATTAAAACTTCAACAATCAATTCAAAAAGTCTCCTGT
Source organism: Ceratopteris richardii (assembly GCA_020310875.1). NCBI lineage: Eukaryota > Viridiplantae > Streptophyta > Polypodiopsida > Polypodiales > Pteridaceae > Ceratopteris > Ceratopteris richardii. The sequence continues at coordinate 26,063,056 of CM035410.1, forward strand.
TGAGAAGTCCGTAAAATGTTTAGGTCGAGGGATCCGTGATTATAATATGTTTCGACATTTTACACACTATAGTGTGTTGTTACAAAACAACAAGCTTAAATCAAGCTAGTTCCCTTCAACGGGGATGAGAAGGTTATCAACCTCATCTTAAAAAACCAGAAACTCATTAACAAGTACGATTATTCAACATATTTTCTAGAACGTTTAAAATTATGATGTGCTTTCTATATAAGGTTAAAATTTAAAAGAAAAATTGGAGATTCATATCAAATTCTCTTATAAGTTATGACCTTGGATCTTCATTTAAGCGCTCAGAATTCTTACCATTGCACAACGTCCCTCCTACTTATCAAAACCGTAACTGAGTTTGTGGTGTAGGGAAAGAAATGACCATGATGAACACATTGAGAATAATGAGAACATGGTTAATACTCTAATGCACTTTTTATTGGTTCTATAGAAGGAATTCTGAGAGAAAGTAGAAGAGCACTAATATTTTGTACCACCATATGGAGAGGAAGATGGAGTTCTATAAATACGACACATGAGTCTGACAAACATATCTTGTCTGTGGATGAGTAAAAAAGAAGTTTTTTCATAATTAGAAATATGCATTAGAGGTTAGCAAGGATGCTCTCTAGATGAGGTTTATAAAAGGGCTTCATGAGGAACTCCATTATCAACTGAAAAGAATTTGTATGTGTTGATTTTTTGGATATTGTTGTTATGGCCAAAAAAATGAGAAGATGGAGAAATCCAATATGTTGAACACAAGTATAAATAAGTATAAATCGATTCATCGTGATGGTATATAAGGCATAGAGATCTACTACAACAAACATGAAAAATGCGAAGAGGACTTTGTCCTTTAATAAACAAGGTAAAAATCCTACTCGAATGGAAATTCAAACAAATGCATCAACCCATTTATTGGCATTAGGACCCTGATTTTATTTAGCATCCAAAACATTGAGTCTCTATTTTCATTGTAGCAAATAAGGACTCAAACATACGAATGTCCAAACAAGACAATATTTCGGCCCCCATAAGAGACGGTGATAAACATCATTGAAGAATGTACAACAATTAAGAAAGAAGATGATGGAGGAAAGTGCCCTAATTCTACATTAGATTGCATGATGACTACTTCTTTTGCAATGGCCTTTGTCATTGCTACTTTCTCTACAATCTCAAAACATAAAGTTAGATTTCAAATCAATCCTGGTAGTAAGCATTATTTGTCATCCTTGAAATTGGTGTAGATTTCAGTGATATCCTTACATACACAAATATCGAGACTTGTTGAGATGACCAATGGACAACTATGTTGGAGTTTCAGGTCTAGGAAAGCACACAAATAACATAAGGAAGAAAAAAGGCTTGGAGCACAACACACAATACTGAATGTATCACCAAGTGGAAATGCACAAAGATTAGTGATTGCTTAGGGTGATCTGCATACAAGAAAGGGGTTAAAAACCTCCTAAATAGTGAAAAAAGTGCCCCGACATTCCGAAGTGTGTTGATACACAATCACTACCAAAGTATATCAATAAATCACCTTGGGAGCGATGCGATAAACAAGGAGCTAGCACTTATGTATATGGAAGTGCCAAGATATGTGGAAAGAGATCAATTCACAAGAGGAAGTAAGCCCAAAGCTTTGTAGAAAGCTTCATACTTCTCCCAAGGCAAAGCCTTTGTGAAAAGATCTGCAATGTTAACCTTTATGGACACATATTCCAGAATGATCTCTCGAGGAGAGAACCTCTCTATGACATAATGATATGCACCTCAATGTGCTTTTTGGGATCATGGAACATAGGGTTGTTCGCAACTTTGAATACACTTTGATTGTCAGTGAAGAAGGTGGTGGAAGAAGACTAACCAACACCCAAATCATACAAAAGGTTTCTGAGACACACACTCAATAGGCATTGTGAAAGCTTCCCTATGCATAGTCTTACAAGTAGAAGTGGCCATAGTAGACTACTTATTGCTCAACCAAGATATGCATGAGCTACCAATTTCTTTCAATGGATACACCCATGCATGCCCAATCAAATCATCAATAAATGTCACAAAGTAGAGGTTGTTCTCAAGAGAAGGTGTCTACATAGAACCATAGCCACGAGCATCAACGAGATACAATTTTCTAGTAGCTCTAGTTGAACCATATTTTGGGAAGAACATTGCATTTTCTTGAAATACATCCCTCATATACATGTTTACTAGGTGCCTCAAGTTTGGGAAAAGAGGACACCATTTCAAATTTGCATGGCAAAACAAAGCATACATGCCAAAGATTTGCATATGAGATAGCCTGAAAATCTTTAAGTGCACATGCTCAATCAGATTTTGCATATACTATGAGGTTATATAGCCCATGACATAAAATGCAAGAAGCAATGATAACATTGGCATTTGAAGAATCATAAATTTGACAACCAAGCCGATCTTGCATAATGTTGAAACTGAGAAAAAAAATTCTTGATTCTTGGAATAAGCAAAGAATTTGACAATGTGAAACAACTACCACTCGTTGTAGTCAAAATCATCTTACCTACTCCCATGATAAGATAAGGGGAGATCTTTTTGCATGTGATAATCTTACTTGTACAAGGAGACTCGAGTGAACTGAAGAAACTATAGTGTGATGTAATATGTTTGGTTGCCCCATTATCAAAGTACCAAGCATTTGGGTACTCTAGAAGCATACAATGTTGATTAGAAGATTGGTCATAGCTGAAAACAACAGTAAATTTCCATTCTTCATTCTATGTGAGATTAGCACGCTTTGTTTTTGGTGTAAAGGCCTATTGAACAAACATTCCAAACTCATTTATTTACTCTTTTGTAGCAGGTTTTTGAAAAATCTTTATGACATGATCATTTCCTTCATACTATTTCCAGAACCGCTCATACTATTTTGTTTATGCTTCATCTTTGCCTTCCTTTCCTGACTCTGTAGAATTAGCATATTTGTGCTTACTAGTAGATGAGCTCCATTTAACTTTGCCCTTCTCACTAGCTAAGAAATGAAAGTTTGATTTGCAACATGAATAATGGACATGTTTTGCCTGCATTCATCTTTCTTGCAACAAAATAGAGACTAACTCCTCAAATGTTAAGGCATTCAGATTGTCTTCCATCATCAATTCAAGACTAGAAAAAAACTCTAATATGAATCAAGAAGATCATTAAGAATGTATAAGTGAATTGTCTAGCAATACTTCATCTATAAGATTCAATTACTCTTTCAAATCTTTGATGTTTGTAGAATCTGCTTCATTCATATGCTCACTCTGCAACTATTTCCGGAGATAAGCAACACGAGCATGATCTTCTTCCCTAGTATAAAGTGCTAAGTTTATCCCAAGCATCCTTTACTATTTTGAAAGAGAAAATATGAAGGATATTGGAACATTTGACAAACATGGCTATGAATGCATGTGTCTGATCATCTCTACCATCCCACTGAAATTTCTCTACACTATGGGCAAGAACCATAGCATGAATAGGAATTTGAAGATCATCATCTTCAATACCATCTACAATACCCTCCATTACTGTATTCACACATGTAGCAGGATGTTTTTCAACACCCTACACAATATTGCATAGTCTTTTTCCACCAATACATGGCACATCATATGTTCCCACAATGGGTAATTAGTGCCATCCAAATTGTCCACAATAGCCAATATCTAGAATACATCATTTCTATCATCCATGGCAACTTACTAAACTACCTTGATGCAAAAAAATGGTTGTATCTCAGAAAGTTGAATAGAGCTACCCTATTGAGATTTGGTGACATGTACATGACTTTGAGATGCTTGTACTGGCAAACCAAAACATGCATATATACTTGGCAAAAGAAATGATAGTTCTTGCATAAGCATTGCAATAGTGCATTCAAAGGTCGAAAGGAGCTCATATCAACAATTTGATGCCAAAAGCCAAAGGTGTTTTGAACCCTAATTGCCTTGAGTATATTCATCATTTTTATGGGATTTTGGGACTATGACTGAAGGAGTGTCAACAATGCCCTAGATGAATTATTACCCTACTCTGATACCAATTCTTTTAGTTTGACATCTGCGAAAGCACATGAATAGCACAAAGGAAGAAAAAGAAGCTTGGTGTCGAAAAAAACACTCCTAAATCTATTTGACACGCAAAAATGTACAAAGATTAGTGACCCATTAGGGTCATAGGTTTATTTACAAGTCAAGGAAAAAACCCTCCTAACGAGGGAAAAAAGTGTTTGGATGGTCCTAATTATGTTGACACACATCACTGCCAAAATGTATCAACAAAATACACTATACAAAAGGATATGTTGGAAACCACGTGTTTACATTTCCTAATAGGTATCTTTTTTGGGAGTTTTCATGTGATGGAAATGAAATGGTCTGATGCAATTTTTGGCATGGATTGGTTAGTTCAAAACTCTAGAATAATTGGTTATGAAGAAATAACACTCACTTTAGGGCAAGATAGTAAATCTATTTCACATCATATGTGATAAGCATAATCCTAAACCTATTCTCATCTCCCCCATGTACCTAATTAGAGGTATACATGATGGTTGCAAAACACTTTTAGTGTATGTGAGTAATCCACATGTGACTGATAATGTGGAAAAGCTTTTGAATAATGTAGAGAATATTCTGAAAGGTTATGCAGATGTATCTCATGAAAAACTACTTGGTATACCTCCATGTAGGAAGATTGAATAGACTATTAACCCATATCCATAGAGTGAATCATATTTGATATCCTTCTACACATTTAACATAGATGAATTAAAGGAGCTAAACATTGAACTAGATGATCTTTTGGAGAAATTCTTAATAAGACTAAGTTTTTCACCTTAGGGAGCAACTATTCTATTTCCCAAGAGGAAAGATAGCTCCTAAAGAATATACAATACTATAGTAGATTGAATAAAAGAAGGATAAAAAATAAGTATCCACTTTCTCATTTGGATTATTAATTGAGTTGATTAATTGGACGAAGTTTGTTTAACAAAATTTACTTAAGATGAAGATGTCATGATGATAAGGATCAAACTAGGTGACATACCCAAGATGGCATTTCGAACACGTTATGTTCACTATGATTTTACAATTTTACCTTTTGAATTAACAAAATCTCCTACCATTTTCATGTGCTCGATGAACAATACTTATCATGATTATCAAGATGAATTGATCTTATTGTATCTGGATGATTTGTTTTGATTTTTTAATGACTTAGATGGATTTTGTTCAGGCTTTATAGAATGAAGTGTGCAAGCATGCACAAAAGCATTACTATCCTCCACAATACCAAATGCAGACGTAGATGGATTTCTATAATTATGGACAACATGATGGTGACAAGACAAACATAGTTTGTTTGTGGATGAATATAAAGAGAATTTTTAGCATATTCACAAATATGCATTGGAGGTTTTCAAGGATGCTTTGAAGATGAGGTTTATTAAAGGGTTCATGAGGAACTTCATTATCAAGTGAAGGAATCAGGATGTGTTGACTTCCTGAATGTTGTTGTGATGGCCAAAATAAATAAGAAGATGGAAAGATTTCATATGTTGAATGGGTGTAGAACTAGATTCATCATGATGGTACAAATGGCATAGATACTTACAACAAAATGCATGAAAAATACAAAGAGGACTTCATGATATAATAGCCAAGATAAAAATCCTATTCACATGGAAACTCAAAGGATGAATGAACCCATCGATTTGAATTAGGAATGTGATTTAAGTAAGCATGCAAAAATACTCACTCTTTATTTTCGTAGTAGCTAACAAGGACATCTAACACATGAATGTCCAAACAAAGCAATCTTTTGGCTTGCACAAGCACAAGTCATAAATATCATTGAAGAAAAAATAAAAATTAATAAAAAAGATTATGGAGGTAAGTGCGCTAATTAGAATTTAGGTTACATGATGACTAGTTGCCTCACAAGGGCTTTTCGCATTGTGATTTCGGGTATGATCTCTAAACATATTTTAATTCATATAAAAAGGAGGCGTTAATTTCTATATTTCATATTGGTGTAGATTTTAGTGATATCCTTACGTACATAGATATCGAGACCTATTGAGAGGGCCAATGGACAAGTACACTATAAAAAGGGATAGATTGAAAACCATGTGTTTACTTTTCCCAATATATATTTTTGGGAGTTTTCATGTGATGTAAATGAAATGGTAGGACGCAATTGTGTATGGACTATTTAGTTCGAAATTCTACAACAATTGATTTTGAACAAAGAACAATCAATTTAGGTCAAGATAGATGATGTTCCTTATCCTAAACCTATTCTAGTTTTCCCCATGTAGATAATTGAAAGTATACATAATGCTGGCAAAACACTTTTAGTGTATGTGAATACTCAACATGGGAAAGATAATGAGGAAAAACTTGTGAATAAGGTAGAAAAATGTTTGAAAGGATATGTAGATGTATTTTGTGACGAGCTACCTAGTATACCTCTACCTAGGAAAATTGAGAACACTAATGACGTATATCCAGGTAGTGAATCATATTTCATAGCCCGCTATAGATTAAACATAGATGAATTAAAGGAGCTCAATACTCAATTAGATGATCTTTTGAAGAAAGTCTTGATAAGGCCAAATGTTTCACCTTAGGGAGGACATGTTTTATTTCCTAACAAGAAAGATAGTTGTTAAAGATTATGCAGTGACTATAGGGGGTTGAATCAAAGAACAATTAAAAATAAATATCAAATTTCTGATATAGATGATTAATTTCCTTAATTAAGTGGACCATGTGAATTTACCAAAATTGACTTAAGATTGGGATATCATGTGATAAGCATCAAAGTAGATGATATATCCAAGACATCATTTCAAACATGCTATGGTAACTACAAATTTACGATTTTACTTTTTGAAAACTCTCCTTTCGCATTCATGTGCTTGATGAGCAACACTTTTCATGATTATCAAGATGAATTCATCTTAGTATTTCTTGCTCATATATTTCTATACTCTAAAGATGTTGGTAATCATTTTGTATATGTCAATATAAATTTGAAAACACTTAAGGAACACAAATTTGATTGAAAGAGGAGTAAGTGTTTCTTTTCCACGGAAAAACTTGTGTGGCTAGGAAGAGTCATGCATAAAAAAAAAATTCTGATAAGTAAAAAAAAAAACTTGATTCTCCCATTCCTAAAATTGTAAGGGATGTTAGAAATGTTAGGGACAATTGAAATATAAGAGAGTGCATAGTAAGGATTTATCATTGGTATCTGAACCCTTCATATATTTGACTAAAAGGAATGCATGATCTCTATGCATAGACCCCTATGAAACATCATTTGAGTCATTGAAACAAAAATTCCTTAAAATTAAGTTTTAAATATATGAGAAAGGGGAAAGACTTTTGTGGTTGTATGTGATACAAGCAGTTGTTAGATAGGATGTTATCTTTCATAGAATGGTAGGGTGCTCACATATTAGCCCAAAACATTAAGGAATCATGGATGTTTCACATCATTCACTCTAGGAGTTTGTTGTACCTATGTGTCCCTTGATTAGTTTTCATGTGAGAAATTTCCGTATACATAAGCACTTTTACTCTAGATTTGGCTAGAGGTTTTTTTCCCATTTCACCACATATACAAGATATACTCATATGTGGTGATATTTTGTACTTAGAGACTCATATATACTGCTTGCTTCACTCATTCTCATATTACTAATCATGATAGAGCTCTTCGAGCTATCACCTTTCTTGGTACATAAATCTCTTTATTTACTCTTGTGTCTACTTCTATTTCTGGTTCCCCACTCTCTCACACACGAAAGAATTTTGAGTTCTCAAGGCTCTCTTTGGGATAGTTTCTCCTTTTTTTTTCATGTCACAATCAACGGTGCAAGAAAAAAACATTACATTTTGTGCCATTAGCTCCATGCATCCCTTACACTTGAACATGCATCTAGTCCTTGAAACGAAAGGAAACATCTAAAAACATTCAATGCCACCTATGTTCGGTTTTACACGTTCCCTATTGATATTGAATGCACATTCCAGGGATACTTTTATATCAGTAAAAAAATCTATTTTGTATACCTAAACATGTGTTCAACCCTTGAAATAGGATGGAAAACCTTCAAGGCACCCAATGCAAACTATACTGAACTTTATACATTCCCAATAGATATTGAATGCACGCTCTAGACATTCTTTTACATCAGAAAAGTAAACGTAGGAGAATACATCATCATTTGTGCATGAATGGACGCCATACTATTGGGTACTAACTATAAAACACATATTTTGTCTTCTTTTCAGAATGTCATATAATCACTCATTTCTACAATTTACTGGTAAGCTTTAGTGGCGTTTGCATCCACATATTTTCTTTAATTTAATAATTCAAAGAAGACCTTGTAATTTTGAAACCCGACCTCCGACATAGAGGATAAAATCCAATTTTAAACTATTTGGATTCTTGTATTTTATTATACCATTGGATAATATGAAATTATTTTGAATCTTTATGAAAATATAAACCACTGTAACAACCATGACAGGCTATACAGATTTGACTGGGAAAGGACCATAACGAACATCTTTTTCTCCTCACAAAAGTCTTAAAATAACTAGTCTTTTGAAGCTATGTTTTAGCACTCGTTCTCGTTCGTTCTCTTGAAAATGCTTTCTTTTATATCTTTATAACCAAGTTGACTTAAGAACACATTTCATAGCAAGTTGACTGAAGAATATGTACTCCGTATTACATCTTTAAAGAGACAAGCTGTATCCATGGTTTAGCTAGTAAACAGGTTTAAGACAAGTATGTGTTTAGGTCTATCATAAGTTGAAAAAGACCACGGATCATTCATGAACATGGAGAACCTGAGATGGATTGAGACACAGAGAGAGAGAGAGGAGAGAGACTACAGTCCTACCTTACGCCTAGTTTTTGGGTTCGAATTATTCGATCTTATATAAAGCGCAAATTCCTTTGATTTTAAACCATACTCGGTTTCCACTGTAGTGTAATATTGGGCGAGTAGTGATAATGGAGGGGGGTGATTTTTTAGATACATTCTTTCCTAATCTATAAGAAGGACTCTTTCAGTTATGTGAAAGAACGTTTTACTAGACAGATCCATGCTTTTCGTTTTGGCTCTTTTTGAAGAAGATTCCAGCAATCTCACTCCACGGGCATGATGGTCGTGCTGTATAAAGAGGAGCTGAACACTAGATAACCGGGATTGATTTGTGACGTAGGAGAATGTAAGCACACAGAGAGAGAGAGAGATTATGGGAGAAAGTAAGAAGTGCGACCACAATGATGGACGCTCTAGAAAAGAAGAGGCGTTGACGAAAATGAAACCCACAAACGAGGTAATGATCCAGTGTAACGTTCCTCCAATCACTCATAAAAGAAATATATCAGATCATATATTTGTTACTCACAAATTTGAACAAAATAATAAAAAGAACAAAAACTTATGAAATAAAACTTATCTTATGAATCTCATGGTTTCCAAATTCATATACAAGAAATAAGTTCCCAATGAAGATTCAAACATCTTGATACAATATCTTTGGATAATTGCTTCTTGATGAAGCTTCGACCTTCCAACCACCCCCGAGCTATCATGATCGCATTCACACTCGCACTCTCAATCGCACTCTCACTCTCACTCTCACTCTCACTCTCAATCACAATCTCAATCTCAATAACGATCTGGATCCTATGGATCCATCTTCTCAATCTTGCATGAAAGAAAAGAGCAGTTCTGCAAAATACTTTGCTTCTCAATATCGGTCTTAGTATGTTCATCTTCACCATGAATCCTTCATCTTCTACATCCAACTATCATCATTATCAAAGACCTGCAAAATTGCTCATCTTTTATTCGATGCTTGGTGCCACAACTCTATAAAGGTAGATATACATGTCCATTCCCTAGAATTCCATCCCCGAAGCTCTTCACTGAGTGCTTGTCATAAGAAATCTATGAATTGATGATCACAAAACGTTTTCTTCTTCATAAGGATTTTGGTGCATATGTGTTTGTGCTGATATCCCATCATAGGCTCACACTAATCATCAATGTCTCCGTACAATCCTTTTCAAGATCTTGTCAATCATGCATTACAGTCATGATCGGAGGCCCTCATCTAGCTGTTGATTGCATTGTGCATCACTATTGCATCCTTTTTCGAGGCCAAACCATCAACATCTGACAAACTCTTTGCAGAAAGAATGTAGATGGAAGCGTCCTCCATCTGCACGTGAAAAGAGGGAGACATATAATGTCTCATGAATGAGCATCTCGATCAGCGTTTCCATTTGCGCCCGTGCATAATATACCATGGTCTCCTCATGCCACACCATGCTAAGCTTCTCTGTATCAATTTTTGCATGCCATCCTTGCGCAGGAAATCAAGGAACACTATATGTATACGCCTCTCTGAGCATCAACGATGAAGTTGTGTACCACAACACGTACAGTTTGTCGATGGCCAATAATGTACTCGTAAAAAGCCACAAAGATCTCTTGTCAACATACAACATCCTCTACATGCGCGCATGAAGTTTCATAACTTGATAATTAACACTAATCTCTGTCTGATTCACAATTTGATTAAATCTGCACCATCGCATTATCGGCAAACTTCTCTTCAAACCTCCCATCAACAGTGGATCATCACAGGTGTGCATGCGCAATTCATAAGAGTCGTCAAATCTTGTCAAAGTCGAACCGTAGCACTTCTTCTCCACATAGGCCGCCTTCCTCCTTTCCAGAGTTTCGTGATGCAGCCAGATGCTTCTTTGAATTCAGACAGACGCACCTAACGACACTCATGATGAAAACATAAGTGCAGGAATAAACAATTCATTTCTTCTCCGTCGATCTGTCAAATCATAATCTGTTTTCCATATGCATATAGATAAGCTCCACTTTTTCTCTCTGCTCCGATTATATATATTCATTATCTCAACTTCTGATAACATCAAGAGTGATTAATCCATGCGCTTCCATTAGGTAATAACTAAAGACATAACTTCTTATCGGATCGTGAAGACGAAGATGAATTCTGACTCATATGCACTGATACCTTTGGCTTCCGACAATTCTGACACAAGAGAAACACATGCCCAATGTCTCCTGAGGAACAACTGCATGACTGCACCATATATCCCAAATTGTGTTTTGAAGAGTCCGATCAGGTTGAACGTGTATAGTGCCTTTGTATTGTAGTTCGAGCAAGATATTCTATAGTCTTCAAGAATTGATTAGGATGCCATGCCCATGCAAAATCTTCTATATATATAAATATTCGCAGACTCAATCTTCATGCATGTAGATTGCGCGAACACAGAGAAGTATTATTCTGATGTATTTGCTCTTTCTTCTCTGTCACGTCACCTCGCACATCACATCAGAAAGAGAGGATATCTAGATCACTAATTCTATGGTTGACGGACGAAAAGACTAAGTGCAAATCCATACGGCTAGAAAGAAAACGATCTCTCACTCTCATTGTTCGCAACTTCGTACTATCTTCAAATATAGAATTCCTCATTGTTTCTTTTCATAGCAATAACAAAAAGCACGCTACTACAAGAAAACCAACTTCACGATCTCTCTTTTTTCCCCGTATTCCAAATCTTATTTTTATGCGCGATGGATGCATCATTGCTTTGTAGGTAAAGTTAGTTTCTATTTATATGCTGCCCGATACTTGTTATTTTCGTTCTTCTTCAGTTTCTTTCCTTTTATATTTGGTTTCATACTCATTACTTATGTTCACAAGGATGCAACGGATAAATGAAATTTTAGACTTCCATAAAACACGACCCTATCTTCAAAACCTTGGAGTTCCATAATTTTATTTGGAACGCTGAGAACTCTCTTGTATTCTCATAATTGACATTTTGCTAATTTTAAGATTAGAGTGTTGAGTTGAGGCTTCCTTCTCCTCAAGAGGGTCTATTACATTCTTCCCCCTCAAGAGGGTCTATTACATCCAGCCACTCACAACTCCAATTTCTCTCTGTTTTGATTGGATGCAAGTTAGCAGCCTCCTACTCGTCGCCGATACCATGGACAACAATAGCAACAATAGCCATGGAAATACAGAAGACGAGCACAACGGAGAATGTTGCAAGTCTACAGCTGAGCAGAACAGAGCAGAAAATATGGTGGTATTTCGCTGAGCAGAACAGAGCAGATTTTACATGGTGGTATTTCGCTCGATACGCGCTGCTGATGCGGACGAGGAACTTCTGTATGCTGCAGATGCTGAAGCTCACGAAGAGGCTAAACGCAGTGGCGGTCTGCTAACCGTAAGCTCTATCTCTCTCTCTCTGTCTCAGACATTGTCGTACAGAAACGAACCCCAAAATCATAAACATAACATATCATAGCCATCAATAGATTGATAAAGTGTATTACATCAATTAAACAATATGTTCAGGTCTATCATCGGACTACAGCATAATGTTCCCAAGTGCAAAAAATGCAGAAAATTCATAGAACTAAACTTCTGAAAACGGTGAGAAGCAGATCCTGCTCTTTGTAAATCCACACAATGTGAACATTTTCCATGTGAACATAACATCATTTTCTGCTTGTTTACTGTTCTCATTGAACATAACATCCACACAATGTGAACAACATTTTCCATGATCCAGATATATGGTTAGTCCTCTAGTTGTTAGACTATTGCCTCTAGTTTGTTTACTGTTTTCATTGAACATAACATCCACACAGCTAACAATTACTCAAGCGCAAATTTTATTGAAAGAGGAGTAAGAGTTTCTTTTCCACGGTCAAACTTGGGTGGCTACGAAGAGTTATGTCTAAAGAAAGTATTCATATAAGTAAAAACATTACTTGATTCTCCCATTCCTAATACTATAAGGGATCTTAGGAATGTTAGGGACAATTGAAATATAAGAGAGTGCATAGTAAGGATTTATCAGTGGTATCTGAACCCTTCATATGTTTGACTAAAAGGAATGCATGATCTCTATGGATTGACCCCTCTGAAACATCATTTGAATCATTGAAACAAAAATTCCTTAAAATTATGTTTTAAATATATGAAAAAGGGGAAAGCCTTTTGTGGTTGTCTCTGATACAAGCAGTTGTTAGATAGGATGTTTTCTTTCCTAGAATGGTAGGGTGCTCACATATTAGCCCAAAAAATTAAGGAATCATGGATGTTTCACATCATTCACTCTAGGGCAGTTTGTTGTACCTATGTGTCCCTTGAGTAGTTTTGATGTGCGCAATTTCCCTATACATAAGCACTTTTTAGTCTAGATTTGGCTAGAGGTTTTTTCCCCATGTGACCACATATACAAGATATACTCATATGTGGTGATATTTTGTACATAGGGACTCATATATAGCGCTTGCTTCACTCGTTCTCATATTACTAATCATGATAGAGCTCTTCGAGCTATCACCTTTCTTGGTACATAAATCTCTTTATTCACTCTTGTGTCTACTTCTATTTGTGCTTCCCCACTCTCTCACACACCAAAGAATTTTGAGTTCTCAAGGCTCTCTTTGGGATAATTTCTCCTTTTTTTTCATGTCACAATCAAAGGTGGAAGAAATAATCTCTCATGACTAGAGAAACAAATTACATTTTGTGCCATTAGCTCCATGCATCCCTTACACTGGAACATGCATCTAGTCCTTGAATCGAAAGGAAACATCTCAAAGCATTCAATGCCACCTATGTTCTGTTTTACACTTTCCCTATTGATATTGAATGCACATTCCAGGGATACTTTTATATTAGGAAGAAAATCTATTTTGTATAGCTAAATGTGTTCAACCCTTCAAATAGGATGGAAAAACTTCAAGGTACCCAATGCAAACTATTCTGAAGTTTATACATTCCCAATAGATATTGAATGCACACTCTAGACATTCTTTTTACATCCGAAAAGTAAACGTAGGAGAATACATCATCATTTGTGCATGAATGGACTGAGCAAGGCAGATACTTCTCTATTCATCAAGAGAAATAATTCAGAGGTAATATACCTTTGTGTTTATGTTGATGACATCATCATTACAGGTAATGATGTCAATGGAATCTCATATATCAAAAGTCAAATGATGAAGGCGTTCGAGATCAATGATCTTGCTCTATTGAAGTATTTTTTGGGACTTGAGTTAGTCTACACTAATTCAGGGATATATATTACTCAGAAAATGTATATACAGGACATGTTGAAGAATTTTCATTTGCAGGATGCCAAAGACGCAAGCACTCCAATGGAGGTAAACCTAAAACTAAGTGCCCATGAAGGTGATGAAGTCAATGACATTACAGGTTATCAGAGTATGATGGGTAGTTTGAACTATGCTACCTTAACAAGGATAGATATTGCATATGGAGTTAGTGTGCTAAGTCAATTTATGCACAAGCCAAGGATACCTCACTTAGAGGCTGCCAAGAGAATTTTGAAGTATCTCAAGGGTACACAGAACCATGGTTTGTATTTCCCTTTCACTTCAGATATTGATTTTAAAATTTATTTAGATGTAGATTGGGCAGGATGCAAGGATGATAGGAGGAGCACTTCTGGATATATTTCTTTTGCAGGTGACAAACCAATTTCATGGTCTTCAAAGAAGCAACCTACTGTTGGTTTGTCTTCCACAGAGGCAGAGTATAGAGGACTGGCTAATGCCACACAAGAAGCAATTTGGATTAAGCTTGTGTATACAGAATTGGGATTATATACTAGGTCACCAATTATCTTTGGAGATAATACAAGTTCCCTTCACCTTGCAGCTAATCCTATTTATCATGCTAGGACCAAACACATAGAGGTCCATTACCATTATGTGAGAGAAAAGTTGATAAGCAAAGACATTCAACTAACCTATGTATCAACTAACATGCAATGTGCAGATTTGTTGACTAAATCTTTGGATGGAACAAAACTTTGCAGGTTCAAAGCCATGATTGGATTGCAGGATATACTTGAAGATTGAAGATGAAGACTTAAGCCATAATGTTTGGCTTGAGGGGGAGTTCTTGGTGTAAATCACAAGCCTACACATCTGGCTTGAAAGATATAACCTGTAATTCCATGCCCTAGGTGCCTGTTTCAATCCGTATAAAGCCTTTTTCAATTTGCAAACATATGTTACCTTCTTAGGATCCTCATAGCCAGGAGGTTGTGACAGATATAGCTCCTCTGAAATCCATCCATTCAAGAAAGCATTCTTGACATCCAATTGGTACATATTCCAATTTTTTGATGCAGCCACACTTACCAACACTCTAATTGTTGGCATCTTGGCCGCAAGTGAGAATGTCTCCTCATAGTCAATGCCTTCGGTTTGTGCAAAACCTTTGGCTACCAATCTGGCTTTGTACCTATTAATTGTGCCATCAGAATTTCTTTTAAGCTTATAGATCCATCTGGATCCTATTACCTTCATTGAGTCCTTCTTAGGTACTAACTCCCATGTGTCATTCTCCTTGAGTGCTTCAATTTCCTCATCCATAGCTTCTTTCCATTTTGATTTGGTTATGGCCTCTCCATATGATCTTGGTTCTTCATTTGACAAATCTTTGGCAAGATAAACAAAATGTTTAGTAACAAGAGATGTATCATACCCATATCTGATAGGTTTTTTGCTTTCTCTTTGTGATCTTCTAAATGGTTCAGTTGAAGACTCAGGTATGTCTTCAAGCTTCTTCATCTTCATTTTGCCTTTGGACTTCCATGCTTTGAATTCTTCAATGTTGATAGTATCTTCATCATCTGAACTTGAGGCTTCATTCTGAGTAGGTTCCTCCTTTGTAAGACTTCGAAATTCCTCTTCCAAATCATAGGGTAATTTAACCTTCCTGTATTCATTCTCATACCAAGAATCATTTTCATCAAAGACAACATCTCTGCTTACCAAAAATCCTTTATTGGTAGGGTTATAAAACCTGTAACCTTTTTTATTTACATCATACCCAATAAAGATGCATTTTTAAGCCTTTGGGTCTAGCTTACCTTTTACCTGAGAAGGAATGTGTACATACGCTACACATCCAAATATCCTGCAATGGTCTAGTGAGGGTCTCTTACCATGTTATGCTTCATAGGGTGTCATACCATAAAGAGACTTAGATGGTAACCTGCTTATGAGGTAGGTGGCAGTAGAAACACTCTCTGCCCATAGATAGTTAGGTAATCGTTTCTCATTCAGCATAGATCTAGCTGTCTCAACAATTGATCTATTTCTTCTCTCAGCTACCCCATTCTGTTCAGGAGAATACCTTATGGTTATTTCTCTTTTGATGCCTTTGTCCTGCAAGAAGTTTTCAAATTCATTGGAGAAGTACTCACCTCCTCCATCTGACCTTAGCCTCTTCAAATTCCTTCCTGTCTGGTTTTCAGCTAATACAAGATATTTTTTAAAGCAATTAAATACCTCATCCTTGTGCTTCATGAAATACAATACAGTCCATCTGCTATAATCATCAATGAAAGATACATAGTACCTTCAACCTGAGACTAAGGGATCTTTGTTTGGTCCCCATACATCTGGGTGGACAAGCTCTAGGTTGTCTTCATGCATGTATCCTTTCCTTGAGAAGGGTAACCTGTGAGACTTCCCAAATTGACAAGCACCACACATATAATTCATATGTTGCTAGGATACATTAGGTAACCCAAGCACACATTGGTCCCTGCACATTTGTTTCAAGGTTCTTTCTCCTTTGTGTCCTAATCAGAGATGAGATCCTGCTACTACTTGACAAGGATGGGGTGGAATGTAAAACTGAGGAAGAAAACATTGGCATTATAGAAGCACACTTCATGAGTCTCTTGGGTAGTGCTTGTCCCCTCTCCCCCGATAGGCGGGTTTGCATGGCCACCATCTCTTAGACTTCCTTGCATAGAATCCCATGCAAACTTGTGTGCTTTGCTTGATGCCTCCATTTTCGAACAAGAGATCCTGGAAGTGATAGATTCGCTTCCGAACACCAAGAGCACAGGGCCTGATGGGCTCACTAATGAGTTCTTTAAATCATTCAAATATGTGGTGGCCACCCCCTTGTATCTTGTTTGGCTTGAGGCAGTCGAGTTCGGCACCCTTCCCACTTGTCTCAACAATGGCATCATCAAACTTATTCATAAAAAAGGGGAGAGAAATATAATTGAGAACTGGAGACCTATCACAATGCTTCAAACTCGATATAAGATTGTTGCTAAAGTCATTTCCAATAGGATATCCTGTCATTTAGACTAGTGGCTTAGCAAAGACCAAAAAGGCTTCATTAAGGGAAGGTCAATATTTGAAGCCATCATTGATATCTTGGAAGGTCTGGACTTTGCTGAAGAATCCAATCAAGACATTGTCTTCCTCAAGATTGACATTGACAAAGCATACAATAGATTGGAATGGGACTATATTTTACAATCGCTAAAAGACCTAGAGTGCAGTCACAGATTCCTTGTTAGAGTATGATCAATGTCTACCCCTCATGATTGTATGCACATTTTGTAAGGCCCCCTTTATGAGGAGAAGCCAAGCGTGCATTACCCAATTGATGGGAATCCCAACTTGAATGTTGGATGAAGGTCATATTGGACCATGTAAGATATTATAAGGAAAGGGAGTTACCACGGTCCCCAATTGTGGGGTCCGGGGCAGCGGTGAGCAGCCTCGGCTGGGGGGTCCAAGGGGGCCAGCGAGCCCCCTGGTGGGGGTCCGGGGGCAGCGCCCCCGGTGCGACGGTAAAGGGAATATTCCATGGAATATTCCCTGTCGGAGTCAGAAATCATTTATATTTGTTAGGTCGGTTCAACCAGTCTAAGCCGTGTATGGCAATTACGCGGGCGGTGGCCGCCCACGCTCTACCGCCCATGTATAGCCGTCCATGGCAGGCCACCCATGATCCTATATATACATGACTTCTGCACTACCTAAGACATTAAGTTGAGCCAGCATACCTCTACCTTGTATCTCCCTATCTAGAATTGTCTAGATCACCATTTAAGCTCTACCTTGAGAGCGCACGGGTGGACAACGCCATCATCTTTGTACTTGCTACTAGTAGAAAAATTGTTGAGATTCTCCTATATCTGTTATCTTCTCTGCAATTGCTCCTGTGTTATATTGCGTAAGTATTGTCTTACATGGTATCAGAGCTGTAAGGTTCGAATAGCTTGAGAAGTATCATTATTTTAGCCTACTAGCAGACTAGAATATCAGTAGATTATTCGAGTGATTACATGATGGCTTCATCGTCGAACACTAGTCTTGGTGCTTCACCTAATGTTAATGCTGCACCTATTCGAATTCGTCCACCTGCATTCACTGAAGGGAAGCTGGATGGAATTAACTATACACTCTGGAAGTTCAAAATTTCTGCAATTTTGGACTCCTATGAATTACTTGACACTGTCATGGGACCGATGGGATTGGATCCAGAGCCTATACCAGTTGAAGATCCAGCAAATTCAAGATTGATGATTCAGCCAGATCCAGATCTTCTACGAGCTTGGAAGAGGCGGAATGCTGATGCATTATGTGCGATTGTCACTAGTGTAAGTGATTCTGTGCTTACTTTAGTTCAACATACTACTAAAGCACATGAGGCTTGGGGCATATTGGCTCGACAATATGAGACCAAGAACCACACTAGGATACAGAATTTAGAAAATCAGTTGGCAAATGAAAAGCATTCTGATTTTGAAAAGGCTGAAGATTTTATCAAACGGATAAAGCATCTTCAAGATCAATTGGCTGCAGTTGGTGTTGTTATAACACCAGAAGAGCTAGCTCGAAGATCTGTACGTGTTCTTCCAGCAAAGTATGATGGATTAGTAACAGCCCTTAACACTCAGGTAAGGCCAACTCCTCTTACATTTGAAGAGTTTTGTGCCATGCTTTTAGAAGAAGAGATGCGGTTGAAGAATCGGCAAAGTACAACTGATGCTCCATTCTCAGCAAATGCAAAAGGTAAAGGCTCTTCAGAGGGATCAAAGAAGAAGCCAAAGAAGAAAAAGTTCACAGGAAGTTGCTTCTATTGTGAAAAGAAAGGCCATGCCATCAAGGATTGCAGAAAGAAGCAAGCTGATGAACGGAATGGGACTGTAAAATCATCATGGAAGAACAAAGAGTCTGCAAACAACACAGAGCTGGAACTTTGGGTAGCTATTGAAGAGGTATGTTCATCTGCTCAAGCTCGTGTTGATGAGCCATGGATTTTAGATAGTGGAGCTTCTTGCCATATGACTAGTAAAAAGGATTGGTATAGTTCCCTAGTGCCTCTGCGGGAATCCATCAATGTAGTGGTGGGAAATGACTCCAAGTGTCCAGCTGAAGGAACTGGAACCATCTCTTTTATCACTTCTCCAGGTGTTGAGAAAAAGTTATCCGATGTTCTCTATGTACCTACACTCAAAAGAAATTTGTTGTCAGTTTCTGCAATAACAGATCGTGGACTCAAAGTTCACTTCAATAAGAGTGGTGCGGAAATCATGGATTCATCAGGTAATGTTGTAGGTAAAGGCACACGACAGGATAACTTGTATGAGTTAAGTGCTTTAACTGCTACAGAAGATAAAGATGTAAGCAGGTTATGGCACCAACGATTTGGGCATCTCGGATTTGCAGTTTTGAAGGAGATGCAACAAACAGGGATGGTTGCTCATTTGCCTCCATTTTCAGAGTTGCAAGAACCTTGTGAAGCTTGTATGATGGGCAAGCAACAACGAAAGGCATTTCCAAGAGAGACCAGCAATCGATCTCAAGCTCCTCTAGAGTTGGTACATGCTGATCTCTACGGTAAAATGTCTACATCTGCTTTAGGAGGATCTTTCTACTTCTTGCTGTTAGTCGACGATTATAGTAGAAAGATGTGGGTTTATTTCATTCGAGAGAAGGCTGATGCTTTTGAAAAATTTAAAGCGTGGCATAAGTATGTAGAAAGTGAATCAGGAAGGAAACTGAAGAAATTTAGAACAGATAGAGGAGGTGAATTCTTGTCAACAGAATTCAACAACTACTGTAAGGAGCATGGTGTGAAAAGGCAACTTACCACAGCTCATACACCTCAACAAAATGGTGTTGTTGAGCGCAGGAACACGATAGTAGTTGAAATGGCTCGTTGTATGTTAAAGGCTCAAGACATGCCTGATTCATTCTGGGCAGAAGCAGTCAATACAGCAGTCTACATCCTCAATCGAAGCTACACAAAAGCTCTGAAGGGGATGACTCCTCAAGAAGCATATTCTGGTAAAAAGCCTTCAGTTTTGCATTTCAGAATTTTTGGTTGTTTCTGTTATGCACATATTCCTGATTCAACAAGATCAAAGTTGGATTCAAAAAGCAAAAAGTGTGTCTTCCTAGGATATAGTGAAGAGTCTAAAGCATACAGGTTATGGGATCCTGAGGCAAGGAAGATTTTTGTCAGCCCAGATGTGGTGTTTGATGAACGACCAAACTTAGTAGAAGATAAAGGTAAATCTACTATCTCATCAAACGGAGAAATATCTCACCTTGTGCCTATCAAAAGACAGGTTAAAGTTGAGAAGGAGGAAACATCTGATGGAGAAATTTCCTCAATAAAAAGCCAACCAATTGTAGCTGCACAGCGTAAGCCACTACCGAAGTGGGCACAACAGCTCTTTGATGATCACAATCCACATGTAGATGCACCAGAATCATCATCGGATGGATTACGAAGATCAAAGAGAATAGAGGAGCAAAGAAGAGCCTCAGAACACATTGTTAACATGGCTCTAATGGCAGATATCATGGGTTCGATAAAGGAACCTACCACCATAGAAGAAGCCATTGATGATCCAGATTGGAGAGCGGCAATGTAGTCTGAGTATGATAGTATACTCAAAAATGATACATGGGATCTAGTCGACTTGCCGCCAAAGAAGAAGGTAATAGGTACTAAATGGATTTGGAAAGCTAAGTATAAAGCTGATGGAACATTAGAAAAGTATAAGGCACGATTAGTTGCACAGGGTTTTTCACAGATTGAAGGATTTGATGTTCAAGAAACTTTTGCATCAACAGCACGCATGACAACTATTCGGACGGTACTTGCAGTAGCTGCACAAAAGTCTTGGCCTATTTTCCAGATGGATGTCAAATCTGCATTTTTGAATGGTCACCTCAAGGAGGAGGTATATGTATCTCAACCACCAGGTTTTGAGGTGCCCAATTCAGAAAATAAAGTTTGCAGGTTGAAGAAAGCTTTGTATGGACTTAAGCAAGCTCCACGGGCTTGGTACCAACGAATTGATCATTTTTTCAAAAATATGGGTTTTGAAAGAAGTACTTCTGATGCTAACTTGTATGTAACGAAAAGGGATAGCAAGCTAGTTGTTGTCATTGTATATGTAGATGATTTGATCATTACAGGAGATCATCAGGAACTCATCAATCAAACTCGGATCAGCTTGGGAACTGAGTTTGAAATGACAGACTTAGGTCTACTCCATTTTTGTTTGGGAATTGAAGTATGGCAAAGGAAGGATGGCATTTTCATCTCACAACAAAAATATTCCAAAGAAATTCTCAAGGCATTTGGAATGATGGACTGCAAACCAACTAGCACACCTATGGAGGTAAATCATAAGCTATCTATGGATGATAACATGCCTGATGTAGATGCTAAGAAGTATAGGAAGCTCGTTGGAAGTCTTATTTTTCTGTGCAACACTAGACCAGACATTTGCTATGTTGTTGGAGTCTTAAGCAGGTTTTCCAACAAACCTAAGGAGAGTCACTGGAATGCTGGAATGCGAATTCTAAGGTACATTGCAGGAACCTTGGATTTTGGTATTTTGTATACCACAGGTGATACACTCCAAGGATATTGTGATTCAGATTGGGCTGGAGATTGTGATTCTAGAAAATCAGTTTCTGGATATTGTTTCTCACTTGGTTCAGGAATATTTTCTTGGGTAAGTAGGAAGCAACCAACTCTCGCACTCTCCTCCACTGAAGCAGAGTACAAAGCAGCTTGTTTTGCTTCTTGTGAGGCAGTCTGGTTAAGGAGAATTCTTGCAGATATAGGCTTTCCATCAAATATGCCAATTGTACTCAAGTGTGATAATCAAAGTTGTATGGCTATTGCAAAGAACCCAGTATTTCATGCTCGCACCAAGCACATAGAAGTACAGTACCATTACATTCGTGAGCTAATTGAAGATGAAATTGTGGAGCTAGAATATTGCCCAACAGAGGCAAATTGTGCTGACATATTCACTAAAGCACTTGGAAGAGAGCAGCTCAACAAGCATCTTCAACAGATGGGCATAGGACCGAGACCTACTTGATTTATCATCGGTAAACATTGAGGGGGGGTGTTAGAGTATGATCAATGTCTACCCCTCATGATTGTATGCACATTTTGTAAGGCCCCCTTTATGAGGAGAAGCCAAGCGTGCATTACCCAATTGATGGGAATCCCAAATTGAATGTTGGATGAAGGTCATATTGGACCATGTAAGATATTATAAGGAAAGGGAGTTACCAGGGTCCCCAATTGTGGGGTTCGGGGCAGCGGTGAGTAGCCCCGGCTCGGGGGTCCAAGGGGGCCAGCGGGCCCCCTGGTGGGGGTCCGGGGGCAGCACCCCCGGCGCGACGGTAAAGGGAATATTCCATGGATTATTCCCTGTCGGAGTCAGAAATCATTTATATTTGTTAGGTCGGTTCAACCAGTCTAAGCCGTGTATGGCAATTACGCGGGCGGTGGCCGCCCACGCTCTACCGCCCATGTATAGCCGTCCATGGCAGGCCACCCATGATCCTATATATACATGACTTCTGCACTACCTAAGACATTGAGTTGAGCCAGCATACCTCTACCTTGTATCTCCCTATCTAGAGTTGTCTAGATCACCATTTAAGCTCTACCTTGAGAGCGCACGGGTGGACAACGCCATCATCTTTGTACTTGCTGCTAGTAGAAAAATTGTTGAGATTCTCCTATATCTGTTATCTTCTCTGCTATTGCTCCTGTGTTATATTGCGTAACTATTGTCTTACATTCCTCAGGATGATCTCCACTCTCCTTGGTAATTCTTCGACCAAAGTGAATGTCAACGGACAACTTTCAAAGACAGTCAAACTGAAATGATCCATCAGGCAAGTTTGCAAGACAGCTAATGAACATTCTTGTGATATAGTTAACGAGGGATGTGGTACTCTAGTAACAAATGAGACTCGTGATGCTAAATAGCCATTGTGACAATTAACCAAAGTAGATGATGGCGCAAAGAAGGTGTCAAATGCAATGATGGTCATAATCCTTAATTCCAAATTGCGTGCAAGGTTTGGACTAGAATCACACCCAAAATGTATGGGAATCATACGAGAATCCTACAAAAATTACATACAAGACTATAGAGATGCCTCCATACTAGAAATTCTTCCAATTGCAATCGAAAGCGATGATCGTGAATGACCGAACAGAGTTATGGAAGTAGTTGAAGGATCGTATAATATTGGGTGCACTTCTGGAATTGGGTAGAGCACAAGTGGTTGATGAGGTAAAAGAATGGAATGTTTTAATGAAAAATATCAGAATATGAGCAGAGCAGAGGCAATCTGTGGGGAAATAGTAGAGCATCATCCTGCGGTCGGCATAATTGTACTGCATACAATCCTCCATGGTTTTAGAGGGTGGATATAGCGCTCTTTTGTGCAGTGCTTAGCCTAGCCTCCCCGCATCCTTGTGCTGGGCGATGCCAAAAATGTTGGCAAAAGCACTCCCGGAACAAAGAATTCGATGATTGTACCTTTAAACCACGGGCTCTCGACGCACGTAATCTTGAGATACACAATTTCAATGCTGCTATAGGACAAAAATGCAATAGATGACAACCATCATGCTAGCCCTCTGAGCATGGCAAAGTCTGTAGAAATAGATTTTCCGGGCTCGATCCCACTTGGGATTGTCATTGTTAACAAGCAATTTGGATCTTGACGTCTCCAGGGGCTATGCATGGTCACATTCAATCAGAGAATACATGACGATGATGATAACAAAACAAACAGAAAATAAAACGCCGACAATTTGTAGTTCGCATAGGATTCAAGATGCACATATATTCATTAAGCCAAGGCCTTTCATTTATATAGAATGAAGCACTCATTTATATGGTTCTAACAACTCTTCATAGGACGTCTTAGGAGGGCCTTCAATTGAACCTTAATGAAGGTATTTTTTAGTGCAATCAACCAAGCACAAGGTAAAAAAAAGGTGTTGCCATAACAGACCTTTGAAAATCTTATTCATGTGCAATCCAAAGAAAAATCAATGAGAAATAGGCATATAGAAGGGCGAAAAGGTGAATCCTCATGGAATATTAGAATGTCGTATATGCACCCAAGAAAGACTAATGCATGGTGTTGCAATGCTATATGCTAAATAATTAGCATATGGTTCTTTTAGGCTTCTATCTTGAATCCCCCAGAGGCCCAAGTGAATGAGAAAGTAATGCATCCTTAGTTTAAGAAAGTGCATGAAGGACCCTTATCTAAACCTCATAGAGAATGAAACTTAACCTCCATGAAGTATTTTAACGCTAGGTGAATCCTCATTCCACATTGGTGCATGTGATATGAACTGCTGCCAACGAAAGCTAGATATGAGATAAAACCAAAGGATAATTTGAAATCGATCTCAAGGAGTAGAGAAAGAAAATGGAAGTGCTACAAGATTTAGAGGCTGCCCACTTGATTTTGCCACAAAAATATGTGCCCATGTAATTACACTCCCTAATTTTCAAATGAATATTTGTTATCCTTCACATGAAAAACTAAGCTTGTGTAATGGTCATTGAGCTCTCAAGGATTGGTTCAGCACAATCCCACATGGGGTAGTCATAAAAGTGCAACCCGAGAGCATCTTATTGAAGTATAGACCTTGAAGGAAACCCTCAGAACTCACATCAATTTAAAGAGGAATGGAACAATGCTATGATGAGCATAGCTATGATGACTTCACACAAGATTGGGTACAATCTCCCCCCACATGCTCTGATGGAAGAGTCTATCAGAGCATTTACATTCTTAGGTTTTTGTAATTTCATCGTGAATAAAAGATACATGATGGTGGTGCTTCAAAAAGCTTGCATTTATAAAATTTTTCTTTATTTGTAAAATCATCAGTTTCTAGGTGATCTACTATTTCTACAAAAGAGTTGCTTTCTAAAAACGATCAATCATCTTCACAAACAAAATTCTAAACTACTATCTTTTAACTATCTTAAACAATATATGAATAAGTCCATGTTCCTTCACATTCTCATGAATCTTCACCTGCTAAATGAGAACACACTCAGATTAAAAAGCTCAAGCCATTAAAATCCAAATAACATTTCATTATTCCATAAAGTATAATCTCTTTGGTTTTTAATGTGATTGTGTTCTGATTTAGCACGTGAAGACTCATGAAGGTGTGAATGCATGTGGACTTATTCGGATATTTTTCAAGATAGTTAAAAGATAGCATTTTAGATATTGTTTTGTAAGAATAATGGATCCCTTAAGAAAGTGGTCTTTTTAAAAATATTTGATCGCTTAGAAAGTGAAGATTTTGTAAATAAAGCAAATTTTCATAAATGCATGCTTTTTGAAGCGTCAGCCTCATATATGTTCTATTTAGGACATAATGAGAAATACCTAAAAGTACACATACTCTGATAGAATCATCCATCATAGTATCTGGTGGGAGATTGTACCCAATCTTATGTCCACTCTCTTATTTCTATCTATTTTGTTTATGCTTTTGTGAGATTTGTTTTCTGTACTATCTCTACGTACGTGCATCCACAAGATTCACTCATTAGGTTGTCATGAATCCCTTATCTCATGATGGAATTCAGAAATCTATGAATAAAAGAATGGAGGCTCCAAATATCAAGGATTTAAGTAACCATAATGAACAAAAAGACTAAAAAAATATCTTAGCTCCTCTTGCCTAAGAGCCAAGCATGATGGCTCAAGAACGTGTGTCCAAGCTTTCACATGCTTTCAAAACTTGAGAAAACTACAAATTCTTCATGGCTTACAAGTCATGTGTGTACAAGAAGAGGTTAATAACATTAGAAAGTGTGGGTCGTGCTAAGAGCAGAGTTCATTAAGTCACAATAGTCAAGTTTTCATTATAAAGTAAATCTTTCAGTGCAATTTCTCAAGATGTTGGCGAATTACTGTATTTCACAGAAGCTTGCAGATGAAATGAGAAGAGCTAAGCAGATGCAATGCAAAGGTGTAAGTTGAAATCATGGGTGAGCCTATGAGCATAAGAAACTTATTTTTATATTTGCAACTAAAATCATCTTCAACTTGTTTTAAATGCAACAGTTAGGTGGAGAATGTAGTGAATCACATGAAAATCTTCCCCTAATCAATCATAGAAAACACATGAATTTAAGAGAAGTCTACATCCTTTACCCTTTATAATTTTCGCAAACAAGGGTCTTCATCCAAGCACGCTCTACATGTATTCCTACTGTATAGGTGCGTCAAGCCTGTGTAGCCTTGGTCATGGGTTTTGTCACCATCGCTATGAAACAAGACCCCACACATCTAAGCCAACAACAAAAGAAAATTTGAAATTTATCGGGACATGATGCCCAGTATAACCATATCAAAAATAACGAAGACACTCAGTAAGGTAAAAAAAGAGGTTTTAGGGAGTCTATGCATGAAAACATGTTCTTACCTTTACATCGAATCCTTTGAGATATTGATAGGAATCCTAGATATAAAAATGGTCAGTGCTAATCTCGAGTAAGAGAGAACATCAAGATAACTGCTCATGAGGTGTAACATTTGTCAACATCACCTAAAAGGTTTGAATCTCGTGAGGGTATATGTCCTTGAAGCTTCTCACCAAAAGAAAACCCATGTAAGTTTCTATGTAGAACTTAAGAAGGGACGCTGAGAAGACAAGTAGAGGGGTTTTGCTTCTTGTTTCTTTTATGTAGGTTCCCAATCCTCGGTCCGTGAGCTTTTATGGTGTGTATGTCCAACTTCTACACTATTGTATCATGAACCATGCAAGACAACCTCACAATATTCATGTTTGGGTAGATCGGGATGTTTTCATTTCTATGTAGGCCTATACCCGCGTGCTTAAGAACATCAATCTTGTAAGAGATCAAAGAAAACAATAAACAAACCACCAGCATAGAAGATATGCAATTTTGATGCCTTCATTATGTTGAGTGGCTGAAGTTGTCTTGGTTGAACCAAAAGTGGATGAAGTTTCGTTGGTTGAACAAGGAGTTTCAAAGGGTAGGTTCCAAATCGGTTTCAATCAAAGACATGGGGCATGGAGGTCAACCACACCAATAGATAACATGATCATAAGCATTATCCCATGCAATGAACAGCATGAAAGAAAGGATAGGAGAAAAAGAGAGGTCGCATGTTTACACCAAAAGAGTATTTCTTCCAAGAGGTAACGTGGCACACCATTCCATGAATTCCCTTTTTCATAACCTTTTCATAAACAAAGCAGAAGGTAGAGTCCGTATGTCACCTTGTAAAGAAAATGAGACATGGACTTCGTGATGAAGCTAAGCTACCTTCCCGACTCAAGATGGACATGAGGATGTTGATGTGCAATGATCTGAGGCACAACTTCCCATGACCTTTTCCATTCTTAAAATCAATTAGATCTTCTATAATATAATTAAGTGGACTTTGAAATGGCATGTGCAATGATCTGGTGTAGAACTTCCCTTGAACTTCTCCATTTTTGAAATGATTTGGATAGTCTAGGTCGTAGAGCTTTTATTTGAAGCCTATGATTCTGATTGGATTGTATATCGCTACTTTCCTTGGGTGTCAAAAGTAAAAAATCCAAATATTTATCTTGTAATATCATCAAATATTCTTTTTTTCTTTTCTCCATGATTTCTCGCATTGTTTTAACTATCAATCTTACTAGATTTTTGCTTGATATTCTCATGTTTAGTTTCACTTTCTTTTTCGTATTACTTCAAAACCTCTGGAATTCTTATACCTTCTCTTGATAAAATATTTTATCAACGTGTAAGACTCTTGGATCAATTCACACATAGTTTGTTTCATCCTTCCTACTTTTCACCTGAATTGCCTTCTCATGTTCTTGTTTATCCTCCTCCAACTTTCCTTCAAAATTTTCTCAACCTTTTGTTTCTCTAAGTGGTTGTTCACCATTGTCTTCTTCTAGAACTTTTTCCTGATTTTAAATTGGTATCCCACTCTCTTGATCATTATGTTTTTTTATCTTGATATCTCTTTGGCCTCCATTGTTGTCAAAGTCTTTTATATGTCTTGAATTAGATCTTGATTTGTCAAAGTACTGGTTCATCACAACTATTCGGATACTCAAGTGCAAATATGTATGTACATGATAGTTACGAGTCTTCCTATCAACATGAATTACCAATTTCTATTTACATTCATGTCTCTAGGCACCATTATTCCAAAACATATAAGCAAATTGATCACAATAGGAAACTTCTTATAGGTGCATTTTCAAACCTACTTTCCTTTTATATGTAATATAAAGGATGGATGTATGATGGTTCAATGAGTGAGAGTAGATATACTATGGACTTGGACCCGATGCTTATTTTTACGCATGGATGTTTGAAGACCTCAAATCTAGCTTTCAAGCTTGATACCTGATAATCCATCACCTCTTTCAAATTCAAACTTGACTCATGAAAATGATACCCGTTGGTTTTATAATTTAAGAGAAATGATCCATTTTTCGTACGTAAATGATCCATTTTTCGTACGTAAATGTAGGTTTTTTCTTTCAATTAATTCAAGGGAACGTAGTCTTTGAACAAACTTTCTCTTAGGAAAATATTCATAGCACAAGCTTCTAGAAAAATAAAGATGTTATCATAGTTCTCTTTATCGCTTTTCAAAACTCCTCTTGAAGTTCTCACGAATATTCCATCACCTCTTTCATTAAATCCTTTAAACAATGCCAAATGCTTCATTTTTTTTAGTATATGACCATCAGATCCCTAAACAATGCTTTCTCTAATTACTTGATTCGACGGTATACAATGCAACACAATCGACATTGGGACACAAAGCGGTTTCACAAAAAACGGTGGCACTCAAAATGAACACTCATCAACTTATCCGGAGTCTGATGCAAGATCATGATACATTTTCTCAGAAAATGTATTCACCTCCCCCTCCCGCCCCTCATGATTTTCGCCGTCCAGCTTGATCAAAGTTTAATCAAAACATATTTTTTTATTTCTCGCAATAAAATATAATCACTATCGTGTTGTATTCAGAAATGTTTCTAAGTTTTCCCCCCTTCACATAATACAGAGGTAGAAAAATACAAATCCTTTTGTTTCATAGCTTAGTGTGAATACTCGGGTGGTAGCATTAACAATCTTCTATTAGCTCTAGGTGGAAACAAATCATTTCTAATCTCAGTTCTAGTGGTAATATTTGAAATGACCCTAAGAACCACAATCGTGATGTATTTCTCCTCATATATATTCCTTTGAATCTGCTGGTTCAAGCTCACCTCTATATGTGCAGAATATGCTTGACTATTTCTTATCTTTGAAGTTGGTTTCATCCCCCATATCTAGATGCACAATCAAAATTTATATAAGATTTGTGCTCAGCTTTAACTGCTTTTGTTTTCCGTACTGTTTTACATGATTTCTTAATTCTTTTAGGTTTTAGGTTGTGTAGAATATTTTTCTTTATTTTTATTTTATTTATTATATTATGTGTTTTAATAATTTATTTTTTTACTTTTAAATCATTGGTTTTACACTCATGTTTGATATCTTCATATGGGAAACTACTTTTAAGCACACAGTCACTTAGACACACAAAACATCACGTTCACAAACACATACACTTTAAAACACGCATCTATGTACACATATTCACATGGGTAAACACGTTTATATATGTTCATAAATAATTACACAGACATCACCAAGATAAGTGACACATCCTCGCGTCTCAATAAGTATTACTTTACTAAGAAGGATAGAGACAATTATAGGATGCAATGTGAAAGAGTTGGATATCGAACATAACACTTTATTTTGTCTTGCAGGTACACAGTGAACTTTACGAGTAAAGCCACCCCTCCTAGAGTGTGTGTCATTATATAATCAATTCTTGAAGACTATAGAATATGGTGCTCGAACTACAATACAAAGGTGCTATACACGTTCAACCAAATCGGACTCTTCAAAACACAATTTGGGATATATGGTGCAGTCATGCAGTTGTTCCTCAGGAGACATTGGGCATGTGTTTCTCTTGTGTCAGAATTGTCGGAAGCCAAAGGTATCAGTGCATATCAGTCAGAATTCATCATTGTCTTCACGATCCGATAAGAAGTTGTGTCTTTAGTTATTACCTAATGGAAGCGCATGGATTAATCGCTCTTGATGTTATCAGAAGTTGAAATAATGAATATATATAATCAGAGCAGAGAGCAAAAGTGGAGCTTATCTATATGCATATGGAAAACAGATAATGATTCGACAAATCGACGGAGAAGAAATGAACTGTTTATTTATGCACCTATGTTTCATCATGTGTGTCGTTAGGTGCATCTGTCTGAATTGAGACAAGCATCTGGCTTCATCAGGAAACTATGGAAAGGAGGAAGGTGGCCTATGTGGAGAAGAAGTGCTACGCTTCGACTTTGACAAGATTTGACGACTCTTATGAATTGTGCATGCACACCTGTGATGATCCACTGTTGATGGGAGGTTTGAAAAGAAGTTTTCCGATAATGCGATGGTGCAGATTTAATCAAAGTGTGAATCAGACAGAGATTAATGTTAATTATCAAGTTATGAAACTTCATGCGTGCATGTAGAGGATGCTTTATGGTGACAAGAGATCTTCGTGGCTTTTGACAAGTACATTATTGGCCATCGACAAACTGTACGTGTTGTGGTACACAACTTCATCGTTGATGCTCAGAGAAGCATATACATACAGTGTTCCTTGATTTCCTGCGCAAGGATGGCATGTAGAAATTGATACAGAGAAGCTTAGCATGGTGTGGCATGAGGAGACCATGGTATATTATGCACGGGCGCAAATGGAAACGCTGATCGAGATGCTCATTCATGAGACATTATATGTCTCCCTCATTTCACGTGCAGATGGAGGACGCTTCCATCTCCATTCTTTCTACAAAGAGTTTGTCAGATGTTGATGGTTTGGCCTCGAAAAAGGATGCAATAGTGATGCACAATTCAATCAACAGCTAGATGAGGGCCTCCGATCATGACTGTAATGCATGATTGACAAGATCTTGAAAAGGATTGTACGGAGACATTGATGATTAGTGTGAGCCTATGATGGGATATCAGCACAAACACATATGCACCAAAATCCTTATGAAGAAGAAAACGTTTTGTGATCATCAATTCATAGATTTCTTATGACAAGCACTCAGTGAAGAGCTTTGGGGATGGAATTCTAGGGAATGGACATGTATATCTACCTTTATAGAGTTGTGGCGCCAAGCATCGAATAAAAGATGAGCGATTTTGCAGGTCTTTGATAATGATGATAGTTGGATGTAGAAGATGAAGGATTCATGGTGAAGATGAACATACTAAGACCGATATTGAGAAGCAAAGTATTTTGCAGAACTGCTCTTTTCTTT
The DNA here is from genome assembly GCA_020310875.1 of Ceratopteris richardii. Taxonomy (NCBI): domain Eukaryota; kingdom Viridiplantae; phylum Streptophyta; class Polypodiopsida; order Polypodiales; family Pteridaceae; genus Ceratopteris; species Ceratopteris richardii. The sequence continues at coordinate 26,094,774 of CM035410.1, forward strand.
CATGCAAGATTGAGAAGATGGATCCATAGGATCCAGATCCTGATTGAGATTAGATTACAGATGTGTATTCATATGATTGAGATTGAGATTGTGATTGAGAGTGAGAGTGAGAGTGAGAGTGAGAGTGCGATTGAGAGTGCGATTGAGAGTGCGAGTGTGAATGCGATCATGATAGCTCGTGGGTGGTTGGAAGGTCGAAGCTTCATCAAAAAGCAATTATCCAAAGATATTGTATCAAGATGTTTGAATCTTCATTGGGAACTTATTTCTCATTTCTTGTATATGGATTTGGAAACCATGAGATTCATAAGATAAGTTTTATTTCATAACTTTTTGTTCTTTTTATTATTTTGTTCAAATTTGTGAGTAACAAATATATGATCTGATATATTTCTTTTCTTTATGAGTGATTGGAGGAACGTTACACTGGATCATTACCTCGTTTGTGGGTTTCATTTTCGTAAACGCCTCTTCTTCTCTAGAGCGTCCATCATTGTGGTCGCACTTCTTACTTTCTCCCATAATCTCTCTTTCTCTCTCTGTGCTTACATTCTCCTACGTCACAAATAAATCCCGGTTATCTAGTGTTCAGCTCCTCTTTATACAGCACGACCATCATGCCCGTGGAGTGAGATTGCTGGAATCTTCTTCAAAAAGAGCCAAAACGAAAAGCATGGATCTGTCTAGTAAAACGTTCTTTCACATAGCTGAAAGAGTCCTTCTTATAGATTAGGAAAGAATGTATTTAAAAAATCACCCCCCTCCATTATCACTACTCGCCCAATATTACACTACAGTGGAAACCGAGTATGGTTTAAATCAAAGGAATTTGCGCTTTATATAAGATCGAATAATTCGAACCCAAAAACTAGGCGTAAGGTAGGACTGTAGTCTCTCTCCTCTCTCTCTCTCTGTGTCTCAATCCATCTCAGGTTCTCCATGTTCATGAATGATCCGTGGTCTTTTTCAACTTATGATAGACCTAAACACATACTTGTCTTAAACCTGTTTACTAGCTAAACCATGGATACAGCTTGTCTCTTTAAAGATGTAATACGGAGTACATATTCTTCAGTCAACTTGCTATGAAATGTGTTCTTTAGTCAACTTGGTTATAAAGATATGAAAGAAAGCATTTTCAAGAGAACGAACGAGAACGAGTGCTAAAACATAGCTTCAAAAGACTAGTTATTTTAAGACTTTTGTGAGGAGAAAAAGATGTTCGTTATGGTCCTTTCCCAGTCAAATCTGTATAGCCTGTCATGGTTGTTACAGTGGTTTATATTTTCATAAAGATTCAAAATAATTTCATATTATCCAATGGTATGATAAAATACAAGAATCCAAATACTTTAAAATTGGATTTGATCCTCTATGTCGGAGGTCGGGTTTCAAAATTACAAGGTCTTCTTTGAATTATTAAATTAAAGAAAATATGTGGATGCAAACGCCACTAAAGCTTACCAGTAAATTGTAGAAATGAGTGATTATATGACATTCTGAAAAGAAGACAAAAGACGTGTTTTATAGTTAGTACCCAATAGTATGGCGTCCATTCATGCACAAATGATGATGTATTCTCCTACGTTTACTTTTCCGATGTAAAAGAATGTCTAGAAAGTGCATTCAATATCTATTGGGAATGTATAAAGTTCAGTATAGTTTGCATTGGGTGCCTTGAAGGTTTTCCATCCTATTTCAAGGGTTGGACACATGTTTAGGTATACAAAATAGATTTTGTTACTGATATAAAAGTATCCCTGGAATGTGCATTCAATATCTATAGGGAACGTGTAAAACCGAACATAGGTGGCATTGAATGTTTTGAGATGTTTCCTTTCGTTTCAAGGACTAGATGCATGTTCAAGTGTAAGGGATGCATGGAGCTAATGACACAAAGTGTAATTTTTTTTTCTTGCACCGTTGATTGTGACATGAAAAAAAAAGGAGAAATTATCCCGAAGAGAGCCTGGAGAACTCAAAATTCTTTCGTGCGTGAGAGAGTGGGGAACCACAAATAGAAGTAGACACAAGAGTAAATAAAGAGATTTATGTACCGAGAAAGGTGATAGCTCGAAGAGCTCTATCATGATTAGTAATATGAGAATGAGTGAAGCCAGCAGTATATATGAGTCTCTAAGTACAAAATATCACCACATATCAGTATATCTTGTATATGTGGTGACATGGGAAAAAAACCTCTAGCCAAATCTAGAGTAAAAAGTGCTTATGTATAGGGAAATTTCTCACATGAAAACTACTCAAGCGACACATAGGTACAACAAACTCTCCTAGAGTGAATGATGTGAAACATCCATGATTCCTTAATGTTTTGGGCTAATATGTGAGCACCCTACCATTCTATGAAAGATAACATCCTATCTAACAACTGCTTGTATCACATACAACCACAAAAGTCTTTCCCCTTTCTCACATATGTAAAACTTAATTTTATGGAATTTTTGTTTCAATGATTCAAATGATGTTTCATAGGGGTCTATGCATAGAGATCATGCATTCCTTTTAGTCAAATATATGAAGGGTTCAGATACCAATGATAAATCCTTACTATGCACTCTCTTATATTTCAATCCTCCCTAACATTTCTAACATCCCTTACAGTTTTAGGAATGGGAGAATCAAGTATTTTTCTTTACTTATATGAATTCTTTCTTTATACATGAGTCTTCCTAGCCACACAAGTTTTTCCGTGGAAAAGAAACACTTACTCCTCTTTCAATCAAATTTGTGTTCCTTAAGTGTTTTCAAATTTATATTGACATATACAAAATGATTACCAACATCTTTAGAGTATAGAAATATATGAGCATGAAATACTAAGATGAATTCATCTTGATAATCATGAAAAGTGTTGCTCATCAAGCACATGAATGTGAAAGGAGATTTTTCAAAAAGTAAAATCGTAAATTTGTAGTTACCATAACATATTTGAAATGATGTCTTGGATATATCATCTACTTTGATCCTTATCACATGATATCCCAATCTTAAGTCTATTTTGGTAAAAAAAATTCACATGGTCCACTTAATTAAGGAAATTAATCATCTATATAAAAAATTTGATATTTATTTTTAATTGTTCTTTGATTCAACCCCCTATAGTCACTGCATAATCTTTAAGAACTATCTTTCTTGTTAGGAAATAAAACATGTCCTCCCTAAGGTGAAACACTTGGCCTTATCAAGACTTTGTTCAAAAGATCATCTAACTGAGTATTGAGCTCCTTTAATTCATATATGTTTAATCTATAGCGGGCTATGAAATATGATTCACTACCTGGATATACGTCATTGGTGTTCTCAATTTTCCTAGGTAGAGGTATACTAGGTAGCTCTTCACAAAATACATCTACATATCCTTTCAAACGTTTTTCTACCTTATTCACAAGTTTTTCCTCATTATCTTTCCCATGTTGAGTATTCACATACACTAAAGTGTTTTCCCACCATTATGTATACTTTCAATTATCTACATGGGGAAAACTAGAATAGGTTTAGGATAAGGAACATCATCTATCTTGACCTAAATTGATTGTTCTTTGTTCAAAATCAATTGTTGTAGAATTTCGAACTAAATAGTCCATACACAATTGCGTCCTACCATTTCATTTACATCACATGAAAACTCCCAAAAATATCTATTGGGAAAAGTAAACACATGGTTTTCAATCTATGCCTTTGTATAGTGTACTTGTCCATTGGCCCTCGCAATAGGTCTCGATATCTATGTACGTAAGGATATCACTAAAATCTACACCAATATGAAATTTCAAAATTAACGCCTCCTTTTTATATGAATTAAAATATGTTTAGTCATCATGTAACCTGAATTCTAATTAGCGCACTTACCTCCATAATCTTCTTTATTAATTTTTATTTTTTCATCAATGATATTTATCACTTGTGCTTGTGCAAGCCAAAAGATTGCTTTGTTTGGACATTCATGTGTTAGATGTCCTTGTTTGCTACTATGAAAATAAAGAGTGAGTATTTTTGCATGCTTACTTAAATCACATTCCTAATTCCAATCGATGGGTTCATTCATCCTTTGAGTTTCCATGTGAATAGGATTTTTATCTTGGCTATTATATGATGAAGTCCTCTTTGTATTTTTCATGCATTTTGTTGTAAGTATCTATGCCATTTGTACCATCATGATGAATCTAGTTCTACACCCATTCAACATATGAAATCTTTCCATCTTCTCATTTATTTGGCCATCAGAACAACATTTCAGGACGTCAACACATCTAGATTCCTTCACTTGATAATGAAGTTCCTCATGAACCCTTTAATAAACCTCATCTTCAAAGCATCCTTGATAACCTCCAATGCATATTTGTGAATATGCTAAAAATTCTCTTTATATTCATCCACAAACAAACTATGTTTGTCTTGTCACCATCATGTTGTCCATAATTATAGAAATCCATCTAGGTCTCCATTTGGTATTGTGGAGGATAGCAATGCTTTTGTGCATGCTCCCACACTTCATTCTATAAAGCCTGAACAAAATCCATCTAAGCCATTAAAAAATCAAAACAAATCATCCAGATACAATAAGATTAATTCATCTTGATAATCATGATAAGTATTGTTCATCGAGCACATGAAAATGGTAGGAGATTTTGTTAATTCAAAAGGTAAAATTGTAAAATCATAGTGAACATAACTTGTTTGAAATGCCATATTGGGTATGTCACCTAGTTTGATCCTTATCATCATGACATCTTCATCTTAAGTAAATTTTGGTAAACAAACTTCGTCCAATTAATCAACTCAATTACTAATCCAAATGAGAAAGTGGATACTTATTTTTTATCCTTCTTTTATTCAATCTACTATAGTCTTGTATAATCTTTAGGAGCTATCTTTCCTCTTGGGAAATAGAATAGTTGCTCCCTAAGGTGAAAAACTTAGTCTTATTAAGAATTTCTCCAAAAGATCATCTAGTTCAATGTTTAGCTCCTTTAACTCATCTATGTTAAATGTCTAGAAGGATATCAAATATGATTCACTCTATGGATATGGGTTAATAGTCTATTCAATCTTCCTACATGGAGGTATACCAAGCAGGTCTTCACGAATACATCTGCATAACCTTTCAGAATATTCTCTACATTAATCAAAAGCTTTTCCACATTATCATTCACATGTGGATTACTCACATACACTAAAAGTGTTTTGCAACCATCATGTATACCTCTAATTAGGTACATGGGGGAGATGAGAATAGGTTTAGGATTATGCTTATCACATATGATGTGAAATAGATTTACTATCTTGCCCTAAAGTGAGTGTTATTTCTTCATAATCAATTATTCTAGAGTTTTGAACTAACCAATCCATGCCAAAAATTGCATCAGGCCATTTCATTTCCATCACATGAAAACTCCCAAAAAAGATACCTATTAGGAAATGTAAACACGTGGTTTCCAATGTATCCTTTTGTATAGTGTATTTTGTTGATACATTTTGGCAGTGATGTGTGTCAACATAATTAGGACCATCCAAACACTTTTTTCCCTCGTTAGGAGGTTTTTTTCCTTGACTTGTATATACACCTATAACCCTAATGGGTCACTAATCTTTCTACATTTTTGCGTGTCAAATAGATTTAGTAGTGTTTTTTTCAACAACAAGCTTCTTTTTCTTCCTTTGTGCTATTCATGTGCTTTTGCAGATGTCAAAATAAAAGAATTGGTATCATAGTAGGGTAATAATTCATCTAGGGCATTGTTGATACTCCTTCAGTCATAGTCCCAAAATCCCATAAAATTTGATGAATATACTCAAGGCAATTAGGGTTCAAAACACCTTTGGCTTTTGGCATCAAATTTTTGATATGAGCTCCTTTCGACCTTTGAATGCACTATTGCAATGCTTATGCAAGAACTATCATTTGTTTTGCCAAGTATATATGCACGTTTTGGTTTTCCAGTACAAGCATCTCAAAGTCACCTACATGTCACCAAATCTCAATAGGGTAGCTCTATTCAAATTTCTGAGATACAACCATTTTTTTTCATCAAGGTAGTTTAGTAACTTGCCATGGATGATAGAAATGATGTATTCCAGATATTGGCTATTGAGGACAATTTGGATGGCACTAATTACCCATTGTGGGAACATATGATGTGCCATGTATTGGTGGAGAAAGACTATGCAATATTGTGTAGGGTGTTGAAAAGCATCTTGCTACATGTGTGAATACAGTTATGGAGGGTATTGTAGATGGTATTTAAGATGATGATCTTCAAATTCCAATTCATGCTATGGTTCTTGCACATAGTGTAGAGAAATTTCATTGGGATGGTATAGATGATCAGACACATGCATTGATAGCCATGTTTGTCAAATGTTCCAATATCCTTCATATTTTCTCTTTCAAAATAGTAAAGGATGCTTGGGATAAACTTAGCACTTTATACTAGGGAAGAAGATCATGCTCGTGTTGCTTATCTCCGGAAATAGTTGGAGAGTGAGCATATGAATGAAGCAGATTCTACAAACATCAAAGATTTGAAAGAGTAATTGAATCTTATACTGGAAGTATTGCTAGACAATTCACTTATACATTCTTAATGAATTTCTTGATTCATATTAGAGGTTTTTTTCTAGTCTTGAATTGATGATGGAAGACAATCTGAATGCCTTAACATTTGAGGAGTTAGTCTCTATTTTGTTGTAAGAAAGATGAATGTAGGCAAAACATGTCCATTATGCATGTTGCAAATCAAACTTTCATTTCTTTGCTAGTGAGAAGGGCAAAGTTAAATTGAGCTCATCTACTAGTAAGCACAAATATGCTAATTCTACAGAGTCAGGAAAGGAAGGCAAAGATGAAGCATAAACAAAATAGTATGAGCAGTTCTGGAAATAGTATGAAGGAAATGATCATGTCATAAAGATTTTTCTAAAACCTGCTACAAAAGAGTAAATAAATGAGTTTGGAATGTTTATTCAATAGGCCTTTACACCCAAAATAGAGCGTGCTAATCTCACGTAGAATGAAGAATGGAAATTTACTGTTGTTTTCAGCTATGACCCATCTTCTAATCAACATTGTATGCTTGTAGAGTACCGAAATGCTTGGTACTTTGATAATGGGGCAACCAAACATATTACATCACACTATAGTTTCTTCAGTTCACTCGAGTCTCCTTGTACAAGTAAGATTATCACATGCAAAAAGATCTCCCCTTATCTTATCATGGGAGTAGGTAAGATGCTTTTGACTACAACGAGTGGTAGTTGTTTCACATTGTCAAATTCTTTGCTTATTCCAAGAATCAAGAATTTTTTTTGTCAGTTTCAACATTATGCACGATCGGCTTGGTTGTCAAATTTATGATTCTTCAAATGCCAATGTTATCATTGCTTCTTGCATTTTATGTCATGGGCTATATAACCTCATAGTATATGCAAAATCTGACTGAGCATGTGCACTTAAAGATTTTTAGGCTATCTCATATGCAAATCTTTGGCATGTATGCTTTGTTTTGCCATGCTTCCAAAAATTTGAAATGGAGTCCTCTTTGCCCAAACTTCAGGCACCTAGTAAACATGTATATGAGGGATGTATTTCGAGAAAATGCAATGTTCTTCCCAAAATATGGTTCAACTAGAGATACTAGAAAATTGTATCTCGTTGATGCTCATGGCTATGGTTCTATGTAGACACCTTCTCTTGAGAAGTACCTCTACTTTGTGACATTTATTGATGATTTGATTGGGCATGCATGGGTGTATCCATTGAAAGAAATTGGTAGCTCATGCATATCTTGGTTGAGCAATAAGTAGTCTACTATGGCCACTTCTACTTGTAAGACTATGCATAGGGAAGCTTTCACAATGCCATTGAGTGTGTGTCTCACAAACCTTTTGTATGATTTGGGTGTTGGTTAGTCTTCTTCCACCACCTTCTTCACTGACAATCAAAGTGTATTCAAAGTTGCGAACAACCCTATGTTCCATGATCCCAAAAAGCACATTGAGGTGCATTATCATTATGTCATAGAGAGGTTCTCTCCTCGAGAGATCGTTCTGGAATATGTGTCCATAAAGGTTAACATTGCAGATCTTTTCACAAAGGCTTTGCCTTGGGAGAAGTATGAAGCTTTCTACAAAGCTTTGGGCTTACTTCCTCTTGTGAATTGATCTCTTTCCACATATCTTGGCACTTCCATATACATAAGTGCTAGCTCCTTGTTTATCGCATCGCTCCCAAGGTGATTTATTGATATACTTTGGTAGTGATTGTGTATCAACACACTTCGGAATGTCGGGGCACTTTTTCACTATTTAGGAGGTTTTTAACCCCTTTCTTGTATGCAGATCACCCTAACCAATCACTAATCTTTGTGCATTTCCACTTGGTGATACATTCAGTATTGTGTGTTGTGCTCCAAGCTTTTTTTCTTCATTATGCTATTTGTGTGCTTTCCTAGACCTGAAACTCCAACATAGTTGTCCATTGGTCATCTCAACAAGTCTCAATATTTGTGTATGTAAGGATATCACTGAAATCTACACCAATTTCAAGGATGACAAATAATGCTTACTACCAGGATTGATTTGAAATCTAACTTTATGTTTTGAGATTGTAGAGAAAGTAGCAATGACAAAAGCCATTGCAAAAGAAGTAGTCATCATGCAATCTAATGTAGAATTAGGGCACTTTCCTCCATCATCTTCTTTCTTAATTGTTGTACATTCTTCAATGATGTTTATCACCATCTCTTATGGGGGCCCAAATATTGTCTTGTTTGGACATTCGTATGTTTGAGTCCTTATTTGCTACAATGAAAATAGAGACTCAATGTTTTGGATGCTAAATAAAATCAGGGCCCTAATGCCAATAAATGGGTTGATGCATTTGTTTGAATTTCCATTCGAGTAGGATTTTTACCTTGTTTATTAAAGGACAAAGTCCTCTTCGCATTTTTCATGTTTGTTGTAGCAGATCTCTATGCCTTATGTACTATCACGATGAATCGATTTATACTTATTTATACTTGTGTTCAACATATTGGATTTCTCCATCTTCTCATATTTTTGGCCATAACAACAATATCCAAGAAATCAACACATACAAATTCTTTCAGTTGATAATGCAGTTCCTCATGAAGCCCTTTTATAAACCTCATCTAGAGAGCATCCTTGCTAACCTCTAATGCATATTTCTAATTATGAGAAAACTTCTTTTTTACTCATCCACAGACAAGATATGTTTGTCAGACTCATGTGTCGTATTTATAGAACTCCATCTTCCTCTCCATATGGTGGTACAAAATATTAGTGCTCTTCTACTTTCTCTCAGAATTCCTTCTATAGACACATATTTAGATGTTTTACTTTTGACACCCAATGAAAGTTGTGACATACAATCCAATCAGAATGATGGGCTTCAAATAAAGGCTTTAAGACCTAGACTATCCAAATCATTTCAAAAATGGAAAATTTCATGGGATGTTCTACACCATATCATTGCACATGACATTTGAAAGTCCATATAATTATATTATAGAAGATCAAAGTGATTTTAAGAATGGAATAGTTCATGGGAAGTTGTGTCTCAGATCATTGCACATGAACATTGTCATGTCCCTCTTGAGTTAGGAAGGTAGCTTAGGTTCATCAGGAAGTCCATGTTACGTTTTATTTACAAGGTGACATATGGTTTCTACCTTCTGCTTTGCTTATGAAAAGGTTGTGAAGAAGGGAAATCATGGAGTGGTGTGCCACCTTGCCTCTTGGAAGACATAATGTTTTGGTTTAAACATACGGCCTCTCTTTTTCTCCCATCCTTTCTTTCATGCTATTCATTGCGTGCGATAATTCTTATGATCATGTTATCTATTGTTGTGGTTGAACTCCATGCCTCATGTCTCTGATTGAAACCGATTTGGAACCTGAAACTTCTTGTTCAACCAAGGAAACTTCATCCACTCTTATTACAACCAAGACAACTTCACCGGCTCACCATAATGAAGGCATCAAAATTGCATATCTTCTATAATGGTTTCTTGTATTCTTGTGCATTCTATACACGTAACCCTATGTGTATGACTCCCATAAAAGAAGGTTTTCTAATTGTAATCATGTAAGTTGCTATGAGCATTTAATCTCATTGTCTTACCCATAGATAGTAAGTTCATTTGCTAGTCGATGCACAAACCTATCTATTTTGTATCAACTCTTTCTACATAATGCTCCAAAGTACATAGTCCCTTTTATTGCTCTTATAGCATGCCTAGAATTTCTATTTGAGTCTCCATAAGCTCGGGCATATTTGCCTATCCTACGTTCTTTTAAGGCATCACACTTTATATGGTTTTGATAAGATGATGTCTGATGTTGTATACCTAGGGATAACGATGAAGTCTCATGTGGTATACCTAGGAATGGCATCTGAGGTGGTATGCACAGAGATTAAGCACACTCCAATTTTTCATTTAAATTTTAACCCTATATAGAAAGCACATCATAATTTTAAACGTTCTAGAAAATATGTTGAATAATCGTACTTGTTAATGAGTTTCTGGTTTTTTAAGATTAGGTTGATAACCTTCTCATCCCCGATGAAGGGAACTAGCTTGATTTAAGCTTGTTGTTTTGTAACAACACACTATAGTGTGTAAAATGTCGAAACATATTATAATCACGGATCATTCTACCTAAACATTTTACGGACTTCTCAACAGGAGACTTTTTGAATTGATTGTTGAAGTTTTAATCATGCATTTTGTTTTTTGATCTTTTAGAGTGATTGGTCCTTAGTGTCATTTCAGAGAGCAGATGAAAATGAGATGGATTTTCCAAGAGGGCCTTGCTCCTCGGAAACAAGAAGAAAAGGTGTCTCAAGTGTTCTCCACTCTTTATGCAATGCTTGCACTAAGGGGCATCACCAAAAACTATTTTGGCATTGACATTGGTCCATATCCCCCTATAGCAAATATGCGGCATTCAATCACGTTTCTATTTCAATAAGTGGGTGCCAAAGTTCTTAAACTTGAATTCCCATATGATCTACAATTCGTTAATGGATAGAGTGATAAATCTTCTGATTATTCTTTTTTTCTCCATCCGATGGCCACACATCCATATTAAACTCGCCAAGCAATTGGGTGAACATGAGGTAGGAGCACAAGACATTGCAAGCACTAGTTCTATGTCTTGACAGGTATCAATCTTCAAACTTTAAGTCAAATCTATGGCTAAAATCAATTTCCTCAAACCTAATGGAATGAATTCTACCAAAACGGTTCCTGTGTTTCTTTAACTAAGAAAGCTGAAACAATGAAAATGAAAAACAGAATGACACAACAAAAGGATAAGAGTTATTTCTTCCTTGAGCAAGAAAGATGAAACAATGAAAGCGGAAAAAAGAATGCGAAAGCAGAAAAAACAAGAAGGGGAAAAAAAAGCGAAAAACCATTTCATTTATTGTAAACATATGATGTAGCTATTGTATATGTATATGAGCAGTGATGTGTATGGTGTTCTTCCTTTGAGTTTTATGTTTTTACTTTCATCTCACGATCACGTGACTATCTGACAATGAGCTACTCCCATGATAGCGTGTGCTTCATTGCTCCCCTTGAAGCACAAGGACGACTCATTCGATGCTCCCTAGGAAGGCATGTAATATGCAGACACTACTCGCCTGATAAGACGATAGCACAAGTGCCTGATCCAAACCTCACTTGTCTCATCGCAACCCCCTTTTTCTCTGACAATGGATACCTCTACCTAAACTTTTTAGGGACTTCTTAACATGAGACTCTTTGGATGGATTGTTGAAGTTTGCATGATGCTAATTTCATTAAAGAGAGGAGATGAACATCAGATGGATTTCCCAAGAAGGACTTGTTCTAGTTAACTTTATTTGATAGCAAAAGAAGCTAGTTGAGCTTGTGCCAAATTAGAAAGCTCGTAGAAAACAAGAAGAAAAGGTGTCACAAGCCTTCTCAAATCTTTATGCAAGGCTTGATTGGCCTTGACATTTTCCACATCCCCCTGCGCAAAATTTCAACATTCAACCACCTTTTTATTTTCAATAAGTGGGTGTTAAAGGTCGTTAAATATATGAAATAAGTTCCTTGTACAGGATGAAGAAAGGAAAAATTCGCATGCATATTGATCATGGTTATGTTTATGACAAAAAAACAATTTACATATTTGGCAGGAGTTAATGATACAAGCTGTTGTAATTCTCAATGTCTGTTTCTTCCCTTTTTGGGGGATGGGAGGGGGGGGCTATGGGGTATACAATATGTAGTAACGTAAATGAAGGAAAATATTCATGAGATACACTATAGAAGTTTTGAATTGAGGGATTAAAACCTTTCAAACAGCTCATTTGTTTATCCCAATACTAGGATATGTATACATGAAGGCTAAGCAATGACTTAGGAGTATAGCAAATGAGGGAATAATTCTTTCTAGCAAATGAGGGCATAATTCTTTAGGAGCAAATGAGGAAATATATAGATGCCTATTTCCCTCCCAGTTAATGCGATATTGTGGCTAAAACGTTTTCTTAGATGGTCAAAACGTGAAAATATAGAAACTCATACGCTATAAGGACAAGATATCAATCATATTGTAATAGGAAATATGATCTTGGACATTGAACACAGTAACAGTAAAAGTAGGTTGTAGAGGTCAAGAACGAGTTTTTGTATAATAATAAGTTTACCAATTTAAAGGAATCAATTATCAGGAAATGAGCGAAGGACGTAGATGAAGATTAAAGAGCTTGATCTTGAGGGAGGAGATTCAGATGTTTTATGTTAAAAATCCAAGCACATGGGTGAAATCTAAGCAATAACTTTCCAAATCATCAACCATCATTCAGTAAGTAGACAATGATGCGTATTAGTTAAAATAAATCATTAATTGTGTTATAATTGTGATTAATCTTGTGATTAGTGTGCTTAATCTCTGTGCATACCACCTCAGATGCCATTCCTAGGTATAGCACATGAGACTTCATCGTTATCCCTAGGTATACAACATCAGACATCATCTTATCAAAACCATATAAAGTGTGATGCCTTAAGAGAACGTAAGATAGGCAAATATGCACGGAAACATGTTTATTCATTCGTTAATCGTTAACCAGATTCTCACTATTCTCAATTTATTCATCATCATCTACAAGCAATAATCACAATATCCCCATTTTGTCTCCCTACACCACAAGTTCATTTATATCCTTGTCATTTTATATATTAGTTACGTCTTCGATGAAGAGAATTTAAATATGAGTTACGACAGAACTTCCAAGAAACGTTCATATGAATCTCCATAGTGTCGATAAAAGGAGCGTTTAGGTGTTTCCATGTGTTCTTTTGAATTTCAACCCTACATAAAAAGTAGTACATAATTTCAAACGTTCCAGAAAATATTTTAAATAATCCTACTACTTTATGGATTTCTTATATTTTTTTAAAAAACAAGAAGATTAGGAAGAATAAAAAAGAAGGTTGATATTTTATTCATCTCCCTTGTGGGAAACTAACTTATTTTTAGCTTGTTGCTTCTGAAAGAACTTAGAGAAGCTTGTAGGAGGTAGAAAATGAGTTGTAAAGAGACAAAGTTTTGTCCAACCAATTGGCACAAGGACAACCCGAGCTTATGGAGACTCAAATAGAAATTATAGGCATGCTATAAGTGCAATAAAAGGGACTATGTACTTTGGAGCATCATGGAGAAAGAGTTGATACAAAATAGATAGGTTTGTGCATCGACTAGCAAATGAACTTACTATCTATGGGTGAGACATATGAGTTTAAATGCTCATAGCGACCAACATGATTACAAGTAGAAAACCTCCTTTTATGGGAGTCATACACATAGGGTTATGTGTATAGAATGCACAAGAATACAAGAAACCATTATAGAAGATATGCAATTTTGATGCCTTCATTATGGTGAGCGGGTGAAGTTGTCTTGGTTGAAATAAGAGTGGATGAAGTTTCCTTGGTTGAACAAGAAGTTTTAGGTTCAAAATCGGTTTCAATCACAGACATGAGGCATGGAGTTCAACCAGAGCAATAGATAACATGATTATAAGCATTATCGCATGCAATGAATAGCATGAAAGAAAGGATGGGAGAAAAAGAGAGGCCGTATGTTTAAACCAAAACAGTATGTCTTCCAAGAGGCAAGGTGGCACACTACTCCATGATTTCCCTTCTTCACAACCTTTTCATAAGCAAAGCAGAAGTTAGAAACCATATGTCACCTTGTAAAGAAAACGAGACATGGACTTCCTGATGAACCTAAGCTACCTTCCTAACTCAAGATGGACATGAGAATGTTCATGTGCAATGATCTGAGACACAACTTCCCATGAACTATTCCATTCTTAAAATCACTTTGATCTTCTATAATATAATTATGTGGACTTTCAAATGTCATGTGCAATGATATGGTGTAGAACATCCCATGAACTTTTCCATTTTTGAAATGATTTGGATAGTCTAGGTCTTAAAGCCTTTATTTGAAGCCCATCATTCTGATTGGATTGTATGTCACAACTTTCATTGGGTGTCAAATGTAACACATCTAAATATGTGTCTTATAATATCCTCAAATACTCTTTTTTTCTATTCTTCATAATTTCTCTCATTATTTGCAATATCATTCTTACAAGATTTTCGCTTGATATTCTCATGTTTAGTTTAACTTTCTTTTTCTTAATATTTCAAAAACTTTAAAATTTTTTTACGTTCTCTTGATAAAACAATTCACCAATATCTAAGACTCTTGGATCAATTCACACATAGTTTGTTTCATCCCTCCTACTTTTCACCGGAATTGCCTTCTCATGTTCTTGTGTATCCTCCTCCAAACTCTCCTTCAAAATGTTCTCAACCTTTTGTTTCCATAAATGGTTGTTCACCATTCTCTTCTTCTAAAACTTTCAAAGTCTTTTATAGGTCTTGAATTAGATCTTGATTGGTCAAAGTATTGGCTCACCACAACTACTTCTATATTCAAGTGCAAACATGTATGTACATGATCGTTACAAATCTTCCTATCAACATGAATTACCAATTTTTATTTGCACGCATCTCTGCATGCATCATAATTTCAAAACATATAAGCAAATTGATCACAATAGGAAACTTCTTATAGGTGCATTTTCAAACCTATTTTCCTTTTATATGTAGAATCAAGGATGGATATTTAATGGTTCAATGAGTGGTCTTAATCAAAAGTGAGAGGTAGATATACTATGGACTTGGACCGGATGGTTATTTCTACACAAGGTTGTTTTGAAGATCTCAAATTTAGCTTTCAAACTTGATACCTGATAATTGATCACCTCTTTTAAATTCAAAATTGACTCATGAAATGATACCCATTGCTTTTATAATTTCAGAGATTTGATTCATTTTTTTGTCTCTATACATCCTAAGTATGAGGTGTTATAATTTATGGAATATTGGAATGCTAAATGGGATTTAATGCGTTGAGGTTTTTAATGTGTTTTAGTAGGTGAAGATCCATGAGGGTGTGAATGCACATGGATTTATTCAAATACTTTTGGAGATATTTAGAAGAATATATTTAGAAGATAGTATTTTAGTTATTTTAGAAAAAGATGATTTTCTAAAAATAGTAAAATGAAAAAGCAAAAGCAAAAGCAAAAGCAAAAGCAAAAACAAAAGCATGCTTTTCAAAGCATAGACCTCATGTATCTTATATTGAGGACGTAATAAGACATCCGTATAAATACACATGCTCTGATAGACTGGTCCATTGGAGTATGTGGGGAGATATTGTACCGAATTTGGTTTCATCTCTTGTCTCTTTCTATTCTCTGAGTATTGTTGTGTGATTTCGTTTGTTTACTATCCTCTACATACATGCGTGTGCAGGATCCCAAGGGCAATAGTGGTACCACAGACGCACGAACGCAGAGAATAACAGATGTACGAACGCAGAGAAAAAAATGCTCAAAGACAGAAGGAGATAAGAGACGACACCAAATTGGGTACAATCTCCCCCCACATGCTCTGATGGACACTCTACCAGAGCATGCGTATTTATAGTAAATTCCTATTACGTCCTGAATAGAAACTACATGAGGGCCGTGCTCCAAAAAGCGTGTTTTTGCTTTATTTACAAGTTCGTAATTTTGTATTTTTACAAAAACGTCGCTTTCTAAAGCGATCCATTATTTTTTACAAAAATAACTAAAAATAACCATCTTCTAAAAATATTCTTCTAAATATCTCCAAGTCCATGCGCGTTCACACCCTCATGGATCTTCACCTGCTAAATCAAAACACAAAACACATTAAAATCCTCAAGGCATTACACCTTCATTCCAAATATCCCATAAAGTATAACATGCCGCCCAGTTGACGAGCAACTGACCTCAGTTGATAAAAAATAAAATAGACATGGATGGCCAATCACATGTCGCATCACTGAACAATCATAGGCATGTGCCATGTAAATAAAAAAAACATGCATGGAACTGGAAAACTGGAATTTAATGTGATTGTGAATGATAAGCAGAAATCAAATGATGATAATGTGGAATTAGTGATGTTTTGTGAATCCATTGTGATTCTTCGAATGAATGATTTTTATATTTAATCAAATATCTATGGTATTGATTACCTGTGCGTGTAGTAGTAACATTATGATCAAGTATTTTTTATGGAATTAAAATTTCAGCATCCTCTTCTAACAATGGAGGATCATCCAAAATAGGAATGAGTGGTAAAATTCCTTTAAATGGTTTCAATAAACTGATATGAAAAGAATTATGAATATTCCAATGAGAAGGTATATCTAATCTAAAAGCATTCTCATTAGATTTTTGAATAATACGGAAAGGTCCATAATAACATGGTGCAAGTTTTACCTTAGGATGTTGTAGAATATTTTTCAAACGTCGTTTAATTATGCGTAACCAAACATAATCATTTTCATTAAATTATTTAGCTGCTCATTTCTTATTAATATTACGGGTATAATGTTCCTGACTCTTTTTAATATGCTCATGAACCTCATGAAGTATAGAAATATGATCTTGTGCAAAAGAATCAGCCATAGGTATGTCAGTTTGAATGATAGACATGGGAGTAGGAAGCTTTTTACCATACACAATTTCATTTGGTGCACGTCCAGTAGTGGTATGTGTTGTGTTATTATATGCAAATTGGAGTAAAGAAAGTTTCTCATCCCAATTAGTTGGATTATCTAAAGAATAACAACGTAATAGATCCAAAATAGTACTATTCGTAGCTTCACTTTGCCCATTACTTTCAGGATGAAATGCAGAACTAAAATCTATTTTAGAGCCTAAATTTTTAAATAATGCAACCCAAAAGTGATTACAAAAACGAACATCACGATCGGATAAAATTACTTTTGGAAAACCATGATGTGGAAAAATACATTTAATAAATAATTTGGCAGCTTGAGGTGCAGAAAGAGTTTTTGTACAAGGAATGAAATATGCTTGTTTACTAAACCTATCAACAATTGTCCAAATCATATCATGATGTGATGAAAAGTTGTCCGAAGACCAGTAATAAAATCCATAGAAATTTGTTCCCATGGCCCATTAGGTATGGGAAGTGGCATTAATAATCCAAATGCTTTACCATGATGTCTTTTGACACGTTGAAAAACAATGCATTGGGAAACATATTGTGTAATATCCTTTTCCATATTTGGCCAAAAGAAGAAACAGTACTTTGTATGCCCCTATGACCCATATATGGTGGTTCATGCATCTCTTTCATAACAAATTCTGTAAAATCTTGTGTAATACATAGCTTATGATCAAAATACAAGAATCCATTATGAAATGTGTAATGGTCTTCACTAAATGTAGTAGAATTATTGAAAGCATTCCATGTTTGTGAGAAATATAAATCAGATGCATAGGTAGGAATCGTGTCATGAAATGAATGAATATGAACCACAGAAATGTTATTAATAAAAACAATATTTGTTTGTGGGGATGGAAAACAACTCAGGGCATCAGCTACAACATTAGCTTTGCCAGGTTGATATTGAATCATAGGCTGAAAATTTTGTATGTATGAAGCCCATTTGATATGTCGATCTGAAATCAATGGTTGATTGAGTAAATGTTTAATAGCTTGTTGGTCGGTTTTGATTATGACTTCTGTACCCATGAGATAATGTTTCCAAATTTTTAAAGCATGTACAACTGCCAAAAGTTCTTTATCATATGTACTGTAGTTCTTTTCAGAAAGTTTAAGCTTCCTACTTTCAAATGCAATGGGATGATCATTTTGCATCAATACAGCACCTATACCTGAGCCACTAGCATCTGTAACTACATGGAAAGGTTGTGTAAAATCAGGTAATTGCAAAACAGGTGCATGAGAAAGTGATTGTTTAAGTTTTTCAAAATATTGTTGTTGTGGCAATCCCCATGCAAATTTTAACTTTTTCTTTAATAATAAAGTGAGTGGGAGGGCTAAATAAGAAAAACCTTTTACAAACTTTCTATAAAAACTAGCTAATCCAAGAAAAGAGCGAACATCATTCACCGATTGTGGTATAGGCCATTCTTTAATTACTTTAATCTTCTATGGATCTACATGAACTCCTTGACTTGAAACAATATGGCCTAAGTACTCTAATTCTCTTTGGAAAAAGTAACTCTTTTCAGGATTTGCATAAAGTTGGTTGGTGCGTAACAAATTAAAAACTATTGCTAAATGCTCTTCATGGTCATCATCATTCTTACTATAGACAAGTATTTCATCGAAGAAAACAAGAACAAAAGCTTGGTATTCAAGAAAAATATTATTCATCATGCGTGCAGATGTAGCAGGTGCATTGGTAAGTCCAAAAGGCATTACCATGAGTTCAAAGTGACCGGTCTGAGTTCGAAAGGCAGTCTTAAACATATCATTTGGTGACATTCTTATTTGATGATACCCAGATTTAAGATCAATTTTACTAAAGACACGTGCTCCACGAAGTTTATCTAATAAATCATCTATCCTAGGAATAGGATATCTATTTTTTATTGTGATCTTATTGAGTGCTCTATAATCAATGCACATCCTATAAGTCTTGTTCTTCTTCTCTACTAAAAGAACAGGTGCTCCAAAGGGAGAAGAACTAGGCCTGATAAGTCCTTTGTGAAGTAAATCCTTAACTTGATTGGTTATTTCTTGTTGATGCAAAGGTCCATGCCTATAAGGTGCTTTATGGGGAGGAGAACTACCAGGAATTAAGCCTATACTATGATCAAGGGATCCTCTCGAAGGTGGTAGTTTAGAAGGAAAATGAGCCATAAAACAATCCTTATAAGAATCCATAAATGATTTATGGGTATTAGGAAGTGTATGTATATAATCGACTATGTTATTGACAAAAACAATACATGAATTGTAGCGTTTTCTAGAGAGCATCCTTGCTAACCTCTAATGCATATTTCTAATTATGAAAAAACTTCTTTTTTACTCATCCACAGACAAGATATGTTTGTCAGACTCATGTGTCGTATTCATACAACTCCATCTTCCTCTCAATATGGTGGTACAAAATATTAGTGCTCTTCTACTTTCTCTCAGAATTCCATCTATAGAACCAAAACAAAGTGCATTAGAGTATTAACCATGTTCTCATTATTCTCAATGTGTTCATCATGGTCATTTCTTTCCCTACACCACAAACTCAGTTACGGTTTTGATAAGTAGGAGGGACGTTGTGCAATGGTAAGAATTCTGAGCGCTTAAATGAAGATCCAAGGTCATAACTTATAAGTGAAGTTGATATGAATCTCCAATTTTTCTTTTAAATTTTAACCCTATATAGAAAGCACATCATAATTTTAAACGTTCTAGAAAATATGTTGAATAATCGTACTTGTTAATGAGTTTCTGGTTTTTTAAGATTAGGTTGATAACCTTCTCATCCGCGTTGAAGGGAACTAGCTTGATTTAAGCTTGTTGTTTTGTAACAACACACTATGTGTGTAAAATGTCGAAACATATTATAATCACGGATCCTTCTACCTAAACATTTTACGGACTTCTCAACAGGAGACTTTTTGAATTGATTGTTGAAGTTTTAAGCATGCATTTTGTTTTTTGATCTTTTAGAGTGATTGGTCCTTAGTGTCATTTCAGAGAGCAGATGAAAATGAGATGGATTTTCCAAGAAGGCCTTGCTCCTCGGAAACAAGAAGAAAAGGTGTCTCAAGTGTTCTCCACTCTTTATGCAATGCTTGCACTAAGGGGCATCACCAAAAACTATTTTGGCATTGACATTGGTCCATATCCCCCTATAGCAAATATGCGGCATTCAATCACGTTTTTATTTCAATAAGTGGGTGCCAAAGTTCTTAAACTTGAATTCCCATATGATGTACAATTCGTTAATGGATAGAGTGATAAATCTTTTGATTATTCTTTTTTTCTCCATCCGATGGCCACACATCCATATTAAACTCGCCAAGCAATTGGGTGAACATGAGGTAGGAGCACAAGACATTGCAAGCACTAGTTCTATGTCTTGACAGGTATCAATCTTCAAACTTTAAGTCAAATCTATGGCTAAAATCAATTTCCTCAAACCTAGTGGAATGAATTCTACCAAAACGGTTCCTGTGTTTCTTTAACAAAGAAAGCTGAAACAATGAAAATGAAAAACAGAATGACAAAACAAAACGATAAGAGTTATTTCTTCCTTGAGCAAGAAAGATGAAACAATGAAAGCGAAAAAAAGAATGCGAAAGCAGAAAAAACATAAAGGGAAAAAAAAAAGCGAAAAACCATTTCATTTATTGTAAACATATGATGTAGCTATTGTATATGTATATGAGCATTGATGTGTATGGTGTTCTTCCTTTGAGTTTTATGGTTTTACTTTCATCTCACGATCACGTGACTATCTGACAATGAGCTACTCCCATGATAGCGTGTGCTTCATTGCTCCCCTTGAAGCACAAGGACGACTCATTCGATGCTCCCTAGGAAGGCATGTAATATGCAGACACCACTCGCCTGATAAGACGATAGCACAAGTGCCTGATCCAAACCTCACTTGTCTCATCGCAACCCCCTTTTTCTCTGACAATGGATACCTCTACCCATACTTTTTAGGGACTTCTTAACATGAGACTCTTTGGATGGATTGTTGAAGTTTGTATGATGCTAATTTCATTAAAGAGAGGAGATGAACATCAGATAGATTTCCCAAGAAGGGCTTGTTCTAGTTAACTTTATTTGATAGCAAAAGAAGCTAGTTGAGCTTGTGCAAAATTAAAAAGCTCGTAGAAAACAAGAAGAAAAGGTGTCACAAGTCTTCTCCAATCTTTATGCAAGGCTTTCATCGGGGGGGGGGGGGGGGGGGAATCAGAAATCTTGATTGGCCTTGACATTTTCCACATCCCCCTACGCAAAATTTTCAACATTCAACCACCTTTTTATTTTCAATAAGTGGGTGTTAACGTTAAATATATGAAATAAGTTCCTTGTACAGGATGAAGAAAGGAAAAATTCGCATGCATATTGATGATGGTTATGTTTATGACAAAAAAACAATTTACATATTTGGCAGGAGTTAATGATATAAGCTGTTGTAATTCTCAATGTTTGTTTCTTCCCTTTTTGGGGGATGGGAGGGGGGGGCTATGGGGTATACAATATGTAGTAACGTAAATGAAGGAAAATATTCATGAGATACACTATAAAGTTTTGAATTGAGGGATTAAAACCTTTCAGACAGCTCATTTGTTTATCCCAATACTAGGATATGTATACATGAAGGCTAAGCAATGACTTAGGAGTATAGCAAATGAGGGCATAATTCTTTCTAGCAAATGAGGGCATAATTCTTTAGGAGCAAATGAGGAAATATATAGATGCCTATTTCCCTCCCAGTTAATGCGATATTGTGGCTAAAACGTTTTCTTAGATGGTCAAAACGTGAAAATATAGAAACTCATACGCTATAAGGACAAGATATCAATCATATTGTAATAGTAAATATGATCTTGGACATTGAACACAGTAATAGTAAAAGTAGGTTGTAGAGGTCAGTTATCAGGAAATGAGCGAAGGACGTAGATGAAGATTAAAGAGCTTGATCTTGAGGGAGGAGATTCAGATGTTTTATGTTTAAAAATCCAAGCACATGGGTGAAATCTAAGCAATAACTTTCCAAATCATCAACCATCATTCAGTAAGTAGACAATTATGCGTATTAGTTAAAATAAATACAACATCAGACATCATCTTATCAAAACCATATAAAGTGTGATGCCTTAAAAGAACGTAAGATAGGGAAATATGCACGGAAACATGTTTATTCATTCGTTAATTGTTAACCAGATTCTCACTATTCTCAATTTATTCATCATCATCTACAAGCAATAATCACAATATCCCCATTTTGTCTCCCTACACCACAAGTTCATTTATATCCTTGTCATTTTATATATTAGTTACGTCTTCGATGAAGAGAATTTAAATATGAGTTACGACACAACTTCCAAGAAACGTTCATATGAATCTCCATAGTGTCGATAAAAGGAGCGTTTAGGTGTTTCCATGTGTTCTTTTGAATTTCAACCCTACATAAAAAGTAGTACATAATTTCAAACGTTGCAGAAAATATTTTAAATAGTCCTACTACTTGATGGATTTCTTATATTTTTTTAAAAAACAAGAAGATTAGGAAGAATAAAAAAGAAGTTTGATATTTTATTCATCTCCCTTGTGGGAAACTAACTTATTTTTAGCTTGTTGCTTCTGAAAGAACTTAGAGAAGCTTGTAGGAGGTAGAAAATGAGTTGTAAAGAGACAAATTTTTGTCCAACCAATTGGCACAAGGACAACCCGAGCTTATGGAGACTCAAATATAAATTATAGGCATGCTATAAGTGCAATAAAAGGGACTATGTACTTTGGAGCATCATGGAGAAAGAGTTGATACAAAATAGATAGGTTTGTGCATCGACTAGCAAATGAACTTACTATCTATGGGTGAGACATATGAGTTTAAATGCTCATAGCGACCAACATGATTACAATTAGAAAACCTCCTTTTAATGGAGTCATACACATAGGGTTACGTGTATAGAATGCACAAGAATACAAGAAACCATTATAGAAGATATGCAATTTTGATGCCCTCATTATGGTGAGCGGGTGAAGTTGTCTTGGTTGAAATAAGAGTGGATGAAGTTTCCTTGGTTGAACAAGAAGTTTCAGGTTCGAAATCGGTTTCAATCAGAGACATGAGGCATGGAGTTCAACCACAGCAATAGATAACATGATCATAAGCATTATCGCATGCAATGAATAGCATGAAAGAAAGGATGGGAGAAAAAGAGAGGCGGTATGTTTAAACCAAAACAGTATGTCTTCCAAGAGGCAAGGTGGCACACCACTCCATGATTTCCCTTCTTCACAACCTTTTCATAAGCAAAGCAGAAGGTAGAAAGCATCTGTCACCTTGTAAAGAAAACGAGACATGGACTTCCTGATGAACCTAAGCTACCTTCCTAACTCAAGATGGACATGAGAATGTTCATGTGCAATGATTTGAGACACAACTTCCCATGAACTATTCCATTCTTAAAATCACTTTGATCTTCTATAATATAATTATGTGGACTTTCAAATGTCATGTGCAATGATATGGTGTAGAAAATCCCATGAACTTTTCCATTTTTGAAATGATTTGGATAGTCTAGGTCTTAAAGCCTTTATTTGAAGCCCATCATTCTGATTGGATTGTATGTCACAACTTTCATTGGGTGTCAAAAGTAACACATCTAAATATGTGTCTTATAATATCCTCAAATATTCTTTTTTTCTATTCTTCATAATTTCTCTCATTATTTGCAATATCATTCTTACAAGATTTTTGCTTGATATTCTCATGTTTAGTTTAAATTTCTTTTTCTTAATATTTCAAAAACTTTAAATTTTTTTTACGTTCTCTTGTTAAAACAATTCACCAATATCTAAGACTCTTGGATCAATTCACACATAGTTTGTTTCATCCCTCGTACTTTTCACCGGAATTGCCTTCTCATGTTCTTGTGTATCCTCCTCCAAACTCTCCTTCAAAATGTTCTCAACCTTTTATTTCCATAAATGGTTGTTCACCATTCTCTTCTTCTAAAACTTTCAAAGTCTTTTATAGGTCTTGAATTAGATCTTGATTGGTCAAAGTATTGGCTCACCACAACTACTTCTATATTCAAGTGCAAACATGTATGTACATGATCGTTACAAATCTTCCTATCAACATGAATTACCAATTTCTATTTACACGCATCTCTGCATGCATCATTTATTTCAAAACATATAAGCAAATTGATCACAATAGGAAACTTCTTATAGGTGCATTTTCAAACCTATTTTCCTTTTATATAGAATCAAGGATGGATCTTTAATGGTTCAATGAGTGGTATTAATCAAATGTGAGAGGTAGATATACTATGGACTTGGACCGGATTCTTATTTCTACACAAGGTTGTTTTGAAGATCTCAAATTTAGCTTTCAAACTTGATACCTGATAGTTGATCACCTCTTTTAAATTCAAAATTGACTCATGAAATGATACCCATTTCTTTTATAGTTTCAGAGATTTGATTCAATTTTTTGTCTCTATACATCCTAAGTATGAGGTGTTATAATTTATGGAATATTGGAATGCTAAATGGGATTTAATGCGTTGAGGTTTTTAATGTGTTTTAGTAGGTGAAGATCCATGAGGGTGTGAATGCACATGGATTTATTCAAATACTTTTGGAGATATTTAGAAGAATATATTTAGAAGATAGTATTTTAGTTATTTTAGAAAAAGATGATTTTCCAAAAATAGTAAAAAGAAAAAGCAAAAGCAAAAGCAAAAGCAAAAGCAAAAACAAAAGCATACTTTTCAAAGCATAGACCTCATGTATCTTCTATTCAGGACGTAATAAGACATCCGTATAAATACACATGCTCTGATAGACTGGTCCATCTGAGTATGTGGGAGATATTGTACCGAATTTGGTTTCATCTCTTGTCTCTTTCTATTCTCTGAGTATTGTTGTGTGATTTCGTTTGTCTACTATCCTCTACATACATGCGTGTGCAGGATCCCAAGGGCAATAGTGGTACCACAGACGCACAAACGCAAAGAATAACAGACGTACGAACGCAGAGAAAAAAATACTCAAAGACAGAAAGAGATAAGAGACGACACCAAATTGGGTACAATCTCCCCCCACATGCTCTGATGGACACTCTACCAGAGCATGCGTATTTATAGTAAATTCCTATTACGTCCTGAATAGAAACTACATGAGGGCCGCGCTTCGAAAAGCGTGTTTTTGCTTTATTTACAAGTTCGTAATTTTCTATTTTTACAAAAACGTCGCTTTCTAAAGCGATCCATTATTTTTTACAAAAATAACTAAAAATAACCATCTTTTAAAAATATTCTTCTAAATATCTCCAAGTCCATGCGCGTTCACACCCTCATGGATCTTCACCTGCTAAATCAAAACACAAAACACATTAAAATCCTCAAGGCATTACACCTTCATTCCAAATATCCCATAAAGTATAACATGCCGCCCAGTTGACGAGCAACTGACCTCAGTTGATAAAAAAGAAAATAGACATGGATGGCCAATCACATGTCGCATCACTGAACAATCATAGGCATGTGCCATGTAAATAAAAAAAACATGCATGGAACTGGAAAACTGGAATTTAATGTGATTGTGAATGATAAGCAGAAATCAAATGATGATAATGTGGAATTAGTGATGTTTTGTGAATCCATTGTGATTCTTCGAATGAATGATTTTTATATTTAATCAAATATCTATGGTATTGATTACCTGTGCATGTAGTAGTAACATCATGATCAAGTATTTTTTCTAGAATTAAAATCTCAACATCCTCTTCTAACAATGGAGGATCATCCAAAATAGGAATGAGTGGTAAAATTCCATTAAATGGTTTCAATAAACTGATATGAAAAGAATTATGAATATTCCAATGAGAAGGTATATCTAATCTAAAAGCATTCTCATTAATTTTTTGAATAATACGGAAAGGTCCATAATAACGTGGTGCAAGTTTTACCTTAGGATGTTGTAGAATATTTCTCAAACGTCGTTTAATTATGGGTAACCAAACATAATCATTTTCATTAAATTTTTTAGCTGCTCGTTTCTTATTAATATTACGGGTATAACGTTCCTGACTCTTTTTAATATGCTCATGAACCTCATGAAGTATAGAAATATGATCTTGTGCAAAAGAATCAGCCATAGGTATGTCAGTTTGAATGATAGACATGGGAGTAGGAAGCTTTTTACCATACACAATTTCATTTGGTGCACGTCCAGTGTGGTATGTGTTGTGTTATTATATGCAAATTGGAGTAAAGAAAGTTTCTCATCCCAATTAGTTGGATTATCTAAAGAATAACAACGTAATATATCCAAAATAGCACTATTCGTAGCTTCACTTTGCCCATTACTTTCAGGATGAAATGCAGAACTAAAATCTATTTTAGAGCCTAAATTTTTAAATAATGCAACCCAAAAGTGATTACAAAAACAAACATCACGATCGGATAAAATTACTTTTGGAAAACCATGATGTGGAAAAATACATTTAATAAATAATTTGGCAGCTTGAGGCGCAGAAAGAGTTTTCGTACAAGGAATGAAATATGCTTGTTTACTAAACCTATCAACAATTGTCCAAATCATATCATGATATGATGAAGTTGTCGGAAGACCAGTAATAAAATCCATAGAAATTTGTTCCCATGGCCCATTAGGTATGGGAAGTGGCATTAATAATCCAAATGCTTTACCATGATGTCTTTTGACACGTTGACAAACAATGCATTGGGAAACATATTGTGTAATATCCTTTTCCATATTTGGCCAAAAGAAGAATTCTTTACATGTAGAAACAGTACTTTGTATTCCCCTATGACCCATATATGGTGGTTCATGCATCTCTTTCATAACAAATTCTGTAAAATCTTGTGTAATACATAGCTTATGATCAAAATACAAGAATCCATTATGAAATGTGTAATGGTCTTCACTAAATGTATTAGAATTATTGAAAGCATTCCATGTTTGTGAGAAATACAAATCAGATGCATAGGTAGGAATCATGTCATGAAATGAATGAATATGAACCATAGAAATGTTATTAATAAAAACAATATTTGTTTGTGGGGATTGAAAACGACTCAGGGCATCAGCTACAACATTAGCTTTGCCAGGTTGATATTGAATCATAGGCTGAAAATTTTGTATGTATGAAGCCCATTTGATATGTCGATCTGAAATCAATGGTTGATTGAGTAAATGTTTAATAGCTTGTTGGTCGGTTTTGATTATGACTTCTGTACCCATGAGATAATGTTTCCGAATTTTTAAAGCATGTACAACTACCAAAAGTTCTTTATCATATGTACTGTAGTTTTTTTCAAAAGGTTTAAGCTTCCTACTTTCAAATGCAATGGGATGATCATTTTGCATCAATACAGCACCTATACCTGAGCCACTAGCATCTGTAACTACATGGAAAGGTTGTGTAAAATCAGGTAATTGCAAAACAGGTGCATGAGAAAGTGATTGTTTAAGTTTTTCAAAAGATTGTTGTTGTGGCAATCCCCATGCAAATTTTAACTTTTTCTTTAATAATAAAGTGAGTGGGACGGCTAAATAAGAAAAACCTTTTACAAACTTTCTATAAAAACTAGCTAATCCAAGAAAAGAGCGAACATCATTCACCGATTGTGGTATAGGCCATTCTTTAATTACTTTAATCTTCTTTGGATCTACATGAACTCCTTGACTTGAAACAATATGGCCTAAGTACTCAATTTCTCTTTGGAAAACGTAACTCTTTTTAGGATTTGCATAAAGTTGGTTGGTGCGTAAAATATTAAAAACTATTGCTAAATGCTCTTCATCGTCATCATCATTCTTACTATAGACAAGTATGTCATCGAAGAAAACAAGAACAAAAGCTTGGTATTCAAGAAAAATATTATTCATCATGTGTGCAAATGTAGCAGGTGCATTGGTAAGTCCTGACCAGTCTGAGTTCGAAAGGCAGTCTTAAAAATATCATTTGGTGACATTCTTATTTGATGATACCCAGATTTAAGATCAATTTTACTAAAGACACGTGCTCCACAAAGTTTATCTAATAAATCATCTATCCTAGGAATAGGATATCTATTTTTTATTGTGATCTTATTGAGTGCTCTATAATCAATGCACATCCTATAAGTCTTGTTCTTCTTCTCTACTAAAAGAACAGGTGCTCCAAAGGGAGAAGAACTAGGCCTGATAAGTCCTTTGTGAAGTAAATCCTTAACTTGATTGGTTATTTCTTGTTGATGCAAAGGTCCATGCCTATAAGGTGCTTTATGGGGAGGAGAACTACCAGGAATTAAGTCTATACTATGATCAAGGGATCCTCTCGAAGGTGGTAGTTTAGAAGAAAAATCAGCCATAAAACCATCCTTATAAGAATCCATAAATGATTTATGGGTATTAGGAAGTGTATGTATATAATCGACTATGTTATTGACAAAAACAATACATGAATTGTAGCCTTTTCGCAATGCACGTTTTACTTGTGTATGACTAATTAATGGGAATGGTTGGAAATCATGTATTGCAGACAAACAGATATCTTGATTGTTAAACTTAAAACGCATGCTGTGTGTATGATAATAAATGCATGGATTATAATGGTGACGAAAAGGCATACCAAGTATAACATCATAGGACTGCAAAGGAGCAATTAAGAATGTGCGTTTATCCATGTATGAGCCTATACAAATTTGAATATTATGCACTTCACTTGTAACATTATATCTGTTTCCTTGGAATGCAGCCTTAACTTTGTTCATAGAAGGAAGTGGGGTTAATTGGAGATCTTTGACTAATATGTGAGAAATAAAGTCATGTGAACTACCATCATCATGTAAAATATTAACAACTTTACCATTAATAGTACCTTGCATGCAAAGTAAAGAATGAATAGAAATTGTGTTACCCAAGGTACTTAGATCCTGCTCCAATGCGTCTTCAGTCCAATCAGGTTGAATGTCTTCAAATTGAATATCTTCAGGAACCACCTCCATGTTATGTACTTTAGCTCCGCCAGGTTGCATGTGGTTAGTTGGGAACCTACATCTAGCTTTGGTATGACCAATCTTACCACAATTCCAACAAATGATACGGGACCTCTTTTGTTGGGCATCCATCGTCGTAGTTTGAAAGGTTGGAGGTTTGGTAGGGTGTAAGGGGTTTGTCTTGCGGAAAGAGTGGATTGAGGAGGTCATTGAAAAATAGGTGGTCGTTGAAAAGTAGGTGGAGGTTGAAAAGGAGGAGAAGAAAAAGTAGAAAAGGAACGCTTGAGTGGAAAAGTGGGTTTGATTAGTTGTGGTCGTTGACGTGTTTGTTGTAAGCGAATGGACTTAGTGATAGATTGAAATTCTTTCTCAGCATCATGTGCAAAAGAAATAGCTTCATAGAGCATCGTTGGACGTAAGGTGTTGAGCTTAGCTTGGATTCCCATCTCCAAACCATCTTCATATTTCCGCTGTAAAGTATCTTCAGGAATCATTTCAAGTGAACGTATAAGTAATAAACGTTGCCAAAAACATTCAGTATAGGTAGAAACAGTATCTCCATCTTTCCATCCAAAAGTCGTCCAAGAGCGACGGGCATGTAAGTGAAACTGAGGAGGAAGGAAGGACTCCTTGAGCTTGTCTTGTAAGGCTTGCCATGTGGTGGGGCGATCTGTGCTATGGCGCAAAACATTCCACCATAACTGAGCCTTTCCCACTAAGTAGTTGGTTACAAATTTCACTTTTTCCTGTTCAGAATAAGATTCATTAGAGTAGAAATCATCAAACTGGGATAACCATGAGAGAACAAATTGGCCATCTTTGCGTCCATCAAATCGTGAAAATTGGAAATTTTTGGCACCAATCTTGGATTGTGTTCCTTGCTCTTGGGCGGTAATAATGGCCTTCACTACCCGGACTAGGTTATTGTCATCGCTTTGTAGTTGTTGGAGTGCAACATCACGTTCTTTTATTTCATTTTGGGCATGTTGAAGTTCATGTCGTAAAAGTTCGACTTGTTGCTCAATTGATACCCCAGGGAGGGGTGAGGAACTAAAATCATCGATATTTTGAGTAGTGTCCATGGCCGTATGGAAAGATGCAAAACCTAGGTCTAAACATAGGAAAAGACATTTATCAATAACATTTAAATAACTACAAATAATAATAATAATAATAATAATCATAATAGTATTATTAATAAATAAATAGAAGTATTGTGATAAATAAATAAAAGAAAAATAAAATAAAAATAAATAAATAAATAAACAAATAGATAAAAGGAGAGAGAGATAAAAGTTATGTTAAATATTTATTAAAAGGAATAGAGTATCAAAAAGAGGAAATAGCCTAGTGGATAAAACTTATCTCTTGGTAGTATGAGGTTGTGGGTTCAAATCCCCTACATACTAAATAAGGAACTATGTGGGTTAACTAGGCTAACTAGGGAAATAACTAAGTCCTTATTGCCACTCATATGTTAGAATTGGTTCGCGCGTAGCCAACGGAACCACGAGAACCAAGAGAACCATGAGTGCCAGAGAAGCCAAAGATGCCATAGTTCTATGCCTTAGTCGACGCCTTCGAGTAAGCCGAAGGAGTAACCGAAAAGGAGCACAGGGGGTACGGAGGGTACAGTCGATGCCTTGGAGTAAGCCGAAGGAGTAACCGAAAAGGAGTAACCGAAAAGGAGCACAGGGGGTACAGAGGGTACAGAGAGCACAGTGAGCACAGTGAGCACAGGGGGTACAGAGGGTACAGAGAGCACAGAGAGCACAGTGAGCACAGGGGGCACAGAGGGTACAGAGAGCGCAGAGAGCACAGTGAGCACAGGGGGTACAGAGGGTACAGAGAGCACAGTGAGCACAGGGGGTACAGAGGGTACGGAGTGTGACAGTGTGAGATTCGAAAAACTTGACCAGCGAACTAAAACCAAAAAAAAAAACTTCAAAAAAAAATTAATGAACGAAAAACCTGGACCAGACGGTTGAGATGGACGCCGATTCACGAACGGAATGGATGCCACAAATCGCAATCAAACGCCGCAACTGGATCAGAGGGCTAAGATGAACGCCGAATCGCGAACAGACCCGAATGCTGCAAATCGCAGTCAAACGCTGCAACCACCTCCGCGAACGTCTTGGCTCTGATACCACTATTGCCCCATGTACCACAGACGCACAAACATAGAGAATAACAGACGTACGAATGCAGAGAAAAAAATACTCAAAGACAGAAAGAGATAAGAGACGACACCAAATTGGGTACAATCTCCCCCCACATGCTCTGATGGACACTCTACGAGAGCATGCGTATTTATAGTAAATTCCTATTACGTCCTGAATAGAAAATACATGAGGGTGGCGCTCCGAAAAGCGTGTTTTTGCTTTATTTACAAGTTCCTAATTTTCTATTTTTACAAAAACGTCGCTTTCTAAAGCGATCCATTATTTTTTACAAAAATAACTAAAAATAACTATCTTCTAAAAATATTCTTCTAAATATCTCCAAGTCCATGCGCGTTCACACCCTCATGGATCTTCACATGCTAAATCAAAACACAAAACACATTAAAATCCTAAAGGCATTACACCATTCCAAATATCCCATAAAGTGTAACAAAAATGTTCTCAACCTTTTGTTTCCATAAATGGTTGTTCACCATTCTCTTCTTCTAAAACTTTCAAAGTCTTTTATAGGTCTTGAATTAGATCTTGATTCGTCAAAGTATTGGCTCACCACAACTACATCTATATTAAAGTGCAAACATGTATATACATGATCGTTACAAATCTTCCTATCAACATGAATTACCAATTTCTATTGACACGCATCTCTACATGCATCATAATTTCAAAACATATAAGCAAATTGATCACAATAGGAAACTTCTTATAGGTGCATTTTCAAACCTATTTTCCTTTTATATGTAGAATCAAGGATGGATCTTTAATGGTTCAATGAGTGGTCTTAATCAAAAGTGAGAGGTAGATATACTATGGACTTGGACCGGATGCTTATTTCTACACAAGGTTGTTTTGAAGATCTCAAATTTAGCTTTCAAACTTGATACCTGATAATTGATCACCTCTTTTAAATTTAAAATTGACTCATGAAATGATACCCATTGCTTTTATAATTTCAGAGATTTGATTCATTTTTTTGTCTGTATACATCCTAAGTATGAGGTGTTATAATTTATGGAATATTGGAATGCTAAATGGGATTTAATGCGTTGAGGTTTTTAATGTGTTTTAGTAGGTGAAGATCCATGAGGGTGTGAATGCACATGGATTTATTCAAATACTTTTGGAGATATTTAGAAGAATATATTTAGAAGATAGTATTTTAGTGATTTTAGAAAAAGATGATTTTCTAAAAATAGTAAAAAGAAAAAGCAAAAGCAAAAGCAAAAGCAAAAGGAAAAACAAAAGCATGCTTTTCAAAGCATAGACCTCATGTATCTTCTATTCAGGACGTAATAAGACATCCGTATAAATACACATGCTCTGATAGACTGGTCCATCCGAGTATGTGGGGAGATATTGTACCGAATTTGGTTTCATCTCTTGTCTCTTTCTATTCTCTGAGTATTGTTGTGTGATTTCGTTTGTTTACTATCCTCTACATACATGCGTGTGTAGGATCCCAAGGGCAATAGTGGTATCAGAGCTAAGGCATAAGCAAAGAATTCAAAGGTCTCCAGTCTATGAATCGCCAAAAAAAAAGTAGATTGATATGATTTGGGCATTCCATGGTTGCAATTTTCCTACATGGAGAGTTCATCCTCTACGTTCGTCATGGTCATGCAAAGGGATTGTGGTCGACTTGTCTGGAGAAGAGCAAATGAACAACTTAATGTCCGATGAATGTAAATCGGTGAGAGAGTTTCATGTGATCCCACCCTTAAGAGAGCCTACACGAGCATAACCCCTTAGCCACGTGGACATGGTCCACCAAACTTTCCCTCACGCATGTTTGAAGCATTGCCTGGAGAATTTTGCGTAATTTTCTTTCAAAAAAGGAGTCTACTTCTTGACTGTGCAGACACACGTGATGCCTTTCAGCCATTGAGGAGTCTACAAAACAAGGAAGGTAATAAATAAAAAGGGATGTGTTTCAAAAGTATAGATATTGAGCATGTCAGGAATGAAAAAGGAAGTTCCACTCAACTCTATCATAGGCCTTATCAAAATTAACCTTGTAGAAATAGAACTCCTCTCCTTAGCAAGGTCCATTCGTTCCCAAAGGGTAATGATAGCATCTAATATAAACCTTCCTTTAATAAAAACCTTCTGCTCTTTCAAAATAATCTTGTCCATCATGGAACTTAGTCCATCGGTCAAAGGGGCTTAAGAGATTTTGGAAATAGAAGTCAGACAAGTAATTGATGACCAGTTGTTTATGTTGTCCTTGGGCCCTTTTTGTGTATCATCTTAATAACTTTATGTTGTCCTTGGGCCCTTTTCGTGTATCATCTTAATAACTCCAATATTGATGAAGGGAGATAGAGCACCTCTTCTCAAGGCATCTTGCCAATTCAAAAGAATAAATGGGACAAGAAAGTCTTTAAGCACCCTATAAACTCATTAGGAATCCCATCCAAACTAGGAGAAGAATTAACATTTTGTGCCTATGTTCGAAAAGGTTAATGGTGATCATGTTCTTGATATTGAAGATAATATGCAAATTGATACTAGCTTCTTTTATAATGTTTTATCTAATTCTTCCATGTGGGGTTAAGAGACCCAGAAGGCTAGAAATCATATATCTAACTTAAGGAACAAAATGCTTCCTCTTGAACTTACCTCTCTACGAGGAAGAGAGTATTCTCTTCCAGCTTAAAGAGAGCAGATTTTGGGTAGCATATATAATTGATATGTGGGATTTACTTGTACCTACGAGCACCGCTTGGGTTGACAAATGATACAAACAACTCTGATGACCTTGGTTGAATTATAGATTATGACACTCTGACTTCGGTAGTATGTTGTGATCCATGTTTCTCCCATGTTATGTCTCATGATTCATAAATAATTGTTTACTATAATAGTTTCGTTTGTGTAAAGGCGACCCTACTCACATGGAGGCTTGTATTCTTAGTTCTACATTCTTGGCATTGGTATATTTGATTTTCATATGGACGGAGTGCATGGTTTGACAGTAATAATTCTAGCTTCTTATGCATGTGTGGAGATGCCAGTTTGCATGATGGGGTGAGGTAGAGTGTGAGTTAGCATTGAGGACCCTTATTGCATGCCCCTTTTGTCTGTACCTATGTTTAGAAGAGGCATTTTTTCATATAATGGACCTCATTTGTGGGTCTAAGCATGCATATTTCATATGTTTTGGAGCTTTGTTACTTATGTTTATGGGAGCATCTTTACGCTCATTATTTAGGGAATGATGATTATCAAATTCTACTTCATGGGGAGAGAGAAATTTTCATAAACTTTAAGAAGTCATTTAGAATTCATCTCTTCCTTCAAGGAACTCCATACTTTATAACTCATTGGAGCCTAACAATTCTAAAAATTTTACATGCTTATTTTTAAGGTTTTCAAGATCCACTTGGAGGCTGATCCATTCTCTTCCATGTTCAAAAGTTGGTTGACCAATTTTCCTCTTTCTTTTATAGGTTTTGGTATATATGAATATCTCTAAGTTGTTGGCTCAATTAGTGGCCACTTGTGGGATTGTGTTAGTACCTACAATAGAGGAAATCCCAAAACAATGAGGAGTTGTTTCTAGGGTTGAAGTGATCATACACAACTACTTAAGTGCCTTAGCTACCATCCACTATTTACTTGAAAATGTTTGGTTCCACCACAAAGTTCTTCCAACCTTCTTCTATCGCTTAATTTTTTCAAGGACAACAAAGCATACGAGTGGAAGAGTTTTTGTTGAGGATATTAGATCATTCTATGTACACTATGCTTGAGGTGAAATCTCTCTGCATCAAAAAACCATCATTTGGATGGTGCCATAGATACTCATTGAAAAAGTCTTTATTAAACATAAATTTATGGTATTTTCTAAGGATCTCTTATGATCACCTACTTAGGTAAAAAGTCACGTGTTTATGCTCATCAAAGGATAAAGTAAAGGCTCACCTTCCATGATTTTCTTGGATTTGGTGAGATTACCAACTCAATAAAAAAGATAAATCAAGTTAAGATTTGATTTCCACTTTTCCTAGATTATAGGATAGTAGGAAAAATAACCTTCTTTATCACAACAAACCACTCCATGTAGATTGTAATTCAAATTCATTGAAGAAGAGTTGGGGCAAACATCAAGAGATTCTATATAAGGACTAACAATCCTTTGCAAATTATGTTGGATCAATGCATATACTTTTTTGATCATAAACTTTCCTCTACTTTCATATTTGCATCACCTTCTTCATCTATAGTCAAGGTGCAAAAGTTGGTTCTCTCTCTACAAATTTTTAACTTTGATGAGTGATCATTCATTGGAAATCTATTACTATCTATTTTATGTGTATACATTTTGGTAGCATTTGGTTTAGTTGATGGTTAGAAATCATCATTTTAAGGTCTCCACATCTATCTCTGCATACTCCTAAAAAGTCAAGGGTACCACCAATCATTGTTAAGCTTATTGCTAACTCATTGGTTGATAATAAATCTTTTTCTTATGTATTTTAAGTGCTCAATCCTAATCAAATATTTCTCATAGATTTTACAAAGTACATAGTGAGCTTTATTGCACTATATCCAAGCTTATAAGATGTATCTAACACTCAGGTAGTGAAAGGGCTAGTCTTGTGATGGTTTTCTAGAACAAACTTTATTACTTCGAAGATAATTTTTCTACCTCCCTCAAGCCACTCCAAGTTCTCGGACGGGTATAAGAGCAACATCAAGATGGGTGATAGTATTCCCACAATGATTGAGAAGCTTGATAGAAAAACTATGTTGCATGGAAAACCAAAATGGAAGCTTATTTTCAAGAAAGAAATCTGTTTGCGATTTTAGCAGGTGATAAGCTATGCCTATTCTAACATCCAAAGGAGGAACTACAAAGAGGAGACAAATAGACTAACACTTTGGTGTGAAAGGGATGCTCCAACAAGGTCAAACATACTAAACTCTATCTCTTAATCTTTGGTACTGCATATTAGAGGATGCAAAATATCTCAAGAGACTTGGGACCTTCTTCCATGTTACTAGCAAAGCAAGAAAGAACAATCTTTTGAATGAACTCAATCAAATGAAGAAAACACCTAAACAAACTATCATACAGTTTTTAACCAAGGCCAAAGAGATTGCAGACCAGTTAGCATCCATTGTAAAGCTAATTGAAGAAGAGGGCATCATAACGCAGAATCTAAATGGACTTAGAGGTGATAAGGAACCAAAATCCTTCACCATGGGTGTACAGACTCCTAGTTTCAATGTATTCCTTGGACTAATATTTGAACAAGAGGCCAACAATAATCTGAAAGATGGTAACTCATATCAAGATAATTCAACAAGTGCTCTTTATGAAGATAAGAAAGAAAAGAAGCACATTGGTAAGAAGAAGGAAGATGATGATGAAGATATTTTCCAAGACAGCTATGTAGGCAAGAGGAAGTGGAGAGGGAAGAAGAAAAGAGCAAATCATGACAAATCAAAAGGGAAAAATGTTCAACCTTGGGCCATATGTGATAAGAAAAACTTAACCACTCAAAATTGTTGGTTCAATAGAAGGACTCGAAAAGGAGGTGGAAGCGGTGGATTTAGTAACACTAGAAGCTGAGGTGGAACAACTTCTACAATAACAATATAAGTCATAATATAAGAGACATCTCCAATTATTCAGAAGATCAACCACATGAAGACTCATTGCTTCTAATGAATCTGAGCCCTAAATAAGGTAAAGAAGATAATCATTTCTTCCACATAGATTAAGGATGTTCAAACCATCTTGTTGGGAATATTGCTCTTCTATTTGACTTGGAAAGTCCAAAGCATAGACATGAAGTATGAAAGAGGTGATGAGACCAAACAAATATCATGAAGATTGATATTTTCAATCTTCCAATGGCATGGAAAACATTCAGAGTAAAAGACCCTAAGTCAGCTTAGAGTGTGACATTAAAGAATCACTCATGTGAATGATAGAACCTTGAAAGATATACGCAAGAATTAAATTGTTCTAGGGTTACCAAACATATTGAAGCGACACATCATCAATGGATGTGATACTTTTCATATTTAAAAATCCTAGAGACGACCATTCAACCACAAAGGCTACATCCACAACAACCTTTTCGACATAGTACACACACTAATGTGTTAGGACAAAATCAAGAACCCTCATTGGCATGCTCAGTTTCATTTGTGGATGGTCATAGTAGGTGGAAAATTTTTTATTTTATCAAGAACAAAAGTGACATACTTGAATGCTTCAAGATATACCTAGCACATGTGGAGAATCATACTGGTAGATCATTCAAGAGACTCATATTTGATGAAGGGGAGAATAATTTTCCAAAAAAATTTATGAGCTCATGCAAGATAAAGGTATCAAAAGGGAACTAACTACCTGGTATCTCCTTTAGTTGAATGGAATTGCAGAGAGAAGAAATAAGACCCTAATTGAATCTATAAGTACCATGCTTGAATAAAAGAAGTTACCACACTACATATGGGCCAAAGGAATCTCAATTGTTGTATATATATTGAACATAATTCCATCCAAATCTCTTCAAGTTATGAACCCTTATGAAGCTTGGAATGATAGAAAACCAGTTCTAGGTCATTGCAAGGAATTTGGATATTTACGTTTTATTCATGTACCTTCACAAATGAGAGGTAAACTAGATGAAATGGCAACCAAGGTAGTATTCATTGGCTATGATTCAACTCAAATCGGATATAAGTTTTAGAACTCATCCACCAAGTAATTTACTACAAGCAGAGATATTGTGTTTAAAGAACAAAAATCATGGTATATCAAGACAAATAGAAGGTAAACTTTCCATATCATCTTTATTATGATTTCCATCCAATGCGTAGTAAGCGTCATACACAAGTGCAAGAACCAACAAGTGAATCTAATTATGATTAGGATGAGGAGGAACCAAACCATAAGCTCTGGAAGTCAAGAGATAAGGCCAAAATGCAAGAATGTGGAGAATGGTCCAAGTATACTCATAGAAGGTCGACAAGGGAAAGAATGGAACCTGAAAGGTATAGATTTTTAAGACGTATGAGGGTGTGAACACATGTGGACTTATTCATATATTTTTGAGGATATTTAGAAGAATATTTAAAAGATAGTATTTTAGGTATTTTTTATAAAAATAAGAGATTGCTTTAGAAAGCAATATTTTTGTAAAAATAGTAGATTTTTTGTAAATAAATAATAATAGATTGCTTTAGAAAGTGATGATTTTGTGTATAAAATAGATTTTCGTAAACGCACGCTTTTCAAAGTGCCACCTTCGTGTACCTTCTATTCCAGAAGTAATGAAAAATACCTATAAATACACATGCTCTAATAGACTTTTCCATTAAAGTATGTGGGGGAGATTCTACCCAATCTATTGTCAAATCTCTTGTCTCTTTTTATTCTCTTTATGCTTTTGTGAGATTTCTTTTCTCTACTATCCTCTGTGTACATGCATCTATGGGATCCAATCAACATTTGGAGTGATAGAATGTAGCATTTTGGTGGGACACCTATTAAATTTATATGTTTCACAAATAACAACCTCAAGCTAGAAGCTATGTGGTAAATCCTGACTTTTGACCATACATGTTGCCATCTCCATGAGACACGTATTATTTCTTTCAACAACTATATTTTTTTTGAGGTGTATATGGCATTTTACATTGACTTCCCATGTTCAACCCTAAATGCATTGAAATCATAAGACATATATTTCTCCCCTTGATGATAATGGAGGGTACCCAATTCACATGATGACAAATTTTAAGCCATAAATAGAAACTATTTGAACCACATAAATACTTTGGGGTTTTCTTTCAATGGACACACCCATGCATAATCTCTGTTTTAAGGAACATGAACTCCACACTTCTCATCAACAAACCTGACAACTAAGCAGGTCTTGGCTAATGTTGAAACTGATAATAGATTCCTTGTAAAGTTAAGCATGTGTATTCATGCATACACTCCATAATGTCTATGTTCTTACTTATTGAGGGTCTTTATTATTGCTTATGGTTATATTGGGCATCATGTTCTAATAACTTTCCCATTTTCTTATGTTTTTCGTTTCGCTTGAGGGGGATGGTGTCCAAAACCCGTGAACAATGCTACAAAGGCATGATGCACTTTGAGAGTAGGATTACATGTAGGGCATATGAAGGGGAAACTATGGGGAATGATCTTAAATTCATGTATTTAGGGTCAGATTTTCATTTGATTCAAGTTCAAGATTCTTTCATTTGCAATTCTAACAAGATGTTTCTTATGCTCACTCATGATTTCAAGTTTCATCGTCACAATGAATCTACTTGGATCTTTTCACTTCATCTGCAAGATTTTGTGTAATACACTAATTCTCTTACATGTTGAGAACTTGCACTAAAGGATTTAATTCAGAATAATAACTTAACTATTGTGTCTTAATTAGCTCCGTTATTATCATTGCACACACTTTCTAATGTTATGGACCTCTTTTTTTACACACATGATTTGCACACACACATGATTTGGTAGGTTTTCCAAGTGTTGGCAACGTGTGAAAGCTTGGACACACGTTTTGGAGCCATCATGCTTGGCTCTTAGGCAGGAGGAGCTAAGATATTCTTTAAGAATTTTTATTCATTAAGGTTACTTAAATCCTTTATCTTTGGAGCCTCCATTCTTTTGATCATAGATTTTTGAATTCTATGATCGATCTTAAAGCTTGATGATGGATGACGTACTTCAAAAGCTTGAGGATTTCAAACCTCTAGTATCAAACATGAAGATCTTCATCAAGTTTAAGATGTCAAAAGCTTTTTCCATAGTGGTGTAAGGCTATTGGAAAAGAGGTTCCTCAATGTGGTATTGTAAGGCCACTCTTGGCATACATTGGAAGGAGGGAGTGCTCCCCTCGAATTCACCTTTCCACCCCATGCTACATTTGTGTTTGATCCCAATTATTTCGCTACTTAGTGTGAACTTTCTTATTACTCATCCTAATGTTTCTATATAATCAAATGCACCATTGTTTATACTTCTCATTGCAGTGGTCATTGCCTCTTTAAGTTGATGATAGTTTTGGTTTCTATTTGGAATAGAATGAAGGTGTCATTTATTTTTCACATATATCGATTTGTAGTTGGAGATGGACATGCTGTGTGTAAATATTAGCTAGGGTTTGCATGTGCGTGTAAGGATGCTTTAAATCTTCTTAATGATTATATGTGCCTTTGAGGAATTTGTTAATGTAAGCATGTGTGGCATGCCTTGCATCATGTGTAGCCTAACTTGGAGAATCCTCTTGCATCCACTCAAGGCAATCAAGCTCAAATACTCCTCTAAGAAACAAGGAAGAAAGTTTCTTTTTCACTTGCACTTGGATTAATTAGAAGGCCTATGTGGATATTTCTATAGTACTATTGTGCTCAAGGAAATCACTATGCAAACGAGATCTTGATCATTGTTATTTCTTTGCTTGGAGTTTCTTGCAGCCCTAGTCTTTTCTAGATGATACATTATTGACTCTAGCCATAGTTTTTTGCCTCTTCGCAGTGTTTTTGCATGTCCATTTCGTTAAGAAACTATTCATAGAATATTGATATGTGAGTTGAATGTTTTTGTTTTTGTTTTTCTTTATGACTCACTTACTCTTAACACTTTGCTTCAATGTCATAATGGAGAAGACCTAACACTTTAGATTACCATTGAACCTTTCATTTAATCTCTTCATGGACTCAAAAAGTCCTCATCTTTCTAAAGGGAGCACACAAGATTGGAACCCTTATAGGACAATAAAAAATGGAGAGAGCAAGAGAGTAGTTAAGCTCAGCCCTTTAGACTTACGGATCCAACATGAGAACGGTTGTCGATGCTCTTGAAAATCATATTGGCCCAATAAGGCTCCCAAGCTTTGTAACATAGAAATAGTGAGGAATCAACTTAAGCTTGTGAGAGACAAAAATGTTCAACTCTTTGATCTGCACAATAGTATCACTTTTGAGCCTTACAGGTTTAGAAATTCTAGAGAGAGAATAAAATCAACGCATTTTCTTACATTGAACCTAATGTAGAGCCTCTGAGAAGGAACTTAAAACATGATTCACAAAAATTTCACAGAGAAACTTTTATTCTCTTATGCATGCTCTACATTTCTCTCATGCAACATTTTTCTTAATTCTTTCATCTTCACGTTCAATTTTTAGCCAGAAAACATGATGCGGATAAAGTTTAGAGAGAGAATATAAAACCTATAATCCCTCAATTTGGCTTGCATGCATTAAATGACCTAATTATTCATTCTAAACCCTATACCTACAATGTGATTTCTAAAGTTCAAAATGAATTATTTCACTATCGAGAGGCCTATTACAGGTGGACATGATGACTTCAACATGAAGCAAGAGATTCTTTGCACTTTCGTAGTGTAATACGGTAAAGCTAACATTATCTACTAGGTAGAATTGAGTGGTAGACTTGGCAATTTTATCGAACTCATCTTTTTGTTTAACACACAGATGAGCAATAGATGTCTTGCGACCATGCCAAGCCTCATATGGAGTGTTTGACTGCAATGCTATAGTCGGACACCTTTTAAGTACATATGTTGCACACATAATAACCTAAAGCCAAAAACTATTTGGAAAAGCCTAACTCTTGACTATACACCTTGCCATATCCATGAGTGACGTGTTCTGATATTCAAAAACATCATTCTATTGAGCTTTATACGGAACTATACATTGATGTTTTATCCCACGTTCAACCAAAAATGCATTAAAATTAGAAGACATATATTCCACCTCAATAATAATGACGGGATCCCATTTTACATCCTGACATATTTTTAGCCAAAACCAAAAACTATTTGAAGCACATCAACACCTCAAACTTTGCTTTCAATGGATGCACCCATGCATTCTTGGAAATATCATCAATGAAATTCAAGAAGTAAAGATAGTTTCCAAAAGAGGGTGTCTACATAGGACCATAGACATCACTATGAACGAGATACAATTTCTAGGTGACTCGAATTGGACCATCTTTTGGAAACAAGAAATGTTGTATTTTACACAAAATACAACCATCACAAATGTTTACAAGGTGCCTCAAGTTCGGGCAAAGAGC
>CM035410.1:26142242-26152242 GCA_020310875.1 Ceratopteris richardii
CTGTTCAGGAGAATACCTTGTGGTTATTTCTCTTTTGATGCCTTTGTCCTGCAAGAAGTTTTCAAATTCATTGGAGAAGTACTCACCTCCTCCATCTGACCTTAGCCTCTTCAAATTCCTTCCTGTCTGGTTTTCAACTAATGCAAGATATTTTTTAAAGCAATTAAATACCTCATCCTTGTGCTTCATGAAATACAATACAGTCCATCTGCTATAACCATCAATGAAAGATACATAGTATCCTAAACCTGAGACTAAGGGGTCTTTGTTTGGTCCCCATACATCTGTGTGGACAAGCTCTAGGTATTCTTCATGCATGTATCCTTTCCTTGAGAAGGGTAACCTGTGAGACTTCCCAAATTGACAAGCACCACACTTATAAATCATATGTTGCTAGGATACATTAGGTATCCCAAGCACACATTGGTCCCCGCACATTTGTTTCAAGGTTCTTTCTCCTATGTGTCCTAATCAGAGATGAGATCCCGCTACTACTTGACAAGGATGGGGTGGAATGTAAAACTGAGGAAGAAAATTTGGCATTATAGAAGCACACTTCATGAGTCTCTTGGGTAGTGCTTGTCCCCTCTCCCCCGATAGCCGGGATTGCATGGCCACCATCTCTCAGACTTCCTTGCATAGAATCCCATGCAAACTTGTGTGCTTTGCTTGATGCCTCCATTTTCGAACAAGAGATCCTGGAAGTGATAGATTCGCTTCCGAGCAGCAAGAGCACAGGGCCTGATGGGCTCACTAATGAGTTCTTTAAATCATTCAAATATGTGGTGGCCACCCCCTTGCATCTTGTTTGGATTGAGGCAGTCGAGTTCGGCACCCTTCCCACTTGTCTCAACAATGGCATCATCAAACTTATTCATAAAAAAGGGAAGAGAAATATAATTGAGAACTGGAGACCTATCACAATGCTTCAAACTCGATATAAGATTCTTGCTAAAGTCATTTCCAATAGGATATCCTGTCATTTAGACCAGTGGCTTAGCAAAGACCAAAAAGGCTTCATTAAGGGAAGGTCAATATTTGAAGCCATCATTGATATCTTGGAAGGTCTAGACTTTGCTGAAGAATCCAATCAAGACATTGTCTTCCTCAAGATTGACTTTGACAAAGCATACAACAGATTGGAATGGGACTATATTTTACAATCGCTAAAAGACTTGGAGTGCAATCAGAGATTCCTCAGGATGATCTCCACTCTCCTTGGTAATTCTTCGACCAAAGTGAATGTCAACG
The DNA here is from genome assembly GCA_020310875.1 of Ceratopteris richardii. Classification (NCBI taxonomy): domain Eukaryota; kingdom Viridiplantae; phylum Streptophyta; class Polypodiopsida; order Polypodiales; family Pteridaceae; genus Ceratopteris; species Ceratopteris richardii. The sequence goes on from CM035410.1 coordinate 26,143,494, forward strand.
GACAACTTTCAAAGACAGTCAAACTGAAATGATCCATCAGGCAAGTTTGCAACATAGCTAATGAACATTCTTGTGATACAGTTAACGAGGGATGTGGTACTCTAGTAACAAATGAGACTCCTGATGCTAAATAACCATTGTGACAATTAACCAAAGTAGATGATGGCGCAAAGAAGGTGTCAAATGCAATGATGGTCATAATCCTTAATTCCAAATTGCGTGCAAGGTTTGGACTAGAATCACACCCAAAATATATGGGAATCATACGAGAATCGTACAAAAATTACATACAAGACTATAGAGATGCCTCCATACTAGAAATTCTTCTAATTGCAATCGAAAGTGATGATCGTGAATGACCGAACAGAGTTATGGAAGTAGTTGAAGGATCGTACAATATTGGGTGCACTTTTGGAATTGGGCAGAGCACAAGTGGCTGATGAGGTAAAAGAATGGAATATTTTAATGAAAAATATCAGAATATGAGCAGAGCAGAGGCAATCTATGGGGAAATAGTAGAGCATCATCCTCGGGTCGGCATAATTGTACTGCATACAATCCTCCATGGTTTTACAGGGTGGATATAGCGCTCTTTTGTGCACTGCTTAGCCTAGCCTCCTCGCATCCTTGTGCTGGGCGATGCCAAAAATGTTGGCAAAAGCACTCCCGGAACAAAGAATCCGATGATTGTACCTTTAAACCACGGGCTCTTGACGCACGTAATCTTGAGATACACAATTCCATTGCTGCTATAGGACAGAAATGCAATAGATGACAACCATCATGCTAGCCCTCTGAGCATGGCAAAGTCTGTAGAAATAGATTTTTCGGGCTCGAGCCCACTTGGGATTGTCATTGTTAACAAGCAATTTGGATCTTGACGTCTCCAGGGGCTATGCATGGTGACATTCAATCAGAGAATAGATGACGATGATGATAACAGAAGAAACAGAAAATAAAACGCCGACAATTTGTAGTTCGCATAGGATTCAAGATGCACATATATTCATTAAGCCAAGGCCTTTCATTTATATAGAATGAAGCACTCATTCATATGGTTCTAACAACTCTTCATAGGACGTCTTAGGAGGGCCTTCAATTGAACCTTAATGAAGGTATTTTTTAGTGCAATCAACCAAGCACAAGGTAAAAAAAAGTTGTTGCCCTAACAGTCCTTTGAAAATCTTATTCCTGTGCAATCCAAAGAAAAATCAATGAGAAATAGGCATATAGAAGGGCGAAAAGGTGAATCCTTATGGAATATTAGAATTTCTTATATGCACCCAAGACAGACTAATGCATGGTGTTGCAATGCTATATGCTAAATAATTAGCATATGGTTCTTTTAGGCTTCTATCTTGAATCCCCCAGAGGCCCAAGTGAATGAGAAAGTAATGCATCCTTAGTTTAAGAAAGTGCATGAAGGACCCTTATCTAAACCTCATAGAGAATGAAACTTAACCTCCATGAAGTATTTTAACGCTAGGTGAATCCTCATTCCACATTGGTGCATGTGATATGAACTGCTGCCAACGAAAGCTAGATATGAGATAAAACCAAAGGATGATATGAAATCGATCTCAAGGAGTAGAGAAAGAAAATGGAAGTGCGACAAGATTTAGAGGCTGCCCACTTGATTTTTCCACAAAAATATGTGCCCATGTAATTACACTCCCTAATTTTCAAATGAATAGTTGTTATCCTTCACATGAAAAACTAAGCTTGAGTAATGGTCATTGAGCTCTCAAGGACTGGTTCATCACAATCCCACATTGGGTAGTCATAAAAGTGCAACCGGGGAGCATCTTATTGAAGTATAGACCTTGAAGGAAACCCTAAGACCTCACATCAATTTAAAGAGGAATGGAACAATGCTATGATGAGCATAGCTATGATGACTTCACACAAGATTGGGTACAATCTGCCCCCACATGCTCTGATGGAAGAGTCTATCAGAGCATTTACATTCTTAGGTTTTTGTAATTTCATCGTAAATAAAAGATACATGATGGTGGTGCTTCAAAAAGCTTGCATTTATAAAAATTTTCTTTATTTGTAAAATCATCAATTTCTAGGTAATCTACTATTTCTACAAAAGAGTTGCTTTCTAAAAACGATTAATTATCTTCATAAACAAAATTCTAAAATACTATCTTTTGACTATCTTAAACAATATATGAATAAGTCCATGTTCCTTCACATTCTCATGAATCTTCACCTTCTAAATGAGAACACACTCAGATTAAAAAGCTCAAGCCATTAAAATCCAAATAACATTTCATTATTCCATAAAGTATAATCTCTTTGGTTTTTAATGTGATTGTGTTCTGATTTAGCACGTGAAGACTCATGAGGGTGTGAATGCATGTGGACTTATTCGGATATTTTTCAAGATAGTTAAAAGATAGCATTTCAGATATTGTTTTGTAAGAATAATGGATCCCTTAAGAAACTGTTGTCTTTTTAAAAATATTTGATCGCTTAGAAAGTGAAGATTTTGTAAATAAAGCAAATTTTCATAAATGCATGCTTTTTGAACGTCAGCCTCATATATGTTCTATTTAGGACGTAATGAGAAATACCTAAAAGTACACATACTCTGATAGAATCATCCATCATAGTATGTGGGGGGAGATTGTACCCAATCTTATGTCCACTCTCTTATTTCTATCTATTTTGTTTATGCTTTTGTGAGATTTGTTTTCTGTACTATCTCTACGTACGTGCATCCACAAGATTCACTCATTAGGTTGTCATGAATCCCTTATCTCATGATGGAATTCAGAAATCTATGAATAAAAGAATGGAGGCTCTAAATATCAAGGATTTAAGTAACCATAATGAACAAAAAGACTAAAAAAATATCTTAGCTCCTCTTTCCTAAGCATGATGGCTCAAGAACGTGTGTCCAAGCTTTCACATGCTTTCAAAACTTGAGAAAACTACCAAATTCTTCATGGCTTACAAGTCATGTGTGCACAAGAAGAGGTTAATAACATTAGAAAGTGTGGGTCGTGCTAAGAGCAGAGTTCATCAAGTCACAATAGTCAAGTTTTCATTATAAAGTAAATCTTTCAATGCAATTTCTCAAGATGTTGGCGAATTATTGTAGTTCACAGAAGCTTGCAGATGAAATGAGAAGAGCTAAGCAGATGCAATGCAAAGGTGTAAGTTGAAATCATGGGTGAGCCTATGAGCATAAGAAACTTATTTTCATATTTGCAACTAAAATCATCTTCAACTTGTTTTAAATGCAACAGTTAGGTGGAGAATGTAGTGAATGACATGAAAATCTTCCCCTAATCAATCATAGAAAACACATGAATTTAAGAGAAGTCTACATCCTTTACCCTTTATAATTTTCGCAAACAAGGGTCTTCATCCAAGCACGCTCTACATGTATTCCTACTGTACAGGTGCGTCAAGCCTATGTAGCCTTGGTCATGGGTTTTGGACACCATCGCTATGAAACAAAACCCCACACATCTAAGCCAACAACAAAAGAAAATTTGAAATTTATCGGGACATGATGCCCAGTATAACCATATCAAAAATAACGAAGACACTCAGTAAGGTAAAAAAAGAGGTTTTAGGGAGTCTATGCATGAGTACATGTTCATACCTTTACATCGAATCCTTTGAGATATTGATAGGAATCCTAGATATAAAAAAGGTCAGTGCTAATTTCGAGTAAGAGAGAACATCATGATAACTGCTCATGAGGTGTAACATTTGTAAACATCACCTAAAAGGTTTGAATCTCGTGAGGGTATATGTCCTTGAAGCTGCTCACCAAAAGAAAACCCATGTAAGTTTCTATGTAGAACTTAAGAAGGGACGGTGAGAAGACAAGTAGAGGGGTTTTGCTTCTTGTTTCTTTTATGTAGGTTCCCAATCCTCGGTCTGTGAGCTTTTATGGTGTGTATGTCCAACTACTACACTATTGTATCATGAACCATGCAAGACAACCTCACAATATTCATGTATGGGTAGATCGGGATGTTTCCATTTCTATGTAGGCCTATACCCACGTGCTTAAGAACATCAATCTTGTAAGAGATCAAAGAAAACAATAAACAAACCACCAGCATAGAAGATATGCAATTTTGATGCCTTCATTATGTTGAGTGGCTGAAGTTGTCTTGGTTGAACCAAAAGTGGATGAAGTTTCCTTGGTTGAACAAGGAGTTTCAAAGGGTAGGTTCCAAATCGGTTTCAATCAAAGACATGGGGCATGGAGTTCAACCACACCAATAGATAACATGATCATAAGCATTACCCCATGCAATGAAGAGCATGAAAGAAAGGATAGGAGAAAAAGAGAGGTCGCATGTTTAAACCAAAAGAGTATTTCTTCCAAGAGGTAACGTGGCACACCATTCCATGAATTCCCATTTTCACAACCTTTTCATAAACAAAGCAGAAGGTAGAGTCCGTATGTCACCTTGTAAAGAAAACGAGACATGGACTTCGTGATGAAGCTAAGCTACCTTCCCGACTCAAGATGGACATGAGGATGTTGATGTGAAATGATCTGAGGCACAACTTCCCATGACCTTTTCCATTCTTAAAATCAATTAGATCTTCTATAATATAATTAAGTGGACTTTGAAATGGCATGTGCAATGATCTGGTGTAGAACTTCCCATGAACTTCTCCATTTTTGAGATGATTTGGATAGTCTAGGTCGTAGAGCTTTTATTTGAAGCCTATGATTCTGATTGGATTGTATATCGCTACTTTCCTTGGGTGTCAAAAGTAAAAAATCCAAATATTTATCTTGTAATATCATCAAATAATCTTTTTTTCTTTTCTCCATGATTTCTCTCATTGTTTTAACTATCAATCTTACTAGATTTTTGCTTGATATTCTCATGTTTAGTTTCACTTTCTTTTTCGTATTACTTCAAAACCTCTGAAATTCTTATACCTTCTCTTGATAAAATATTTTATCAACGTGTAAGATTCTTGGATCAATTCACACATAGTTTGTTTCATCCTTCCTACTTTTCACCTGAATTGCCTTCTCATGTTCTTGTTTATCCTCCTCCAACTTTCCTTCAAAATTTTCTCAACCTTTTGTTTCTCTAAGTGGTTGTTCACCATTCTCTTCTTCTAGAACTTTTTCCTGATTTAAAATTGGTATCCCACTCTCTTGATCATTATGTTTTTTTATCTTGATATCTCTTTGGCCTCCATTGTTGTCAAAGTCTTTTATATGTCTTGAATTAGATCTTGATTTGTCAAAGTACTGGTTCATCACAACTATTCGGATACTCAAGTGCAAATATGTATGTACATGATAGTTACGAGTCTTCTTATAGGTGCATTTTCAAACCTACTTTCCTTTCATATGTAATATAAAGGATGGATGTATGATGGTTCAATGAGTGAGAGTAGATATACTATGGACTTGGACCCGATGCTTATTTTTACGCATGGATGTTTGAAGACCTCAAATCTAGCTTTCAAGCTTGATACCTGATAATCCATCACCTCTTTCAAATTCAAACTTGACTCATGAAAATGATACCCATTGGTTTTATAATTTAAGAGAAATGATCCATTTTTCGTACGCAATTTGAGATAAATGTGGGAATTGTTTCGAACCATGGATACCTTGACCCTTCATGGGTAGGTTTTTTCTTTCAATTTACTCAAGGGAACGTAGTCTTTGAACAAACTTTCTCTTAGGAAAATATTCATAGCACAAGCTTCTAGAAAAATAAAGATGTTATCATAGTTCTCTTTATCGCTTTTCAAAAATCCTCTTGAAGTTCTCACGAATATTCCATCACCTCGTTCATTAAATCCTTTAAACAATGCCAAATGCTTCATTTTTTTGGTATATGACCATCAGATCCCTAAACAATGCTTTCTCTAATTACTTGATTCGACGGTATACAATGCAACACAATCGGCATTGGGACACAAAGCGGTTTCACAAAAAACGGTGGCACTCAAAATGAACACTCATCAACGTATCCGGAGTCTGATGCAAGATCATGATACATTTTCTCAGAAAATGTATTCACCTCCCCCTCCCGCCCCTCATGATTTTTGCCGTCCAGCTTGATCAAAGTTTAATCAAAACAAATTTTTTTATTTCTCGCAATAAAATATAATCACTATCGTGTTGTATTCAGAAATGTTTCTAAGTTTTCCCCCCTTCACATAATACAGAGGTAGAAAAATACAAATCCTTTTGTTTCATAGCTTAGTGTGAATACTTGGGTGGTAGCATTAACAATCTTCCATTAGCTCTAGGTGGAAACAAATCATTTCTAATCTCAGTTCTAGTGGTAATATTTGAAATGACCCTAAGAACCACAATCGTGATGTATTCTTTATCCTTTGATTTCTCCTCATATATATTCCTTTGAATCTGCTGGTTCAAGCTATTCTAAAAGAAAAAGGAAAATTTACCAGATTAAACATTACAGAATACCTGGATGCATTTGAGGAGCAAGTGCAAATCCAGGGATTACCTGAAGATGTGGTAGTTAAATATTTTAGTCGTGTTGTTTCTAGTTCAATCCTAGAATCTATACAAGAGCATGCTGAAAAAACATGGGAGGAATTTAGAAAGGAACTTCATAAAATGTTCTACCTCGAGTATTTTTAGCCAACACAGTCAGGAAGGATTTCTGCGTTGGTTAAACACTGTTAAGAGCAATGAGTCTTTAACTCATCTTCATGGTGAGTTTATGAGACGTCTGGCTCAAATTCCTGAAGATGACAGAAATGCTATTAATCCAGATGTGATTATATATTTTCTTAAGATGCTTAATCCTGAGGATAGGGCTGAAATTGAAAGACGAATAGAGGAGCCACCAAAAAGGTATGGGCTAACTGATGACTGGGAGAAAGTCAAAAAAGAGATAGAGGTTGTTGCTCAAATGAAGCAAAGACAAACGCTTTTGTACGCTAAATCTGATGCTTCTCAGCCTAGAGAGATTCCTACTACAAGGCAAGTTGACATGCCAATGCCTGCTACTACGGCTACGGCTAATAATGCAGCTGCCACTAAAGCTCCCATAGAATTTCAACTGGATATTCTATGTAAGCAAATGGAAAATGTCATGAACATGCAAGCATCTCTTTCAAAAGAAGTTGCTAATTTGAATAAACAAGTTTATTCCATGAGCTTTAATGATCCCGAGGCTAGTAATAGTGGTACAGGGAAAGTACCACCTATTCAACCAGTTATGCCTCAGTATGTTCCACCTCAACCAGTCTTTCAGCCAGCACCATAGCAAGCTCCTCAGTTTGTTGTACAACCACCCTTTCAAAGAAGTAATGAGAAAAGAGGGACTGGCGGGAAGCGTTGTGTTTGGTGTGATAGTCAAGAGCACCTATCATTTGTTTGTGAAGAATTCAAAAGTGCTACGGCTAATCAATTAGTTGTGGAAATAGATAGAAGATTATGTGACTTTAGGTCACGTCTTCCTTTGTCCGTCAATTGGGGCAAAGGAGGAATGAAAAAGCTTTATGAAAATTTAGAAGTCTCTAATGCAACTGCCAGTACTTCAGCTACACGACTAGAGCCGGTCAAGGATAGGCCTTCTTCAATGCCTAGCCAAAATCCATATTCAATAGAGGCACTGGTACGAGCTAGAGACGAAATAATGTGCAAGACCGCATGGAAATCTCCTCTAGATCAATCCTCTATCTTTTCTCACATTGCAAATGTTGAGGAAAAACGGAGACGAGAAGATCAACAGGATGATGTAGAAGAAAGTGATAGGAGGGTAACTAGGAGGCAAACAAGAGAAGATGAAAAGAAAACTGACAAAAAAGTTCAATTTGATGAATCGAATTTATCTCAAGAAGAGAATAGGAAAATGATAAAGGAAGGAAAAAGCCGATCGATGAAAATATTCAACCCCAAGAAGAACAGAAGAAAGTGGAAAAAGAAACCTCTAAACCTGAAAATAAAGAGGATCAAAAGCAAAATGAAGAGAAAGGGAAGAAGAGCTCCACGAGCTATTATGATTTCCGAGCTCGAAAAGGAAAATGATGCTAGGGAGATTTTAAATGACATTCTTCTAGAAAGTCAAGTAACGATGTCACTTGAGCAAGTATTTTCCATAGCAAAACCAGAGTTCAAGGACATTTTTATTCGACTTATTAGAAGAAGACGCTTTCCGGTTTTCTTGCATATTTTAACCAAAGAGAGAAAATAATGAGGAGGCAACCATTTCATGTGATTGCTTCCTTTTAATCATCAATGCATCTATATCACCCAATGAATGTGCACATGAAAATGAGGCAAACACATTTATTTCTATTTTTTGAGTTGAATAGAACCTAGGTCTTTAAGGTATATCTTTTCAGTTTCAACTTCATAAATAATGATTCATTGAGATAATGCCAATAAAACTATCAACGAATTTTAAGTTGAACATAATATTTATAAAAACGATATTGAATAATCATCAACACAAAGTCTAAATGCATAGATATTGCTAAGAGTGCTCATGACATCCATGATTCTAGGACTTGAAGTTCATGCAAGTGCAAGAAATCATCATATGGAAAAAGATCTATGACAATAGAATTTAAGCCTCATTGGTACTCCAATTTTGAAGGAACATAATTCTATCGTGCACTCGCTTCCAAACATACAAAACATCCAAAATACAATAAATGTGTGTATTTTAAAGAATGTTTTATATATAATAGAAAAATTGTAGAATTCTATCCTTATGTTCTTGTAAATGTTTCTTGTATTCAATCAAATCATCAA
>CM035410.1:26157242-26202242 GCA_020310875.1 Ceratopteris richardii
GGCACAAGAGAACGTAAGCCAATAACGTTGGAGATCATAAAAGTCGTATTTTGTCGATGCAAGCGATGCCGCTTTCAAATGGTTGGGCAATTTGCTTGCTTTAATGGCATCTTCTCTGGACCTCCAAATGCAGGTGGCGAAGCATTCCCTTTCTTGGTTGAGTGACCCGTACCAGTACTGGAAGATGAACGATTGTTAGCACCACTTAGCAATCCCTGTAAAAGAATCGAGTATATGCGCAAGAGAGATACGGAACTATTCAATGTTCTATTTGCCTAATAGTCTGTTACATACGTTAACATTCTGCAAACTTTATGCATCCGTTGATGTTCATCTCTACTCATTTTGTTTGTTTCTAAGAGGCATTAAAACCTCATCGAAACCGTGGATAACTGTCAGGAGTCGAAACTGTGGATAACAATATTGAAGCAAACCAAACTCGATTCTAAGCTCAGTGAATAATGCATGGTCCGTATTCTTTAATTGTCGGAATAGATTTGTCCATCCGTGCCTGCGACGCTCACGTACAATTTAAATATCCAGACAAATAAGATGCATTATTCTCTGTTCAGATAATCCTCTCTAATTTCAATGGACTTGAATCCGGGTATTGTTTTGGACTATCAATTCGCCTATCAGTAATCCATGTAATTAACACAAGACAGAAACTCTTTCCTCCGAATGGATAATAACTTGTTGTGTTTCTCCGCTATCAAAAGCGAAGGATGATGTGCACAGAATTTGGACATTACAATCATTAAATTTCGTCATGGGACAGCAAATAATAGTGACCATGTTAGTCCGCGCGCATTACCTCAGCCGGTTGTTTGATTCGCCTCTCAAGGCTTGACCAGTTTTGCCATGAGAAGGATAAAATCAGATCCATCCGGGGATCGTTGGGTATTTGATTCACTGCGATTCAATCTGGGCATTTCGCTTACTCAATTTAAGTCAGTCATCTGCTCTGTTTCTTCTCAGTTCGCGCTTTAGTAATTGTTAGCTGTGTGGATGTTATGTTCAATGACAACAGTAAACAAACTAGAGGCAATAGTCTAACAACTAGAGGACTAACCATATATCTGGATCACGTAAAATGATGTTCACATTGTGTGGCTGTTATGTTCAATGAGAACACTAAACAAGCAGAAAATGATGTTATGTTCACATGGAAAATGATGTTCACAGTGTGTGGATTTACAAGGAGCAGGATCTGCTTCTCACCATTTTCAGAAGTTTAGTTCTATGAATTTTCTGCATTTTTGCACTTGAGAACATTATGCTGTAGTCCGATGATAGACCTGAACATATTGTTTAATTGGTGTAATACACTTTATCAATCTAATGATGGCTATGCTATGTTATGTTTATGATTATGGAGTTCGTTTCCGTACGAAGATGTCTGAGAGAGAGAGAGAGAGAGAGAGAGAGAGAGAGAGAGAGAGAGCTTACGGTTAGCAGACCGCCACTGCGTTTAGCCTCTTCGTGAGCTTCAGCATCTGCAGCATACAGAAGTTCCTCGTCTGCATCGGCAGCGCGTATCGAGCGAAATACCACCATATAAAATCTATTTTCTGCTCTGTTCTGCTCAGCTGTAGACTTGCAACATTCTCGGTTGTGCTCGTCTTCTGTATTTCCATGGCTATTGTTGCTATTGTTGTCCATGGTATCGGCGACGGGTAGGAGGCTGCTAACTTGCATCCAATCAAAACAGAGAAAACTTGGAGTTGTGAGTGGCTGGATCATTACCTCGTTTGTGGGTTTCATTTTGGTAAACGCCTCTTCTTCTCTAAAGCGTCCATCATTGTGGTCGCACTTCTTACTTTCTCCCATAATCTGTCTCTCTCTCTCTCTCTCTCTCTCTCTCTCTCTCTCTCTCTCTCTCTCTCTCTCTGTGTGCTTACATTCTCCTACGTCACAAATCAATCCCGGTGATTAGTGTTCAGCTCCTCTTTATATAGCACGACCATCATGCCCGTGGAGTGAGATTGCTGGAATCTTCTTCAAAAAGAGCCAAAACGAAAAGTATGGATCTGTCTAGTAAAACGTTCTTTCACATAACTGAAAGAGTCCTTCTTATAGATTAGGAAAGAATGTATTAAAAAATCACCCCCCTCCATTATCAGTACTCGTCCAATATTACACTACAGTGGAAACCGAGTATGGTTTAAAATCAAAGGAATTTGCGCTTTATATAAGATCGAATAATTCGAACCCAAAAACTAGGCGTAAGGTAGGACTGTAGTCTCTCTCCTCTCTCGCTCTCTCTGTGTTTCAATCCATCTCAGGTTCTCCATGTTCATGAATGATCCGTGGTCTTTTTCAACTTATGATAGACCTAAACACATACTTGGCTTAAACCTGTTTACTAGCTAAACCATGGATACAGCTTGTCTCTTTAAAGATGTAATACGGAGTACATATTCTTCAGTCAACTTGCTATGAAATGTGTTCTTAAGTCAACTTGCTTATAAAGATATAAAAGAAAGCATTTTCAAGAGAACGAACGAGAACGAGTGCTAAAACATAGCTTCAAAGGACTAGTTATTTTAAGACTTTTGTGAGGAGAAAAAGATGTTCGTTATGGTCCGTTCCCAGTCAAATCTGTATAGCCTGTCATGGTTGTTACAGTGGTTTATATTTTCATAAAGATTCAAAATAATTTCATATTATCCAATGGTATGATAAAATACAAGAATCCAAATACTTTAAAATTGGATTTGATCCTCTATGTCGGAGGTCGGGTTTCAAAACTACAAGGTCTACTTTGAATTATTGAATTAAAGAAAATATGTGGATGCAAACGTCACTAAAGCTTACCAGTAAATTGTAGAAATGGGTGATTATATGACATTCTGAAAAGAACACAAAAGATGTGTTTTATAGTTAGTACCCAATACTATGGCGTCCATTCATGCACAAATGATGGTGTATTCTCCTACGTTTACTTTTCCGATGTAAAAGAATGTCTAGAGTGTGCATTCAATATCTATTGGGAATGTATAAAGTTCAGTATAGTTTGCATTGGGTGCCTTGAAGGTTTTCCATCCTATTTCAAGGGTTGGACACATGTTTAGGTATACAAAATAGATTTTGTTACTGATATAAAACTATCCCTGGAATTTGCATTCAATATCAATAGGGAACGTGTAAAACCGAACATAGGTGGCATTGAATGTTTTGAGATGTTTCCTTTCGTTTCAAGGACTAGATGCATGTTCCAGTGTAAGGGATGCATGGAGCTAATGGCACAAAATGTAATTTTAGTTTTCAAAAAGTAAAATCGTAAATTTGTAGTTACCATAACATGTTTGAAATGATGTCTTGGATATATCATCTACTTTGATCCTTATTGTTGGATGTGATGGCTGGGTACAATCAGAAGATCAAGGTGGTGCTGCTAGACCTGCTTCACACCTGCCCTTTCCTTTCTTCAGATATGGTTAGGAGACTCCTTGAGCTTCCAAATGACACCAAGAAACTATATATGTGCTTTACAAAGTGATTGAGAAATGATCAAATCAAAACAGATAAGTTTGAACCTTCATAAGTCCAAAAAACTTGCTATTCCTGTAATGACACCTGCTCAGTCCTAAGCTCAGTGTGTCCAGCACACTTACAATTGGTCTAATTCCTTCTGGGAGTATTAAATTAACTTAACAAGCTACCATTAGCAAGTTAAATCACTCCAAATGATAAACTATATACTGAGCATGATGTTTAGCAAAATCAGGAACACCCCCGACTTTTTAGGAATCACACAGAAATATACCAGTGATCACTTCGACAGCGATTTCTCCCAATTGGCTGAATAGATTGACTTGAAACTTTGTAGTGTTGTAGAATGCTTTGAGCTGGTTCCAATGAGCCCTTGATCATCAAATTTGGTTCAATAGATCTTGAGATATGCTCTGTTGAAGTTGACAGACTTGGAGGTAGTCACTCAGAGAAAACACAGAGTAAAAACTATGAGTATATGTATTGATACTATCAAATGTACATTCCCATTGGCATGTAGAATGATGCCCAATGGTACTCAGAGGTGTAGGCTAGGTAGTAGCTCTCACACTCTCACAAATATGCTTGGATTAGCCTCGGGAAGAGTGTGTCTTAACCCGCGACTTTTACATTGATTTTTATAGGAGTTTTTGAATGAATTTGAATTTGAATTCAAATTAAAGCTCCCTTGATTCTCTCCACTAGACTTAGGGAGATATTCCCTCAACTAGATCATCTAACTTTTCCACGACTCTAGTCTAGTAGGTATGATTACATTGTTAATAAAGTCACATGGACTTTTACATGAAGTAATAAGTAACTAAGCATAGGCATGTGTTCCTATGCTCTTTCTTGAAATGAAGTAATCCAAACTTTTGCAATAAACTTCAATGTTGATATCCAAAGCTAAGTGATCTTTGTGCAATCTTCATGTTGAGTCTTCAAGGCACAAAACAAAGCCAAGTGTTTAAGGCTTGTTTGCACCAACAGCTCCCCCTCAAGCCAAACACTTGCTTGAGTCTTCATCTTTAGTCTTCAATGATATCCTGTAATCCAATCATGGATTTAAACCTGCATAACTTGCTCCCATCCAAAGCTTTTGTAAGCAAATCTGCACATTGAATATTAGTGGATACATATGACAATTGGATTTCCTTGCTAAGTAATTTCTCCCTCACATAGTGGTAATGAACCTCTATGTGTTTTGTTCTAGCATGATACACAGGATTAGCAGCTAAATGAAGTGAACTTGTGTTATCACCAAATATGATAGGTGGCCTTATGTATAGGCCCAATTCTGAATAGAGTAACTTCAACCATATTGATTCTTGAGTGGCATTGGCTAGCCCTCTGTACTCTGCCTCAGTAGATGATAGAGCCACTGTGGGTTGTTTCTTGGATGACCAAGAAATAGGTTTATCACCTACAAAGCATATGTAACCAGATGTACTCCTCTTGTCATCCTTGCATCCTGCCCAATCTGCATCTGAGTATACCTTGATGTCAATGTCTGATGAATATGGATCATACAAACCATGATTTTGTGTTCCCTTTAAGTACTTTACTATCTTCTTGGCTGCCTCCAACTGTGGTACTCTTGGCTTATGCATAAATTGACTAAGTACACTAACACCATATGAGATATCAATCCTAGTTAAGGTAGCATAATTGAGACTACCTACCAGACTTTGGTAACCTGTAATATCCTTGAGTTCTTCTCCTTCATGTGCACTGAGTTTGTGGTTGACCTCCATAGGAATGTTTGAGACTTTAGCTTCCTGCAAGTTAAACTTCTTGACCATGTCCTGAATGTACTTCTTCTGAGTAATGTATATACCTGAATTTGTGTAGACCAATTCAAGCCCTAGGAAGTACTTCAATAATCCAAGATCATTGATCTTGAATTCCTTCATCATTTGACCTTTGATGTGTCTAATTCCTTGAACATCATTTCCTGTAATAATGATGTCATCAACATAGACACACAAGTATATTACCTCTGAATTGTTCTTCTTTATAAACAATGAAGTATCTGCTTTACTCATCACAAATCCTTGATCCAAGAGATAGGTTGTCAACCTATAGTTCCATGCTCTAGGTGCCTGCTTCAATCCATACAGAGCTTTCTTCAATTTACAAACATGATTTACCTTATTAGGATCCTCATAGCCAGGTGGTTGTGACATGTAGACCTCTTCAGATATCCATCCATTCAAGAATGCATTCTTCACATCCAATTGGTACATGTTCCAATTCTTGGATGCAGCTACACTCACCATAATTCTGATAGTTGGCATCTTTGCCACAGGAGAAAATGTCTCCTCATAATCAATGCCTTGGGTTTGTGCAAAACCCTTGGCTACCAACCTAGCTTTGTACCTGCTTATTGTACCATCTGAGTTCCTTTTGAGTTTGTAGATCCATCTGGATCCTATCACCTTCATGGAATCCTTCTTGGGTACCAAGTCCCAAGTATCACTCTCCTTGAGAGCCTCCATTTCTTCATCCATTGCTTCCTTCCATTCTGGTTTAGTAATAGCTTCCTCAAATGTACCTGGTTCTTCACTTAAGATATCCTTTGCAAGATATACAGAGTGCTTGGTTACAAGTGAAGTATCATACCCATACCTAATAGGTTTCTTATTTTCCCTTGAAGATCTCCTCATAGCTTGAGTTGAGGATTCTGGATTGTCTTCAAGTTGCTTCATCTTCATCTTCCCTTTTGATTTCCAAGCTTTGAACTCTTCAATGTTGATGGTGTCTTCATCATCTGAGCTTGTGTCCTCATTCTGAGTTGGTTCTTGCCTGACAAGCTTTGGAAAGTCTTCTTCCATATCATAAGGTAGGCTCACTTTCCTGCACTCATTATCATACCATGAATCATTTTCATCAAAGATGACATCTCTGCTTACCTTGAAGCCTTTGTTTGAGGGGTTATAGAACCTGTATCCTTTCTGATTCAAATCATAACCAATAAAGATACACTTCTCAGCCTTAGGGTCTAGCTTTCCCCTTACCTGTGAGGGAATATGTACATATGCAACACACCCAAAGATCTTGCAATGATCCAGAGATGGTCTCTTACCATGCCAAGCCTCATAGGGTGTCATTCCATCAAGTGTCTTTGATGGCAACCTGTTGATTAAGTATGTGGCAGTAGATACACTCTCTGCCCAAAGATAATTTGGTAGTTTCTTTTCATTAAGCATAGACCTAGCTGTCTCCACAATGAGTCTATTTCTTCTTTCAGCTACCCCATTTTGTTCAGGTGAGTACCTTGTGGTAATCTCCCTCTTGATGCCTCTTTCCTGCAAGAAGTCTTCAAAGTCATTGGAGAAGTATTCTCCACCACCATCAGACCTTAATCTTTTTAAATGTCTACCTGTTTGATTCTCTACTAATGCAAGATACCTTTTGAAGCAATTAAATACTTCTTCTTTATGTTTCATGAAGTACAAGACAGTCCATCTGCTATAATCATCTATAAAAGATACATAGTACCTTGATCCAGATATGGATGGCTCCTTGCTTGGTCCCCAAACATCTGTATGCACCAATTCCAAGTAATCTTCATGCATAAATCCTTTCTTGGTATATGGCAACCTGTGTGACTTACCAAATTGACAAGCCCCACACTTGTATATCATGTGTTGCTTGGATACATTAGGTATCCCAAGCACACATTGATCTCTGCTCATCTGCTTTATGGTTCTCTCTCCAATGTGACCCAATCTCTTGTGCCACATCTCCAATTCTGATAGGGTTTGGTCTCTATAGTTGTACAAGGCAATATTTTTAGTATCC
This sequence comes from Ceratopteris richardii, assembly GCA_020310875.1. Classification (NCBI taxonomy): domain Eukaryota; kingdom Viridiplantae; phylum Streptophyta; class Polypodiopsida; order Polypodiales; family Pteridaceae; genus Ceratopteris; species Ceratopteris richardii. Next base: position 26,164,542 of record CM035410.1, read on the forward strand.
TCAAGTTCAAAGGTAAACAATCTACCTGACTTCTCTCCCTTGGCTATCCTTCTGAATCCATGTCTTGGATCCTCCACATATGCACCATGTTGAGTGAACCTGACCTGTAGACCTTTTTCAACAATCTGACCTACACTCATCAGATTCTTGGTGATTGTTGGAACATACAATACTCTGCTTAGCAAATTCTGATTACCATCACTTGTTTTGACATTACCTACTTTAACCACTGAATGTTTAGTGTCATCACCTGTCTGCACTTGATGCTTGCCTTTAGGTTCTTCCAAATCAGAGAGTAAGGCAACATTCCCAGCTACATGGTTAGAGCAACCTGAATCAATATAGAACAAATGATCATCATTGATACCTGATTTAGATGTCATGTTCATAATCAACAAGGAATCATCTTGATCCTCTGCATAATTGTTGTAATCCTTTCTGTTCCTGTATCCTCCTTGATAATTGCCATTGTGATTGTAGCTATTGTTGTAGTTATTATTGTAATTATTGTTGTAGCCATGGTAGCCTTGAGATTGATTGAATCTACCTCTGCCTTGGGAGTATCCTCCTCTTTGGTGACCTCTTCCTCTTTGATTCTTGTAGTTCTTGTAGCATTCATCTGTAGTATGATTAGACAAGCCACAAATATTGCATGGAGATTGATTATAGGGTCTCCCCCTACCTGACTTACCTCCTCTGCCCCTACCTCTAGATGATCTACCTCTCCCTGCATAGTTTGCTTGGGAGGTGGATCCTTCATCATCAACCTTCTTGCTTTTACCCTTATCTTTAGACTTCTTATCTGTATATAGGGCAGAGGGATTGTTACCTTTTGATTGCTCTCCATTCTTTGTGATCTTGGCTTCATGTGTAAAGAGTTGTCCAATCAGAGTTGTTAGATCAGGTGCTTGAATGTCCATGTACAAGTCCATTGCAGTGGTAAAGCTCTCCCACTTGTCATCTGCTTTGAGTCCATTGATCACTTGTCTAACAATTTGCTCTTCTTCAATCTCTTCTCCAACACTTGCAAGTTGATCTGCTATATCTTTGACTTTGGTGACAAAATCTGAAACACATTGTTTTGATTGCTTCCTAAGAGTTGTAAACTCAATCCATAGCTGATTCTTTCTGGCCCTTGTGCTTGATGAGAAGTATGTTGACAAGGTTTCCCAAGTCTCTTGGGAAGTCTTACAGTTCCTAACATGAGGTAGAACAAAATCAGAGATAGAGTTTAGAAGATATGACCTTGCCAAAGCATCTTTAGCACACCATTGATTAAGTCTCTCATGCTCATCCTTTGTAGGTAGGCCTCTGGTTTTGAATGAGGGCAACTCCTCATCTCCTGATATGTATCCATACAAGCTTCTCCCTTGTAGATAAGTCTTCATTCTTAATGACCATGCCTGGTAGTTATTCCTATCCAATTTGTCAATAAAGGAAGGGAAACCATGACCCATGATTACCTTGTTTGCTCTGATACCACTGTTGGATGTGATGGCTGGGTACAATCAGAAGATCAAGGTGGTGCTGCTAGACCTGCTTCACACCTGCCCTTTCCTTTCTTCAGATATGGTTAGGAGACTCCTTGAGCTTCCAAATGACACCAAGAAACTATATATGTGCTTTACAAAGTGATTGAGAAATGATCAAATCAAAACAGATAAGTTTGAACCTTCATAAGTCCAAAAAACTTGCTATTCCTGTAATGACACCTGCTCAGTCCTAAGCTCAGTGTGTCCAGCACACTTACAATTGGTCTAATTCCTTCTGGGAGTATTAAATTAACTTAACAAGCTACCATTAGCAAGTTAAATCACTCCAAATGATAAACTATATACTGAGCATGATGTTTAGCAAAATCAGGAACACCCCCGACTTTTTAGGAATCACACAGAAATATACCAGTGATCACTTCGACAGCGATTTCTCCCAATTGGCTGACTAGATTGACTTGAAACTTTGTAGTGTTGTAGAATGCTTTGAGCTGGTTCCAATGAGCCCTTGATCATCAAATTTGGTTCAATAGATCTTGAGATATGCTCTGTTGAAGTTGACAGACTTGGAGGTAGTCACTCAGAGAAAACACAGAGTAAAAACTATGAGTATATGTATTGATACTATCAAATGTACATTCCCATTGGCATGTAGAATGATGCCCAATGGTACTCAGAGGTGTAGGCTGTGTAGTAGCTCTCACACTCTCACAAATATGCTTGGATTAGCCTCGGGAAGAGTGTGTCTTAACCCGTGACTTTTACATTGAATTTTATAGGAGTTTTTGAATGAATTTGAATTTGAATTCAAATTAAAGCTCCCTTGATTCTCTCCACTAGACTTAGGGAGATATTCCCTCAACTAGATCATCTAACTTTTCCACGACTCTAGTCTAGTAGGTATGATTACATTGTTAATAAAGTCACATGGACTTTTACATGAAGTAATAAGTAACTAAGCATAGGCATGTGTTCCTATGCTCTTTCTTGAAATGAAGTAATCCAAACTTTTGCAATAAACTTCAATGTTGATATCCAAAGCTAAGTGATCTTTGTGCAATCTTCATGTTAAGTCTTCAAGGCACAAAACAAAGCCAAGTGTTTAAGGCTTGTTTGCACCAACACTTATCACATGATATCCCAATCTTAAGTCAATTTTGGTAAATTCACATGGTCCACTTAGTTAAGGAAATTAATCATCTATATCAGAAATTTGATATTTATTTTTAATTGTTCTTTGATTCAACCCCCTATAGTCACTGCATAATCTTTAAGAACTATCTTTCTTGTTAGGAAATAAAACATGTCCTCCCTAAGGTGAAACACTTGGCCTTATCAAGACTTTGTTCAAAAGATCATCTAATTGAGTATTGAGCTCCTTTAATTCATCTATGTTTAATCTATAGCGGGCTATGAAATATGATTCACTACCTGGATATACGTCATTGGTGTTCTCAATTTTCCTAGGTAGAGGTATACTAGGTAGCTCTTCACAAAATACATCTACATATCCTTTCAAACGTTTTTCTACCTTATTCACAAGTTTTTCCTCATTATCTTTCCCATGTTGAGTAGTCACATACACTAAAGTGTTTTGCCACCATTATGTATACTTTCAATTATCTACATGGGGAAAACTAGAATAGGTTTAGGATAAGGAACATCATCTATCTTGACCTAAATTGATTGTTCTTTGTTCAAAATCAATTGTTGTAGAATTTCAAACTAAATAGTCCATACACAATTGTGTCCTACCATTTCATTTACATCACATGAGAACTCCCAAAAATATCTATTGGGAAAAGTAAACACATGGTTTTCAATCTATGCCTTTGTATAGTGTACTTGTCCATTGGCCCTCTCAATAGGTCTCGATATCTATGTACGTAAGGATATCACTAAAATCTACACCAATATGAAATATAGAAATTGATGCCTCCTTTTTATATGAATTAAACTATGTTTAGAGATCATACCCAAAATCACAATGCGAAAAGCCCTTGTGAGGCAACTAGTCATCATGTAACCTAAATTCCAATTAGCGCACTTACCTCCATAATCTTCTTTATTAATTTTTATTTTTTCATCAATGATATTTATCACTTGTGCTTGTGCAAGCCAAAATATTGCTTTGTTTGGACATTCATGTGTTAGATGTCCTTGTTTGCTACTATGAAAATAAAGAGTGAGTATTTTTGCATGCTTACTTAAATCACATTCCTAATTCCAATCGATGGGTTCATTCATCCTTTGAGTTTCCATGTGAATAGGATTTTTATCTTGGCTATTATATGATGAAGTCCTCTTTGTATTTTTCATGCATTTTGTTGTAAGTATCTATGCCATTTGTACCATCATGATGAATCTAGTTCTACACCCATTCAACATATGAAATCTTTCCATCTTCTCATTTATTTTAGCCATCAGAACAACATTCAGGAAGTCAACACATCCAGATTCCTTCACTTGATAATGAAGTTCCTCATGAACCCTTTAATAAACCTCATCTTCAAAGCATCCTTGATAACCTCCAATGCATATTTGTGAATATGCTAAAAATTCTCTTTATATTCATCCACAAACAAACTATGTTTTTCTTGTCACCATCATGTTGTCCATAATTATAGAAATCCATCTACGTCTCCATTTGGTATTGTGGAGGATAGTAATGCTTTTGTGCATGCTCGCACACTTCATTCTATAAAGCCTAAACAAAATCCATCTAAGTCATTAAAAAATCAAAACAAATCATCCAGATACAATAAGATCAATTCATCTTGATAATCATGTTAAGTATTGTTCATCAAGCACATGAAAATGGTAGGAGATTTTGTTAATTCAAAAGGTAAAATTGTAAAATCATAGTGAACATAACGTGTTTGAAATGCCATCTTGGGTATGTCACCTAGTTTGATCCTTATCATCATGACATCTTCATCTTAAGTAAATTTATCCTTCTTTTATTCAATCTACTATAGTCTTGTATAATCTTTAGGAGCTATCTTTCCTCTTGGGAAATAGAATAGTTGCTCCCTAAGGTGAAAAACTTAGTCTTATTAAGAATTTCTCCAAAATATCATCTAGTTCAATGTTTAGCTCCTTTAATTCATCTATGTTAAATGTCTAGAGGGATATCAAATATGATTCACTCTATGGATATGGGTTAATAGTCTATTCAATCTTCCTACATGGAGGTATACCAAGCAGGTCTTCACGAATACATCTGCATAACCTTTCAGAATATTCTCTATATTAATCAAAAGCTTTTCCACATTATCATTCACATGTGGATTACTCACATACACTAAAAGTGTTTTGTAACCAACATGTATACCTCTAATTAGGTACATGGGGGAGATGAGAATAGGTTTAGGATTATGCTTATCACATATGATGTGAAATAGATTTACTATATTGCCCTAAAGTGAGTGTTATTTCTTCATAATCAATTATTCTAGAGTTTTGAACTAACCAATCCATGCCAAAAATTGCATCAGACCATTTCATTTCTATCACATGAAAACTCCCAAAAAAGATACCTATTAGGAAATGTAAACACGTGGTTTCCAATGTATCCTTTTGTATAGGTTTTCGTTTGCAAGTACAAGCATCTTAAAGTCACCTACATGTCACCAAATCTCAATAGGGTAGCTCTATTCAACTTTCTGAGATACAACCATTTTTTTTCATCAAGGTAGTTTAGTAAGTTGCCATGGATGATAGAAATGATGTATTCCAGATATTGGCTATTGAGGACAATTTGGATGGCACTAATTACCCATTGTGGGAACATATGATGTGCCATGTATTGGTGGAAAAAGAGTATGCAATATTGTGTAGGGTGTTGAAAAACATCTTGCTACATGTGTGAATACAGTTATGGAGGGTATTGTAGATGGTATTAAAGATGATGATCTTCAAATTCCTATTCATGCTATGGTTCTTGCACATAGTGTAGAGAAATTTCATTGGGATGGTAGAGATGATCAGACACATGCATTGATAGCCATGTTTGTCAAATGTTCCAATATCCTTCATATTTTCTCTTTCAAAATAGTAAAGGATGCTTGGGATAAACTTAGCACTTTATACTAGGGAAGAAGATCATGCTCGTGTTGCTTATCTCTGGAAATAGTTGGAGAGTGAGCATATGAATGAAGCAGATTCTACAAACATCAAAGATTTGAAGGAGTAATTGAATCTTATACTGGAAGTATTGCTAGACACTTCACTTATACATTCTTAATGATGTTCTTGATTCATAGTAGAGTTTTTTTTCTAGTCTTGAATTGATGATGGAAGACAATCTGAATGCCTTAACATTTGAGGAGTTAGTCTCTATTTTGTTGCAAGAAAGATGAATGCACGCAAAACATGTCCATTATGCATGTTGCAAATCAAACTTTCATTTCTTAGCTAGTGAGAAGGGCAAAGTTAAATAGAGCTCATCTACTAGTAAGCACAAATATGCTAATTCTATAGAGTCAGGAAAGGAAGGCAAAGATGAAGCATAAACAAAATAGTATGAGCAGTTCTGGAAATAGTATGAAGGAAATGATCATGTCATAAAGATTTTTCTAAAACCTGCTACAAAAGAGTAAATAAATGAGTTTGGAATGTTTGTTCAATAGGCCTTTACACCCAAAATAGAGCGTGCTAATCTCACGTAGAATGAAGAATGGAAATTTACTGTTGTTTTCAGCTATGACCCATCTTCTAATCAACATTGTATGCTTGTAGAGTACCCAAATGCTTGGTACTTTGATAATGGGGCAATCAAACATATTACATCACACTATCGTTTCTTCAGTTCACTCGAGTCTCCTTGTACAAGTAAGATTATCACATGCAAAAAGATCTCCCCTTATCTTATCATGGGAGTAGGTAAGATGATTTTGACTACAACGAGTGGTAGTTGTTTCACATTGTCAAATTCTTTGCTTATTCCAAGAATCAAGAGTTTTTTTTGTCAGTTTCAACATTATCCAAGATCGGCTTGGTTGTCAAATTTATGATTCTTCAAATGCCAATGTTATCATTGCTTCTTGCATTTTATGTCATGGGCTATATAACCTCATAGTATATGCAAAATTTGATGGAGCATGTGCACTTAAAGATTTTGAGGCTATCTCATATGCAAATCTTTGGCATGTATGCTTTGTTTTGCCATGCTTCCAAAAATTTGAAATGGTGTCCTCTTTGCCCAAACTTGAGGCACCTAGTAAACATGTATATGAGGGATGTATTTCGAGAAAATGCAATGTTCTTCCCAAAATATGGTTCAACTAGAGATACTAGAAAATTGTATCTCGTTGATGCTCATGGCTATGGTTCTATGTAGACACCTTCTCTTGAGAACTACCTCTACTTTGTGACATTTATTGATGATTTGATTGGGCATGCATGGGTGTATCCATTGAAAGAAATTGGTAGCTCATGCATATCTTGGTTGAGCAATAAGTAGTCTACTATGGCCACTTCTACTTCTAAGACTATGCATAGGGAAGCTTTCACAATGCCTATTGAGTGTGTGTCTCAGAAACACCTTTTGTATGATTTCGGTGTTGGTTAGTCTTCTTCCACCACCTTCTTCACTAACAATCAAAGTGTATTCAAAGTTGCGAAAAGCCCTATGTTCCATGATCCCAAAAAGCACATTGAGGTGCATTATCATTATGTCATAGAGAGGTTCTCTCCTCGAGAGATCGTTCTAGAATATGTGTCCATAAAGGTTAACATTGCAGATCTTTTCACAAAGGCTTTGCCTTGGGAGAAGTATGAAGCTTTCTACAAAGCTTTGGGCTTACTTCCTCTTGTGAATTGATCTCTTTCCACATATCTTGGCACTTCCATATACATAAGTGCTAGCTCCTTGTTTATCGCATCGCTCCCAAGGTGATTTATTGATATACTTTGGTAGTGATTGTGTATCAACACACTTCGGAATGTCGGGGCACTTTTTTCACTATTTAGGAGGTTTTTAACCCCTTTCTTGTATGCAGATCACCCTAACCAATCACTAATCTTTGTGCATTTCCACTTGGTGATACATTCAGTATTGTGTGTTGTGCTCCAAGCTTTCTTTCTTCCTTATGCTATTTGTGTGCTTTCCTAGACCTGAAACTCCAACATACTTGTCCATTGGTCATCTCAACAAGTCTTGATATTTGTGTATGTAAGGATATCACTGAAATCTACACCAATTTCAAGGATGACAAATAATGCTTACTACCAGGATTGATTTGAAATCTAACTTTATGTTTTGAGATTGTAGAGAAAGTAGCAATGAAAAAAGCCATTGCAAAAGAAGTAGTCATCATGCAATCTAATGTAGAATTAGGGCACTTTGCTCCGTCATCTTCTTTCTTAATTGTTGTACATTCTTCAATGATGTTTATCACCATCTCTTATGGGGGCCGAAATATTGTCTTGTTTGGACATTCGTATGTTTGAGTCCTTATTTGCTACAATGAAAATAGAGACTCAATGTTTTGGATGCTAAATAAAATCAGGGTCCTAATGCCAATAAATGGGTTGATGCATTTGTTTGAATTTCCAATTGAGTAGGATTTTTACCTTGTTTATTAAAGGACAAAGTCCTCTTCGCATTTTTCATGTTTGTTGTAGCATATCTCTATGCCTTATGTACCATCACGATGAATCGATTTATACTTATTTATACTTGTGCTCAACATATTGGATTTCTCCATCTTCTCATTTTTTTGCCATAACAACAATATCCAAGAAATCAACACATACAAATTCTTTCTGTTGATAATGGAGTTCCTCATGAAGCCCTTTTATAAACCTCATCTAGAGAGCATCCTTGCTAACCTCTAATGCATATTTCTAATTATGAAAAAACTTCTTTTTTACTCATCCACAGACAAGATATGTTTGTCAGACTCATGTGTCGTAAACTTGTCTCATCACAACCCCCTTTTTCTCCGACAATGGATACCTCTACCTAAACTTTTTAGGGACTTCTTAACATGAGACTCTTTGGATGGATTGTTGAAGTTTGCATGATGCTAATTTCATTAAAGAGAGGAGATGAACATCAGATGGATTTCCCAAGAAGGGCTTGTTCTAGTTAACTTTATTTGATAGCAAAAGAAGCTAGTTGAGCTTGTGCAAAATTAAAAAGCTCGTAGAAAACAAGAAGAAAAGGTGTCACAAGTCTTCTCCAATCTTTATGCAAGGCTTTCATCGGGGGGGGGGGGGGGGGGGGGGGGAGGCAGAAAGCTTGATTGGCCTTGACATTTTCCACATCCCCCTACCCAAAATTTTCAACATTCACCCACCTTTTTATTTTCAATAAGTGGGTGTTAAAGGTCGTTAAATATATGAAATAAGTTCCTTGTACAGGATGAAGAAAGGAAAAATTCGCATGCATATTGATGATGGCTATGTTTATGACAAAAAAAAAAATTTACATATTTGACAGGAGTTAATGATATAAGCTGTTGTAATTCTCAATGTCTGTTTCTTCCCTTTTTGGGGGATGGTAGGGGGGGGGGGGGGGGCTATGGGGTATACAATATGTAGTAACGTAAATGAAGGAAAATATTCATGAGATACACTATAGAAGTTTTGAATTGAGGGATTAAAACCTTTCAGACAGCTCATTTGTTTATAGATGCCTATTTCCCTCCCAGTTAATGCGATATTGTGGCTAAAACCTTTTCTTAGATGGTCAAAACGTGAAAATATAGAAACTCATACGCTATAAGGACAAGATATCAATCATATTGTAATAGTAAATATGATCTTGGACATTGAACACAGTAATAGTAAAAGTAGGTTGTAGAGATCAAGAACCAGTTTTTGTATAGTAATAAGTTTACCAATTTCAAGGAATCAATTATCAGGAAATGAGCGAAGGACGTAGATGAAGATTAAAGAGCTTGATCTTGAGGGAGGAGATTCAGATGTTAATAATCACAATATCCCCATTTTGTCTCCCTACACCACAAGTTCATTTATATCCTTGTCATTTTATATATTAGTTACGTCTTCGATAAAGAGAATTTAAATATGAGTTACGACAGAACTTCCAAGAAACGTTCATATGAATCTCCATAGTGTCGATAAAAGGAGCGTTTAGGTGTTTCCATGTGTTCTTTTGAATTTCAACCCTACATAAAAAGTAGTACATAATTTCAAACGTTCCAGAAAATATTTTAAATAATCCTACTACTTTATGGATTTCTTACATTTTTTTAAAAAACAAGAAGATTAGGAAGAATAAAAAAGAAGGTTCATATTTTATTCATCTCCCTTGTGGGAAACTAACTTATTTTTAGCTTGTTGCTTCTGAAAGAACTTAGAGAAGCTTGTAGGAGGTAGAAAATGAGTTGTAAAGAGACAAAGTTTTGTCCAACCAATTGGCACAAGGACAACCCGAGCTTATGGAGACTCAAATAGAAATTATAGGCATGCTATAAGTGCAATAAAAGGGACTATGTACTTTGGAGCATCATGGAGAAAGAGTTAATACAGAATAGATACGTTTGTGCATTGACTAGCAAATGAACTTACTATCTATGGGTGAGACAATGAGTTTAAATGCTCATAGCGACCAACATGATTACAATTAGAAAACCTCCTTTTATGGGAGTCATACACATAGGGTTACGTGTATAGAATGCACAAGAATACAAGAAACCATTATAGAAGATATGCAATTTTGATGCCTTCATTATGGTGAGCGGGTGAAGTTGTCTTGGTTGAAATAAGAGTGGATGAAGTTTCCTTGGTTGAACAAGAAGTTTCAGGTTCGAAATCGGTTTCAATGAGGGGCATGAGGCATGGAGTATGTCTTCCAAGAGGCAAGGTGGCACACCACTCCATGATTTCCCTTCTTCACAACCTTTTCATAAGCAAAGGATGGGAGAAAAAGAGAGGCCGTATGTTTAAACCAAAACAGTATGTCTTCCAAGAGGCAAGGTGGCACACCACTCCATGATTTCCCTTCTTCACAACCTTTTCATAAGCAAAGCAGAAGGTAGAAACCATATGTCACCTTGTAAAGAAAACGAGACATGGACTTCCTGATGAACCTAAGCTACCTTCCTAACTCAAGATGGACATGAGAATGTTCATGTGCAATGATCTGAGACACACATACCCATGAACTATTCCATTCTTAAAATCACTTTGATCTTCTATAATATAATTATGTGGACTTTCAAATGTCATGTGCAATGATATGGTGTAGAACATCCCATGAACTTTTCCATTTTTGAAATGATTTGGATAGCCTAGGTCTTAAAGCCTTTACTTGAAGCCCATCATTCTGATTGGATTGTATGTCACAACTTTCATTGGGTGTCAAAAGTAACACATCTAAATATGTGTCTTATAATATCCTTAAATATTCTTTTTTTCTATTCTTCATAATTTCTCTCATTATTTGCAATATCATTCTTACAAGATTTTCGCTTGATCCAATATCTAAGACTCTTGGATCAATTCACACATAGTTTGTTTCATCCCTCCTACTTTTCACCGGAATTGCCTTCTCATGTTCTTGTGTATCCTCCTCCAAACTCTCCTTCAAAATGTTCTCAACCTTTTGTTTCCATAAATGGTTGTTCACCATTCTCTTTTTCTAAAACTTTCAAAGTCTTTTATAGGTCTTGAATTAGATCTTGATTGGTCAAAGTATTGGCTCACCACAACTACTTCTATATTCAAGTGCAAACATGTATGTAAATGATCGTTACAAATCTTCCTATCAGCATGAATTACCAATTTCTATTTACACGCATCTCTGCATGCATCATAATTTCAAAACATATAAGCAAATTGATCACAATAGGAAACTTCTTATAGGTGCATTTTCAAACCTATTTTCCTTTTATATGTAGAATCAAGGATGGATCTTTAATGGTTCAATGAGTGGTCTTAATCAAAAGTGAGAGGTAGATATACTATGGACTTGGACCGGATGCTTATTTCTACACAAGGTTGTTTTGAAGATCTCAAATTTAGCTTTCAAACTTGATACCTGATAATTGATCACCTCTTTTAAATTCAAAATTGACTCATGAAATGATACCCATTGCTTTTATAATTTCAGAGATTTGATTCATTTTTTTGCCTCTATACATCCTAAGTATGAGGTGTTATAATTTATGGAATATTGGAGTGCTAAATGGGATTTAATGCGTTGAGGTTTTTAATGTGTTTTAGTAGGTGAAGATCCATGAGGGTGTGAATGCACATGGATTTATTCAAATACTTTTGGAGATATTTAGAAGAATATATTTAGAAGATAGTATTTTAGTTATTTTAGAAAAAGATGATTTTCTAAAAATAATAAAAAGAAAAAGCAAAAGCAAAAGCAAAAGCAAAAGCAAAAGCAAAAACAAAAGCATGCTTTTCAAAGCATAGACCTCATGTGTCTTCTATTCAGGACGTAATAAGACATCCGTATAAATACACATGCTCTGATAGACTGGTCCATCCGAGTATGTGGGGCGATATTGTACCGAATTTGGTTTCATCTCTTGTCTCTTTCTATTCTCTGAGTATTGTTGTGTGATTTCGTTTCTTTACTATCCTCTACATACATGCCTGTGCAGGATCCCAAGGGCAATAGTGGTATCAGAGCTAAGGCATAAGCAAAGAATTCAAAGGTCTCCAGTCTATGAATCACCAAAAAAAAGTAGATTGATATGATTTGGGCATTCCATGGTTGCAATTTTCCTACATGGAGAGTTCATCCTCTACGTTCGTCATGGTTATGCAAAGGGATTGTGGTCGACTTGTCTAAAGAAGAGAAAATGAACAACTTAATGTCCGACGCATGTAAATCGGTGAGAGAGTTTCACGTGATCCCACCCTTAAGAGAGCCTACACGAGCATAACCCCTTAGCCACGTGGACATGGTCCACCAAACTTTCCCTCACGCATGTTTGAAGCATTGCCTGGAGAATTTTGCGTAATTTTCTTTCAAAAAAGGAGTCTACTTCTTGACTGTGCAGACACACGTGATGCCTTTCAGCCATTGAGGAGTCTACAAAACAAGGAAGGTAATAAATAAAAAGGGATGTGTTTCAAAAGTATAGATACTGAGCATGTAAGGAATGAAAAAGGAAGTTCCACTCAACTCTATCATAGGCCTTATCAAAATTAAGCTTGTAGAAATAGAACTCCTCTCCTTAGCAAGGTCCATTCCTTCCCAAAGGGTAATGATAGCATCTAATATAAACCTTCCTTTAATAAAAACCTTATGCTCTTTCAGAATAATCTTGTCCATCATGGAACTTAGTCCATCGGCCAAAGGGGCTTAAAAGATTTTGGAAATAGAAGTCAGACAAGTAATTGATCTCCAATTGTTTATGTTGTACTTGGGCCCTTTTTGTGTATCATCTTAATAACTCGTTTATGTTGTCCTTGGGCCCTTTTTGTGTATCATCTTAATAACTCCAATATTGATGAAGGGAGATAGAGCACCTCTTCTCAAGGCATCTTGCCAATTCAAAAGAATAAATGGGACAAGAAATTCTTTAAGCACCCTATAAACTCATTAGGAATCCCATCCAAACTAGGAGAAGAATTAACATTTTGTGCCTATGTTCGAAAAGGTTAATGGTGATCATGTTCTTGATATTGAAGATAATATGCAAATTGATACTAGCTTCTTTTATAATGTTTTATCTAATTCTTCCAAGTGGGGTGAAGAGACCCAGAAGGCTAGAACTCGTATATCTAACTTAAGGAACAAAATGCTTCCCTTGAACTTACCTCTCTACAAGGAAGAGAGTATTCTCTTCCAGCTTAAAGAGAGAAGATTTTGGGTAGCATATATGATTGATATGTGGGATTTACTTGTACCTACGAGCACCGCTTGGGTTGACAAATGGTACAAGCAACTCTGATGACCTTGGTTGAATTATAGATTATGACACTCTGACTTCGGTAGTATGTTGTGATCCATGTTTCTCCAATGTTATGTCTCATGATTCATAAATAATTGTTTAGTATAGTAGTTTCGTTTGCGTAAAGGCGACCCTACTCACATGGAGGCTTGTATTCTTAGTTCTAGATTCTTGGCATTGGTATATTTGATTTTCATATGGACGGAGTGCATGGTTTGACAGTAATAATTCTAGCTTCTTATGCATGTGTGGAGATGCCAGTTTGCATGATGGCGTGAGGTAGAGTGTGAGTTAGCATTGAGGACCCTTATTGCATGCCCTTTTTGTCTGTACCTATGTTTAGAAGAGGCATTTTTTCATATAATGGACCTCATTTGTGGGTCTAAGCATGCATATTTCATATGTTTTGGAGCTTTGTTACTTATGTTTATGGGAGCATCTTTACGCTCATTATTTGGGGAATGATGATTATCAAATTCTTCTTCATGGGGAGAGTGAAATTTTCAAGAACTTTAAGAAGTCATTTAGAATTTATCTCTTCCTTCAAGGAACTCCATACTTTATAATTCATTGGAGCCTAACAATTCCAAAAATTTTACATGCTTATTTTTAAGGTTTTCAATATCCACTTGGAGGCTGATCCATTCTCTTCCATGTTCAAAAGTTGGTTGACCAATTTTCCTCTTTCTTTTGTAGGTTTTGGTATATATGAATATCTCTAAGTTGTGGGCTCAATTAGTGGCCACTTGTGGGATTGTGTTAGTACCTACAATAGAGGAAATCCCAAAACAATGAGGAGTTGTTTCTAGGGTTGAAGTGATCATACACAACTACTTAAGTGCCTTAGCTACCATCCACTATTTACTTGAAAATGTTTGGTTCCACCACAAAGTTCTTCCAACCTTCTTCTATCGCTTAATTTTTTCAAGGACAACAAAGCATACGAGTGGAAGAGTTTTTGTTGAGGATATTAGATCATTCTATGTACACTATGCTTGAGGTGAAATCTCTCTGCATCAAAAAACCATCATTTGGATGGTGCCATAGATACTCATTGAAAAAGTCTTTATTAAACATAAATTTATGGTATTTTCTAAGGATCTCTTATGATCACCTACTTAGGTAAAAATTCACGTGCTTATGCTCATCAAAGGATAAAGTAAAGGCTCACCTTCCATGAGTTTCTTGGATTTGGTGAGATTACCAACTCAATAGAAAAGATAAATCAAGTTAAGATTTGATTTCCACTTTTCCTAGACTATAGGACAGTAGGAAAAATGACCTTCTTTATCACAACAAACCACTCCATGTAGATTGTAATTCAAATTCATTGAAGAAGAGTTGTGGCAAACATCAAGAGATTCTATATAAGGACTAACAATCCTTTGCAAATTATGTTGGATCAATGCATATACTTTTTTGATCATCAACTTTCCTCTACTTTCATATTTGCATCACCTTCTTCATCTATAGTCAAGGTGCAAAAGTTGGTTCTCTCTCTACAAATTTTTAACTTTGATGAGTGATAATTCATTGGAAATCTATTACTATCTATTTTATGTGTATACACTTTGGTAGCATTTGGTTTAGTTGATTGTTAGAAATCATCATTTTAAGGTCTCCACATCTATCTGTGCATACTCCTAAAAAGTCAAGTGTACCACCAATCATTGTTAAGCTTATTGCTAACTCATTGGTTGATAATAAATCCTTTTCTTATGTATTTTAAGTGCTCAATCCTAATCAAATATTTCTCATAGATTCTACAAAGTACATAGTGAGATTTATTGCACTATATCCAAACTTATAAGATGTATCTAACACTCAGGTAGTGAAAGGGCTAGTCTTGTGATGGTTTTCTAGAACAAACTTTATTACTTCGAAGATAATTTTTCTACCTCCCTCAAGCCACTCCAAGTTCTCGGACGGGTATAAGAGCAACATCAAGATGGGTGATAGTATTCCCACAATGATTGAGAAGCTTGATAGAAAAACTATGTTGCATGGAAAACCAAAATGGAAGCTAATTTTCAAGGAAGAAATCTGTTTGCGATTTTAGCAGGTGATGAAGCTATGCCTATTCTAACATCCAAAGGAGGAGCTACAAAGAGGAGACAAATAGACTAACACTTTGGTGTGAAAGGGATGCTCAAACAAGGTCAAACATACTAAACTCTATCTCTTAATCTTTGGTACTGCATATTAGAGGATGCAAAATATCTCAAGAGACTTGGGACCTTCTTCCATGTTACTAGCAAAGCAAGAAAGAACCATCTTTCGAATGAACGCAATCAAATGAAGAAAACACCTAAACAAACTATCATATAGTTTTTTACCAAGGCCAAAGAGATTGCAGACCAGTTAGCATCCATTGTAAAGCTAATTGAAGAAGAGGGAATCATAACGCAGAATCTAAATGGACTTAGAGGTGATAAGGAACCAAAATCCTTCACCATGGGTGTACAAACTCCTAGTTTCAATGTATTCCTTGGACTAATATTTGAACAAGAGGCCAACAATAATCTGAAAGATGGTAACTCATATCAAGATAATTCAACAAGTGCTCTTTATGAAGATAAGAAAGAAAAGAAGCACATTGGTAAGAAGAAGGAAGATGATGATGAAGATATTTTCCAAGACAACTATGTAGGCAAGAGCAAGTGGAGAGGGAAGAAGAAAAGAGCAAATCATGACAAATCAAAAGGGCAAAATGTTCAACCTTGGGCAATATGTGATAAGAAAAACTTAACCACTCAAAATTGTTGGTTCAATAGAAGGACTTGGAAAGGAGGTGGAAGCGGTGGATTTAGTAATACTAGAAGCTGAGGTAGAAACAACTTCTACAATAACAATATAAGTCATAATATAAGAGACATCTCCAATTATTCAGAAGATCAACCACATGAAGACTCATTGCTTCTAATGAATTTGAGCCCTAAATAAGGTAAAGAAGATAATCATTTCTTCCACATAGATTAAGGATGTTCAAACCATCTTGTCGGGAATATTGCTCTTCTATTTGACTTGAAAAGTCCAAAGCATAGACATGAAGTATGAAAGAGGTGATGCGACCAAACAAATATCATGAAGATTGATATTTTCAATCTTCCAATGGCATGGAAAACATTCAGAGTAAAAGACCCTAAGTCAGCTCAGAGTGTGACATAAAAGAATCACTCACATGAATGATAGAACCTTGAAAGATATATGCAAGAATTAAATTGTTCTAGGGTTACCAAACATATTGAAGCAACACATCATCAATGGATGTGATACTTTTCATATTTCAAAATCCGAGAGACGACCATTCAACCACAAAGGCTACATCCAAAACAACCTTTTCGACATAGTACACACACTAATGTGTTAGGACAAGGTCAAGAACCCTCATTGGCATGCTCAGTTTCATTTGTTGATGATAATAGTAGGTGGAAAATTTTGTATTTTATCAAGAACAAAAGTTACATACTTGAATGCTTCAAGAAATACCTAGCACATGTGGAGAATCATACTGGTAGATCATTCAAGAGACTCATATTTGATGAAGGGGACAATAATTTTCCAAAAAGTTTTATGATTTCATGCAAGATAAAGGTATCAAAAGGGAACTAACTACGTGGTATCTCCTTTAGTTGAATGGAATTGCAGAGAGAAGAAATAAGACCCTAATTGAATCTGTAAGTACCATGCTTGAATAAAAGACGTTACCACACTACATATGGGCCAAAGGAATCTCAATTGTTGTATATCTATTGAACATAATTCCATCCAAATCTCTTCAAGTTATGACCCCTTATGAAGCTTGGAATGATAGAAAACCAATTCTAGGTCATTGCAAGGAATTTGGATATTTACGTTTTGTTCATGTACCTTCACAAATGAGAGGTAAACTAGATGAAATGGCAACCAAGGTAGTATTCATTGGCTATGATTCAACTCAAATGGGATATAAGTTCTAGAACTCATCCACCAAGTAATTTACTACAAGCAGGGATATTGTGTTTGAAGAACAAAAATCATGGTATATCAAGACAAATAGAAGGTAAACTTTCCATATCATCTTTATTATGATTTCCATCCAATGCGTAGTAAGCGTCATACACAAGTGCAAGAACCAACAAGTGAATCTAATTATGATTAGGATGAGGAGGAACCAAACCATAAGCTCTGGAAGTCAAGAGATAAGGCCAAAATGCAAGAATGTGGAGAATGGTCCAAGTATACTCATAGACGGTCGACAAGGGAAAGAATGGAACCTGAAAGGTATAGATTTTTAAGACGTATGAGGGTGTGAACACATGTGGACTTATTCATATATTTTTGAGGATATTTAGAAGAATATTTAAAAGATAGTATTTTAGGTATTTTTTATAAAAATAAGAGATTGCTTTAGAAAGCAACATTTTTGTAAAAATAGTATATTTTTTGTAAATAAATAATAATAGATTGCTTTAGAAAGTGATGATTTTGTGTATACAATAGATTTTCATAAACACACGCTTTTCAAAGTGCCACCTTCATGTACCTTCTATTCCAGAAGTAATGAAAAATACCTATAAATACACATGCTCTAATAGACTTTTCCATTAAAGTATGTGGGGGAGATTGTACCCAATCTATTGTCAAATCTCTTGTCTCTTTTTATTCTCTTTATGCTTTTGTGAGATTTCTTTTCTCTACTATCCTCTGTGTACATGCATCTATGGGATCCAATCAACATTTGGAGTGATAGAATGTAGCATTTTGGTGGGACACCTATTAAATTTATATGTTGCACAGATAACAACCTCAAGCTAGAAGCTATGTGGTAAATCCTGACTTTTGACCATACATGTTGCCATCTCCATGAGACACGTATTATTTCTTTCAACAACTATATTTTTTTGAGGTGTATATGGCATTTTTAATTGACTTTTTATCCCATGTTCAACCCTAAATGCATTAAAATCATAAGACATATATTTCTCCCCTTGATGATAATGGAGGGTACCCAATTCACATGATGACAAATTTTAAGCCATAAATAGAAACTATTTGAACCACATAAATACTTTTGGATTTTCTTTCAATGGACACACCCATGCATAATCTCTGTTTGAAGGAACATGAACTCCACATTTCTCATCAACAAACTTGACAACTAAGCAGGTCTTGGCTAATGTTGAAACTGATAATAGATTCCTTGTAAAGTTAAGCATGTGTATTCATGCATACACTCCCTAATGGCTATGTTCTTACTTATTGAGGGTCTTTATTATTGTTTATGGCTATATTGGGCATCATGTTCTAATAACTTTCCCCTTTTCTTATGTTTTTCGTTTCGCTTGAGGGGGATGGTGTCCAAAACCCGTGAACAAGGCTACAAAGGCATGATGCACTTTGAGAGTAGGATTACATGTAGGGCATATGAAGGGGAAACTATGGGGAATGATCTTAAATTCATGTGTTTAGGGTCAGATTTTTATTTGATTCAAGTTCAAGATTCTTTCATTTGCAATTCTAACAAGATGTTTCTTATGCTCACTCATGATTTCAAGTTTCATCGTCACAATGAATCTACTTGGATCTTTTCACTTCATCTGCAAGATTTTGTGTAATACACTAATTCTCTTACATGTTGAGAACTTGCACTAAAGGATTTAATTCAGAATAATAACTTAACTATTGTATCTGAATTAGCTCCGTTATTATCATTGCACACACTTTCTAATGTTATGGACCTCTTTTTTTACACACATGATTTGCACACACACATGATTTGGTAGGTTTTCCAAGTGTTGGCAACGTGTGAAAGCTTGGACACACGTTTTGGAGCCATCATGCTTGGCTCTTAGGCAGAAGGAGCTAAGATATTCTTTAAGAATTTTTATTCATTAAGGTTACTTAAATCCTTTATCTTTGGAGCCTCCATTCTTTCGATCATAGATTTTTGAATTCTATGATCGATCCAAAAGCTTGATGATGGATGACGTACTTCAAAAGCTTGAGGATTTCATACCTCTAGTATCAAACATGAAGATCTTCAAAAGCTTGAGGATTTCAAACCTCTAGTATCAAACATGAAGATCTTCATCAAAGCGATGAATTTAACAACGTTGGCAAACTACAGAGCATCGCATATGCGACGCTCTGGAAGGTAAAAAAAAAAATTTGATTTCTCTCGGCACATTTGTGCCAGGACTTGGACGCGAGCAAGAACAGAGAGTCCAAGAGAGAGAGAGAGAAAGAGTGCGCGCGAGAGGGAGAGAGAGAGAGAGAGCGAGACCATTGGTAGGTATGCGCACACACACACACACTTACACACACATACATATGTACACACACATACATATGTACACACACATATACACGCATAGACACACACACACATACGCATAGACACACACACACATAGACACAAATACACACACATATACACATATACACAATGCATAATGCATACACATACACACATGCACACATAATGCATACACATGCACACACATATACATGCACACACATAATGATGCATTCACACACATACACATGCATACACACATAGACACACATATAGACTTACACATCCAAACATACACACTCATAGACACACATTCATACACACACTCATAGACACACACACATACACATAGACGTGCATACACATAGACGCACACACACATACACACACATATACACACACATACACATACACACATAATGATGCATCCACACACATACACATGCATACACACATAGACACACATATACACACACACATATATGCATACACACACACATAGAGAGACATACACACACATACACATACATGCATACACATACACACATAAACACATACACACACATAGACACATACACACATAAACACATACACACTCATAGGTACACACACATACACATAGACACACACACATATAGTATATACACACACATGCACACATAGACACATACACACAAACACATGCATGCACACACATACACATGCATACACACATACAGACACATATACACACACATACACACACATATATGCATACACACACATAGAGAGACATACACACATAAACACATACATGCATACATTTGCATACATAATGCATATGCATACAATGTACATACATACTTACATGCATACATAATGCACATGCATAGATACATACACACACAGATACATACACACATAGACACATACACACACATGAACACATACATACTCATAGATACACACACATACACATAAACACACACACATACACACACATACACACATAATGATGCATACACACACATACACATGCATACACACATATAGACACATATACACACACATTCCCACACACATTCACACACATATATGCATACACACACATACACATACATGCATACATATTGCATATGCATATGCATACATACATACTTACATGCATATGCATACACACACACATATGCATACATACATACTTACATGCATATGCATACACACACACATATGCATACATAATGCATATGCATATGCATACATACATAGACACATACACACATAATGATGCATATACACACATAAATATGCATACACACACATATGCATACATACATGCATACACATACACACACATAGATACATACATACACATAAATACATACACACTCATAGACACACACATACACATAGACACACACACATACACACATAGACACATACACATAATGATGCATACACACATACACATGCATACATAGACACACATAATGATGCATACACACACATACATATGCATACACACACATATGCATACATACATGCATACACATACACACATAGACACATACACACACATAGATACATACATACACATAAACACATACACACTCATAAACACACACACACAGACACATAGACACACACACATATACACACACATACACACATAGACACATGCACACGTAATGATGCATACACACATACAGATGCATACATAGACACACATAACGATGCATACACACACATACATATGCATACACACACATATGCATACATACATGCATACACATACACACATAGATACATACACGCACATAGATACATACATATACATAAACACATACACACTCATAGACACACACACATACACATAGACAACACACACATATACCTACACACATACACACATACACACATAGACACATACACACATAATGATGCATACACACACATACACATGCATACACACACATATGCATACATACATGCATACACATACACACATAGACACATACACACACATAGATACAGACACACACATACACATGCATACACACATACAAACACATATACACACACACATACACACATAGACACATACACACGTAATGATGCATACACACATACACATGCATACATAGACACACATAATGATGTATACACACACATACACATGCATACACACACATATGCATACATACATGCATACACATACACACATAGACACATACACACACATAGATACATACATACACATAAACACATACACACTCATAAACACACACACATACACATAGACACACACACATATACACACACATACACACATAGACACATGCACACGTAATGATGCATACACACATACACATGCATACATAGACACACATAATGATGCATACACACACATACATATGCATACACACACATATGCATACACACACATATGCATACACACACATATGCATACATACATGCATACACATACACACATAGATACATACACACACATAGATACATACATATACATAAACACATACACACTCATAGACACACACACATACACATAGACAACACACACATATACGGACACACATACACACATAGACAGATACACACATAATGATGCATACACAGACATACACATGCATACACACACATCCACATGCATACACACACATATGCATACATACATGCATACACATACACACCTAGACACATACACACACATCGATACATACACACACATACACACACATACACATGCATACACACATACAAACACATATACACACACACATACACACATAGACACATACACACATAATGATGCATACACACATACACATGCATACATAGACACACATAATGATGCATACACACACATATGCATACATACATGCATACACATACACACATAGACACATACACACAGATAGATACATAGATATACATAAACACATACACACTCATATACACACACACATACACAGACAACACACACATATACATACACACATACACACATAGACACATAGACACATACACACATAATGATGCATACACATACATACACATGCATACACACATATATGCATATATACATGCATACACATACACACATAGACACATACACACACATAGATACATACATACACATAAACACATACACACTCATACACACAAACACATACACATAGACACACACACACACACATATATACACACACACAAACACACATAGACACTTACACACATAATGATGCATACACACACATACACATGCATACACACATACAAACACATATACACTTACACATACACACATAGACACATACACATGTAATGATGCATACACACATACACATGCATACATAGACACACATAATGATGCATACACACACATACATATGCATACACATACACACATAGACACATACACACACATAGATACATACATATACATAAACACATACACACTCATAGACACACACACATACACATAGACAATCACACATATACATACACACATACACACATAGACACATACACACATAATGATGCATACACACACATACACATGCATACACACATATATGCATACATACATGCATACACGTACACACATACACACACATAGATACATACATACACATAAACACATACACACTCATAGACACACACACATACACATAGACACACACACACACAAACACACATAGACACTTACACACATAATGATGCATACACACACATACACATGCATACACACACATACACGTATATATATTGATTTCTAACCATTTTGTTTTATATGTTAGGTATTCTGGATCCCAGTAGAGAGAGAAAGGCGAAACTTACTCTCATAAAAAGTCTTATGAGAGCAAGAGTTCCGTGAGATACTCTAGGGGCCATAATGCGGGACTACGAAGAGATGTTTGATGAGGAGCTGGATTATAGGATCCACATGCTTACGCGATCAGACGAGGGCTCTTCTGCGGCTCCACACGCAGGAAGGGAGCTATCTGCTCATAGGTATGTTTTTTTTCATAAACTTTCTTAATGATATTATATAACATATTTTTGTTTATTTCTGTCTATCTATTTTCAGGACACCTATACCACCTCCAGCACGTGATAGCAGAGCAGAGACGTTGCCTATGAGGATATGCATAGGCACATTAGGACTAGAGTGCGACATAGAGCCAGAGGGGAATATTGTATACATAGGAAATGGATTGGAGTTGAAGAGGAGAATGCATGCACTATGCGACTCTTACCTGCGCTTTATCCACTTATCGTGGAAGTAAGTAAAAGTTTTACATATAAATTGAAATACATATCTTATGTTTTATTTAAATTATGTTTTTTATTTTTGTAGTGAGCATGATGAGAGGGATAAAAACTACGTGCTCAGTTCACTTGAGACGGAGTTTGGGACACAGTGGTCTCTTAAATGGTGTTTAAAAGAGATGCGGACACTTATGGCTCATCGTCGCGACAATGCACGGTATGTATGTATATGAGAGAGAGAGAGAGAGAACACTAATCTCGATATTAGGGTTTTGAAATCCCTAATTAAAAAACTCTAAGTCAATCTTTTAGCCATATGTTTGAAGTATATGTACACCTCCAACGTCCTACTAGAGAGATGTCTCTCCTCCCAACCTTATGCCTCTATATCTTCTTCTATCATATGTCTCTCCTCCATATCTTCTTCTATCATATGTTTGTACTAAAGAACGATCACGAGCTGGAAATGGATAATCTCCAGCCGTTTCATTCTCTAAACCAGGAGGTAGAGGATTTCTAGAAACCTCTGCTTGTAATTGATGAACAACAAGTCCATGACGTGTACGAGGTATATTAACATTATGAGAAAAATCATCATCATCATCATCATCGAGGAAGTATTCCTGTATATCAATAATAATTTGATTTTATACATGGTTTTTAAATAAAATAATGACATTAATATATATAGAAAATACATACCCAAGCATTATCACGTTGATTAGGTGATGGTGCACGCTCAAAAGTACCATACTCTGCCTCATGTTGAATACATTCCAATCGTGGTCTTCGATACGTGCCATAACAAGAGTTACACCAACATATAATATGCTCTTGATAGTAAAATTCATCATAATTCCTATCGGAGGAAACATGTGAAGTCATTGCATGGGTAGGAGGTGGTGGAGTACCCTCTTATTGATCAGAATCTGCACATCCTAAGAAACATAACAAAAAAATATAAGTTATGTATCCATCAAATATATTTAAAATTAAATATTTCATATACTTACAGTATAAAGTCATTGCACGATGATGAGACCGTGGTGGAGTTCCATCTGATTGATCAGAATCTACAAATAATGGTATTTGATATTAATATTTTGATTATCTACATAAATAAAAAATTCACATATACATATTTACACATACACACATATTCACATATACACATTTACACATACACACATATTCACATATACACAACTACATATTATTGTGGGATAAATGCATGTATTTTTTATGAATGAGTGTATATGCATGCATGTGTGTGTACATATATATGTGGATATGTATATGTGTGTTTATGTTATATGTATGTATATGTGTATATATATACATATATGCATGCGTATATGTTTGCATGTATATGTGTATGTGGGTATGTGTATGTGTATGTGTATGTGTGTGTATATATGTGTATGTATTCTGACTTTTTTTTCTATTTGAGATTAAATTAACAGTAGATATTGTATGGTCGAAGAAAATAAGAGGCGAGCTAACATACCACCTGAGTCGTGGTAGTTTTTTCGTAGACAGCTACGTCTTCAGGAGTCATTTCCTCAGTAGAAGGTACACAAATTAATAGTTTATATTTATAATTTTTATATATTTTAGTAACTTTTTACATTTAATTTATGTATTTTTTTTCTTGAATAAACAGGCTGCTACAAAGAAGAGAGTGGAGTTGGGCCAGACATCGCACTTAGGCCAAATGGGCCATAATGGTTTTGTAGCTACGTTTGTAAGTATATGTGTTATTGTGAGTATATTTTTTATTTTAGTTAAAATGCAAGAAACTAATGTTTTTTATTTGTTTCATTGTAGCGAAAGGATTATGGCCGATATCCTACGAAACACGAGATCGAGTATGCTACACATTTTGGATATCGGCGTTTGGGCGAGTATATACAAGATCATCCTGATGCCTTTGTGAGTATTTTTAAATTTTATATAATTATTTTCTTGTTATGAATGTTTTAATTATTTTATTGATTTATGTTTGTTATATGTAATACAGGAGTATTATGGGGAGACAAATATGGATGAGGTGGAGAGACAAACATAGGAGGGACGATCTCGATCGTCACAGGGTGATCATGATGATGAGGATGAGGAAGATCAAGATGATCATGATATTGCTGCTGATGATGATGATGATCATGATGATCATGATGATGATGATTAGGATTTTAGTTGATTATGACATTGGAGTATATGTATTTACATTGATATATATATATATATATATATATATATTTATCTATATATTTTTCATTTTAGTTATGTTTTCAATTTTGTGTATGGTATTAAGTAATGAAGAGTTTTGTTCTATTGATTGTTATTATTGTTTATATTAAGCATGTGTTTAAATACTTTAATTATATAATTCATTCATATGTGTGTACCTAAGTGTATATGTATGTGTGTGTTTGTGTATGTATGTGCATGTGTATGTGTGTGTATATGTATGTATGTGCATGTGCATGTATAAGTGTATATGTGTGTATGAGTATGTGCATGTGCATGTGTATGTGTGTGTATATGTATATGCATGTATATGTATAACTCTATGTGTATGTGTGTGTATGTGCATGTATATGTGTATATGTAGGTATGTGCAGGTGTGTGCATGTGTATATGTGTTCTAATACTTTAATTATATAATTCATTCATATGTGTGTACCTAAGTGTATATGTATGTGTGTGTATATGTATGTATGTGCATGTGCATGTATAAGTGTATATGTGTGTATGAGTATGTGCATGTGCATGTGTATGTGTGTGTATATGTATATGCATGTATATGTATAACTCTATGTGTATGTGTGTGTATGTGCATGTATATGTGTATATGTAGGTATGTGCATGTGTGTGTGCATGTGGATATGTGTTTTAATACTTTAATTATATAATTCATTCATATGTGTGTACCTAAGTGTATATGTATGTGTGTGTATATGTATGTATGTGCATGTGTATGTGTGTGTATATGTATGTATGTGCACATGCATGTATAAGTATATATGTGTGTATGAGTATGTGCATGTGCATGTGTATGTGTGTGTATATGTATATGCATGTATATGTATAACTCTATGTGTATGTGTGTATATGTGCATGTATATGTGTATATGTAGGTATGTGCATGTGTGTGTGCATGTGTATATGTGTTTTAATACTTTAATTATATAATTCATTCATATGTGTGTACCTAAGTGTATATGTATGTGTGTGTATATGTATGTATGTGCATGTGTATGTGTGTGTATATGTATGTATGTGCATGTGCATGTATAAGTGTATATGTGTGTATGAGTATGTGCATGTGCATGTGTATGTGTGTGTATATGTAAATGCATGTATATGTATAACTCTATGTGTATGTGTGTGTATCTGCATGTATATGTGTATATGTAGGTATGTGCATGTGTGTGTGCATGTGTATATGTGTTTTAATACTTTAAGTATATAAATCATTCATATGTGTGTACCCAAGTGTATATGTATGTGTGTGTATATGTATGTATGTGCATGTGTATGTGTGCGTATATGTATGTATATGCATGTGAATGTATAAGTGTATATGTATGTATCAATATGTGCATGTTCTTGTGTATGTGTGTGTATATGTATAACTCTATGTGTATGTGTGGGTATGTGCATGTATATGTGTATATGTAGGTATATGCATGTGTGTGTGCATCTTCATCATGTATAAGTGTATGAGTGCATATCAATAAGTGAGTATGATATGTAATGAAAATAACAGAATTCAAATGATCTACAAATAATAGAAATTGTACTTACAATTGTTAGCCATAGTTTTTGCTTGGTTAGCTTCTTGAATAACCTGCAATAAAGAGAGAAAGAAAAGAGAGAGAGAGAGAGAGAGAGAGAGAGAGAGAGAGAGAGATCTAGAGAGAGAGAGAGATCTAGAGAGAGAGAGAGAGAATTCAAAGAGAGAAAGATGTAGAAAGAGAGAAACAAAGACAAAGGGAGACAATAACAGAGAGCTTAGGCAAAACAACAATTTTGCATATACTTGCTTCAGCTCGTAAGCGCAGCGCAATTGCGAACCTTAGAGAGCTCTTCGATCGGATGCGTGAAAATGCCGATTGCAGAGCCTCCAACGTTTTAATTTTTGTCCGTCAACAAACTGTCGTGTAAGCGATGCTATCCATCGTCGTATAAGCGACATTTTTTAGCGTCGCTTATGCGACACAAAAAAGCGTCGCTTAAGCGACGCGTTTAAATAGCGTCGTTTAAGCGACATTGTACGGGAGCATCACAATCCAAGTCGCAAATAGCGTCGTTTTTTGTGTCGTCTAATCGACGGTCCATGCCCGACGCTAATTACGATGCAAGTTGCAATTTTATAGCGATGAAATTCTGTCGCCTTAATCGTCGCTATACGCTCGTATTCCTTGTAGTGATAGTAAAATGTCACTATAGCAAAACCATGATCGCACAAAGAAGATCGGTGAAAAATGGAGAGAGATAGAGAGAGCGAGAGAGAGAGAGAGAAACACAAAGCAAGATTCTGATGTGCAATGGCAGAGAGAGAGTAAAAGATAGGGAGACTTGAAGAGACCCATAGCAATAATGTCAACTGCACGAGGGGAAATAGTGGTGATTAACATCGGGTCTACAAGGCTCTTAGTCGAAACAAGGAGTAATGACCGGTGTTTGGGTTTTGTACGAGTAGGATGCCTTCACGCTCTGCTTGTCGATTGTGTGTGATCAATATGGTAGACGTCCAACAAGAAGATGAAAAGAACACAAAGGATGAAAGGTTTCGTAGCCTTCAGATTGTCACTATCTGGGGCTGGTTATACAACAAATTCATTAAGGACTATACAATGAAGGCCAAACTCGGCAAATTCAAGTTTGATGTAGCTTCTCGAGATAGTTTTGTCAACTCCTTGTTGAATGATGCTTTCAGGTACAGTGCCTGGATGTAGATCCATAGAAAACTCACAAAAAGGAACTTGGAGAGCATTTCTTGCAAGGAAATATATGAGCTAGTCAAGTCAAATAAGGGGGTCATTATTGATGTAAGAGAACCGGATGGGTTTGCAAAGGTCCATGTTGAGAATGCAAAGAGTGATCCTCTTTTTCGAGAGATACAAGGCAATGACGTGAAAGCAAATTTGAGTAGGCTTGGATATGCAATGATCATAGATTTTGCTGGCACAGTTTTGGTG
This sequence comes from Ceratopteris richardii, assembly GCA_020310875.1. Classification (NCBI taxonomy): domain Eukaryota; kingdom Viridiplantae; phylum Streptophyta; class Polypodiopsida; order Polypodiales; family Pteridaceae; genus Ceratopteris; species Ceratopteris richardii. Next base: position 26,193,679 of record CM035410.1, read on the forward strand.
GGACACTGTAGGCATATGTTCAAACGAAGGGCTTCAACCCAAAGAAATATGTAGATCATGATCGTATGCTTGGTTGATAGTTAGGTCTTTGAACTCAATATAGGAATTGCAAGAAGTTTGCTTCTCCAATATAAGCCAATTGAAAGAAGGTCTGAATCAATGGAGCTGTTCAAGATGTTAGGATGTGTTGAAGAAAATCTCGCAAGAGATCGATAAATTGTCATTTAAAGGAAATGTTTTAAACAAGAAGTTGCTCAAGATGTTTTAGCTTCTTTGACTGGGAGTGTCTATGAGCATCAGAAAGTGCTATGTATGATTGATACGTTTAAAATTCCACGACTAAAGCATGGAAAACATCTATGATAATTTGTTTTACGATTGGAAGAGAAAAATAAATGTGAGTCACATGGTATTGTCTTTGCAATTGTGAGAAAGACAAAAGCATGAGGCAGAAATAAGCATATGAAATTAACTCACATATTGAGAAGGGAAGTAATTTTCATTATATTGGAAGGATACAAGTATGGATCATGCTGGGGAGCGTCGCGTGGCGGAAAGGATGACAGCATGAAGATCTGAGCAAACTGAGCGAAGCATGGTGGAAACAATGATAGCAACCACGATTAATGTTATCCGACATTAACAGTGATACAACCAGTGTCTTGCGCATTTGTCATCTCGCCACATGAAGAAGAAGCTTTTCCAGGTCATCATAACAGTGCCTTCATCGCAACACTATTTATTTGGGTTTTAGAATGTCAAGGCAAGAACAATGATGCAAGATAATAAGCCACATGATGAGACGAGACGAGGAGGTTCATCGAATGTGTTTGAAAGAGTAGTTGGTCTTCTCCTTTGAGTGCTCTTGACAATCAAACAAAACATACATGGGACGATTCTTGACATCATAATGGCTTGGAGATCCTTTGTGGACGTCGCCGTCTAAAAATTGTTATTGTTGATGGTTGCTTGTTACGTGTTGCCTTTTTTCTGCTTCAGCATCGCGATTGGCACCGGTATGTTTTAGCTTCACGATCTGCTTGAGGGTTGCACTTTGTCCGGTTTCTTCATCACGATTGTGAGTTGCTTCAGTATCGCGACTTTGTTCCTTTTCGGCATCGCTATTCTAAGATGCATCACGATTGTAATTTGTGAGTTTTAACTTTATGTGCATCGTCATTGTGTTGTTTCTTCGTCTTCGTCGGCCTCGCCATTGTGTAAACCGTTATTGGTTTTTGGCAATCACGGTTGGCTTCACGATTCTTTGGCTCCTACAATCGCGATTTTGTGTCTCCTTGACAATCGCAAGTGTGTGTCTCTTGACAATCGCATTTGTGCATCTCCTGGCTTCTCATTTCTTCGGCCTCCTACGCTTTTGTGTCCCCTTGACAATCGTGATTGTGCGTCTCTTGACAATCGCTGGGTCACTGTTCTGGCAATCACGCTTTCCTGAGGTGATGGCAATCGCGATTTCTTTCTGTGGTGGCAATCGCTTTTTTCAAGAGTGGTGACTTTTGCAATTTCGTTCTTCGGGGTGGCATTTGCATTTTTAGTTGCCAGCAGTATTTAGGTCGGGTGTTTTCTTTCTCGAGAGTTGTTTGGTCCGAGGGGGAGTTATTCTTTAATATTTTAAGCAAAAGATAAAAGGGCACATTTTACATTTTCAGTCAGAGTCGCTTCCAGTATAGCATCGTCGCATTCAGAGATAATTATTAAAAGCTTCCAATTTGCAGAGAGACAATTATGGTGATCTATATATATTAACTCTTGTGTAAGTGTTTCCCCTAATTTGAGAATGAGTTTTAGTGCTTTAAAATCGTTGTTGTTCGAGCTTTGTGCAGCCTTTGCTTGGACATCTCGTCTTCTTCGCTGTTTTGAAGTTCAGAACTTCTAAAGCGCTAAGCTTCTTTTTCAAAAACTTCAGTTAAATCTTTAAGAAAGAGAAAAGTGAAAATTGTCAAGGGTTAAATCTTTAAGAAAGAGAAAAGTTAAATCTTTAAGAAAGAGAAAAGTGAAAATTGTCAAGGGTTGAGGTTTCATCCTGACTTTTTATAATTGCCACACCTCAAGGCAATTATTAGAAAACTCTTCAACACCATCCGCTAGTGGAGTTTTGAAGGTCCGCATGGGCATGTCGATTTGGTTTTAAGGAGTCTTTGCTCCTTTCTTTGTGTGGCCGCGTCTATGGATGTGGGGCTCCCTTCCCTCATTATGAGTAATTTACCTCCAGTTGTCACTGGCGAGGCTGACGTTGCCCCTAGCTCATCAGAGACCCTGGTGGCCCCTTGGGTTGATCTTAATCACGAAGCGATCCTTTCAACGCAAGAAGAACTCAAGAGAACTTGCCTCGTTGGCCAGCTGTTCGGTCCCATGCCACTGCTGGATATTATGCGCCAGTGGTTTCGCAAAGAGTGGTTCCCGCGTGGCATAGTAATGAGTAAGTGCCAATTCCTTCCAGCCACACACCTCTTGCTTGTCTTTAAGAATGAAGAAATGGAACTCCATGCCCTTAGTGTCGGGTTTTGGCAAGTCGGGCGTGCCACTCTGTGCCTCTTCAAATGGGCCCCTGATTTTGTGCCCGACAACTCTAAACCCCTTGAGTACCCTCTCTAGGTTGAGCTGCCCAATCTCCCTTACTTCCTTTATAGCATTTTGTGGGATATTGTCTCTCCAATTGGCAAGCCGCTGGCCTCACGAGGAGATGTTGGGGGTTTCATTTATGAGGGCACAAAACACGCATTTAATGCCCATTGGCATCCTCAAATGTGTGTGGAAGCAGACCTCAACTGGCCTCTCCTCTCGAAGTTTATTGTCAATTTGGGTGAAGGGGAATCTTGGGTTCAGGAGATCTCTTTCTAAAATCTGCCCAATGTCTGCTTTCAATGTGTTCAACAAGGCCAATGAATAAAAGATTGCCCCTTGAAGTAGAAGAATAAGCAATAAACAGCCTACAAAGCCCAAACACTCAAGGGGAAGCAAGTGGGACCCAATAGTTGAAGAGAAAGACAAGGATGACCTAATCCCAGAAACCGACTCAGAAGGGTTTACAGAGGTTAGAAGAAGAAGGAGAGCTAGCCCTAAGAGAAGGTCAAGCACAAGGAGACATTTAGAGAAGTCCCATGCACTAGAAAAGTCACTCAATAACTTATACTGCAACCTCAAGAAGGAGGTTAATGAGCTTGATTATCCGAGAGGGACCCGGGACTTAGCGAGCAGAAGTAACTTACCCTTGGAGTGGCCCCGCCCCCTCTAATGCGGTCAATCAAGAGGACTACACAACTAGCAAAGAAGACGGATTCACCACAAGTAATGAGCACAATATGGACAGTGAAAGTTCCATCATTGGAACAACAATACCGGAAATGGCTTCTCCTTCTCCCCCATAGGAGGCTTCCCGCAAGGGAATAGAGTGGGCACGTATGCCTTGGAAAAGCCCCCTCAAATCGATGATGCATGGTCAAGACTATCCCCCCTCAAGAAAGAAAGAAGACTCGAAGAGGAAAAAAGAGAAGTCCCACCCTCGGAATGAGGGAAGTGAAAGAAAATGATCATCGCTTCACTAAACGCTAGGTGGCTAACTGACCCCACAAGAGCCACCATTATTGGTCAATGGCTCTGTGACATAAGCTTAAACCCGGGCTTCATCTGTCGTTAAGAGATTAAAATTGAAGGAGAAGACCTTCAAAAAAGACTCAAGGGCATCTCTCAGTCCCATGCGTGGTTTTCCATAACCCATCAGTGTGGTTCTAGTGGAACTGCTAGTGGTATCAGTCACCTTTGTGCTAATAAGCTTGACTACACAAGCGAAGACAGAAACCATAGGTGGTTGGCAGTTACATTCAGCACCCCCTTCCAATTCTCCTTGATTTCAATGTATGCTCCAAACGAGGATGTTGCTAGGATCGATACTTGGTCCTCCTTGGACTTGTTTCTCATAATGTCATGATTTGTGGTCACTTCATATGGTGGAGGACCCCTCTGATAGGTGGAACAATAAGGGTTGTATCATTGATGGCCAAGAGAAAGACACATGGGACCAAGCCAAACTGTTTCTTGATTTGGTTGAAGTCAAGGACCTGAATGGATTTTCTTGGTCCAATCTTCAATTGGGTGAGGACTTGAGGAAAGCGAGACTCGACAGAAGGTACATTTCACAGAATCTCATCCATCAATGGGGTCCTCCCACCCTAATGCAACATATCAACCTCACTGTCTCAGACCATTACCCAATGGTGCTCACCTTCCCCCCTCTATCTAAAAGTCGCAAGGCACCTTGGTTTCAGGCCAGCCCATTTGTTCTTTCTCTCCCCTCTATCCAACATGAAATCACTAACGCATGGCTTGAGGCCTTTTCCATCTACACCTCTCTAGCCAAGTGTTGGAGAAACGTAGTGGAAAAGTCTCATTAGATCTTGATTAGGACCACGAAGGCTCTCAAAACCATCCACCAAAGACGTAGAGAAAACCTATATGACCGGCTCCAAAGATTCGAAGAAGAAGTTAATAAAGGGAAGATTCAATCTCAAAAGGGACTCCAAAATATGAGACGAAGATTCAGATACGAGGACGAGATCAAAAGGAGAAATCTTCAAATTTATTTTAAGGAATGGTGGGCTGGTAAGGAAGACAGACCTTCGAAAGAGATGTGCAATATTCTCAGAAGAAAACAAATTAGAGAGGAGATCCCGCTATTGCTTCACAAGGATGGGGTAGAATGTAAAATAGTGCAAGAAAACATTGTCATTATAGAAGCACACTTCACGAGTCTCTTGGGTAGGTCTTGTCCCCTCTCCCCCCATAGGCAGGATTGCATGACCACCATCTCTTATACTTCCCTACATAGAATCCCATGCAACTTGAACGCTCTACTTGATGCCTCCATTTCTAAACAAGAGATCCTGGAAGTTATCGATTCGCTTCCGAACGGCAAGAGCCCAGGGCTTGATGGGCTCACTAATGAGTTCTTTAAATCATTCAAACATGTGATGGCCACCCCCTTGCATCTTGTTTGGCTTGAGACACTCGCGTTCGGCCCCCTTCCCACTTGTCTCAACAACAGCATCATCAAACTTATACATAAAAAAGGGGAGAGGAATACAATTGGGAACTAGAGACCTATCATGATGCTCCGGATATAAGATTCTTGCTAAAGTCATTGCCAACAGGATATCCTATCATTTAGATCACTGGCTTAGGAAAGACCAAAAAGGCATCATTAAGGGAAGGTCAATATTGGAAGCCATCATTGATGTCTAGGAAGGTTTGGACTACGGTGAAGAATCTAATCAGAACATTGTCTTCCTCAAGATTGACTTTGACAAAGCCTACGACATATTGGAATGGGACTATATTTTACAATCCCTAAAAGACCTCGGGTGTAGTTAGAGATTCCTCAGGGTGATCTACACTCTCCTTGCCAATGCTTCAACCAAATTCGATGTCAACGGTCAACTTTCAATGTCAGCGGGCAATGCGCCGACTTGTGGAGCACTAGATGGAGCTTGGTCACATAAGAGGCATCACTTTGCCACATAACTCTGGGCAAATGACCATGCGGCTTTTTGGGGATGACACAAATGCCTTTGTTCAGAATGACGATACAAGCTTGGAAACCTTTTGGTGGTGCCTCGACACATTTTGTGAGGCCTCGGGATCTAGAATTAACCATACCAAGATTGCATTTAGGGCTATCAAAGGGAATCAACGCAATCTCCTCACTATGCAAGGATGCCAAGGCATTCAATCAGGTAAGGTCGTTTGCATTCTTGGTATCCCCTTGGGATCCGGTGTTACTCTGGAACAAAGGCGGGCTTGGGTCCTCACTAGAATTAATAATAAACTTAACTACTTGAGGGGTTTGCAAATCAATCTTGCTCCCTAGGCCATGGTGATCAACACGTTCCTCATATCCTCAATGATATACTTTCTTTCTTACTGGAGACCAAAGAATCAAGAATTAACCAAATTAGAAAGTAGTTGTAGGAACTTTCTCTAGACTGGGGACCATAAGAGGAGGGGAGAGCCTAAAACCAAATGGTCCATATGCACTAGCCGAAAGGAGAATGGAGGTCTAGGTATCATGAACATTGGTAGTATGGCCAATAAACTTGCGGCTAAGTGGATGATTAAGGCCTGGTGCAATAGAGATTCCTCTTGGGTCACATTAATTTTCAGAAACTCAAACTCGATTACTTTTCTAGGCTACCTTGGATGGAAAAACTTCGCCATGCTCACCCTCCTATTCTCTCTAATTCCGGTCTCACCCAAAGGATCCACCCTGGTAAGATCGTTGTGGTTGAGCTTGAACACATTCAAACCTCACATCAGAATCAGTGAAGATTGGAAATGGGCTGCTGGTATAAGACAAAATGACTCTATTTGGTTCTCGATCCAAGGCATGATGTCTTGAGTGTAAAGAGACTCTCGAATAAGGGATTCAAACAATGGAAGCTCCTCTAGAAATAGGACACGAATAGATGGGTGGACTTTGAGGACCTTGACCCTACAAATGTGGTCACATATGAGGAATGGAATGTTTTACTGAGCAGACACCACGTTTGGGATGGATCTAAAATCCAAGTACTTATGAGACACAACTCTCCGAACCCAATCGCCCTTAAATGGTATAATGGTAATCGCCTCTCCAAGCTTCCATGTGTTGAAGCTTGCAATCAAGCGACTTCGATGGGATATGAAATTTATGTCTATCTGGCACCCTCTCATTGAAAACAAAAAGTCGGTTCTCCTATGGCAAATCCTACACCATGGAATATGGACTAATGCAAAAGCTAACAAGATCTTTGGGGTTCCACGCTAGTGCAAGCAATGTTGGCATAGCAAAGAGGATATTGGTCACTTGTTCTTTGCTTGACCTAAATCCCTTCGATTATGGAGGGTCCTTGATCGTTCTTTGGGAATCCAAACAAATCAATTGGAAGCAAGCCCTCATTGGTGAAGCGATCGATTGCTTTATGGCGTTGTGGAATGTGATTAGGGGAGTGATCCTTTGGAAGACCTGGAGAGAAAGATGTGTTCAAAACTTTGGCAATACCCCCAAGGAGTGGGCAATTGAGAAGTCCCTTTTCCTTCTCGGCAAAAGAATTGCTAACTGTAAGAAAACCCCACCCTTCAGACATCACAAAGAGCTACAATATGTCAACAATAAGCTTAAAACAAAGTGGGCTCCACATGATGGGGATGTGAGGTTTATCAACCTCCCCTATAACTCCATGTAAGCCTTGCAAGGCCTACCACGAAGGCTATGGGAGATCATCAGAATAAAAATTAGTCATCAAAAATATATCAGTTGGAAGCTAGCTCTGCTGGGAGAAGCAAGCGGTCCATCTACAACTCTCCGGAATGCTGGAAACTCTAGTTTATTGAGTATTCACTGTTCCTCCTTGACAAAATGATCGATAATTGTAAGAATCCCCCCCCCCCTTTTTTAGGTCATCAAGTATTTCTTTTGATCAAAGAAACACTTTACCAGTGCGGGCCCCGCATGATGGTGATGAGTGGGCGACTAAACTTTTTCTTGTAAAGCCATCTACACTTTGTAAAAGCTTCCCCTGCTCTACGAGATTCAGTGAATCCCGTGGGCACTAGTCCCCTTCTTTTGTATTTTTCCTTTATTTAATTCAAGTCGAGGAGAGTAGGCTAAGGCTGAACTTCCTTTATTTAAAAAATAAGTTCATTATATTCACAAACTATAAAAACAAGTCAAACTTATGTTATATGAATACACGTGTTAGAATGTGTGAATGGACGTACAACTTCCATAAGGTAAGCGGCTCATCACAATTTCATTTCCTGAGTACTGTGATTAAACATTGCGCTATTTTATTTACATAAGATTTGATAGAAAGAGATGTGTAGAACTAAGAGGGGAATTTAAGTGCAACTACGAGAAAGAGAGAAAGAGGGGCATTGTTTCAAGTAAGTGTATTTATTTTTCAAATGAACTGATAAAATTTTTTTTCCCATGAATTTAAAGATTCTCATGATTTGAGGAGAAGGTTTTGAAGAAAAGAGAATAAGAATTTCCCAAGGAATTTTTAGATTACTCGAAGCTTTTCCCATAAAGTGAAGAATTTGAGATGAAGTAAATTGTTGGCTTTCTTTCCGAACTATAGTTGAGAAGGCCGATCCAATTTGATCATTTTCCCTTTATACGCACTGTAGTAGAATATCTCATTTCTAGAGTTGTATCAGTCACTCAGTGACAATCATTTTGTATATTGATCAATCCTTTTATGCTCATCGAGTCTAAACTTTTGATCTAGCATTATTGAGATCCGCAATTTACTTTGGATGTTATATTGATACTTTTATTTCACGATCACGTGCTTCTTCTGTGACAACCCTATTCTTCCATGCCACCAACCTACACGTGAAAGGTGTTTTCTTCTCTTCCCCCGGGGGGCCTAGCATCGTAACATCCCCCAGGAAAAGGCTCCCAGCATGTCAAACCCACTCGGTGGACGGGAGTGACATGGTGCACCCATCGGAGCCTGATCTAACCCCTAACTGCTCATTTACATACCCTGATCGACATCCTGCCGATA
>CM035410.1:26207242-26237242 GCA_020310875.1 Ceratopteris richardii
ATGCCTTCCTCTCTCTCTCTTCCCTCCCCTCTCTCTCCTCCCTCGCCACCCCTCGGAGCCCCCACCATCCCCCTCTCCTCCCCTCACCACCATCACCCTCCCCTCCCCTCACCGCCAACCCCCTCCCCTCCCCTCAGCGCCCCTCAAGCCCTCTCTCTCTCTCTCTCTCTCCCTTTATCCCTATCTCACTCTCTCTCTACCCACACCTTCCTCTCTCTCCCTTCCCTCCCCTCTCTCTCCTCCCTCGCCACCCCCCTCAGCCCCCACCAAGCCCCTCCCCTCTCCTCACCAACATCACCCTTCCCTCCTCTCACCACCAGCCCCCTCCACTCCCCTGAGCGCCCCTCAGACCCTCTCTCTCTCTCTCTCCCTCTATCCCTATCTCACTCTCCTTCTACCTAGGCCTTCCTCTCTCTCTCTCTTCCCTCCCCTCTCTCTCCTCCCTCGCCACCCCCCTCAGCCCCCTCCTCTCCCCTCACCACCATCACCCTTCCCTCCCCTCACCGCCAGCCCCCTCCCCTCCCCTCACCGCCCCGCAGACCCTCTCTCTCTCTCTCCCTCTTTCCGTATCTCACTCTCTCTCTACCTATGCCTTCCTCTCTCTCTCTCTTCCCTCCCCTCTCTCTCCTCCCCCAAGACCCCCCTCAGCCCCCACCAGCCCCCTCCCTTCCCCTCACCACCATCACCCTCCCCTCCCCTCACTGCCAGCCCCCTCGCCTCCCCTCAGTGCCCCTCACACTCTCTCTCTCTCTCCCTCTTCCCTATCTCACTCTCTCTCTACCCACACCTTCCTCTCTCTCTCTTCCCTCCTCTCTCTCTCCTCCCCCGCCACCCCCCTAAGCCCCCACCAGCCCCCTCCCCTCCCCTCACCACCATCACCCTCCCCTCCCCTCAGCGCTAGCCCCCTCCCCTCCCCTCAGCGCCCCTCAGACCCTCTCTCTGTATCTCTCCCTCTTTCCCTATCTCACTCTCTCTCTACCCACACCTTCCTCTCTGTCTCTCTTCCCTCCCCTCTCTCTCTTGCCCCGCCACCCCCCTCAGCCCCCTCCCCTCCCCTCACCACCATCACCCTCCCCTCCCCTCACCGCCAGCCCCCTCCCCTCCCCTGAGCGCCCCTCAGACTCTCTCTCTCTCTCCCTCTTTCCCTATCTCACTCTCTCTCTACCCATGCCTTCCTCTCTCTCTCTTCCCTCTCCTATCTGTCCTCCCCCGCCACCCCCCTCAGCTCCCACCAGCCCCCTCCCCTCCCCTCACCACCATCACCCTCCCCTCCCCTCACCACCAGCCCCCTCCCCTCCCCTTAGTGCCCCTTAGACTCTCTCTCTCTCTCTCTCTCTCTCTCTCTCTCTCTCTCTCTCTCCCTCTTCCCTATCTCACTCTCTCTCTATCCACGCCTTTCTCTCTCTCTCTCTCTCTCCCCTCTCTCCTCCCCCACCACGCTCCTCAGCCCCCACCAGCCCCCTCCCCTCCCCTCATCACCATCACCCTCCCCTCCCCTCATCGCCAGCCCCCTCCCCTCCCCTCAGCGCCCCTCAGACCCTCTTTGTCTCTCTCTCCCTCTTTCCCTATCTCACTCTCTCTCTACCCACACCTTCCTCTCTCTCTCTTCCCTCCCCTCTCTCTCCTCCGCCACCACTCCACACCACCCCACGGCCCTCTACCACTCCACACCACCCCATAGCCCTCCACCACTCCAGGACCCCCAACACAACTCCTTTGATATAATAGACCTTTGATGTGCTATCGATGTGGTGAGTATGGCCACATGCAAAATAGGTGTTCCCTTCGAGAAGATGCACCTCCTTGTCAACATTGTCCAGAGGCCAAGGATCATTATACCAAAAACTACCCCAAAAGCCGTCCTACTCCAATCCACATGATTGCAGTCTCTCCACAAGAAGAAGGTATGACCAATCACTCTTATGCCGTTTCATCCTCTGCAATGCCCATGATGACTAGAGCTAGGCAAGCAGCAGCAATCCATAGAGAGGAACAACAAGGATTCCAGGATAAAGAGGAAGAAAAGAGGTCTGGGTCGAAGAGCCAAGCAGAAATTGAAGGAGCCTATGAAAGGATGGCTATTTCTCTAAGGGACTAACCAACAACTCTACAAGAAGACACTCATGAGGTAAACATTGAGCAGAACTTGAAAGATTTCCATCACAACGTTAGTCTATACGAACTTATAAGGATGGATTCAAAAATAAGAAGTGACTTATTGAAGATTATACACTCTCCTCACTTGATCCAATCACCCAGTATAGATGGTTTCATGGTTGATTTTCCTCCTGCACCCTTGGCAGACTACCAAAGCTCAAGATTATCTGTTTGTATAAAGGATGAAGCTCTCACAGGTGTGATCATAGATGGAGGCTGTGGTATCAATTTGATGCCACATTTCACAATGAAGAAACTGAATTTGAACCCCACCAAGATGGCACCATTCACAATAACACTAGCAGATCAACATCAGGTTGCACCTCTTGGCATTATTGAAAAGGTATTGACGATAGTACAGGGTTGCCACTTTGATCTAGATTTTGTTGTTATTGCACTTCCACAGCAGACTTCTTACCCTTTACTCCTGGGGAGACCTTGGCTGAGGCAAGCAAAAGCTTTGCAAGATTGGGGGAAGAACAAACTATGGATTTCAACAAGCACTAATAGCCAGGTGCAATTATATTTGGAAGAAGGATTCAACTCAGGGAAAACTACTGGGTATACTGTGGATACTTAGGTAATGCCCTCTCTACCCCAAGAAGAAGATACATTATTGAATTGGATGATGGAAAGTGTAGAGTGTTGCATGGTGGAAATCAGTGAAGTAGAAGAAGAAGTTATGGATGAAGGAGTTGCAGGAAAAGGACATGAAGATCACAAGGAGTTGGAGAATGAGAGTTTGCAGGAGAATATAAACTATGAAGAGGAAAAAAATATAGAAGTACCCTAGACGGAAAAATATGAGCCTGAGTGCAGAGAAGATCTTCCTTTTACGGATATACCTCAAGGATGGACTAGAGAACATATTTGCAGAATATAAGTTAAAGTCCACTCCTGCATACAGTGGAGATGATTTCTCAAACAAGACTAGTCCTGAAACACTAGTTCAAGAAATAAATCTAGGGGATGAAGAGAACCCTCAAGTAGTCCACTTGGCCTCTTGGCTATGGCATTATCCTCCTTTACTGCAAAAGGTAACTTCTTTACTTTTTGCCTACAATACCGTCTTTGCATGGTCCTACAAAGATCTAACAGGGATACGAGAGGAGCTTGGATTACACAGAATACCCCTAGTTGAGGGAGTCGCGCCTGCAAGAAGTAGGCCGTATCGACTCAATCCAAACTATGCAGAGGCGGTAAAGTTGGAAGTTACAAAACTAGAAGAAGCAGGTATAATTGTTCTAGTAGATCATTCCAGGTGGCTTTCTTCTATGGTTATTGGACCCAAGAAAAATAGTGGAAAAATAAGAGTTTGCGTTGACTTTCGGGCCTTAAATAAAGTGACTCTTCAAGATGGATTTCCTCAGCCCTTTTCAGAGCAAGTACTTGAGGAAGTAGCTGGTCACACTTTGTATAGATTCTTGGATGGATTTACTGGCTACAATCAGATAGTGATCCATCCTGAAGATAGAGACAAAACAGCCTTTATTACTCCATGGGGCACTTATGTTTATACTCGCATGGCTTTTGGTTTGAAGAATGCACCAGCTTCATTTAATATAACAATGTATCTAATATTGGGCAAATGATTGACAACCTTTCTACGCATTTTCATGGATGACTTTTCAGTGTTTTCAGGCACAGATAGAAGAGCAGCAGTTCAAGATTTCCATGATCATTTGGAAAATCTAAAGAAAATCTTTGAGCAATGTCTCAAAACAGGTTTGAAGTTAAATCCTCCTAAATGTCATTTTTTGGTCACGAAGGGCACTCTTCTTGGTCACATAGTATCTGCTAAAGGGATAACGGTTGACCCTCCAAAGGTTACTGCTATTCTATCCATGCCTATTCCATAAAGCCCAAAAGAAGTGCAAAGTTTTTTGGGCCATGCAGGATATCATAGAAGATTCATACGAATGTATTCAGAGATAGCTAAGCCCTTGTCAAGGCTTACTAGTAAAAAGGTCCCTTTCTCATGGAGTGCTGAAGCTGAGAAAGCATTTTGTGAGCTGAAAATGAGGTTATGTACTGCTCCACTTTTAAGTGTTCCTAACTGGTCATTAGAGTTTCATGTGCATACAGATGCTAGTCTTCATGCTGTTGGTGCAGTTCTAGCTCAACCATCATCACACAAGGTTGATGGACCTATCTCCTATGCCAGCAGACTACTCACCAAAGCAGAAAGGAACTACAGTACCACCGAAAGGGAAGGCTTGGCTATTGTATTTGCTCTTCAAAAGTTTCGGCATTACCTTCTCGGTGTACATTTTATAGTTATATCCGACCATTAGCCCTTGAAGTACTTGATAAACAAGCCTAGAGTAGCTGGAAGGATTTGGAGATGGTTACTCCTCTTTCAAGAATTTAACTTTGATATTCATATTAAGCCAAGAAGAGAGCACTACATGGCAGATCAAGTGTCTAGGATTGCAATGAGCGAGAAGGCAACATGTATTAATGATGAACTGGTGGATAGTAATCTCTTTCTAGTGGCAATATAGACTGATTGGTATGATGGAATTCTCCATTTTCTCACTACTAGAAAACTCCCAGAACACTTGAAACCTATAAAAAAGAGAAGATTGCTCCTGAAAACCAAAGCATATTCACTTATAAATGGAAATTTATATAAATACTGTTAGGATGATATCTTGAGAAAGTGTGTTTATCCAGAGGAGGTAAATCTTTTGCTAGAAGCTCCACACAGTGAAGGACATCTAAAGGGGGAAGAATTGGCTCACAGAATCATCCACAAGGGTAGATGGTGGCCTCATATTTACAAGGATGCGATCAAGTTTGCTAAAAAATGCCACATTTGCCAGAGATGTGCTCCTATGCCGACCACATTGAATTTCCAACCATTAGTCATATCTACACGATGGCTCCCATTTGAACAATGGGGTCTTGATTTCATAGTACCAATTAGTCCAACTGGTCAACCTGGGGGTAAGAGGTATATTTTGATGGCCACATGTTATGCAACTAAATGGATAGAGGCTAAAGCTACTATGGACTATACGGTGTTAAGAGTAGCTAAGTTCTTGTATCAACGTATTTTCTTAAGATTTGGTTGCCCACTGGAAATCACTAGTGATAGGGAAACACATTTTGTAAATCAGCTACTCCAATTTATATTTGAGAGGTACAAGGTCTTCCATAAAAAATCTTGTGCCTACTATCCAAGGGCAAATGGGCAAGCAGAGAGCTCTAATAAGATTTTGATCGGGTTGCTGCACAAATTATCTTTTGATCATCAAAGCTTTTGGCCACAAGCATTGATCGGTGCAATTTGGGCTTTCAGAACTACAAGAAGGGGAACCACTGGTGAGAGTCCATTTCACTTAGTATATGGAAAAGAGGCATTGGCCCCATTTGAATTCATTATCAAAAAGGAAATGGGAACCAAAACCATTGAAATTGAACCTCCCATTGAAAGATTTGTGGCATTAGAAGATACAGAGGAGCAATTGAAAAACTTCACGTTGTGGAGGTGATCGCAATCCGGGTGGATCGGGACCGGTCGTGGCACACACAGGGTGTATGAAGCTAATGAATGTTGGAAGGTTTAAAGATGTGAAGGTGAAATTAATGTTGAGTATGGAGAAGAGAGAGATGTTGAAATAATTATGGGAATGGGAATGTAGGTGTGCAAGTTAGATTTATGAACATGAATGATAAGAATGAAAGAGAACCATACATACGAATGAAATTTGGAAGGAAGAATGGTCCATTGAAGGAGCTTCTTAAACACTTCCTAATTCCAATCCATATGCATAGTCTTCTTTGGATGATATGTATGCATGACGAGAATAGATGGAACCCTTACACATAAACCAGTTTCGAAAGGAAGAATGGTCCAATATTGGAGCTTCTTATACACTTTCAGAAACTAATCAATATGTATGGGTATGTATGGATTATATGCATGCAAGTGAATTATGATGATAGAGTTTACTCACAAGCTCAAAGAAACATCCTCACTGGTTCAACGCAATACTGCGGAGCCTTCTCACACATAGAAGAAATAGAAGACATGTAAAAATTCTTAAGAGACTGAGAGAGGTGACAAGAGACAAGTGACAAGTGACATGAATTAAAAGAATTTGAATTAAGTTACATGTAAAAGATCGTCGTGGTACGTCATGCTAAGCAGTCTACTGATCAAAGGTGGTTCCGACCCTCAAACCATGACAGTTCAACCGAATGTCACACGTAAGAAGGTGAGTTCCACTCCAGTGACCCTATGTCTGTCTAGGCTCGTAACGTCTAACTAAAGAAGTCTAAGACTCATTAAAATCAGCTCTAACTCACTCACACGCTCCACCGAGGGTGAGTCAAGATAGAGATGCTGGTTTCAAGAGCCTATCCTAAATTGGAGTTCTAACTTAAATTTGAAACTAGGTTCTATACTCATACTAGCTCACCTTGGATCCTCACTCGCTCAACCGAGGGTGATCGTCTCAAGGAAACCGTAAGCTAGCATGAGCCCTATGGATGCCTAACAATGATGCTCTAGGAGTTTGGAGGGGGGTTTATATAGTTTTTTGAATGAATTTGGGCCCTTGGATCTAGAGAAATCAACTCTCAACTCTAGGATCACTACTTTTGATTACAACCATTTGATTAATCAAATCAATGGCTTGGAATTGTTCTTTCTATCAAATCTAGTGTAAAGGAGTGAATTTTAGGCGCCCTCATTCTCCACCATTGGATCTGGGGATGATCTGGACCGTCGGATCAATGCTGACATCAGTTCGGATAAGATAAGCCACTATTTTTGGAGAAACTTTGCATTATTGATCTTTAACTGTCAACAAAGTCTTCTTTTATGGAAAAAATTCGTGGATCCTCCTTCCTTTATGCTTTAGTGCATCTCCACCCTTGAATAGGAGCTCATCTTGACCATACACCATGGTTCAATCATATTTTGACATGTGGCAGCCTTTCAAGCCTTCAATTTTCTTATTCTAGAAAACTGCGGTGACCTTGAAAACTGGACTTTGTGCTCTTTGACCCTCCAAAAAGACTTTGATGAAGATGAAACTTTGTAGGACTATGTTTCCAAAGATCTCCTTCAGGAATATGCAAGAAAAACTCCCATCTGAATCTCCCTTGTACAAGTTTGACTACATTTGGAAGCTTGCAAGGTGGCATTAATGTGTCTAGGAAGCTCTGATAGCCTTGAAAATTTGTACAAATATGTAGCCACATATGATCTTTATACATGCCAAACCATATGGCTAACATAATTTTCTATACAAGAATTTGTAGGGTCAAACTAGAAAAATTACATTTTTACAAAATGAACATAGCATATCAATGTGCTACAAAATCCATTTTCTGCTGAGATTTGGGCTATAGACTGCCTTTGACAATCTTTACAAGTATATGGATTTTCATCTAATTTGGTGACAATGAAATTTTTGCCCTAATTTCCCAACTTTGACCAGCTTTAACCAGCTTTGACCGCTACCATGGACTTTCTTGATTTCTTTGAAACTTTGTATGTGACCTTCCTTTGACATCCTTGATGCATCCTGGACTTCTCGGGGAATTCTGGCTACCTTCGCCAAATATGTTTTTTGTAGGCCTTCACAAGTGAGAGAGGAGAGCAAATCTCGACGACAACGTAACACAAGAAGAGTGCAAGAGACTGCATGACAGGTATCTGAGGTCTAATGAAGTTCTGGAAGGATCCATGGTTTTAGTGCATCAGGTCCCAGCAATTCCAACCAAACTGGCACCCAAATGGATAGGACCTTACACAGTGGTAAAGGTATTACCTCATGGAGCAGTACACCTGGAGGATTTGCAGGGTAAAAGGATACCCCTGGTCAATATTTCCAGGATGAAGAAGTACCTGAAATAAGGTAAATTGGAAGCATTTCATTCATCGTACCTATCGTATTTCATTCAGTGATTGTGGTTTATTATTTTAAAAAAAGAAGTGAAAAAAAATCAAAAAAACAAATTAAAAATAAAAATAAAAATTATTATTATTATTTTTTTTCTCCAGGGTTAAGGATTATCTCAGTTAAGTCAAGGAGAAAGAACTTACTTCGCTATCTTGTTTTTAGCTTCGCGAATTGCACCGACGGTGCAAAGACTTGATGTGGGGGTATGTATCGCGGCATTTCCCTCCCTCTCTCTTTTTTCTCTCTCTCTTCCCTCCCCTCTCTCTCCTCCCCCGCCACCCCCTCAGCCCCCACCAGCCCCCTCCCCTCCCCTCACCACCATCAGCCTCCCCTCCCCTCATCGCCAGCCCCCTCCCCTCCCCTCACCGCCCCTCAGACTCTCTCTCTCTCTCTCCCTGTTCTCTATCTCACTCTCTCTCTACCCACGCCTTCCTCTCTCTCTCTCTTCCCTCCCCTCTCTCTCCTCCCCCGCCACCCCCCTCAGCCCCCACCAGCACCCTCCCCTCCCCTCAGTGCCCCTCAGACCCTCTCTCTCTCTCTCTCCCTCTTTCCCTATCTCACTCTCTCTCTACCCATGCCTTCCTCTCTCTCTCTCTTCCCTCCCCTCTCTCTCCTCCCCAGCCACCCCCTCAGCCCCCACCAGCCCCCTCCCCTCCCCTCACCACCATCACCCTCCCCTCCCCTCACCACGAGCCCCCTCCCCTCCCCTTAGCGCCCCTCAGACCCTCTCTCTCTCTCTCCCTCTTTTCCTATCTCACTCTCTCTCTACACATGCCTTCCTCTCTCTCTCTTCCCTCCCCTCTCTCTCCTCCCTCGCCACCCCCCCAGCCCCCACCAGCCCCCTCCTCTCCCCTCACCACCATCACCCTCCCCTCCCCTCACCGCCAGCCCCCTCCCCTCCCCTCAACGCCCCTCAGACCTTCTATCTCTCTCTCCCTCTTTCCCTATCTCACTCTCTCTTTACCCATGCCTTCCTCTCTCTCTCCTCCCAACCCTCTCTCTCCTCCCCCACCACCCCCCTCAGCCCCCACCAACCCCCTCCCCTCCCCTCACCGCCCCTCAGACCCTCTCTCTCTCTCTCCCTCTTTCCCTATCTCACTCTCTCTCTTAGCCATGCCTTCCTCTCTCTCTCTTCCCTCCCCTCTCTCTCCTCCCCCGCCACCCCCCTCAGCCCCCACCAGCCCCCTCCCCTCTCCTCACCACCATCACCCTCCCCTCCCCTCACCGCTAGCCCCCTCCCCTCCCCTCACCGCCCCTAAGACCCTCTCTATCTCTCTCTCCCTCTTTCCCTATCTCACTCTCTCTCTACCCACGCCTTCCTCTCTCTCTCTTTCATCCCCTCTCTCTCCTCCCCCGCCACCCCCCTCAGCCCCCACCAGCCCCCTCCCCTCCCCTTACCACCATCAGCCTCCCCTCCCCTCACCGCCAGCCCCCTCCCCTCCCCTCACCGCCCCTCAGACTCTCTCTCTCTCTCTCTCTCTCTCTCTCCCTGTTCTCTATCTCACTCTCTCTCTACCCACGCCTTCCTCTCTCTCTCTCTTCCCTCCCCTCTCTCTCCTCCCCCGCCACCCCCCTCAGCCCCCACTAGCCCCCTCCCCTCCCCTCAGTGCCCCTCAGACCCTCTCTCTCTCTCTCGCTCTTTCCCTATCTCACTATCTCTCTACCCATGCCTTCCTCTCTCTCTCTCTTCCCTCCCCTCTCTCTCCTCCCCAGCCACCCCCTCAGCCCCCACCATCCCCCTCCCCTCCCCTCACCACCATCACCCTCCCCTCCCCTCACCACGAGCCCCCTCCCCTCCCCTCAGCGCCCCTCAGACCCTCTCTCTCTCTCTCCCTCTTTCCCTATCTCACTCTCTCTCTACACATGCCTTCCTGTCTCTCTCTTCCCTCCCTTCTCTCTCCTCCCTCGCCACCCGCCCCAGCCCCCACCAGCCCCCTCCCCTCCCCTCACCACCATCACCCTCTCCTCCCCTCACCGCCAGCCCCCTCCCCTCCCCTCAACGCCCCTCAGACCTTCTATCTCTCTCTCCCTCTTTCCCTATCTCACTCTCTCTTTACCCATGCCTTCCTCTCTCTCTCCTCCCAACCCTCTCTCTCCTCCCCCACCACCCCCCTCAGCCCCCACCAACCCCCTCCCCTCCCCTCACCCCCCCTCAGACCCTCTCTCTCTCTCTCCCTCTTTCCCTATCTCACTCTCTCTCTTAGCCATGCCTTCCTCTCTCTCTCTCTTCCCTCCCCTCTCTCTCCTCCCCCGCCACCCCCCTCAGCCCCCACCAGCCCCCTCCCCTCTCCTCACCACCATCACCCTCCCCTCCCCTCACCGCTAGCCCCCTCCCCTCCCCTCACTGCCCCTAAGACCCTCTCTCTCTCTCTCCCTCTTTCCCTATCTCACTCTCTCTCTACCCACGCCTTCCTCTCTCTCTCTTTCCTCCCCTCTCTCTCCTCCCCCGCCACCCCTCTCAGCCCCCACCAGCCCCCTCCCCTCCCCTCACCACCATCACCCTCCCCTCCCCTCACCGCCAGCCCCCTCCCCTCCCCTCAACGCCCCTCAGACCCTCTCTCTCTCTCTCCCTCTTTCCCTATCTCACTCTCTCTCTACCCACACCTTCCTCTCTCTCTCTTCCCTCCCCTCTCTCTCCTCCCGCGCGAACCCCCTCAGCCCCCATCAGCCCCCTCCCCTCCCCTCACCACCATCACATTCCCCTCCCGTCACCGCCAGCCCCCTCCCCTCCCTTGAGCGCCCCTTAGACTCTCTCTCTCTCTCTCTCCCTCTTCCCTATCTCACTATCTCTCTACCCACGCCTTCCTTTCTCTCTCTTCCCTCCCCTCTCTCTCCTCCCCTGCCACCCCCCTCAGCCCCCACCAGCCCCCTCCCCTCGCCTCACCACCATCAC
The DNA here is from genome assembly GCA_020310875.1 of Ceratopteris richardii. Lineage (NCBI taxonomy): Eukaryota > Viridiplantae > Streptophyta > Polypodiopsida > Polypodiales > Pteridaceae > Ceratopteris > Ceratopteris richardii. The sequence goes on from CM035410.1 coordinate 26,218,211, forward strand.
CCTCCCCTGCCCTCCCCGCCAGCCCCCTCCCCTCCCCTCAGCGCCCCTCAGAGCCCCCCTCTCTCTTTCCGTCTTTCCCTATATCACTCTCTCTCTACCCATGCCTTCCTCTCTCTCTCTCTCTCTCTTCCCTTCCCTCTCTCTCCTCCCCCGCCACCCCCTCAGCCCCCACCATCCCCCTCCCCTCCCCTCACCACCATCACCCTCCCCTCCCCTCACCGCCAGCCTCCTCCCCTCCCCTCAACGCCCCTCAAACTCTCTCTCTCTCTCTCCCTCTTTCCCTATGTCACTCTCTCTCTACCCACACCTTCCTCTCTATCTCTTCCCTCGCCTCTCTCTCCTCCCCTACCACCCCCCTCAGCCCCCACCAGCCCCCTCCCCTCCCCTCACCACCATCCCCCTTCCCTCCCCTCACCGCCAGCCCCCTCCCCTTCCCTCAGTGCCACTCAAACTCTCTCTCTCTCTCCCTCTTCCCTATCTCCCTCTCTCTCTCTCTACCCACGCCTTCCTCTCTCTCTTCCCTCCCCTCTCTCTCCTCCCCCGCCACCCCCCTCAGCCCCCACCAGCCCCCTCCCCTCCCCTTACCACCATCACCCTCCCCTCCCCTCACCGCCAGCCCCCTCCCCTCCCCTCACTCCCCTCTTTCCCTATCTCACTCTCTCTCTACCCACGCCTTCCTCTCTCTCTCTCTTCCCTCCCCTCTCTCTCTTCCCTACCTTCTCTCTCCTCCCCCACCACTCCACACCACCCCACGGCCCTCCACCACTCCACGCCACCCCACAACCCTCCACCACTCCACAACGCCCCACACAAATCCACACCACCCCACAAGCCCTCCACCACTCCACACCACCCCACAGCCCTCCACCACTCCGCACCACCCCACAGCCCTCCACAAACCCCACAACCCCCCCACAAATCGCACATTTTTTCCATGACCTCACATAAGGCTCTCATATAGTTTTGGATGGATATTTGGAGGATCATTTCTTAACCAAACCCTACAGTGTTACATATCCTTGGAAAGCTCTCGAAGAGTACTTTCGAATGCTGCAATAATAACTTTGAAACCTTAGATAAATTTTTTACCACGCCCCAGAAACCCCCACAACTCACCCCTATTCCTACCCAACCCACAAACCTCACAAACCCCATAAAACCCACACCACTCCACACCCCTCCACAACCCACCACAAACCCCATAATCTCTCTCAACTCCCCACAACTCACCTCCCATACCGGCCACTTAATATGAAGGATCAAAATCTGCTACAAAAATTAGGTGAAGGATGTGCTTCTCAAGGTCATTCAAATATCACGGGCGGCACAAAATGAGGACCTCAGCTTGCATTCAAAAGTGATAGTAAACATGTAAGTGGTAAAAGTGAAAGTGAAGAAATGACTGTTGCCACCAACCATTCATGACGACTGCCTATTTTTGAGGATCCAATTCAAGACTGGTGGAAAATTTGATTTACCCCTCCAATCTTGGATAATCAATCCGTGCATGATCAGTGGACGTGAGGAATCGGCAAGGCCCTTTTCGCCTATTGAAGCCTATAAAAGCAATGGATTTGTGTTCATTTGCGATATACATTGAGAAACACACATTTTACATACGTACGTACAGAGGTCCTCTCTTTGCACTTTGTGGCTTCAAGCCTACTGTAGGAAGTCACTCTGTGGTGAGGATACAGAGCGTGGGCTTCCCAGTGAGGGCTAATAGCAATATAGTGTGAAGAGAGTGGCTTGGTTTTGTCATTCAGTGTGAGTCATTGGTATTTTGTGCTCTTTCCCTTAGAGCAAGTCTTCATACTTTGTATTCATCAGTGCTAATCTACATCTAGCTATGTCGATTGTACGGATTGGATGAATCCCTTGTATTGATGTTGTTTAGTTCTGGAGTAGCATGTTAGCCCAGAGCATAAACTTTTGATCATCTCTTTTGCCTATGTTGTAATCATCTGATTCGAACTAAGGAGTTGTTGGTCTTCCATTATTGTCATTTTTTCATTAATATTTTACTCAGTATTCACAACTCTGTGCAAACATTGATAACTGCCTGCTCAGAAAAGTGTTAAAGGGTATATTTCCTAAGGAGAACCTCCCTTGAGTAGGTGAAGTACTGGAATGCTTGCTACATGCTCCTGTTAAAAGTAGATACCCCAGTACCTCCTCTACAATGTGTATGTGTATGTGTATGTGTATATGTATGTGTGTGTATGCATATGTTCATGTGCGTTTGTGCATGTGTATGTGTGTATGTACATGTGTATGTGTGTATGTGCATGTGTATGTGTATGTGTTTGTGTACGTGTATGTGGATGTGTATGTGTATGTGTATGTGTATGTTTATGTGCATGTATGGGTATGTGTATGTGTATGGGTATGGGTATGGGTATGTGTATGTGTATGTGTATGTGTATGTGTATGTGTATGTGTATGTGTATGTGTGTGTGTATGTGTGAGTGTATGTGTATGTGTGTGTGTATGTGTATGTGAGTGTATGTGTATATGTGTGTGTATGCAAATGTGTATGTGTATGTATATGTGTATGTGTATGTGTATGTGTATGTGTATGCAAATGTGTATGTGTATGTATATGTGTATGTTGTATGTGTGTGTGTATGTTGTATGTGTGTGTATATGTGTATGTGTATGTGTATGTGTATGTGTATGTGTAGGGTTATGTGTATGTGTATGTGTATGTGTATGTGTATGTGTATGTGTATGTGTATGTGTATGTGTATGTGTATGTGTATGCGTATGTGTATGTGTATGTGTATGTGTATGTGCATGTGTATGTGTATGTGTATGTGTATGTGTATGAGTATCTTTATGTGTATGAGTGTGTGTATGTGTATGAGTATGTGTATGTGTCTATGTATGTGTATGTGTATGTGTACATGAGGGTGTATGTGTATGGGTATGTGCATGTGTATGTGTATGTGTGTTGGGAAAGATGGATGGATGCTCCAAGAGACTGAGTAGGTACCGCTAAACCTGCTTTATACCAGCCCTCTTTTGCTTCATACTTGATAACTAGACCTCCTTAGCTTTCCAATGACACCATAAAATGTCCTATGAACTTTGGAAATGATGTGTGCAATGATTGAATCAAAACAGATAACTTTGGAAGTCACAAACTCAAGAAAATCTTCTATTTATGGCTTGACATCTGCTCGGTATTTTCCTCAGTATGACCAGCACAGTAGGAATTGGAAAACTTCATTTTAGGGGTATCTAATTAGCTTAGTAAGCTAGCAATTCCAAGTGGAGTGATGTAAAAAGATAAATTATGCTAAGAGAAATCAATTTAGCAAGTTAAGCTCTACCCCCGACCTTTTAGGACTATAGCAGAAATTGACCAGTGATCACCTCGAAGCAGATTTCTCTGAGATGGATGAATAGAATCTCTTCAAACTTTGGCATCATGTATATAACTTCAATCTCAATCCAACAAGCTTTGAATCACTGAATTTGGTGAAGAATTGACCGAGATATGCCCTTCATAAGTTGACAAACTTTTGAGTAGACTAACAAAGAACTCAGAGATGGACAATGTGAATGTATGTATTAATAAACACTTGTATACAACTCCATTGGCATGCACTTCAATGCCAAATGGTGTAGAGAGGTGTGGGGTAGAGTGTAGACCTCACACACACTCAAAAATTAGTAATGAGAGGCTCGGGAGTGATCTACTCTCACCGGTACTTTTCATGTCCATTTTTATAAGGAATGAGTAAAAATTTGAATTCAAATTCAAACTTTTGGCTCCCTATGATCAAGCTCCTACATAATAGGAGATATTCTTTCAATCAAACAACTAGCTTTTCCATGAATCCTTTTAATAGGTGATTACAAGAGATTCCAAGTCACTTTGACTTTTACAATGAGATAAAGTGGTAATTAACCACTAGCAATGGTTCCTATGCTTCTTTACTTATGTAAGATCTTCAAGATATCTTTCAAGCCAAATGTGTAGGCTTGTGATTTACACCAACAGCTCCCCCTCAAGCCAAACATTTTGGCTTAAGTCTTCATCTTCAATCTTCAAGTATATCCTGCAATCCAATCATGGCTTTGAACCTGCAAAGTTTGGTTCCATCCAAAGCTTTAGTCAACAAATCTGCACATTGCATGTTTGTTGATACATAGGTTAGTTGAATGTCTTTGCTTATCAACTTTTCTCTCACATAATGGTAATGGACCTCTATGTGTTTGGTCCTAGCATGATAAATAGGATTAGCTGCAAGGTGAAGGGAACTTGTATTATCTCCAAAGATAATTGGTGACCTAGTATATAATCCCAATTCTGTATACACAAGCTTAATCCAAATTGCTTCTTGTGTGGCATTAGCCAGTCCTCTATACTCTGCCTCTATGGAAGACAAACCAACAGTAGGTTGCTTCTTTGAAGACCATGAAATTGGTTTGTCACCTGCAAAAGAAATATATCCAGAAGTGTTCCTCCTATCATCCTTGCATCCTGCCCAATCTGCATCTAATTAAATTTTGATATCAATATCTGAAGTGTAAGGGAAATACAAACCATGGTTCTGTGTACCCTTGAGATACTTCAAGATTCTCTTGGCAGCCTCTAAGTGAGGTATCCTTGGCTTGTGCATAAATTGACTTAGCACGCTAACTCCATATGCAATATCTATCCTTGTTAAGGTAGCATAGTTCAAACTACCCATCATACTTTGATAACCTGTAATGTCATTGACTTCATCACCTTCATGGGCACTTAGTTTTAGGTTTACCTCCATTGGAGTGCTTGCTTTGGCATCCTGCAAATGAAAATTCTTCAACATGTCCTGTATATACATTTTCTGAGTCATATATATCCCTGAATTAGTGTAGACTAACTCAAGTCCCAAAAAATACTTCAATAGACCAAGATCATTGATCTTGAACTCCTTCATCATTTGACTTTTGATATATCTGATTCCATTGACATCATTACTTGTAATGATGATGTCATCAATATAAACACAAAGGTATATTAACTCTGAATTACTTCTCTTGATGAATAGAGAAGTATCTGCCTTGCTCATGGCAAATCCTTGGTCTTGGAGATATGTAGTTAACCTGTAATTCCATGCCCTAGGTGCCTGCTTCAATCCGTATAAAGCCTTTTTCAATTTGCAAACATATGTTACCTTCTTAGGATCCTCATAGCCAGGAGGTTGTGACATATATACCTCCTCTAAAATCCATTCATTCAAGAAAGCATTCTTGACATCCAATTGGTACATATTCCAATTTTTTGATGCAACCATACTTACCAACACTCTAATTGTTGGCATCTTGGCCACAGGTGAGAATGTCTCCTCATAGTCAATGCCTTCGGTTTGTGCAAAACCTTTGGCTACCAATGTGGCTTTGTACCTATTAATTGTGCCATAATAATTTCTTTTAAGCTTATAGATCCATCTGGATCCTATTACCTTCATTGAGTCCTTCTTAGGTACTAACTCCCATGTGTCATTCTCCTTGAGTGCTTCAATTTCCTCATCCATAGCTTCTTTCCATTCTGATTTGGTTATGGCCTCTCCATATGATGTTGGTTCTTCATTTGACAAATCTTTGGCAAGATAAACAAAATGTTTAGTAACAAGAGATGTATCATACCCATATCTGATAGGTTTTTTGCTTTCTCTTTGTGATCTTCTAAATGGTTGAGTTAAGGATTCAGGTATGTCTTCAAGCTTCTTCATCTTCATTTTGCCTTTGGACTTCCATGCTTTGAATTCTTCAATGTTGATAGTATCTTCATCATCTGAACTTGAGGCTTCATTCTGAGTAGGTTCCTCCTTTGTAAGACTTGGAAATTCCTCTTCCAAATCATAGGGTAATTTAACCTTCCTGTATTCATTCTCATACCAAGAATCATTTTCATCAAAGACAACATCTCTGCTTACCATAAATCCCTTAATGGTAGGGTTATAAAACCTGTAACATTTTTTATTTAGATCATATCCAATAAAGATGCATTTTTCAGCCTTTGGGTCTAGCTTACCTCTTATCTGAGAAGGAATGTGTACATATGCTACACATCCAAATATTCTGCAATGGTCTAGTGAGGGTATCTTACCATGCCATGCTTCATAGGGTGTCATACCATAAAGAGACTTAGATGGTAACCTGCTTATGAGGTAGGTGGCAGTAGAAACACTCTCTGCCCATAGATAGTTAGGTAATCGTTTCTCATTCAACATAGATCTAGTTGTCTCAACAATTAATCTATTTCTTCTCTCAGCTATCCCATTCTGTTCAGGAGAATACCGTGTGGTTATTTCTCTTTTGATGCCTTTGTCTTGCAAGAAGTTTTCAAATTCATTGGAGAAGTACTCACCTCCTCCATCTGACCTTAGCCTCTTCAAATTCCTTGCTGTCTGGTTTTCTACTAATGCAAGATATTTTTTAAAGCAATTGAATACCTCATCCTTGTGCTTCATGAAATAAAATACAGTCCATCTGCTATAATCATCAATGAAAGATACATAGTACCTTCAACCTAAGACTAAGGGGTCTTTGTTTGGTCCCCATACATGTGTGTGGACAAGCTCTAGGTAGTCTTCATGCATGTATCCTTTCCTTGAGAAGGGTAACCTGTGAGACTTCCCAAATTGATAAGCACCACACTTATAAATCATATGTTGCTTGGATACATTAGGTATCCCAAGCACACATTGATCCCTGCACATTTGTTTCAAGGTTCTTTCTCCTATGTGTCCTAACGTTTTGTGCCAAATTAGAGATGAGATCCCGCTACTACTTGACAAGGATGCGGTGGAATGTAAAACTGAGGAAGAAAACATTGGCATTATAGAAGCACACTTCATGAGTCTCTTGGGTAGTGCTTGTCCCCTCTCCCCCGATAGGCGGGATTGCATGGCCACCATCTCTCAGGCTTCCTTGCATAGAATCCCATGCAAACTTGTGTGCTCTGCTTGATGCCTCCATTTTCGAACAAGAGATCCTAGAAGTGATAGATTCGCTTCCGAACAGCAAGAGCACATGGCCTGATGGGCTCACTAATGAGTTCTTTAAATCGTTCAAATATGTGGTGGCCACCCCCTTGCATCTTGTTTGGCTTGAGGCAGTCGAGTTCGGCACCCTTCCCACTTGTCTCAACAATGGCATCATCAAACTTATTCATAAAAAAGGGGAGAGAAATATAATTGAGAATTGGAGACCTATCACAATGCTTCAAACTCGATATAAGATTCTTGCTAAAGTCATTTCCAACAGGATATCCTATCATTTAGACCAGTGGCTTAGCAAAGACAAAAAAGGCTTCATTAAGGGAAGGTCAATATTTGAAGCCATCATTGATATCTTGGAAGGTTTGGACTTTGCTGAAGAATCCAATCAAGACATTGTCTTCCTCAAGATTGACTTTGACAAAGCATACAACACATTGGAATGGGACTATATTTTACAATCGCTAAAAGACCTGGAGTGTAGTCAGAGATTCCTGAAGATGATCTCCACTCTCCTTGGTAATTCTTTGACCAAAGTGAATGTCAACGCATAACTTTCAAAGACAATCAAATTGAAATGATCCATCAGGCAAGTTTGCAACACAGCTAATGAACATTCTCGTGATACAGTTAACGAGGGATGTGGTACTCTAGTAACAAACGAGACTCGTGATGCTAAATAACCATTGTGACAATTAACCAAAGTAGATGATGGCACAAAGAAGGTGTCAAATGCAATGATGGTCATAATCCTTAATTCCAAATTGCGTGCAAGGTTTGGACTAGAATCACACCCAAAATGTATGGGAATCATACCAGAATCGTACAAAAATTACATACAAGGCTATAGAGATGCCTCCATACTAGAAATTCTTCCAATTGCAATCAAAAGCGATGATCGTGAATGAGCGATCAGAGTTATGGAAGTAGTTGAAGGATCGTATAATATTGGGTGCACTTCTGGAATCGGGAAGAGCACAAGTGGCTGATGAGGTACAAGAATGGAATGTTTTAATGAAAAATATCGGAATATGAACAGAGCAGAGGTAATCTGTGGGGAAATAGTAGAGCATCATCCTCCGGTTGGCATGATTGTACTGCATACAATCCTCCATGGTTTTACAGGGTGGATATAGCGCTCTTCTGTGCAGTGCTTAGCCTAGCCTCCCCGCATCCTTGTGCTGGGTGATGCCAAAAATGTTGGCAAAAGCCCTCCCAGAACAAAGAATCCGATGATTGTACCTTTAAACCACGGGCTCTCGACGCACGTAATGTTGAGATACACAATTCCATTCCTGCTATAGGACAGAAATGCAATAGATGACAACCATCATGCTAGCCCTCTGAGCATGGCAAAGTCTGCAGAAATAGATTTTCTGGGCTCGAGCCCACTTGGGATTGTCATTGTTAACAAGCAGTTTGGATCTTGACGTCTCCACGGGCTATGCATGGTGACATTCAATTAGAGAATACATGACGATGATGATAACAAAACAAACAGAAAATAAAACGCCAACAATTTGTAGTTCGCATAGGATTCAAGATGCACATATATTCATTAAGCCAAGGCCTTTCATTAAAAAGAATGAAGCACTCATTCATATGGTTCTAACAACTCTTCATAGGACGTCTTAGGAGGGCCTTCAATTGAACCTTAACGAAGGTATTTTTTAGTGTAATCAACCAAGCACAAGGTAAAAAAAAGTTGCTGCCCTAACAGTCCTTCGAAAATCTTATTCCTGTGCAATCCAAAGAAAAATCAATGAGAAATAGGCATATAGAAGGGCGAAAAGGTGAATCCTTATGGAATATTAGAATGTCTTATATGCACCCAAGAAAGACTAATGCATGGTGTTGCAATGCTATATGCTAAATAATTAGCATATGGTTCTTTTAGGCTTCTATCTTGAATCCCCCAGAGGCCCAAGTGAATGAGAAAGTAATGCATCCTTAGTTTAAGAAAGTGCATGAAGGACCCTTATCTAAACCTCATAGAGAATGAAACTTAACCTCCATGAAGTATTTTACCACTAGGTGAATCCTCATTCCACATTGGTGCATGTGATATGAACTGCTGCTAACGAAAGCTAGATATGAGATAAAACCAAAGGATAATATGAAATCGATCTCAAGGAGTAGAGAAAGAAAATGGAAGTGATACAAGATTTACAGGCTGGCCACTTGATTTTGCCACAAAAATATGTGCCCATGTAATTACACTCCCTAATTTTCAAATGAATAGTTGTTATCCTTCACATGAAAAACTAAGCTTGTGTAATGGTCATTGAGCTCTCAAGGACTGGTTCAGCACAATCCCACATGGGGTAGTCATAAAAGTGCAACCCGAGAGCATCTTATTGAAGTATAGACCTTGACGGAAACCCTCAGACCTCACATCAACTTAAAGACGAATGGAACAATGCTATCAGAGCATTTAGATTCTTAGGTTTTTGTAATTTCATCGTGAATAAAAGATACATGATGGTGGTGCTTCAAAAAGCTTGCATTTATAAAAATTTTCTTTATTTGTAAAATCATCACTTTCTAGGTGATCTACTATTTCTACAAAAGAGTTGCTTTCTAAAAACGATCAATCATCTTCACAAACAAAATTCTAAAATACTATCTTTTAACTATCTTAAACAATATATGAATAAGTCCATGTTCCTTCACATTCTCATGAATCTTCACCTGCTAAATGAGAACACACTCAGATTAAAAAGCTCAAGCCATTAAAATCCAAATAACATTTCATTATTCCATAAAGTATAATCTCTTTGGTATTTAATGTGATTGTGTTCTGATTTAGCACGTGAAGACTCATGAGGGTGTGAATGCATGTGGACTTATTCGGATATTTTTCAAGATAGTTAAAAGATAGCATTTTAGATATTGTTTTGTAAGATTAATGGATCCCTTAAGAAAGTGTTGTCTTTTTAAAAATATTTGATCGCTTAGAAAGTGAAGATTTTGTAAATAAAGCAAATTTTCATAAATGCATGCTTTTTGAAGCGTCAGTCTCATATATGTTCTATTTAGGACCTAATGAAAAATACCTAAAAATACACATACTCTGATAGAATCATCCATCATAGTATGTGGGGGGAGATTGTACCCAATCTTATGTCCACTCTCTTATTTCTAACTATTTTGTTTATGCTTCTGTGAGATTTGTTTTCTGTACTATCTCTATGTACGTGCATTCACAAGATTCACTCATTAGGTTGTCATGAATCCCTTATCTCATGATGGAATTCAGAAATCTATGAATAAAAGAATGGAGGCTCCAAATATCAAGGATTTAAGTAACCATAATGAACAAAAAGACTAAAAAAATATCTTAGCTCCTCTTGCCTAAGAGCCAAGCATGATGGCTCAAGAACGTGCGTCCAAGCTTTCACATGCTTTCAAAACTTGAGAAAACTGCCAAATTCTTCACGGCTTACAAGTCATGTGTGTACAAGAAGAGGTTAATAACATTAGAAAGTGTGGGTCGTGCTATGAGCAGAGTTCATTAAGTCACAATAGTCAAGTTTTCATTATAAAGTAAATCTTTCAGTGCATTTTCTCAAGATGTTGGCGAATTACTGTATTTCACGGAAGCTTGCAGATGAAATGAGAAGAGCTAAGTAGATGCAATGCAAAGGTGTAAGTTGAAATCATGGGTGAGCCTATGAGCATAAGAAACTTATTTTTATATTTGCAACTAAAATCATCTTCAACTTGTTTTAAATGCAACAGTTAGGTGGAGAATGTAGTGAATCACATGAAAATCTTCCCCTAATCAATCATAGAAAACACATGAATTTAAGAGAAGTCTACATCCTTTACCCTTTATAATTTTCGCAAACAAGGGTCTTCATCCAAGCACGCTCTACATGTATTCCTACTGTATAGGTGCATCAAGCCTGTGTAGCCTTGGTCATGGGTTTTGGACACCATCGCTATGAAACAAGACCCCACACATCTAAGCCAACAACAGAAGAAAATTTGAAATTTATCGGGACATGATGCCCAGTATAACCATATCAAAAACAACAAAGACACTCAGTAAGGTAAAAAAAGAGGTTTTAGGGAGTCTATGCATGAATACATGTTCTTATCTTTACATCGAATCCTTTGAGATATTGATAGGAATCCTAGATATAAAAAAGGTCAGTGCTAATCTCGAGTAATAGAGAACATCAAGATAACTGCTCATGAGGTGTAACATTTTTTGGTGCATTTTACCCAAGCCTACATGCTTGATATATTTGATATCATCCTCATTTGTAAGTCACATGAGTAGTCATGTGAACACCTCTTGTAAAAGAGTTCATTTTTATCTCTTGTAATTGAAAAACGAAAAAGGAAAAGGATGGCTTACCTCATGCATGATGTAAAAGCAATTTCATGGCTCTAACTACCAAAACCCACGACTTTTTGAGCTGAGGGAATATCTCCTAACTTTGGGGATCACTTTTAGGTGGAGCTATTCGAATTCGAATTCAACAGTCCCTCCAAGAATAGCTATAAAAGGAGCAAGAAGGAAGAGGCGATTAGCAAGCCTTGTACGTGACCACTTGATGTCATTTTGTAGAGATTGAAGAGCTTACTCCATAGCTCTATCATTCTACTCCCATTGTGCAAAGATTCATTGCCAATGTGGTTGTAATCATATGTGAATCTATACATTTATTATCATCTACTCCACTGTTTTGTTCTCTGCTATACTCACTCAGAGCAGTAACTTCAGAAGGTCATATCTCGAGTTCTACTGAACCTTTTTCAGTGATTTAACATGCCTTGGATAGCTCTTACTGTCTAGTTTCTGCATATCAATTTTCAAGGTCATTGGATCTATGCATTTTACTGCTCACTGGTCTATCTCTGCAGAGCCCCGAGAATGGTGGGCATGTTCTAGAAATTGATAAATCTTGTTCTCAGTGCTCAGTCTATGATTTGAAGTGTTTTAACTTGGATTGGGAAGCTTGGTCTATTTTGCTATGCCCAAAAGGAATTTCTCTATTTCCTACCAGGTTGAGAGCACTGTTCAATTTTTCCAGCAGGTGTATGTCCAAAAATAGCAAGTTTTGGGAGCTAGTCATTTCGCAACTAGTCTGTCTTGACTTAAACTTTTGGGATACATGTTCCAAAGTACTTGGCTGATATTTTGGTGGATTTAGGAAGCTTAAAGGGTCTACTAATCAACTCTGAAGTCTCAGTTGGCTGGTGTGAAGCTGGTTGTAGCAGCACCTACTCATCTTTGGATTGCATCCACCATCTCTCTTCACAACATTTGTCAACATCACCTAAAAGGTTTGAATCTTGTGAGGGTATATGTCCTTGAAGCTGCTCACCAAAAGAAAACCCATGTAAGTTTCTATGTAGAACTTAAGAAGGGACGGTGAGAAGACAAGTAGAGGGGTTTTGCTTCTTGTTTCTTTTATGTAGGTTCCCAATCCTCGGTCCGTGACCTTTTGTGGTGTGTATGTCCAACTTCTACACTATTGTATCATGAACCATGCAAGACAACCTCACAATATTCATGTATGGGTAGATCGGGATGTTTTCATTTCTATGTAGGCCTATACCCACGTGCTTAAGAACATCAATCTTGTAAGAGAACAAAGAAAACAATAAACAAACCACCAGCATAGAAGATATGCAATTTTGATGCCCTCATTATGTTGAGTGGCTGAAGTTGTCTTGGTTGAACCAAAAGTGGATGAAGTTTCCTTGGTTGAACAAGGAGTTTCAAAGGGTAGGTTCCAAATCGGTTTCAATCAAAGACATGGGGCATGGAGTTCAACCACACCAATAGATAACATGATCATAAGCATTATCCCATGCAATGAGCAGCATGAAAGAAAGGATAGGAGAAAAAAAGAGGTCGCATGTTTAAACCAAAAGAGTATTTCTTCCAAGAGGTAACGTGGCACACCATTCGATGAATTCCCTTTTTCACAACCTTTTCATAAACAAAGCAGAAGGTAGAGTCCGTATGTCACCTTGTAAAGAAAACGAGACATGGACTTCGTGATGAACCTAAGCTACCTTCCCGACTCAAGATGGACATGAGGATGTTGATGTGCAATGATCTGAGGCACAACTTCCCATGACCTTTTCCATTCTTAAAATCAATTAGATCTTCTATAATATAATTAAGTGGACTTTGAAATGGCATGTGCAATGATCTGGTGTAGAACTTCCCATGAACTTCTCCATTTTTCAAATGATTTGGAGCTTTTATTTGAAGCCTATGATTCTGATTGGATTGTATATCGCTACTTTCCTTGGGTGTCAAAAGTAAAAAATCCAAATATTTATCTTGTAATATCATCAGATATTCTTTTTTTCTTTTCTCCATGATTTCTCTCATTGTTTGAACTATCAATCTTACTAGATTTTTTCTTGATATTCTCATGTTTAGTTTCACTTTCTTTTTCGTATTACTTAAAAACCTCTGAAATTGTTATACCTTCTCTTGATAAAATATTTTATCAACGTGTAAGACTCTTGGATCAATTCACACATAGTTTGTTTCATCCTTCCTACTTTTCACCTGAATTGCCTTCTCATGTTCTTGTTTATCCTCCTCCAACTTTCCTTCAAAATTTTCTCAACCTTTTGTTTCTCTAAGTGATTGTTCACCATTCTCTTCTTCTAGAACTTTTTCCTATTTTAAATTGGTATCCCACTCTCTTGATCATTATGTTTTTTTATCTTGACATCTCTTTGGCCTCCATTGTTGTCAAAGTCTTTTATATGTCTTGAATTAGATCTTGATTTGTGAAAGTGCTGGTTCATCACAACTATTCGGATACTCAAGTGCAAATATGTATGTACATGATAGTTACGAGTCTTCCTATCAACATGAATTACCAATTTCTATTTACATTCATGTCTCCATGCATCATTATTCCAAAACATATAAGCAAATTGATCACAATAGGAAACTTCTTATATGTGCATTTTCAAACCTACTTTCCTTTTATATGTAATATAAAGGATGGATGTATGATGGTTCAATGAGTGAGAGTAGATATACTATGGACTTGGACCCGATGCTTATTTTTACGCATGGATGTTTGAAGATCTCAAATCTAGCTTTCAAGCTTGATACCTGATAATCCATCACCTCTTTCAAATTCAAACTTGACTCATGAAAATGATACCCATTGGTTTTATAATTTAAGAGAAATGATCCATTTTTCGTACGCAATTTGAGATAAATGTGGGAATTTGACGCTTCATGGGTAGGTTTTTTCTTTCAATTAATTCAAGGGAACGTAGTCTTTGAACAAACTTTCTCTTAGGAAAATATTCATAGCACAAGCTTCTAGAAAAATAAAGATGTTATCATAGTTCTCTTTATCGCTTTTCAAAAATCGTCTTGAAGTTCTCACGAATATTTCATCACCTCTTTCATTAAATCCTTTAAACAATGCCAAATGCTTCATTTTTTTGGTATATGACCATCAGATCCCTAAACAATGCTTTCTCTAATTACTTGATTCGACGGTATACAATGCAACACAATCGACATTGGGACACAAAGCGGTTTCACAAAAAACGGTGGCACTCAAAATGAACACTCATCAACGTATCCGGAGTATGATGCAAGATCATGATACATTTTCTCAGAAAATGTATTCACCTCCCCCTCCCGCCCCTCATGATTTTTGCCGTCCAGCTTGATCAAAGTTTAATCAAAACATATTTTTTTATTTCTCGCAATAAAATATAATCACTATCGTGTTGTATTCAGAAACGTTTCTAAGTTTTCCCCCCTTCACATAATACAGAGGTAGAAAAATACAAATCCTTTTGTTTCATAGCTTAGTGTGAATACTTGGGTGGTAATATTTGAAATGACCCTAAGAACCACAATCGTGATGTATTCTTTATCCTTTGATTTCTCCTCATATATATTCCTTTGAATCTGCTGGTTCAAGCTCACCTCTATATGTCCAGAATATCCTTGACTATTTCTTATCTTTGAAGTTGGTTTCATCCCCCATATCTAGGTGCACAATCAAAATTTATAAACGATTTGTGCTCAGCTTTAACTGCTTTTGTTTTCCGTAGTGTTTTACATGATTTCTTCATTCTTTTAGGTTTTAGGTTGTGTAGAATATTTTTCTTTTATTTTTATTTTATTTATTATATTATGTGTTTTAATAATTTATTTTTTTACTTTTAAATCATTGGTTTCACACTCATGTTTGTTAGCTTCATATGGGAAACTACTTTTAAGCACACAGTCACCTAGACACACAAAACATCACGTTCACAAACACATACATTTTAAAACACGCATCTATGTACACATATTCACATGGGTAAAGACATTTATATATGTCCATAAATAATTACACAGACATCACCAAGATAAGTGACACATCCTCGCGTCTCAATAAGTATTAATTTACTAAGAAGGATAGAGACAATTATAGGATGCAATGTGAAAGTGTTGGATATCGAACATAACACTTTATTTTGTCTTGCAGGTACACAGTGAACTTTAAGAGTAAAGCCACCCCTCCTAGAGTGTGTGTCATTATAAAAATACATAGCTTCTTCAAGTAGATTCAAGACTTCATGAACAGTAGTTAATATGTATTTGAGCATTCAATAATCAAATCTTATCTTATAGATGTAGAGATGTAAATATCCATGACTTCAAGTTCACATGGGTACTTGATGTTAGAATTTTTCATTTCTTTGAAACGGTGCCTTGGATAAAGAAGTGAACTTCTTTCATGTTCATCATAAACCCCTATCAAAATAAGGCGAGATCTATAGGTGCTTGATCCTTTTCCGAATTCATAGTAAGTACGCTTGTAACTATATAGGACAAGTAATTACTCCATCTTTAAGCTTCGTCGCCTACATTGTTTTTCATGATTGGTATGTTATCATTTAAGAGGTTCCCTAAAAATTCAATAATACTTATGAATCTTTTGAATTAGTGGAAGTGTGGTAGATCTTCATTGTGGATGTAAAATCAGAAGTAAAAATGCAAACATTTCCCGTCTTATGGTGATATGTCAAATAAATGTTCTTAAATATAATATCCCAAACCTTTAGAGTGATATCAAATATGTCAAAACTCATGATGATTTTCATATTATCAATAGAGAATTTATATTATAGATCATATAGATGGTATTAACATTTCAAACACATTTTCGTGAAGAAGGTTTTGAAGTTTTCTTGCACATTTTAACCAAAGAGAGAAAATAATGAGGAGGAAACCATTTCATGTGATTGCTTCCTTTTACTCATCAATGCATCTATATCTCCCAATGAATGTGCACATGAAAATGAGGCAAACACATTTATTTCTATTTTTTGAGGTGAATAGAACCTAGGTCTTTAAGGTATATCTTTTCAGTTTCAACTTCATAAATAATGATTCATTGAGATAATGCCAGTAAAACTATCAACGAATTTTAAGTTGAACATAATATTTATAAAAACGATATTGAATAAACATCAACACAAAGTCTAAATGCATAGATATTGTTTAGAGTGCTCATGACATCAATGATTGTAGGACCTGAAGTTCATGCAAATGCAAGAAATCATCGTATGGAAATCTATGACAATAGAATTTAAGCCTTATTGGTACTCCAATTTTGAAGGAACATAATTCTATCGTGCCCTCGCTTCCAAACATACAAAACATCCAAAATACAATAAATGTGTGTATTTTAAAGAATGTTCTATATATAATACAAACATTGTAGAATTCTATCCTTATGTTCTTGTAAATGTTTCTTGTATTCAATCAAATCATCAAAACCGAATTGCCTCCTATCAAACCTCATAAGTACATAGATATCATAAAATTTAGATAAAAGAAATTGTTGAAATCTACAAAAAAATGCAAAGTATAGAACTATTATACAAAACAATGGATGAGAACACAACAACGCAAACCTATATATGTAGAAATACATGTGAAATTTCAAAATTATGAATGCATATTACTATCTTCTACTTGAAAATAATATTCCCTATAGATCAGTCATGAACACCTAATACTTGAGAAGAATAAACATTTATGATCTCTAGCATTCCAAAAAATCTATTTGTGTAATGGCTACAACATATGCATGTGTGTCACGAAAATTGCTCTAATTAAGAAGTTGACAAAGAGTTGTATAATGACCAACGCCTTCACATCTGCATGCAATAATTTGAATGTACTTGTAAGGCTATAAAATTTCATCCCAAACTATACAAGGAAACACAACCAAAAACAAAATAAAAAACATGTACATATTTAAGGAAATATTCAATGTCATCTAGAACTCCAAATTGTGCAAAAAATGCTCCTAGTTCTTAGAGAGTATTCGCTTCCAATCGAAATCCGCAATAATGCACAAAACTTAATCTATAGAATTTATTTTAACCACATGGATATATGAATTTCCATTACCTTCTACTATTTGGTATATGATGTCTGCTATACATCATCTTTCCCATCATAAATTCTAAGATGAGGTGAACCGTTGTACCCTCCCATGTAGCCGGGTATTTTATAGGGTATAGACTATGTCCACCAACTTCTTTTGATTGGCCTGTCACTAGTCACTCATCAACATAAATGGACAATGAAAGAATCATTTTATCTTTTAATTTCAAGAATGGGAGTTATTTATTAATGTTAATGCATGAGAAACATATTAATACTATTTATCCATTTATGCATTTATAGTCCATATTGATCATCATATCTTAAATCATTTTATTCAAATCTAGGGTCTTTATATGGATGATATAAAGTGAATTTGATGCAATGAGGTTTCAAGATGCATTATCAAAGATTTTAAATCAAAGAGTTTTACAAGCTTAAATAAATATTTGATACAAGAGAATAAAGTTGCATAATAAGAAGACTCTTTTTTACCTACTTCTGAAGAGATGGGATATACAGAAAAAAGAGTATCGTATAAGAATCATGATGTAAATTGTGTAGGGAGTCAAAATTTCATGAGGAAACTAGAACAAAAACACTTAAACTTTGGTAGCCCAAAATGGTTAAAGATGTATTCAATTATGTTAATAAATATTTTTACTGTCAGGTTATTAAGGTTAAGAAAATTGCAAGTGTAAGCTCCATCGAAACGGTCAAAGATTGTATCCATGGATCTCATTATTTAATAGCATTAACGATGGTTTCATAAAAATTCAATTACGCTAGTTTTTCATTTCTCTAGTGTAAATGACTCATTCTATTCCTTTAAGGGAAATTATAGAAGGCACTTATGTTGGTATTTTCTTATTCAACATGTTTTTGAATTACATCGGCAGAGTTGATCTTTTTCTTTAAGATAGGAATAATCATTGTTTTCGATATATTTAAAGTTCAACTCAAGATTATTAGTGATAAACATCTTGAGAAAGATGGTCGAATAGAACATGCTAACCGAAATTTTTAAGATCTATTTAGAGCTGATGTTTTCTAATGTCAAATTGTTTGCCATAGTTTTCTTCCATTGCCACAAAAAAACATTATTAATTTATAACGTGTCAAAATGGTTTATTTCTATGTCAGCATTAGAACAAATTCCAAAGTTACAACAAAGAACTCTTCAAGTGAAACTCAATTTGTTAGAGATACTGAAATAAATATATAGATTTTGAAAATAGTTATGCATTATTTTCTTCATGAAGCTAAATCATATTGAGATAACCCTATTATTTCATATAAATTGAATGAAAGAGACCAAATGTTTCTCCAGGTTCCATCTTAGCATACATTATCATCATGTCAAAGTACTTAATTATCACCTAAATGTTTCATTCCTTGGAAGATCATGAGAAAACTTAAATGATGCTACTTTTGAATGTAGATTGTCCTCTAATTCTCATATTTATCAAACATTTCATGTAAATAATTATGCCAAATTTTTTCTATGCATGCCAATTGTATTCAATTAATTCCCGACAAGCATCAACATTATCGTGACTATTTAGGATAAAATTCTAGAAAATAAAAAATAGTGTTTTATAAATCACTCCATTATTAAATATGTTGTGTCAT
>CM035410.1:26239742-26359742 GCA_020310875.1 Ceratopteris richardii
AATGTATAACATCACAGTAAAATGAGGCTATGCAAATTTAGGAATTGTCATGAGGAGAGACATAATTGCGCTAAGCATTATGATAACTTTCTGAGATGCGAGTTTGAAAAGTTATAATCAAAGAACTTAAAAAGATCATAAGAAAAAGTTTTAAAAATAAATATATCTATGCAAGGTGATATTTCTGAGATATCATGCAATGTAAGCTCTTCGAATGATTAAGTTACAGTTAGTGTACTGTTCGACCAGTAACATTGCAATCTATGGAATCACTAGTGCTTTACAATGTAACAGAATAGTATGGGTGTTATAACAGGAGAGATAGCTTTTGAATGCAATTGTTATATCCCTAAAAGATAAAACACGCAGGTATTACTATAGTAAATGTCTGGAGAAGATTACGAATACAGTGGAAAGCTTCCTTGTAAAATCACATGACTATGTCTGGAAGATTTTTACATCATGAGAATTCATAACACGGATATTGACTACATTTAGGTTATACAGATCATAAGACTATATATCTTGCAGTTGTAGGCTTGTTTCTCTCTAACATGTTTCTCTGTAACAGCGGCAAATTATTGATATTTTATCTAGAGGAACAAAGCTTACAAAATCAAAGTAATAAGAAGCCGATGAAAGCATTATGTTGACTATCGAAACGAGTCATGTGATTAACAGTTCGACATGCAGGTTCGGGAGGTGTAGGAGAGGAAGGGCAATAATTTGGAGTACAGTAACAATCATGAACATTGAACGCCATTTCTACTGCTGGGATATCATGTTATGAGAATTCTCAGGACCAAGCTATTGCTCGGATATTAGGGAAGCCACGCTGTCGAATATGGGTTCCCCGGCACTAGAGAACGTAAGCCAATAACGTTGGAGATCATAAAAGTCGTATTTTGTCGATGCAAGCGATGCCGCTTTCAAATAGTTGGGCAATTTGCTTGCTTTAATGGCATCTTCTCTGGACCTCCAAATGCAGGTGGCGAAGCATTCCCTTTCTTGGTTGAGTGACCCGTACCAGTACTGGAAGATGAACGATTGTTAGCACCACTTAGCAATCCCTGTAAAAGAATCGAGTATATGCGCAAGAGATATACGGAACTGTTCAATGTTCTATTTGCCTAATAGTCTGTTACATACGTTAACATTCTGGAAACTTTATGCATGCCGTTGATGTTCATCTCTACTCATTTTGTTTGTTTCTGGAAACTAAGAGGCATTAAAACCTCATCGAAACCGTGGATAACTGTCAGGAGTCGAGACTGTGGATAACAATATTCAAGCAAACCAAACTCGATTCTAAGCTCAGTGAATAATGCATGGTCCGTATTCTTTAATTGTCGGAATAGATTTGTCCATCCGTGCCTGCGACGCTCACGTACAATTTGAATATCCAGACAAATAAGATGCATTATTCTCTGTTCAGATAATCCTCTCTAATTTAAATGGACTTGAATCCAGGTATTGTTTTGGACTATCAATCCGTCTATCAGTAATCGATGTAATTAACACAAGACAGAAACTCTTTCCTCCGAATGGATAATAACTTGTTGTGTTTCTCCGCTATCAAAAGCGAAGGATGATGTGCACAGAATTTGGACATACAATCATTAAATTTCGTCATGGGACAGCAAATAATAGTGACCATGTTAGTCCGCGCGCATTACCTCAGCCGGTTGTTTGATTCGCCTCTCAAGGCTTGACCAGTTTTGCCATGAGAAGGATAAAATCAGATCCATCCGGGGATCGTTGGGTGTTTGATTCACTGCGATTCAATCTGGGCCTTTCGCTTACTCAATCTAAGTCAGTCATCTGCTCTGTTTCTTCTCAGTTCGCGCTCTAGTAATTGTTAGCTGTGTGGATGTTATGGTCAATGACAACAGTAAACAAACTAGAGGCAATAGTCTAACAACTAGAGGACTAACCATATATCTGGATCACGGAAAATGATGTTCACATTGTGTGGATGTTATGTTCAATGAGAACACTAAACAACCAGAAAATGATGTTATGTTCACATGGAAAATGATGTTCACAGCGTGTGGATTTACAAGGAGCAGGATCTGCTTCTCACCGTTTTCAGAAGTTTAGTTCTATGAATTTTCTGCATTTTTGCACTTGAGAACATTATGCTGTAGTCCGATGATAGACCTGAACATATTGTTTAATTGGTGTAATACACTTTATCAATCTAATGATGGCTATGCTATGTTATGTTTATGATTATGGAGTTCGTTTCTGTACGACGATGTCTGAGAGAGAGAGAGAGAGAGAGAGCTTACGGTTAGCAGACCGCCACTGCGTTTAGCCTCTTCGTGAGCTTCAGCATCTGCAGCATACAGAAGTTCCTCGTCTGCATCGGCAGCGCGTATCGAGCAAAATACCACCATATAAATTCTATTTTCTGCTCTATTCTGCTCAGCTGTAGACTTGCAACATTCTCGGTTGTGCTCGTCTTCTGTATTTCCATGGCTATTGTTGCTATTGTTGTCCATGGTATCGGCGACGGGTAGGAGACTGCTAACTTGCATCCAATCAAAACAGAGAAAAATTGGAGTTGTGAGTGGCTGGATCATTACCTCGTTTGTGGGTTTCATTTTGGTAAACGTCTCTTCTTCTCTAGAGCGTCCATCATTGTGGTCGCACTTCTTACTTTCTCCCATAATCTGTCTCTCTCTCTCTCTCTCTCTCTCTCTCTCTCTCTCTCTCTCTCTCTCTCTCTGTGCTTACATTCTCCTACGTCACAAATCAATCCCGGTGATGTAGTGTTCAGCTCCTCTCTATATAGCACGACCATCATGCTCGTGGAGTGAGATTGCTGGAATCTTCTTCAAAAAGAGCCAAAACGAAAAGCATGGATCTTCCTAGTAAAACGTTCTTTCACATAACTGAAAGAGTCCTTGTTATAGATTAGGAAAGAATGTATTAAAAAATCACCCCCCTCCATTATCTCTACTCGTCCAATATTACACTACAGTGGAAACCGAGTATGGTTTAAAATCAAAGGAATTTGCGCTTTATATAAGATCGAATAAATCGAACCCAAAAACTAGGCGTCAGGTAGGAGTGTAGTCTCTCTCCTCTCTCTCTCTCTCTCTCTGTTTCAATCCATCTCAGGTTCTCCATGTTCATGAATGATCCGTGGTCTTTTTCAACTTATGATAGACCTAAACCCATACTTGGCTTAAACCTGTTTACTAGCTAATCCCTTGATACAGCTTGTCTCTTTAAAGATGTAATACGGAGTACATATTCTTCAGTCAACTTGCTATGAAATGTGTTAAGTCAACTTGCTTATAAAGATATAAAAGAAAGCATTTTCAAGAGAACGAACGAGAACGAGTGCTAAAACATAGCTTCAAAAGACTAGTTATTTTAAGACTTTTGTGAGGAGAAAAAGATGTTCGTTATGGTCCGTTCCCAGTCAAATCTGTATAGCCTGTCATGGTTGTTACAGGGGTTTATATTTTCATAAAGATTCAAAATAATTTCATATTATCCAATCGTATGATAAAATACAAGAATCCAAATACTTTAAAATTGGATTTGATCCTCTATGTCGGACGTCGGGTTTCAAAACTACAAGGTCTACTTTGAATTATTAAATTAAAGAAAATATGTGGATGCAAACGTCACTAAAGCTTACCAGTAAATTGTAGAAATGGGTGATTATATGACATTCTGAAAAGAACACAAAAGATGTGTTTTATAGTTAGTACCCAATACTATGGCGTCCATTCATGCACAAATGATGATGTATTCTCCTACGTTTACTTTTCGGATGTAAAAAGAATGTCTAGAGTGTGCATTCAATATGTATTGGGAATGTATAAAGTTCAGCATAGTTTGCATTGGGTACCTTGAAGTTTTTCCATCCTATTTCAAGGGTTGAACACATGTTTAGCTATACAAAATAGATTTTCTTCCTAATATAAAAGTATTCCTGGAATGTGCATTCAATATCAATAGGGAACGTGTAAAACCGAACATAGGTGGCATTGAATGCTTTGAGATGTTTCCTTTCGTTTCAAGGACTAGTTGCATGTTCCAGTGTAAGGGATGCATGGAGCTAATGGCACAAAATGTAATTTGTTTCTCTAGTCATGAGAGATTATTTCTTCCACCTTTGATTGTGACATGAAAAAGAAAGGAGAAATTATCCCAAAGAGAGCCTTGAGAGCTCAAAATTCTTTGGTGTGTGAGAGAGTGGGGAAGCACAAATAGAAGTAGACACAAGAGTGAATAAAGAGATTTATGTACCAAGAAACGTGATAGCTCTAAGAGCTCTATCATGATTAGTAATATGAGAACGAGTGAAGCAAGCGCTATATATGAGTCCCTAAGTACAAAATATCACCACATATGAGTATATCTTGTATATGTGGTCACATGGGAAAAAAACCTCTAGCCAAATCGAGACTAAAAAGTGCTTATGTATAGGGAAATTGCTCACATCAAAACTACTCAAGGGACACATAGGTACAACAAACTGCCCTAGAGTGAAATATGTGAAACATCCATGATTCCTTAATTTTTTGGGCTAATATGTGAGCACCCTACCATTCTAGGAAAGAAAACATCCTATCTAACAACTGCTTGTATCAGAGACAACCACAAAAGGCTTTCCCCTTGCTCATATATTTAAAACATAATTTTAAGGAATTTTTGTTTCAATGATTCAAATGATGTTTCAGAGGGGTCAATGCATAGAGATCATGCATTCCTTTTAGTCAAACATATGAAGGATTCAGATACCACTGATAAATCCTTACTATGCACTCTCTTATATTTCAATTGTCCCTAACATTCCTAAGATCCCTTATAGTTTTAGGAATGGGAGAATCAAGTAATGTTTTTACTTATATGAATACTTTCTTTCTTTAGACATAACTCTTCCTAGCCACACAAGTTTGACCGTGGAAAAGAAACTCTTACTCCTCTTTCAATAAAATTTGCGCTTTAGTAATTGTTAGCTGTGTGGATGTTATGTTCAATGAAAACAGTAAACAAGCTAGAGGCAATAGTCTAACAACTAGAGGACTAACCATATATCTGGATCATGGAAAATGTTGTTCACATTGTGTGGATGTTATGTTCAATGAGAACAGTAAACAAGCAGAAAATGATGTTATGTTCACATGGAAATGGAAAATGATGTTCACATTGTGTGGATTTACAAAGAGCAGGATCTGCTTCTCACCGTTTTCAGAAGTTTAGTTCTATGAATTTTCTGCATTTTTTGCACTTGGGAACATTATACTGTAGTCCGATGACAGACCTGAACATATTGTTTAATTGGTGTAATACACTTTATCAATCTATTGATGGCTATGATATGTTATGTTTATGATTATGGAGTTCGTTTCTGTACGACAATGTCTGAGACAGAGAGAGAGAGAGAGAGAGAGAGAGCTTACGGTTAGCACACCGCCACTGCGTTTAGCCTCTTCGTGAGCTTCAGCATCTGCAGCATACAGAAGTTCCTCGTCCGCATCGGCAGCGCGTATCGAGCGAAATACCACCATATAAAATCTGCTCTGTTCTGCTCAGCGAAATACCACCATATTTTCTGCTCTGTTCTGTTCAGCTGTAGACTTGCAACATTCTCCGTTGTGCTCGTCTTCTGTATTTCCATGGCTATTGTTGCTATTGTTGTCCATGGTATCGGCGACGGGTAGGAGGCTGCTAACGTGCATCCAATAAAAACAGAGAGAAATTGGAGTTGTGAGTGGCTGGATGTAATAGACCCTCTTGAGGGGGAAGAATGTAATAGACCCTCTTGAGGAGAAGGAAGCCTCAACTCAACACTCTATTGCGAAGGTTTAATGTTAAAATTAGCAAAATGTCAATTATCAGAATACAAGAGAGTTCTCAGCGTTCCAAATAAAATTATGGAACTCCAAGGTTTTGAAGATAAGGTCGTGTTTTATGGAAGTCTAAAATTTCATTTATCCGTTGCATCCTTGTGAACATAAGTAATGAGTATGAAACCAAATATAAAAGGAAAGAAACTGAAGAAGAACGAAAATAACAAGTATCGGGCAGCATATAAATAGAAACTAACTTTACGTACAAAGCAATGATGCATCCATCGCGCATAAAAATAAGATTTGGAATACGGGGAAAAAAGAGAGATCGTGAAGTTGTTTTTCTTGTAGTAGCGTGCTTTTTGTTATTGCTATTAAAAGAAACAATGAGGAATTTTATATTTGAAGATACTACGAAGTTGCGAACAATGAGAGTGAGAGATCGTTTTCTTTCTAGCCGAATGAATTTGCATTTAGTCTTTTTGTCCGTCAACCATAGAATTAGTGATCTAGATATCCTCTCTTTCTGATGTGATGTGCGAGGCGACGTGACAGAGAGCAAAGAGCAAAGACATCAGAATAATACTTCTCTGTGTTCGCGCAATCTACATGCATGAAGATTGAGTCTGCAAATATTTATATATAGAAGATTTTGCATGGGCATGGCATCCTAATCAATTCTTGAAGACTATAGAATATCGTGCTCGAACTACAATACAAAGGCGCTATACACGTTCAACCAGATGGAACTCTTCAAAACACAATTTGGGATATATGGTGCAGTCATGCATGCAGTTGTTCCTCAAGAGACATTGGGCATGTGTTTCTCTTGTGTCAGAATTGTCGGAAGCCAAAGGTAAGAGTGCATATGAGTCAGAATTCATCATCGTCTTCACGATCCGATAAGAAGTTGTGTCTTTAGTTATTACCTAATGGAAGCGCATGGATTAATCGCTCTTGATGTTATCAGAAGTTGAAATAATGAATATATATAATCGGAGCAGAGAGAAAAAGTGGAGCTTATCTATATGCATATGGAAAACAGATTATGATTTGACAGATCGACGGAGAAGAAATGAACTGTTTATTCATGCGCCTATGTTTTCATCATGAGTCTCGTTAGGTGCGTCTCTCTGAATTCAGAGAAGCATCTGGCTGCATCACGAAACTCTAGAAAGGAGGAAGGCGGCCTATGTGGAGAAGAAGTGCTACGCTTCGACTTTGACAAGATTTGATGACTCTTATGAATTGTCCATGCACACTTGTGATGATCCATTGTTGATGGGAGGTTTGAAGAGAAGTTTGCCGATAATGCGATGGTGCAGATTTAATCAAAGTGTGAATCAGACAGAGATTAGTGTTAATTATCAAGTTATGAAACTTCATGCGCGCATGTAGAGGATGTTGTATGGTGACAAGAGATCTTCGTGGCTTTTGACAAGTACATTATTGGCCATCGACAAACTGTACCTGTTGTGGTACACAACTTCATCGTTGATGCTCAGAGAAGCGTATACATACAGTGTTCCTTGATTTCCTACGCAAGGATGGCATGCAAAAATTGATATAGAGATGCTTAGCATGGTGTGGCATGAGGAGACCATGGTATATTATGCGCGGATGCAAATGGAAACGCTGATCGAGATGCTCATTCATGGACATTATATGTCTCCCTCTTTTCACGTGCAGATGGAGGACGCTTCCATCTCCATTCTTTCTGCAAAGAGTTTGTCAGATATTGATGGTTTGGCCTCGAAAAAGGATGCAATAGTGATGCAAAATGCAATCAACAGCTAGATGAGGGCCTCCGATCATGACTGTAATGCATGATTGACAAGATCTTGAAAAGGATTGTACGGAGACATTGATGATTAGTGAGCCTATGATGGGATATCAGCACAAACACATATGCACCAAAATCCTTATGAAGAAGAAAACGTTTTGTGATCATCAATTCATAGATTTCTTATGACAAGCACTCAGTGAAGAGCTTCGGGGATGGAATTCTAGGGAATGGACATGTATATCTACCTTTATAGAGTTGTGGCACCAAGCATCGAATAAAAGATGAGAAATTTTGCAAGTCTTTGATAATGATGATAGTTGGATGTAGAAGATGAAGGATTCATGGTGAAGATGAACATACTAAGACCGATATTGAGAAGCAAAGTATTTTGCAGAACTGCTCTTTTCTTTCATGCAAGATTGAGAAGATGGATCCATAGGATCCAGATCGTGATTGAGATTGAGATTGTGATTGAGAGTGAGAGTGAGAGTGAGAGTGAAAGTGCGATTGAGAGTGCGAGTGTGAATGCGATCATGATAGCTCGGGCGTGGTTGGAAGGTCGAAGCTTCATCAAGAAGCAATTATCCAAAGATATTGTATCAAGATGTTTGAATCTTCATTGGGAACTTATTTCTTGTATATGGATTTGGAAACCATGAGATTCATAAGATAAGTTTTATTTCATAAGTTTTTGTTCTTTTTATTATTTTGTTCAAATTTGTGAGTAACAAATATATGATCTGATATATTTCTTTTCTTTATGAGTGATTGGAGGAACGTTACACTGGATCATTACCTCGTTTGTGGGTTTCATTTTCGTAAACGCCTCTTCTTTTCTAAAGTGTCCATCATTGTGGTCGCACTTCTTACTTTCTCCCATAATCTCTCTCTCTCTGTGCTTACATTCTCCTACGTCACAAATCAATCCCGGTTATCTAGTGTTCAGCTCCTCTTTATACAGCACGACCATCATGCCCGTGGAGTGAGATTGCTGGAATCTTCTTCAAAAAGAGCCAAAACGAAAAGCATGGATCTGTCTAGTAAAACGTTCTTTCACATAACTGAAAGAGTCCTTCTTATAGATTAGGAAAGAATGTATTTAAAAAATCACCCCCCTCCATTATCACTACTCGCCCAATATTACACTACAGTGGAAACCGAGTATGGTTTAAAATCAAAGGAATTTGCGCTTTATATAAGATCCAATAATTCGAACCCAAAAACTAGGCGTAAGGTACGACTGTAGTCTCTCTCCTCTCTCTCTCTCTCTCTGTGTCTCAATCCATCTCAGGTTCTCCATGTTCATGAATGATCCGTGGTCTTTTTCAACTTATGATAGACCTAAGCACATACTTGTCTTAAACCTGTTTACTAGCTAAACCATGGATACAGCTTGTCTCTTTAAAGATGTAATACGGAGTACATATTCTTCAGTCAACTTGCTATGAAATGTGTTCTTAAGTCAACTTGGCTATAAAGATATAAAAGAAAGCATTTTCAAGAGAACGAACGAGAACGAGTGCTAAAACATAGCTTCAAAAGACTGGTTATTTTAAGACTTTTGTGAGGAGAAAAAGATGTTCGTTATGGTCCTTTCCCAGTCAAATCTGTATAGCCTGTCATGGTTGTTACAGTGGTTTATATTTTCGTAAAGATTCAAAATAATTTCATATTATCCAATGGTATGATAAAATACAAGAATCCAAATACTTTAAAATTGGATTTGATCCTCTATGTCGGAGGTCGGGTTTCAAAATTACAAGGTCTTCTTTGAATTATTAAATTAAAGAAAATATGTGGATGCAAACGCCACTAAAGCTTACCAGTAAATTGTAGAAACGAGTGATTATATGACATTCTGAAAAGAAGACAAAAGATGTGTTTTATAGTTAGTACCCAATAGTATGGCGTCCATTCATGCACAAATGATGATGTATTCTCCTACGTTTACTTTTCCGATGTAAAAGAATGTCTAGAGTGTGCATTCAATATCTATTGGGAATGTATAAAGTTCAGTATAGTTTGCATTGGGTGCCTTGAAGGTTTTCCATCCTCTTTCAAGGGTTGAACACATGTTTAGGTATACAAAATAGATTTTTTTACTGATATAAAAGTATCCCTGGAATGTGCATTCAATATCAATAGGGAACGTGTAAAACCGAACATAGGTGGCATTGAATGTTTTGAGATGTTTCCTTTCGTTTCAAGGACTAGATGCATGTTCGAGTGTAAGGGATGCATGGAGCTAATGGCACAAAATGTAATGTTTTTTTCTTGCACCGTTGATTGTGACATGAAAAAAAAAAGGAGAAACTATCCCAAAGAGAGCCTTGAGAACTCAAAATTCTTTCGTGTGTGAGGGAGTGGGGAACCACAAATAGAAGTAGACACAAGAGTCAATAAAGAGATTTATGTACCAAGAAAGGTGATAGCTCGAAGAGCTCTATCATGATTAGTAATATGAGAATGAGTGAAGCAAGCAGTATATATGAGTCTCTAAGTACAAAATATCACCACATATGAGTATATCTTGTATATGTGGTGACATGGGAAAAAAACCTCTAGCCAAATCTAGAGTAAAAAGTGCTTATGTATAGGGAAATTTTCACATGAAAACTACTCAAGCGACACATAGGTACAACAAACTCTCCTAGAGTGAATGATGTGAAACATCCATGATTCCTTATGTTTTGGGCTAATATGTGAGCACCCTACCATGCTATGAAAGATAACGTCCTATCTAACAACTACTTGTATCACATACAACCACAAAAGTCTTTCCCCTTTCTCATATATTTAAAACTTAATTTTAAGGAATTTTTGTTTCAATGATTCAAATGATGTTTCATAGGGGTCTATGCATAAAGATCATGCATTCCTTTTAGTCAAATATATGAAGGGTTCAGATACCAATGATAAATCCTTACTATGCACTCTCTTATATTTCAATTGTCCCTAACATTTCTAACATCCCTTACAGTTTTAGGAATGGGAGAATCAAGTATTTTTTTTTACTTATATGAATTTCTTTTTTATGCATGACTCTTCCTAGCCACACAAGTTTTTCCGTGGAAAAGAAACACTTACTCCTCTTTCAATCAAATTTGTGTTCCTTAAGTGTTTTCAAATTTATATTGACATATACAAAATGATTACCAACATCTTGAGAGTATAGAAATATATGAGCAAGAAATACTAAGATGAATTCATCTTGATAATCATGAAAAGTGTTGCTCATCAAGCACATGAATGTGAAAGGAGAGTTTTCAAAAAGTAAAATCGTAAATTTGTAGTTACCATAACATGTTTGAAATGATGTCTTGGATATATCATCAACTTTGATGCTTATCACATGATATCCCAATCTTAAGTCAATTTTGGTAAATTCACATGGTCCACTTAATTAAGGAAATTAATCATCTATATCAGAAATTTGATATTTATTTTTAATTGTTCTTTGATTCAACCCCCTATAGTCACTGCATAATCTTTAAGAACTATCTTTCTTGTTAGGAAATAAAACATGTCCTCCCTAAGGTGAAACATTTGGCCTTATCAAGACTTTCTTCAAAAGATCATCTAATTGAGTATTGAGCTCCTTTAATTCATCTATGTTTAATCTATAGCGGGCTATGTAATATGATTCACTACCTGGATATACGTCATTAGTGTTCTCAATTTTCCTAGGTAGAGGTATACTAGGTAGCTCTTCACAAAATACATCTACATATCCTTTCAAACGTTTTTCTACCTTATTCACAAGTTTTTCCTCATTATCTTTCCCATGTTGAGTATTCACATACACTAGAAGTGTTTTGCCACCATTATGTATACTTTCAATTATCTACATGGGGAAAACTAGAATAGGTTTAGGATAAGGAACATCATCTATCTTGACCTAAATTGATTGTTCTTTGTTCAAAATCAATTGTTGTAGAATTTCGAACTAAATTGTCCATACACAATTGCGTCCTACCATTTCATTTACATCACATGAAAACTCCCAAAAATATATATTGGGAAAAGTAAACACATGGTTTTCAATCTATCCCTTTGTATACTGTACTTGTCCATTGGCCCTCTCAATAGGTCTCGATATCTATGTACGTAAGGATATCACTAAAATCTACACCAATATGAAATATAGAAATTAACGCCTCCTTTTTATATGAATTAAAATATGTTTAGAAATCATACCCAAAATCACAATGCGAAAAGCCCTTGTGAGGCAACTAGTCATCATGTAACCTAAATTCTATTTAGTGCACATACCTCCATAATCTTCTTTATTAATTTTTATTTTTTCTTCAATGATATTTATCACTTGTGCTTGTGCAAGCCAAAAGATTGCTTTGTTTGGACATTCATGTGTTAGATGTCCTTGTTTGCTACTATGAAAATAGAGAGTGAGTAGTTTTGCATGCTTACTTAAATCACATTCCTAATTCCAATCGATGGGTTCATTCATCCTTTGAGTTTCCATGTGAATAGGATTTTTATCTTGGCTATTATATGATCAAGTCCTCTTTGTATTTTTCATGCATTTTGTTGTAAGTATCTATGCCATTTGTACCATCATGATAAATCTAGTTCTACACCCATTCAACATATGAAATCTTTCCATCTTCTCAATTATTTTGGCCATCACAACAACATTCAGGAAGTCAACACATCTAGATTCCTTCACTTGATAATGAAGTTCCTCATGAACCCTTTAATAAACCTCATCTTCAAAGCATCCTTGATAACCTCCAATGCATATTTGTGAATATGGTAAAAATTCTCTTTATATTCATCCACAAACAAACTATGTTTGTCTTGTCACCATCATGTTGTCCATAATAATAGAAATCCATCTAGGTCTCCATTTGGTATTGTGGAGGATAGTAATGCTTTCGTGCATGCTCACACACTTCATTCTATAAAGCCTAAACAAAATCCATCTAAGTCATTAAAAAATCAAAACAAATCATCCAGATACAAAAAGATCAATTCATCTTCATAATCATGATACGTATTGTTCATCGAGCACATGAAAATGGTAGGAGATTTTGTTAATTCAAAAGGTAAAATTGTAAAATCATAGTGAACATAACGTGTTTTAAATGCCATCTTGGGTATGTCACCTACTTTGATCCTTATCATCATGACATCTTCATCTTAAGTAAATTTTGGTAAACAAACTTCTTCCAATTAATCAACTCAATTAATAATCCAAATGAGAAAGTGGATACTTATTTTTTATCCTTCTTTTATTCAATCTACTATAGTCATTGTATATTCTTTATGAGCTATCTTTCCTCTTGGGAAATAGAATAGTTGCTCCCTAAGGTGAAAAACTTAGTCTTATTAAGAATTTCTCCAAAAGATCATCTAGTTCAATGTTTAGCTCCTTTAATTCATCTATGTTAAATGTGTAGAAGGATATCAAATATGATTCACTCTATGGATATGGGTCAATAGTCTATTCAATATTCCTACATGGAGGTATACCAAGTAGGTCTTCACGAAATACATCTGCATAACCTTTCAAAATATTTTCTACATTATTCAAAAGCTTTTCCACATTATCATTCACATGTGGATTACTCACATACACTAAAACTGTTTTGAAACCATCATGTATACCTCTAAAAAGGTACATGGGGGAGATGAGAATAGGTGTAGGATAATGCTTATCACATATGATGTGAAATAGATTTACTATCTTGCCGTAAAGTGAGTGTTATTTCTTCATAATCAATTATTCTAGAGTTTTGAACTAACCAATCCATGCCAAAAATTGGATCATACCATTTCATTTCCATCACATGAAAACTCCCAAAAAAGATACCTATTAGGAAATGTAAACACGTGGTTTCCAATGTATCCTTTTGTATAGTGTATTTTCTTGATACATTTTGGCAGTGAAGTGTGTCAACATAATTAGGACCATCCAAACACTTTTTTCCCTTGTTAGGAGGTTTTTTTCCTTGACTTGTATACACACCTATAACCCTAATGGGTCACTAATCTTTGCTACATTTTTGCGTGTCAAATAGATTTAGTAGTGTATTTTCAACACCAAGCTTTTTTTTCTTCCTTTGTGCTATTCATGTGCTTTCGCAGATGTCAAACTAAAAGAATTGGTATCAAAGTAGTATAATAATTCATCTAGGGCATTGTTGACACTCCTTCAGTCATAGTCCCAAAATCCCATAAAAGTTGATGAATATACTCAAGGCAATTAGGGTTCAAAACACCTTTGGATTTTGGCATCAAATTTTTTATATGAGCTCCTTTCGACCTTTGAATGCAATTTTGCAATGCTTATGCAAGAACTATCATTTGTTTTGCCAAGTATATATGCACGTTTTGGTTTGCCAGTACAAGCATCTCAAAGTCACCTACATGTCACCAAATCTCAATAGGGTAGCTCTATTCAACTTTCTGAGATACAACCATTTTTTTGCATCAAGGTAGTTTAGTAGGTTGCCATGGATGATAGAAATGATGTATTCCATATATTGGCTATTGAGGACAATTTGGATGGCACTAATTACCCATTGTGGGAACATATGATGTGCCATGTATTGGTGGAAAAATACTATGCAATATTAGGTAGGGTGTTGAAAAACATCTTGCTACATGTGTGAATACAGTTATGGAGGGTATTGTAGATGGCATTGAAGATGATGATCTTCAAATTCCTATTCATGCTATGGTTCTTGCACATAGTTTAGAGAAATTTCATTGGGATGGTAGAGATGATCAGACACATGCATTGATAGCCATGTTTGTCAAATGTTCCAATCCTTCATATTTTCTCTTTCAAAATAGTAAAGGATATTTGGGATAAAATTAGCACTTTATACTAGGGAATAAGATCATACTTGTGTTGGTTATCTCCGGAAATAGTTGGAGAGTGAGCATATGAATGAAGCAAATTCTACAAACATCAAAGATTTGAAAGAGTAATTGAATCTTATAGATGAAGTATTGCTAGACAATTCACTTATACATTCTTAATGATCTTCTTGATTCATATTAGAGTGTTTTTTCTAGTCTTGAATTGATGATGGAAGACAATCTGAATGCCTTAACATTTGAGGAGTTAGTCTCTATTTTGTTGCAAGAAAGATGAATGCAGGCAAAACATGTCCATTATGCATGTTGCAAATCAAACTTTCATATCTTAGCTAGTGAGAAGGGCAAAGTTAAATGGAGCTCATCTACTAGTAAGCACAAATATGCTAATTCTATAGAGTTAGGAAAGGAAGGCAAAGATGAAGCATAAACAAAATAGTATGAGCGGTTTTGGAAATAGTATGAAGGAAATGATCATGTCATAAAGATTTGTCTAAAACCTACTACAAAAGAGTAAAAAAATGAGTTTGGAATGTTTGTTCAATAGGCCTTTACACCCAAAACAGGGCGTGCTAATCTCACGTAGAATGAAGAATGTAAATTTACTGTTGTTTTCAGCTATGACCCATCTTCTAATCAACATTGTATGCTTGTAGAGTACCCAAATGCTTGGTACTTTGATAATGGGGCAACCAAACATATTACATCACACTATAGTTTCTTCAGTTCACTGGAGTCTCCTTGTACAAGTAAGATTATTACATGCAAAAAGATCTCCCCTTATCTTATCATGGGAGTAGGTAAGATGATTTTGACTACAATGAGTGGTAGTTGTTTCACATTGTCAAATTCTTTGCTTATTCCACGAATCAAGAATCTTTGGCATGTATGCTTTGTTTTTCCATGCTTCCAAAAAATTGAAATGGTGTCCTCTTTGCCCAAACTTGAGGCACCTGGTAAACATGTATATGAGGGATGTATTTCGAGAAAATGCAATGTTCTTCCCAAAATATGGTTCAACTAGAGATACTAGAAAATTGTATCTCGTTGATGCTCATGGCTATGGTTCTATGTAGACACCTTCTCTTGAGAACTACCTCTACTTTGTGACATTTATTGACGATTTCATTGGGCATGCATGGGTGTATCCATTGAAAGAAATTGGTAGCTCATGCATATCTTGGTTGAGCAATAAGTAGTCTACTATGGCCACTTCTACTTGTAAGACTATGCATAGGGAAGCTTTCACAATGCCTATTGAGTGTGTGTCTCAGAAACCTTTTGTATGATTTGGGTGTTGGTTAGTCTTCTTCCACCACCTTCTTCACTGACAATCAAAGTGTATTCAAAGTTGCAAACAACCCTATGTTCCATGATCCCAAAAAGCACATTGAGGTGCATTATCATTATGTCATAGAGAGGTTCTCTCCTCGAGAGATCATTCTCGAATATGTGTCCATAAAGGTTAGCATTGCAGATCTTTTCAAAAAGGCTTTGCCTTGGGAGAAGTATGAAGCTTTGTACAAAGCTTTGGGCTTACTTCCTCTTGTGAATTGATCTCTTTCCACATATCTTGGCAATTCCATATACATAAGTGCTAGCTCCTTGTTTAGCGCATCGCTCCCAAGGTGATTTGTTGATATACTTTGGTAGTGATTGTGTATCAACACACTTCGGAATGTCGGGGCACTTTTTTCACTATTTAGGAGGTTTTTAACCCCTTTCTTGTATGCAGATCACCCTAACCAATCACTAACATTTGTGCGTTTCCACTTGGTGTTACATTCAGTATTGTGTGTTGTGCTCCAAGCTTTTTTTTCTTCCTTATGCTATTTGTGTGCTTTCCTAGACCTGAAACTCCAACATAGTTGTCCATTGGTCATCTCAACAAGTCTCAATATTTGTGTATGTAAGGATATCACTGAAATCTACACCAATTTCAAGGATGACAAATAATGCTTACTACCAGGATTGATTTGAAATCTAACTTTATGTTTTGAGATTGTAGAGAAAGTAGCAATGACAAAAGCCGTTGCAAAAGAAGTAGTCATCATGCAATCTAATGTAGAATTAGGGCACTTTCCTCCATCATCTTCTTTCTTAATTGTTGTACATTCTTCAATGATGTTTATCACCGTCTCTTATGGGGACCGAAATATTGTCTTGTTTGGACATTCGTATGTTTGAGTCATTTGCTACAATGAAAATAGAGACTCAATGTTTTGGATGCTAAATAAAATCAGGGTCCTAATGCCAATAAATGGGTTGATGCATTTGTTTGAATTTCCATTCGAGTAGGATTTTTAGCTTGTTTATTAAAGGACAAAGTCCTCTTCCCATTTTTCATGTTTGTTGTAGCAGATCTCTATGCCTTATGTACCATCACGATGAATCGATTTATACTTATTTATACTTGTGTTCAACATATTGGATTTCTCCATCTTCTCATTTTTTTGGCCATAACAACAATATCCAAGAAATCAAGACATACAAATTCTTTCAGTTGATAATGGAGTTCCTCATGAAGCCCTTTTATAAACCTCATCTAGAGAGCATCCTTGCTAACCTCTAATGCATATTTCTAATTATGAGAAAACTTGTTTTTTACTCATCCACAGACAAGATATGTTTGTCAGAGTCATGTGTTGTGTTTATAGAACTCCATCTTCCTCTCCATATGGTGGTACGAAATATTAGTGCTCTTCTACTTTCTCTCAGAATTCCTTCTATAGAACCAAAACAAAGTGCATTAGAGTATTAACCATGTTCTCATTATTCTCAATGTGTTCATCATGGTCATTTCTTTCCCTACACCACAAACTCAGTTACGGGTTTGATAAGTAGGAGGGACGTTATGCAATGGTAAGAATTCTGAGCGCTTGAATGAAGATCCAAGGTCATAACTTATAAGAGAATTTGATATGAATCTCCAATTTTTCTATATACAAAGCACTTCATAATTTTAAACTTTCTAGAAAATATGTTGAATAATCGTACTTGTTAATGAGTTTCTGGTTTTTTAAGATTAGGTTGATAACCTTCTCATCCCCGTTGAAGGGAACTAGCTTGATTTAAGCTTGTTATTTTGTAACAACACACTATAGTGTGTAAAATGTTGAAACATATTATAATCACGGATCCTTCTACCTAAACATTTTACGGACTCTCAACAGGAGACTTTTTGTATTCATTGTTGAAGTTTTAATCATGCTTTTTTTCTTTGATCTTTTAGAGTGATTGGTCCTTAGTGTCATTTCAAAGAGCAGACGAAAATGAGATGGATTTTCCAAGAAGGCTTTCCTCCTCAGAAACAAGAAGAAAAGGTGTCTCAAGTGTTCTCCACTCTTTATGCAATGCTTGCACTAAGGGGCATGACCAAAAACTATTTTGGCATTGACATTGGTCCATATCCCCCTATAGCAAATATGCAGCATTCAATCACGTTTTTATTTCAATAAGTGGGTGCCAACGTTCTTAACGTTGAATTCCCATATGATCTACAATTCGTTAATGGATAGAGTGATAAATCTTTTGATTATTCTTTTTTTCTCCATCCGATGGCCACACATCCATATTAAACTCGCCAAGCAATTGGGTGAACATGAGGTAGGAGCACAAGACATTGCAAGCATTAGTTCTATGTCTTAACGGGTATCAATCTTCAAACTTTAAGTCAAATCTATGGCTAAAATCAATTTCCTCAAACCTAATGGAATGAATTCTACCAAAACGGTTCCTGTGTTTCTTTAACTAAGAAAGCTGAAACAATGAAAATGAAAAACAGAATGACAAAACAAAAGGATAAGATTTATTTCTTCCTTGAGCAAGAAAGATGAAACAATGAAAGAGAAAAAAAGAATGCGAAAGCAGAAAAAACATGAAGGGAAAAAAAAAAAGCGAAAACCCATTTCATTTATTGTAAACATATGATGTAGCTATTGTATATGTATATGAGCATTGATGTGTATGGTGTTCTTGCTTTGAGTTTTATGTTTTTACTTTCATCTCACGATCACGTGACTATCTGACAATGAGCAACTCCCATGATAGCGTGTGCTTCATTGCTCCCCTTGAAGCACAAGGACGACTCATTCGATGCTCCCTAGGAAGGCATGTAATATGCAGACACCACTCGCCTGATAAGACGATAGCACAAGTGCCTGATCCAAACCTCACTTGTCTCATCGCAACATTCGCATGCATATTGATGATGGTTATGTTTATGACAAAAAAACAATTTACATATTTGGCAGGAGTTAATGATATAAGCTGTTGTAATTCTCAATGTCTGTTTCTTCCCTTTTTGGGGGATGGGAGGTGGGGGCTATGGGGTATACAATATGTAGTAACATAAATGAAGGAAAATATTCATGAGATAGACTATAGAAGTTTTGAATTGAGGGATTAAAACCTTTGAGACAGCTCATTTGTTTATCCCAATACTAGGATATGTATACATGAAGGCTAAGCAATAACTTAGGAGTATAGCAAATGAGGGCATAATTCTTTCTAGCAAATAAGGGCATAATTCTTTAGGAGCAAATGAGGAAATATATAGATGCCTATTTCCCTCCCAGTTAATGCGATATTGTGGCTAAAACGTTTTCTTAGATGGTCAAAACGTGAAAATATAGAAACTCATACTCTATAAGGACAAGATATCAATCATATTGTAATAGTAAATATGATCTTGGACATTGAATATGATCTTGGAAAGTGAATTGGACATTCAACACAGTAATAGTAAAAGTAGGTTGTAGAGGTCAAGAACGAGTTTTTGTATAATAATAAGTTTACCGATTTCAAGGAATCAATTATCAGGAAATGAGCGAAGGACGTAGATGAAGATTAAAGAGTTTAAAAATCCAAGCACATGGGTGAAATCTAAGCAATAACTTTCCAAATCATCAACCATCAGTCAGTAAGTAGACAATTATGCGTATAAGTTAAAATAAATCATTAATTGTGTTATAATTGTGATTAGTGTGCTTAGTCTCTGTGCATACCACCTCAGACTTCATCGTTATCCCTAGGTATACAACATCAGACATCATCTTATCAACACCATATAAAGTGTGATGCCTTAAAAGAACGTAAGATAGGCAAATATGCACGGAAACATGTTTATTCATTCGTAAATTGTTAACCAGATTCTCACTATTCTCAATTTATTCATCATCATCTACAAGCAATAATCACAATGTCCTCATTTTGTCTCCCTACACCACAAGCTCATTTATATCCTTGTCATTTTATCTATTAGTTACGTCTTCGATGAAGAGAATTTAAATATGAGTTACGACAGAACTTCCAAGAAACGTTCATATGAATCTCCATAGTGTCGATAAAAGGAGCGTTTAGGCGTTTCCATGTGTTCTTTTGAATTTGAACCCTACATAAAAAGTAGTACATAATTTAAAACGTTCCAAAAAATATTTTAAATAATCCTACTACTTTATGGATTTCTTATATTTTTTTAAAAAACAAGAAGATTAGGGAGAATAAAAAAGAAGGTTGATATTTTATTCATCTCCCTTGTGGGAAACTAACTTATTTTTAGCTTGTTGCTTCTGAAAGAACTTGGAGAAGCTTGTAGGAGGTAGAAAATGAGTTGTAAAGAGACAAAGTTTTGTCCAACCAACTGGCACAAGAACAACCTGAGCCTATGGAGACTCAAATAGAAATTATAGGCATGCTATAAGTGCAATAAAAGGGACTATGTACTTTGGAGCATCATGGAGAAAGAGTTGATACAAAATAGATAGGTTCGTGCATTGACTAGCAAATGAACTTACTATCTACGGGTGAGACAATGAGTTTAAATGCTCATAGCGACCAACATGATTACAATTAGAAAACCTCCTTTTATGGGAGTCATACACATAGGGTTACGTGTATAGAATGCACAAGAATACAAGAAACCATTATAGAAGATATGCAATTTTGATGCCTTCATTATGGTGAGCGGGTGAAGTTGTCTTGGTTGAACCAAGAGTGGATGAAGTTTCCTTGGTTGAACAAGAAGTTTCAGGTTCCAAATCGGCTTCAATCAGAGACATGAGGCATGGAGTTCAACCACAGCAATAGATAACATGATCATAAGCATTATCGCATGCAATGAATAGCATGAAAGAAAGGATGGGAGAAGAAGAGAGGCCATATGTTTAAACCAAAACATTATGTCTTCCAAGAGGCAAGGTGGCACACCACTCCATGATTTCCTTTCTTCACAACCTTTTCATAAGCAAAGCAGAAGGTAGAAACCATATGTCACCTTGTAAAGAAAACGAGACATGGACTTCCTGATGAACCTAAGCTACCTTCCTAACTCAAGATGGACATGAGAATGTTCATGTGCAATGATCTGAGACACAACTTCCCATGAACTATTCCATTCTTAAAATCACTTTGATCTTTTATAATATAATTATGTGGACTTTCAAATGTCATGTGCAATGATATGGTGTAGAACATCCCATGAACTTTTCCACTTTTGAAATGATTTGGATAGTCTAGGTCTTAAAGCCTTTATTTGAAGCCCATCATTCTGATTGGATTCTATGTCACAACTTTCATTGGGTGTCAAAAGTAACACATCTAAATATGTGTCTTATAATATCCTCAAATATTCTTTTTTTCTTTTCTTCATAATTTCTCTCATTATTTGCAATATCATTCTTACTAGATTTTCGCTTGATATTCTCATGTTTAGTTTAACTTTCTTTTTCTTAATATTTCAAAAACTTTAAAATTTTTTTACGTTCTCTTGATAAAACAATTCACCAATATCTAAGACTCTTTGATCAATTCACACATAGTTTGTTTCATCCCTCCTACTTTTCACCGGAATTGCCTTCTCATGTTCTTGTGTATCCTCCTCCAAACTCTCCTTCAAAATGTTCTCAACCTTTTGTTTCCATAAATGGTTGTTCACCATTCTCTTCTTCTAAAACTTTGAAAGTCTTTTATAGGTCTTGAATTAGATCTTGATTGGTCAAAGTATTGGCTCACCACAACTACTTCTATATTCAAGTGCCAATATGTATGTACATGATCGTTACAAATCTTCTTATCAACATGAATTACCAATTTCTATTTACACGCATCTCTGCATGCATCATAATTTCAAAACATATAAGCAAATTGATCACAATAGGAAACTTCTTATAGGTGCATTTTCAAACCTATTTTCCTTTTATATGTAGAATCAAGGATGGATCTTTAATGGTTCAATGAGTGGTCTTAATCAAAAGAGAGAGGTAGATATACTATGGACTTGGACCAGATGCTTATTTCTACACAAGGTTGTTTTGAAGATCTCAAATCTAGCTTTCAAACTTGATACCTGATAATTGATCACCTCTTTTAAATTCAAAATTGACTCATGAAATGATACCCATTGCTTTTATAATTTTAGAGAACTGATTCATTTTTTTGTCTCTATACATCCTAAGTATGAGGTGTTATAATTTATGGAATATTGGAATGCTAAATGGGATTTAATGCGTTGAGGTTTTTAATGTGTTTTAGTAGGTGAAGATCCATGAGGGTGTGAATGCACATGGATTTATTCAAATACTTTTGGAGATATTTAGAAGAATATATTTAGAAGATAGTATTTTAGTTATTTTAGAAAAAGATGATTTTCTAAAAATAGTAAAAAGAAAAAGCAAAAGCAAAAGCAAAAACAAAAGCATGCTTTTCAAAGCATAGACCTCATGTATCTTCTATTCAGGACGTAATAAGACATCCGTATAAATACACATGCTCTGATAGACTGGTCCATCAGAGTATGTGGGGAGATATTGTACCCAATTTGGTTTCATCTCTTGTCTCTTTCTATTCTCTGAGTATTGTTGTGTGATTTCGTTTGTTTACTATCCTCTACATACATGCGTGTGCAGGATCCCAAGGGCAATAGTGGTATCAGAGCTAAGGCATAAGCAAAGAATTCAAAGGTCTCCAGTCTATGAATCGCCAAAAGAAAAAAGTAGATAGATATGATTTGGGCTTTCCATGGTTGCAATTTTCCTACATGGAGAGGTCATCCTCGACGTTCTTCATGGTTATGCAAAGGGATTGTGGTCGACTTGTCTGGAGAAGAGCAAACAAACGAGTTAATGTCCGACGCATGTAAATCGGTGAGAGAGTTTCACGTGATCCCACCCTTTAGAGAGCCTACACGAGCATAACCCCTTAGCCACGTGGACATGGTCCACCAAACTTTCCCTCACGCATGTTTGAAGCATTGCCTAGAGAATTTTGCGTAACTTTCTTTCAAAAAAGGAGTCTACTTCTTGACTATGCAGACACAGGTGATGCCTTTCAGCCATTGAGGAGTCTACAAAACAAGGAAGGTAATAAATAAAAAGGGATGTGTTTCAAAAGTATAGATACTGAGCATGTAAGGAATGAAAAAGGAAGTTCCACTCAACTCTATCATAGGCCTTATCAAAATTAACCTTGTAGAAATAGAACTCCTCTCCTTAGCAAGGTCCATTCCTTCCCAAAGGGTAATGATAGCATCTAATATAAACCTTCCTTTAATAAAAACCTTCTGCTCTTTCATAATAACCTTGTCCATCATGGAACTTAGTCCATTGGCCAAAGGGGCTTAAAAGATTTTGGAAATAGAAGTAAGACAAGTAATTGATCTCCAGTTGTTTATGTTGCCCTTGGGCCCTTTTTGTGTATCATCTTAATAACTCGTTTATGTTGTCCTTGGGCCCTTTTTGTGTATCATCTTAATAACTCCAATATTGATGAAGGGAGATAGAGCACCTCTTCTCAAGGCATCTTGCCAATTCAAAAGAATAAATGGGACAAGAAATTCTTTAAGCACCCTATAAACTCATTAGGAATCCCATCCAAACCAGGAGAAGAATAAACATTTTGTGCCTATGTTCGAAAAGGTTAATGGTGATCATGTTCTTGATATTGAAGATAATATGCAAATTGATACTAGCTTCTTTTATAATGTTTTATCTAATTCTTCCAAGTGGGGTGAAGAGGCCCAGAAGGCTAGAACTCGTATATCTAACTTAAGGAACAAAATGCTTGCTCTTGAACTTACCTCTCTACGAGGAAGAGAGTATTCTCTTCCAGCTTAAAGAGAGCAGATTTTGGGTAGCATATATAATTGATATGTGGGATTTACGTGTACCTACGAGCACCGCTTGGGTTGACAAATGATACAAACAACTCTGATGACCTTGGTTGAATTATAGATTATGACACTCTGACTTTGGTAGTATGTTGTGATCCATGTTTCTCCCATGTTATGTGTCATGATTCAGAAATAACTGTTTAGTATAATAGTTTCGTTTGCGTAAAGGCGACCCTACTCACATCGAGGCTTGTATTCGTAGTTCTACATTCTTGGCATTGGTATATTTGATTTTCATATGGACGGAGTGCATGGTTTGACAGTAATAATTCTAGCTTCTTATGCTTGTGTGGAGATGCGAGTTTGCATGATGGGGTGAGGTAGAGTGCGAGTTAGCATTGAGGACCCTTATTGCATGCCTCTTTTGTCTGTACCTATGTTTAGAAGAGGCATTTTTTCATATAATGGACCTCATTTGTGGGGCTAAGCATGCATATTTCATATGTTTTGGAGCTTTTTTACTTATGTTTATGGGAGCATCTTTACGCTCATTATTTGGGGAATGATGATTATCAAATTCTACTTCATGGGGAGAGAGAAATTTTCATGAACTTTAAGAAGTCATTTAGAATTCATCTCTTCCTTCAAGTAACTCCATACTTTATAACTCATTGGAGCCTAACAATTCAAAAAATTTTACATGCTTATATTTAAGGTTTTCAAGATCCACTTGGAGGCTGATCCATTAGTGGCCACTTGTGGGATTGTGTTAGTACCTACAATAGAGAAAATCCCAAAACAATGAGGAGTTGTTTCTAGGGTTGAAGTGATCATACACAACTACTTGAGTGCCTTAGCTACCATCCACTATTTACTTGAAAATGTTTGGTTCCACCACAAAGTTATTCCAACCTTCTTCTATCGCTTATTTTTTTCAAGGACAACAAAGCATACGAGTGGAAGAGTTTTTGTTGAGGATATTAGATCATTCTGTGTACACTATGCTTGAGGTGAAATCTCTCTGCATCAAAAAACCATCGTTTGGATGTGCCATAGATACTCATTGAAAAAGTCTTTATTAAACATAAATTTATGGTATTTTCTAAGGATCTCTTATGATCACTTACTTAGGTAAAAAGTCACGTGTTTTGGCTCATCAAAGGATAAAGTAAAGGCTCACCTTCCATGAGTTTCTTGGATTTGGTGAGATTACAAAATCAATAAAAAAGATAAATCAAGTTAAGGTTTGATTTCCACTTTTCCTAGATCATAGGACAGTAGGAAAAATAACCTTCTTTATCACAACAAACCACTCCATGTAGATTGTAATTCAAATTCATTGAAGAAGAGTTGTGGCAAACATCAAGAGATTCTATATAAGGACTAACAATCCTTTGCAAAATATGTTGGATCAATGCATATACTTTTTTGATCATCAACTTTCCTCTACTTTCATATTTGCATCACCTTCTTCATCTATAGTTAAGGTGCAAAAGTTGGTTCTCTCTCTACAAATT
This sequence comes from Ceratopteris richardii, assembly GCA_020310875.1. Taxonomy (NCBI): domain Eukaryota; kingdom Viridiplantae; phylum Streptophyta; class Polypodiopsida; order Polypodiales; family Pteridaceae; genus Ceratopteris; species Ceratopteris richardii. Next base: position 26,264,814 of record CM035410.1, read on the forward strand.
TTTCACTTTGATGAGTGATCATTCATTGGAAATCTATTACTATCTATTTTATGTGTATACATTTTGGTAGCATTTGGTTTAGTTGATTGTGAGAAATCATCATTTTAAGGTCTCCACATCTATCTGTGCATACTCCTAAGAAGTCAAGTGTACCACCAATCATTGTTAAGCTTATTGCTAACTCATTGGTTGATAATAAATCCTTTTCTTATGTATTTTAAGTGCTCAATCCTAATCAAATATTTCTCATAGATTTTACAAAGTACGTAGTGAGCTTTATTGCACTATATCCAAGTTTATAAGATGTATCTAACGCTCAGGTAGTGAAAGGGCTAGTCTTGTGATGGTTTTCTAGAACAAACTTTATTACTTCGAAGATAATTTTTCTACCTCCCTCAAGCCACTCCAAGTTCTCAGACGGGTATAAGAGCAACATTAAGATGGGTGATAGTATTCCCACAATGATTGAGAAGCTTGATAGAAAAACTATGTTGCATGGAAAACCAAAATGGAAGCTTATTTTCAAGGAAGAAATTTGTTTGCGATTTTAGCAGGTGATGAAGCTATGCCTATTCTAACATCCAAAGGAGGAACTACAAAGAGGAGACAAATAGACTAACACTTTGGTGTGAAAGGGATGCTCAAACAAGGTCAAACATACTAAACTCTATCTCTTAATCTTTGGTACTGCATATTAGAGGATGCAAAATATCTCAAGGGACTTGGGACCTTCTTCCATGTTACTAGCAAAGCAAGAAAGAACCATCTTTTGAATGAACTCAATCAAATGAAGAAAACACCTAAACAAACTATCATACAGTTTTTTACCAAGGCCAAAGAGATAGCAGACCAGTTAGCATCCATTGTAAAGCTAATTGAAGAAGAGGGCATCATAACGCAGAATCTAAATGGACTTAGAGGTGATAAGGAACCAAAATCCTTCACCATGGGTGTACAGACTCCTAGTTTCAATGTATTCCTTGGACTAATATTTGAACAAGAGGCCAACAATAATCTGAAAGATGGTAACTCATATCAAGATAATTCAACAAGTGCTCTTTATGAAGATAAGAAAGAAAAGAAGCACATTGGTAAGAAGAAGCAAGATGATGATGAAGATATTTTCCAAGACAACTATGTAGGCAAGAGCAAGTGGAAAGGGAAGAAGAAAAGAGCAAATCATGACAAATCAAAAGGGCAAAATGTTCAACCCTGGTCCATATGTGATAAGAAAAACTTAACCACTCAAAATTTTTGGTTCAATGGAAGGACTCGGAAAGGAGGTGGAAGCGGTGGATTTAGTAACACTAGAAGCTGAGGTGGAAACAACTTCAACAATAACAATATATGTCATAATATAAGAGACATCTCCAATTATTCAGAAGATCAACCACATGAAGACTCATCGCTTCTAATGAATCTGAGCCCTAAATAAGGTAAAGAAGATAATCATTTCTTCCACATAGATTAAGGATGTTCAAACCATCTTGTCGGGAATATTGCTCTTCTATCTGACTCGGAAAGTCCAAAGCATAGACATGAAGTATGAAAGAGGTGATGAGACCAAACAAATATCATGAAGATTGATATTTTCAATCTTCCAATGGCATGGAAAACATTCAGAGTAAAAGATGCTAAGTCAGCTCAGAGTGTGACATAAAAGAATCACTCATGTGAATGATAGAACCTTGAAAGATATATGCAAGAATTAAATTGTTCTAGGGTTACCAAACATATTGAAGCAACACATCATCAATGGATGTGATACTTTTCATATTTAAAAATCCTAGAGACGACCATTCAACCACAAAGGCTACATCCACAACAACCTTTTCGACATAGTACACACACTAATGTGTTAGGACAAAGTCAGAACCCTCATTGGCATGCTGAGTTTCATTTTTTGATGATCATAGTAAGTGGAAAATTTTGTATTTTATGAAGAACAAAAGTGACATACTTGAATGCTTCAAGAAATACCTAGCACATGTGGAGAATCATACTGGTAGATCATTGAAGAGACTCATATTTGATGAAGGGGGGAATAATTTTCCAAAATTTTTTATGAATTCATGCAAGATAAAGGTATCAAAAGGGAACTAACTACCTGGTATCTCCTTTAGTTGAATGGAATTGAAGAGAAAAGAAATAAGACCCTAATTGAATCTCTAAGTACCATGCTTGAATAGAAGAAGTTACCACACTACATATGGGCCAAAGGAATCTCAATTGTTGTATATCTATTGAGCATAATTCCATCCAAATCTCTTCAAATTATGACCCCTTATGAAGCTTGGAATGATAGAAAACCAATTCTAGGTCATTGCAAGGAATTTGGATATTTACGTTTTGTTCATGTACCTTCACAAATGCGAGGTAAACTAGATGAAATGGCAACCAAGGTAGTATTCATTGGCTATGATTCAACTCAAATGGGATATAAGTTTTAGAACTCATCCACCAAGTAATTTACTACAAGCAGGGATATTGTGTTTGAAGAACAAAAATCATGGTATATCAAGCGTCATACACAAGTGCAAGAACCAACAAGTGAATCTAATTATGATTAGGATGAGGAGGAACCAAACCATAAGCTCTGGAAGTCAAGAGATAAGGCCAAAATGCAAGAATATGGAGAATGGTCCAAGTATACTCATAGAAGGTCGACAAGGGAAAGAATGGAACCTAAAAGGTATAGATTTGTAAGACGTATGAGGGTGTGAGCACATGTGGACTTATTCATATATTTTTTAGGATATTTAGAAGAATATTTGAAAGATAGTATTTTAGGTATTTTTTATAAAAATAACAGATCGCTTTAGAAAGCAACATTTTTGTAAAAATAGTAGATTTTTGTAAATAAATAGTAATAGATTGCTTTAGAAAGTGATGATTTTGTGTATAAAATAGATTTTCATAAACGCACGCTTTTCAAAGTGCCACCTTCATGTACCTTCTATTCCAGAAGTAATGAAAAATACCTATAAATACACATGCTCTAATAGACTTTTCCATTAAATTATGTGGGGGAGATTGTACCCAATCTGTTGTCAAATCTCTTGTCTCTTTTTATTCTCTTTATGCTTTTGTGAGATTTCTTTTCTCTATTATCCTCTGTGTACATGCATCTATGGGATCCAATCAACATTTGGAGTGATAGAATGTAGCATTTTGGTGGGACACCTATTAAATTTATATGTTGCACAGATAACAACCTCAAGCTAGAAGCTATGTGGTGAATCCTGACTTTTGACCATACATGTTGCCATCTCCATGAGACACGTATTATTTCTTTCAAGAACTTTATTTTTTTGAGGTGTATATGGCATTTTACATTGAATTTTTATCCCATGTTCAACCCTAAATGCGTTAAAATCATAAGACATATATTTCTCCCCTTGATGAGAATGGAGGGTACCCAATTCACATGCTGACAAATTTTAAGCCATAAATAGAAACTATTTGAACCACATAAATACTTTGGGATTTTCTTTCAATGGACACACCCATGCATGCCTAGAAACATCATAAAAAAACTCATGAAGTAAAGGTAGTTCTCAAAAGAAGGTGTGTGCATAAGACCATAGACATGATTGTGAACAAGCTTCATATTCTGGGAAGTTCTAACTTAACCATTTTTTGGGAAGGAGGAACACTGCATTTTGACAAAAATATAGGCTTCATATACATCTTTACTAGGTGCTTCAAGTTTTGGAAAGAGGTCACCATCTTAGATTTCTAGAGGTGTAGCAAACTAACAAAATTCAAATGACCAAACTATGCATGCCAAAGTTTTGCATCTGAGATAGCGTGAGAATCTTGAATTGCACATTCTAAATTATTAAAACAAAATTCATAGTCTATGAGCTTATGCAACCCATGATAAAAAATTGAAAAAGCAATAATAACATCTCTGTTTGAAGGAACATGAACTCCACACTTCTCATCAACAAACTTGACAACTAAGCAGGTCTTGGCTAATGTTGAAACTGATAATAGATTCCTTGTAAAGTTAAGCATGTGTATTCATGCATACACTCCCTAATGGCTATGTTCTTACTTATTAAGGGTCTTTCTTATTGTTTATGGTTATATTGGGCATCATGTTCTAATAACTTTCCCCTTTTCTTATGTTTTTCGTTTCGCTTGAGGGGGATGGTGTCCAAAACCCGTGAACAAGGCTACAAAGGCATGATGCACTTTGACAGTAGGATTACATGTAGGGCATATGAAGGGGAAACTATGGGGAATGCTCTTAAATTCATGTATTTAGGGTCAGATTTTCATTTGATTCAAGTTCAAGATTCTTTCATTTGCAATTCTAACAAGATGTTTCTTATGCTTACTCATGATTTCAAGTTTCATCGTCACAATGAATCTACTTGGATCTTTTCACTTCATCTGCAAGATTTTGTGTAATACACTAATTCTCTTACATGTTGAGAACTTGCACTAAAGGATTTAATTCAGAATAATAACTTAACTATTGTGTCTTAATTAGCTCCGTTATTATCATTGCACACACTTTCTAATGTTATGGACCTCTTTTTTTACACACATGATTTGCACACACACATGATTTGGTAGGTTTTCCAAGTGTTGGCAACGTGTGAAAGCTTGGACACACGTTTTGGAACCATCATGCTTGGCTCTTAGGCAGGAGGAGCTAAGATATTCTTTAAGAAGTTTTATTCATTAAGGTTACTTAAATCCTTTATCTTTGGAGCCTCCATTCTTTCGATCATAGATTTTTGAATTCTATGATCGATCCAAAAGCTTGATGATGGATGACATACTTGAACAGCTTGAGGGTTTCAAACCTCTACTATCAAACATGAAGATCTTCATCAAGTTTAAGATGTCAAAAGCTTTTTCCATAGTGGTGTAAGGCTATTGGAAAAGAGGTTCCTCAATGTGGTATTGTAAGGCCACTCTTGGCATACATTGGAACGAGGGAGTGTTTCCCTCTAATTCACCTTTCGACCCCATGCTACATTTGTGTTTGATCCCAATTCTTTTGCTACTTAGTGTGAACTTTCTTATTATTCATCCTTATGTTTTTATATGAGCAAATTCACCATTGTTTATACTTCTCATTGCAGTGGTCATTGCCTCTTTAATTTGATGATAGTTTTGGTCTCTATTTGGAATAGAATGAAGGTGTCATTTATTCTTCACATATATCCATTTGTAGTTGGAAATGGACATGCTGTGTGTAAATATTAGCTAGGGTTTGCATGTGCGTGTAAGGATGCTTTAAATCTTCTCAATGATTATATGTGCCTTTGAGGAATTTGTTAATGTAAGAATGTGTGGCATGCCTTGCATCATGTGTAGCCTAACTTGGAGAATCCTCTTGCATCCACTCAAGGCAATCAAGCTCAAATACTCCTCTAAGCAACAAGGAAGAAAGTTTCTTTTCCACTTGCACTTGGATTAATTAGAAGGCCTATGTGGATATTTCTCTAGTACTATTTTGCTCAAGGATATCACTATGCAAACGAGATCTTGATCATTGTTATTTCTTTGCTTGGAGTTTCTTGCAGCCCTAGTTTTTTCTAGATGATACATTATTGACTCTAGCGATAGTTTTTTACCTCTTCGCAATGTTTCTGCATGTCCATTTCGTTAAGAAACTATTCATAGAATATTGATATGTGAATTGAATGTTTTTGTTTTTTTTTTCTTTATGACTCACTTACTCTTAACACTTTGCTTCAATGTCATAATGGAGAAGACCTAACACTTTAGATTACCATTGAACCTTTCATTTAATCTCTTCATGGACTCAAAAAGTCCTCATCTTTCTAAAGGGAGCACACAAGATTGGAACCCTTATAGGACAATAAAAAATGGAGAGAGCAAGAGAGTAGTTAAGCTCAGCCCTTTAGACTTACAAATCCAACACGAGAACGGTTGTCGATGCTCTTGAAAATCATATTGGCCCAATACGGCTCCCAAGCTTTGTAACATAAAAATAGTGAGCAATCAGCTTAAGCTTGTGAGAGACAAAAATGTTCAACTCTTTGATCTGTACAATAGTATCACTTTTGAGCCTTACAAGTTTAGAAATTTTAGAGGGAGAATAAAATCAATGCATTTTCTTACATTGAACCTAATGTAGAGCCTTTGAGAAGGAACTAAAAACATGATTCATAAAAATTTCACAGAGAAACTTTTATTCTCTTATGCATGCTCTACCTTTCTCTCATGCAACATTTCTTTTAATTCTTTCATCTTCACGTTCAATTTTTAGCCAGAAAACATGATGCGGATAAAGTTTAGAGAGAGAATATAAAACCTATAATCCCTGAATTTTGCTTGCATGCATTGAATCACCTAATTATTCATTCTAAACCCTATACCTACAATGTGATTTCTAAAGTTCAAAATGAATATTTCACTATCGAGAGGCCTATTACAGGTGGACATGATGACTTCAACATGAAGCAAGAGATTCTTTGCACTTTCGTAGTGTAATACGGTAAAGCTAACATTATCTACTAGGTAGAATTGAGTGGTAGACTTGGCAATTTCATCGAACTCATCTTTTTGTTTAACACACAGATGAGCAATAGATGTCTTGTGACCATGCCAAGCCTCATATGGAGTGTTTGACTACAATGCTATAGTCGGACACCTTTTAAGTACATATGTTGCACACATAATAACATAAAGCCAAAAACTATTTGGAAAAGCCTAGCTCTTGACTATACACCTCGCCATATCCATGAGTGACGTGTTCTGCTATTCAAAAACATCATTCTATTTAGGTTTATACAGCACTATACATTGATGTTTTATCCCACGTTCAACCAAAAATGCATTAAAATTAGAAGACATATATTCCACCTCAATAATAATGGAGGGATTCCATTTTACATCCTGACATATTTTCAGCCAAAACCAGAAACTATTTGGAGCACATCAACACCTCAAACTTTGCTTTCAATGGATGCACCCATGCATTCTTGGAAATATCATCAATGAAATTCAAGAAGTAAAGATAGTTTCCAAAAGAGGGTGTCTACATACGACCATAGACATCACTATGAACGAGATACAATTTCTAGGTAGCTCGAATTGGACCATCTTTAGGAAACAAAAAATGTTGGATTTTGCACAAAATACAACCATCACAAATGTTTACAAGGTGCCTCAAGTTCGGGCAAAGAGCACACCATTTCAGATTTTTGTAGGCCTAGCAAACTAGCAAAATTCAGTTGACCAAAGCATGCATGCCAAAGCTTTTCATCTAATATAGCCTAAGAATCATGTACTACACATGCTGAATCATTCATAGATTCTTCAGAATTTATGAGCTTATACATCCCATCACATAAATTGCTAGAAGCAATAATAATATCGCCATTTGATAGATAATGAATTGTACATCTTTCATCAACAAATTTGACAAGCAAGCCAATAATGTAGAAATTGATAACAGATTCTTCTTGATCCCTGGCGAAAATAAAGCATCCGACAAAGTGAATGAACTACCATCAGCTGAAGTCACAATGAACTTACCAACCACCATGACTAGATAAGAAGAGTTTTTGGCACATGTGACAGTATTCCTTGTAGGGGCAAGCTCAAATGAAGTGAAAAAACTATGCTACGAGGTAATATGTTTGATTTCCCCACTCTTAAAGTACCAAAAATCTAAGTCTACTACAGACATACATTATTGAGGAGAAGATGGTTCAAAACTCACTACAACATATCAAGGGCATACCGACGTTGCCCATACTGACGGTCTTGCCTCGGCATCGGTATGACCGTTGAAAATGCTTGAAAAACCATGGATGCAATACTGAGGGTCATTTAATCGTCGGTATACAGGCGTCCGTATGAGCGTCGGTATAGGCATCTGTAAGTTACAGTAAATTACCGACGCTTATACCGGCGCTTATACCGATGCTCATACCGACGCTTATACCGAGGCAATGTTTTAACCGGGCCCGAGAGCAAAAATTTGACATTTTCTTGCATTTTGAACCAAAATTTGCTACTGTCGAGTTTGCGCATGCAAACTACAGTCTAGGCATATTGTGTACACACATCTCTCTCTTTCTCACTCTTTCTCTCTCTTTGTCTCTATCTCTTTGTCTCTCTCTCTCTCTTTCTCTACATCTCTACTTCTCTAGATCTGAAATTTTTGTAAGAGTTGCACATACTGTAGCACCATTTCTCTTTCTTTGTGTTTTCCCTTTTCTAATTTCTCTTCTCTTTTGTTTTGCAAGAGCTTTTTAGCATCAAATCTATGGAATTCAACGAAGGGAAACATTAAGTGGACCTTGAGGACAACACTCCAAACAATTACATCGATGTCAGTGATTGTTTTGTTTTCGATTGATATAGAGTGAGATGGAGAGAGAGAGATGAAAGAAAGAGAGAGATCTAGAGAAACATAAAGAGATAGATAGATAGAGAGAGAAGGAGATAGAGATGAAAGAGAAAGATAGAGAGAGTGAAAGAGAGATAGATGAAGGAGATAGGGAGATGAAATAGAAAGAGAATGAGATAGAGAGACAGATGCATACATACATACACACACATATACATACACATACTCACATACATATTACATACACATGCATATTACATACACACTCACATACATATTACATACACACATGCATATACATACACATACATATTACATACTCACATGCATACACACATATACATACATACATCCATATTACATACAAACATGCATATTACATACAAACATGCATATTACATACACACATGCATATTAGATACACACACGCATATACATACACACACATATTCATTCTCATACTCACATACATACATACATGTATACACACATGTATACACACACATGTATACATACACACATGCATATGCATACATACATACACACATATTTGCATGTACACACACACATATATACATAAACACATGCATATTACATACACACTCACATATGTATACACACACATATGTTCATACACACATGCATATGCATACATATATACACACACATATGCATGTACACACACACATACATACACACATGCATATTACATACACACACACATATATATACACACTCACATATGCATACACTTTCACATATGTATACACACACACACGCATACATGCACATACACATACACACACATCACATATACATACACACATATACATGTTTTAGGGTTAGGGTTTTAGGATTAGGGCTTATGAATTTCTCTTTTCTTTTGTTTTGCAGGAGATTTTTGGCATCAGTTCTTTGGAATTTGACAAAGGAAAACATTAAGTGGACTTTTGCGACAACGCTCCAAACAATTACATGGATGTAAGTGATTGTTTTGTTTTCAATTGATATAGAGTGAGATAGAGAGAGAGAGATGAAAGAAAGAGAGAGATACATACACACATATTTGATTGTACACACACATACATACATACACACATGCATATTAGATACACACACACATATAAATACACACTCACATATGTATACATGCACATATGTGCATACACACATGCATATGCATACATACATACATACACACACATATGCATGTACACACACACATACATACATACACACATGCATATTACATACACATGCACATATATATACACATTCACATATGTATACACACACATGCATACATGAACATACACATACACATACACACACACCACATATACATACACACATACACACATATACATGTTTTAGGGTTAGGGCTTTAGGATTATGGTTTTTGACTTTTTCACATATACACACATAATACATACACATATGCACACATATACACATGCATACACACATCTCTTTGTCTCTCTCTCTCTCCCTACACACACATCTCTTTCTCTTCCTCTCTCTCTCTCTCTCCCTACACACACATCTCTCTCTCTCACACATCTTGGTCAATGATGTGTGTACTCTTTCACTGTCTCTCTTTCTCTATGTCTTCTCTTTTTTAATTTCTTTTTTCTTTTGTTTTGTAGGAGGTTTTTGGCATCGATTCTTTGGAATTCGACAAGACACGACGTCGATTGGGCTTTGACGTTTACACATATATGCACATAATACATACACACATGCACACATATACACATGCATACATACATACATACACATACACAAACATCATATATACATACACACATATGCATGTTTTAGGCTTAGGGTTTTAGGATTAGGGGTTTTGGCTTTTACATATATCTTTTTTAATTTCTCTTTTCTTTTGTTTCGCAGGAGCTTTTTGGCATCCATTCTTTGGAATTTGACAAGAGAGGACGTCAATTGGGCTTTGAAGAGAGCGATAAAAAGAATTACATTGATGTAAGTGATTGTTTTGTTCTTTTTTATAAATAGAGAGAGAGAGAGAGAAAAAGAGAGAGAGAGAGATGAAAGAGAGAGAGAATGAGAGAGAGAGAGAGAAAAAGATAGGGAGAGAGAGAGAGTGAGGGAGAGAGAGGGACAAAGAGGGATAGAGAGAATGAGAGAGAGAGAGAAGTAGCTGGTCACACTTTGTATAGATTCTTGGATGGATTTAGTGGCTACAATCAGATAGTGATCCATCCTAAAGATAGAGACAAAACAGCCTTTATTACTCCATGGGGCACTTATGTTCATACTCGCATGGCTTTTGGTTTGAAGAATGCACCAGCTTCATTTAATATAACAATGTATCTAATATTGGGCAAATGGTTGACAACCTTTCTACGCATTTTCATGGATGACTTTTCAGTGTTTTCAGGCACAGATAGAAGAGCAGCAGTTCAAGATTTCCATGATCATTTGGAAAATCTAAAGAAAATCTTTGAGCAGTCTCAAAACAGGTTTGAAGTTAAATCCTGCTAAATGTCATTTTTTGGTCACGAAGGGCACTCTTCTTGGTCACATAGTATCTGCTAAAGGGATAACGGTTGACCCTCCAAAGGTTACTGCTATTCTATCCATGCCTTCCATAAAGCCCAAAAGAAGGAGAAGTTTTTTGGGCCATGCAAGATATCATAGAAGATTCATACGAATGTATTCAGAGATAGCTAAGCCCTTGTCAAGGCTTACTAGTAAAAAGGTCCCTTTCTCATGGAGTGTTGAAGCTGAGAAAGCATTTTGTGAACTGAAAATGAGGTTATGTACTGCTCCACTTTTAAGTGTTCCTAACTGGTCATTAGAGTTTCATGTGCATACAGATGCTAGTCTTCATGCTGTTGATGCAGTTCTAGCTCAACCATCATCACACAAGGTTGATAGACCTATCTCCTATGCCAGCAGACTACTCACCAAAGCAGAAAGGAACTACAGTACCACCAAAAGGGAAGGCTTGGCTATTGTATTTGCTCTTCAAAAGTTTCGGCATTACCTTCTCGGTGTACATTTTATAGTTATATCCGACCATTAGCCCTTGAAGTACTTGATAAACAAGCCTTGAGTAGCTGGAAGGATTTGGAGATGGTTACTCCTCTTTCAAGAATTTAACTTTGATATTCATATTAAGCCAAGAAGAGAGCACTACATGGCAGATCAAGTGTCTAGGACTGCAATGAGCGAGAAGGCAACATGTATTAATGATGAACTGGTGGATAGTAATCTCTTTCTAGTGGCAATATAGACTGATTGGTATGATGGAATTCTCCATTTTCTCACTACTAGAAAACTCCCAGAACACTTGACACCTATAAAAATGAGAAGATTGCTCCGGAAAACCAAAGCATATTCACTTATAAATGGAAATTTATATAAATACTGTTAGGATGATATCTTGAGAAAGTGTGTTTATCCAGAGGAGGTAAACCTTTTGCTAGAAGCTCCACACAGTGAAGGACATCTAAAGGGGGAAGAATTGGCTCACAGAATCATCCACAAGGGTCTATGGTGACCTCATATTTACAAGGATGCGATCAAGTTTGCTAAAATATGCCACATTTGCCAGAGATGTGCTCCTATGCCGACCACATTGAATTTCCAACCATTAGTCATATCTACACAATGGCTCCCATTTGAACAATGGGGTCTTGATTTCATAGGACCAATTAGTCCAACTGGTCAACCTGGGGGTAAGAAGTATATTTTGATGGCCACATGTTATGCAACTAAATGGATAGAGGCTAAAGCTACTATGGACTATACGGTGTTAACAGTAGCTAAGTTCTTGTATCAACGTATTTTCTTAAGATTTGGTTGCCCACTGGAAATCACTAGTGATAGGGAAACACATTTTGTAAATCAGCTACTCCAATTTATATTTGAGAGGTACAAGGTCTTTCATAAAAAATCTTGTGCCTACTATCCAAGGGCAAATGGGCAAGCAGAGAGCTCTAATAAGATTTTGATCGGGTTGTTGCACAAATTATCTTTTGATCATCAAAGCTTTTGGCCACAAGCATTGATCGGTGCAATTTGGGCTTTCAGAACTACAAGAAGGGGAACCACTGGTGAGAGTCCATTTCACTTAGTATATGGAAAAGAGGCATTGGCCCCATTTGAATTCATTATCAAAAAGGAAATAGGAACCAAAACCATTGAAATTGAACCTCCCATTGAGAGATTTGTGGCATTAGAAGATACAGAGGAGCAATTGAAAAACTTCACGTAACACAAGAAGAGTGCAAGAGACTGCATGACAGGTATCTGAGGTCTAATGAAGTTCTGGAAGGATCCATGGTTTTAGTGCATCAGGTCCCAGCAATTCCAACAAAACTGGCACCCAAATGGATAGGACCTTACACAGTGGTAAAGGTATTACCTCATGGAGCAATACACCTGGAGGATTTGCAGGGTAAAAGGATACCCCTGGTTTCTAGGATGAAGAAGTACCTGAAATAAGGTAAATTGGAAGCATTTCATTCATCGTACCTACCGTATTTCATTCAGTGATTGTGGTTTATTATTTAAAAAAAAGAAGTGAAAAAAATCAAAAAAACAAATTAAAAATAAAAATAAAAATTATTATTATTATTATTTTTCTCCAGGGTTAAGGATTATCTGAGTTAAGTCAAGGAGAAAGAACTTACTTCACTATCTTGTTTTTAGCTTCGTGAATTGCACCGGGACGGTGCAAAGACTTGATGTGGGGGTATGTATCGCGGCATTTCCCTCCCTCTCTCTTTTTTCTCTCTCTCTTCCCTCCCCTCTCTCTCCTCCCCCGCCACCCCCCTCAGCCCCCACCAGCCCCCTCCCCTCCCCTCACCACCATCAGCCTCCCCTCCCCTCACCGCCAGCCCCCTCCCCTCCCCTCACCGCCCCTCAGACTCTCTCTCTCTCTCTCTCCCTGTTCTCTATCTCACTCTCTCTCTACCCACGCCTTCCTCTCTCTCTCTCTTCCCTCCCCTCTCTCTCCTCCCCCGCCACCCCCCTCAGCCCCCACCAGCCCCCTCCCCTCCCCTCAGTGCCCCTCAGACCCTCTCTCTCTCTCTCCCTCTTTCCCTATCTCACTCTCTCTCTACCAATGCCTTCCTCTCTCTCTCTCTCTTCCCTCCCCTCTCTCTCCTCCCCAGCCACCCCCTCAGCCCCCACCAGCCCCTCCCCTCCCCTCACCACCATCACCCTCCCCTCCCCTCACCACGAGCCCCCTCCCCTCCCCTCAGCGCCCCTCAGACCCTCTCTCTCTCTCTCTCCCTCTTTCCCTATCTCACTCTCTCTCTCTCTGCACATGCCTTCCTCTCTCTCTGTTCCCTCCCCTCTCTCTTCTCCCTCGCCACCCGCCCCAGCCCCCACCAGCCCCCTCCCCTCCCCTCACCACCATCACCCTCCCCTCCCCTCACCGCCAGCCCCCTCCCCTCCCCTCACTGCCCCTCAGACCTTCTATCTCTCTCTCCCTCTTTCCCTATCTCACTCTCTCTTTACCCATGCCTTCCTCTCTCTCTCCTCCCAACCCTCTCTCTCCTCCCCCACCACCCCCCTCAGCCCCCACCAACCCCCTCCCCTCCCCTCACCGCCCCTCAGACCCTCTCTCTCTCTCTCTCCCTCTTTCCCTATCTCACTCTCTCTCTTAGCCATGCCTTCCTCTCTCTCTCTTCCCTCCCCTCTCTCTCCTCCCCCGCCACCCCCCTCAGCCCCACCAGCCCCCTCCCCTCTCCTCACCACCATCACCCTCCCCTCCCCTCACCGCTAGCCCCCTCCCCTCCCCTCACCGCCCCTAAGACCCTCTCTCTCTCTCTCTGTCCCTCTTTCCCTATCTCACTCTCTCTCTACCCATGCCTTCCTCTCTCTCTCTCTTTCCTCCCCTCTCTCTCCTCCCCCGCCACCCCCCTCAGCCCCCACCAGCCCCCTCCCCTCCCCTTACCACCATCACCCTCCCCTCCCCTCACCGCCAGCCCCCTCCCCTCCCGTCAACGCCCCTCAGACCCTCTCTCTCTCTCCCTCTTTCCCTATCTCACTCTCTCTCTACCCACACCTTCCTCTCTCTCTCCTCCCTCCCCTCTCTCTCCTCCCGCGCCAACCCCCTCAGCCCCCATCAGCCCCCTCCCCTCCCCTCACCACCATCACACTCCCCTCCCGTCACCGCCAGCCCCCTCCCCTCCCTTGAGCGCCCCTCAGACTCTCTCTCTCTCTATCCCTCTTCCCTATCTCACTATCTCTCTACCCACGCCTTCCTTTCTCTCTCTTCCCTCCCCTCTCTCTCCTCCCCTGCCACCCCCCTCAGCCCCCACCAGCCCCCTCCCCTCGCCTCACCACCATCACCCTCCCCTGCCCTCCCCGCCAGCCCCCTCCCCTCCCCTTAGCGCCCCTCAGACCCCCCCTCTCTCTTTCCCTCTTTCCCTATATCACTCTCTCTCTACCCATGCCTTCCTCTCTCTCTCTCTCTTCCCTCCCCTCTCTCTCCTCCCCCGCCACCCCCTCAGCCCCCACCATCCCCCTCCCCTCCCCTCACCACCATCACCCTCCCCTCCCCTCACCGCCAGCCCCCTCCCCTCCCCTCAACGCCCCTCAGACTCTCTCTCTCTCTCTCTCTCCCTCTTTCCCTATGTCACTCTCTCTCTACCCACACCTTCCTCTCTCTCTCTTCCCTCGCCTCTCTCTCCTCCCCTGCCACCCCCCTCAGCCCCCACCAGCCCCCTCCCCTCCCCTCACCACCATCACCCTCCCCTCCCCTCACCGCCGGCCCCCTCCCCTTCCCTCAGTGCCACTCAAACTCTCTCTCTCTCTCTCCCTCTTCCCTATCTCCCTCTCTCTCTCTCTAACCACGCCTTCCTCTCTCTCTTCCCTCCCCTCTCTCTCCTCCCCCGCCACCCCCCTCAGCCCCCACCAGCCCCCTCCCCTCCCCTTACCACCATCACCCTCCCCTCCCCTCACCGCCAGCCCCCTCCCCTCCCCTCACTCCCCTCTTTCCCTATCTCACTCTCTCTCTACCCACGCCTTCCTCTCTCTCTCTCTTCCCTCCCCTCTCTCTCTTCCCTCCCTTCTCTCTCCTCCCCCACCACTCCACACCACCCCACGGCCCTCCACCACTCCACGCCACCCCACAACCCTCCACCACTCCACGACCCCCCACACAAATCCACACCACCCCACAAGCCCTCCACCACTCCACACCACCCCACAGCCCTCCACCACTCCGCACCACCCCACAACCCTCCACAAACCCCACAACCCTCCACAAACCCCACAACCCTCCACAAACCCCACAACCCCCCCACAAATCGCACATTTTTTCCATGACCTCACATAAGGCTCTCATATAGTTTTGGATGGATATTTGGAGGATCATTTCTTAACCAAACCCTACAGTGTTACATATCGTTGGAAAGCTCTCGAAGAGTACTTTCGAGTCCTGCAATAATAACTTTGAAACCTTAGATCAATTTTTTACCACGCCCCAAAAACCCCAACAACTCACCCCTATTCCTACCCAACCCACAAACCTCACAAACCCCATAATACCCACACCACTCCACACCCCTCCACAACCCACCACAAACCCCATAATCTCTCTCAACTCCCCACAACTCACCTCCCATACCGCCCACTTAATATGAAGGATCAAAATGTGCTACAAAAATTAGGTGAAGGATGTGCTTCTCAAGGTCATTCAAATATCATGGGCGGCACAAAATGAGGACCTCAGCTTGCATTCAAAAGTGATAGTAAACATGTAAGTGGTAAAAGTGAAAGTGAAGAAATGACTGTTGCCACCAACCATTCATGACGACTGCCTATTTTTGAGGATCCAATTCAAGACTGGTGGAAAATTTGATTTACCCCTCCAATCTTGGATAATCAATCCGTGCATGATCAGTGGACGTGAGGAATCGGCAAGGCCCTTTTCGCCTATTGAAGCCTATAAAAGCAATGGATTTGTGTTCATTTGGGATATACATTGAGAAACACACATTTTACATACGTACGTACATAGGTCCTCTCTTTGCACTTTGTGGCTTCAAGCCTACTGTAGGAAGTCACTCTGTGGTGAGGATACAGAGCATGGGCTTCCCAGTGAGGGCTAATAGCAATATAGTGTGAAGAGAGTGGCTTGGTTTTGTCATTCAGTGTGAGTCATTGGTATTTTGTGCTCTTTCCCTTAGAGCAAGTCTTCATACTTTGTATTCATCAGTGCTAATCTACATCTAGCTGTGTCCATTGTACGGATTGGATGAATCCCTTGTATTGATGTTGTTTAGTTCTTGAGTAGCATGTTAGCCCAGAGCATAAACTTTTGATCATCTCTTTTGCCTATGTTGTAATCATCTGATTCGAACTAAGGAGTTGTTGCTCTTCCATTATTGTCATTTTTTCATTAATATTTTACTGAGTATTCACAACTCTGTGCAAACATTGATAACTGCCTGCTCAGAAAAGTGTTAAAGGGTATATTTCCTAAGGAGAACCTCCCTTGAGTAGGTGAAGTACTAGAATGCTTGCTACATGCTCCTGTTAAAAGTAGATACCCCAGTACCTCCTCTACAATGTGTATGTGTATGTGTATGTGTGTGTATGCATATGTTCATGTGCGTTTGTGCATGTGTATGTGTGTATGTGCATGTGTATGTGTGTATGTGCATGTGTATGTATATGTGTTTGTGTACGTGTATGTGGATGTGTATGTGTATGTGTATGTGTATGTTTATGTGCATGTATGGGTATGTGTATGTGTATGGGTATGGGTATGGGTATGTGTATGTGTATGTGTATGTGTATGTGTATGTGTATGTGTATGTGTGTGTGTATGTGTGAGTGTATGTGTATGTGTGTGTGTATGTGTATGTGTGTGTATGTGTATATGTGTGTGTATGCAAATGTGTATGTGTATGTATATGTGTATGTGTATTTGTATGTGTATGTGTATGTGTATGTGTATGTGTATGTATATGTGTATGTTGTATGTGTGTGTGTATGTGTATGTGTATGTGTATGTGTATGTGTATGTGTATGTGTATGTGTATGTGTATGTGTATGTGTATGTGTATGTGTATGCGTATGTGTATGTGTATGTGTATGTGTATGTGTATGTGTATGTGTATGTGTATGTGTATGAGTATCTTTATGTGTATGAGTGTGTGTATGTGTATGAGTATGTGTATGTGTCTATGTATGTGTATGTGTATGTGTACATGAGGGTGTATGTGTATGGGTATGTGCATGTGTATGTGTATGTGTGTTGGGAAAGATGGATGGATGCTCCAAGAGACTGAGTAGGTACCGCTAAACCTGCTTTATACCAGCCCTCTTTTGCTTCATACTTGATAACTAGACCTCCTTAGCTTTCCAATGACACCATAAAATGTCCTATGAACTTTGGAAATGATGTGTGCAATGATTGAATCAAAACAAATAACTTTGGAAGTCACAAACTCAAGAAAATCTTCTATCTATGGCTTGACATCTGCTGGGTATTTTCCTCAGTATGACTAGCACAGTAGGAATTGGAAAACTTGGTTTTAGGGGTATCTAATTAGCTTAGTAAGCTAGCAATTCCAAGTGGAGTGATGTAAAAAGATAAATTATGCTAAGAGAAATCAATTTAGCAAGTTAAGCTCTACCCCCGACCTTTTAGGACTATAGCAGAAATTGACCAGTGATCACCTCGAAGCAGATTTCTCTGAGATGGATGAATAGAATCTCTTCAAACTTTGGCATCATGTATATAACTTCAATCTCAATTCAACAAGCTTTGAATCACTGAATTTGGTGAAGAATTGACCGAGATATGCCCTTCATAAGTTGACAAACTTTTGAGTAGACTAACAAAGAACTCAGAGATGGACAATGTGAATGTATGTATTAATAAACACTTGTATACAACTCCATTGGCATGCACTTCAATGCCAAATGGTGTAGAGAGGTGTGGGGTAGAGTGTAGACCTCACACACACTCAAAAATTAGTAATGAGAGGCTCGGGAGTGATCTACTCTCACCGGGACTTTTCATGTCCATTTTTATAAGGAATGAGTAAAAATTTGAATTCAAATTCAAACTTTTGGCTCCCTATGATCAAGCTCCTACATAATAGGAGATATTCTTTCAATCAAACA
The DNA here is from genome assembly GCA_020310875.1 of Ceratopteris richardii. Classification (NCBI taxonomy): domain Eukaryota; kingdom Viridiplantae; phylum Streptophyta; class Polypodiopsida; order Polypodiales; family Pteridaceae; genus Ceratopteris; species Ceratopteris richardii. The sequence goes on from CM035410.1 coordinate 26,283,280, forward strand.
ACTAGCTTTTCCACGAATCCTTTTAATAGGTGATTACAAGAGATTCCCAGTCACTTTGACTTTTACAATGAGATAAAGTGGTAATTAACCACTAGCAATGGTTCCTATGCTTCTTTACTTATGTAAGATCTTCAAGATATCTTTCAAGCCAAATATGTAGGCTTGTGATTTACACCAACAGCTCCCCCTCAAGCCAAACATTTTGGCTTAAGTCTTCATCTTCAATCTTCAAGTATATCCTGCAATCCAAACATGGCTTTGAACTTGCAAAGTTTGGTTCCATCCAAAGCTTTAGTCAACAAATCTGCACATTGCATGTTTGTTGATACATAGGTTAGTTGAATGTCTTTGCTTATCAACTTTTCTCTCACATAATGGTAATGGACCTCTATGTGTTTGGTCCTAGCATGATAAATAGGATTAGCTGCAAGGTGAAGGGAACTTGTATTATCTCCAAAGATAATTGGTGACCTAGTATATAATCCCAATTCTGTATACACAAGCTTAATCCAAATTGCTTCTTGTGTGGCATTAGCCAGTCCTCTATACTCTGCCTCTATGGAAGACAAACCAACAGTAGGTTGCTTCTTTGAAGACCATGAAATTGGTTTGTCACCTGCAAAAGAAATATATCCAGAAGTGTTCCTCCTATCATCCTTGCATCCTGCCCAATCTGCATCTAAATAAATTTTGATATCAATATCTGAAGTGTAAGGGAAATACAAACCATGGTTCTGTGTACCCTTGAGATACTTCAAGATTCTCTTGGCAGCCTCTAAGTGAGGTATCCTTGGCTTGTGCATAAATTGACTTAGCACACTAACTCCATATGCAATATCTATCCTTGTTAAGGTAGCATAGTTCAAACTACCCATCATACTTTGATAACCTGTAATGTCATTGACTTCATCACCTTCATGGGCACTTAGTTTTAGGTTTACCTCCATTGGAGTGCTTGCTACTTTGGCATCCTGCAAATGAAAATTCTTCAACATTTCTTGTATATACATTTTCTGAGTAATATATATCCCTGAATTAGTGTAGACTAACTCAAGTCCCAAAAAACACTTCAATAGACCAAGATCATTGATCTTGAACTCCTTCATCATTTGACTTTTGATATATCTGATTCCATTGACATCATTACCTCTAATGATGATGTCATCAACATAAACACAAAGGTATATTAACTCTGAATTACTTCTCTTGATGAATAGAGAAGTATCTGCCTTGCTCATGGCAAATCCTTGGTCTTGGAGATATGTAGTTAACCTGTAATTCCATGCCCTAGGTGCCTGCTTCAATCCGTATAAAGCCTTTTTCAATTTGCAAACATATGTTACCTTCTTAGCATCCTCATAGCCAGGAGGTTGTGACATATATACCTCCTCTAAAATCCATTCATTCAAGAAAGCATTCTTGACATCCAATTGGTACATATTCCAATTTTTTGATGCAGCCACACTTACCAACACTCTAACTGTTGGCATCTTGGCCACAGGTGAGAATGTCTCCTCATAGTCAATGCCTTCGGTTTGTGCAAAACCTTTGGCTACCAATGTGGCTTTGTACCTATTAATTGTGCCATAATAATTTCTTTTAAGCTTATAGATCCATCTGGATCCTATTACCTTCATTGAGTTCTTCTTAGGTACTAACTCCCATGTGTCATTCTCCTTGAGTGCTTCAATTTCCTCATCCATAGCTTCTTTCCATTCTGATTTGGTTATGGCCTCTCCATATGATGTTGGTTCTTCATTTGACAAATCTTTGGCAAGATAAACAAAATGTTTAGAAAGAAGAGATGTATCATACCCATATCTGATAGGTTTTTTGCTTTCTCTTTGTGATCTTCTAAATGGTTGAGTTAAGGATTCAGGTATGTCTTCAAGCTTCTTCATCTTCATTTTGCCTTTGGACTTCCATGCTTTGAATTCTTCAATGTTGATAGTATCTTCATCATCTGAACTTGAGGCTTCATTCTCAGTAGGTTCCTCCTTTGTAAGACTTGGAAATTCCTCTTCCAAATCATAGGGTAATTTAACCTTCCTGTATTCATTCTCATACCAAGAATCATTTTCATCAAAGACAACATCTCTGCTTACCATAAATCCCTTAATGGTAGGGTTATAAAACCTGTAACATTTTTTATTTAGATCATACCCAATAAAGATGCATTTTTCAGCCTTTGGGTCTAGCTTACCTCTTATCTGAGAAGGAATGTGTACATATGCTACACATCCAAATATCCTGCAATGGTCTAGTGAGGGTATCTTACCATGCCATGCTTCATAGGGTGTCATACCATAAAGAGACTTAGATGGTAACCTGCTTATGAGGTAGGTGGCAGTAGAAACACTCTCTGCCCATAGATAGTTAGGTAATCGTTTCTCATTCAACATAGATCTAGTTGTCTCAACAATTAATCTATTTCTTCTCTCAGCTATCCCATTCTATTCAGGAGAATACCCTGTGGTTATTTCTCTTTTGATGCCTTTGTCCTGCAAGAAGTTTTCAAATTCATTGGAGAAGTACTCACCTCCTCCATCTGACCTTAGCCTCTTCAAATTCCTTGCTGTCTGGTTTTCAACTAATGCAAGATATTTTTTAAAGCAATTAAATACCTCATCCTTGTGCTTCATGAAATAAAATACAGTCCATCTGCTATAATCATCAATGAAAGATACATAGTACCTTCAACCTAAGACTAAGGGGTCTTTGTTTGGTCCCCATACATCTGTGTGGACAAGCTCTAGGTAGTCTTCATGCATGTATCCTTTCCTTGAGAAGGGTAACCTGTGAGACTTCCCAAATTGATAAGCACCACACTTATAAATCATATGTTGCTTGGATACATTAGGTATCCCAAGCACACATTAATCCCTGCACATTTGTTTCAAGGTTCTTTCTCCTATGTGTCCTAACCTTTTGTGCCAAATTAGAGATGAGATCCCGCTACTACTTGACAAGGATGGGGTGGAATGTAAAACTGAGGAAGAAAACATTGGCATTATAGAAGCACACTTCATGAGTCTCTTGGGTAGTGCTTGTCCCCTCTCCCCCGATAGGCGGGATTGCATGGCCACCATCTCTCAGGCTTCCTTGCATAGAATCCCATGCAAACTTGTGTGCTCTGCTTGATGCCTCCATTTTCGAACAAGAGATCCTAGAAGTGATAGATTCGCTTCCGAACAGCAAGAGCACATGGCCTGATGGGCTCACTAATGAGTTCTTTAAATCATTCAAATATGTGGTGGCCACCCCCTTGCATCTTGTTTGGCTTGAGGCAGTCGAGTTCGGCACCCTTCCCACTTGTCTCAACAATGGCATCATCAAACTTATTCATAAAAAAGGGGAGAGAAATATAATTGAGAATTGGAGACCTATCACAATGCTTCAAACTCGATATAAGATTCTTGCTAAAGTCATTTCCAACAGGATATCCTATCATTTAGACCAGTGGCTTAGCAAAGACAAAAAAGGCTTCATTAAGGGAAGGTCAATATTTGAAGCCATCATTGATATCTTGGAAGGTTTGGACTTTGCTGAAGAATCCAATCAAGACATTGTCTTCCTCAAGATTGACTTTGACAAAGCATACAACAGATTGGAATGGGACTATATTTAACAATCGCTAAAAGACCTGGAGTGTAGTCAGAGATTCCTGAAGATGATCTCCACTCTCCTTGGTAGTTCTTTGACCAAAGTGAATGTCAACGCATAACTTTCAAAGACAATCAAACTGAAATGATCCATCAGGCAAGTTTGCAACACAGCTAATGAACATTCTCGTGATATAGTTAACGAGGGATGTGGTACTCTAGTAACAAATGAGACTCGTGATGCTAAATAACCATTGTGACAATTAACCAAAGTAGATGATGGCGCAAAGAAGGTGTCAAATGCAATGATGGTCATAATCCTTAATTCCAAATTGCGTGCAAGGTTTGGACTATAATCACACCCAAAATGTATGGGAATCATACCAGAATCGTACAAAAATTACATACAAGACTATAGAGATGCCTCCATACTAGAAATTCTTCCAATTGCAATCAAAAGCGATGATCGTGAATGAGCGAACAGAGTTATGGAAGTAGTTGAAGGATCGTATAATATTGGGTGCACTTCTGGAATTGGGAAGAGCACAAGTGGCTGATGAGGTAAAAGAATGGAATGTTTTAATGAAAAATATCAGAATATGAGCAGAGCAGAGGTAATCTGTGGGGAAATAGTAGAGCATCATCCTCCGGTCGGCATGATTGTACTGCATACAATCCTCCATGGTTTTACAGGGTGGATATAGCGCTCTTCTGTGCAGTGCTTAGCCTAGCCTCCCCGCATCCTTGTGCTGGGTGATGCCAAAAATGTTGGCAAAAGCCCTCCCAGAACAAAGAATCCGATGATTGTACCTTTAAACCACGGGCTCTCGACGCACGTAATGCTGAGATACACAATTCCATTCCTGCTATAGGACAGAAATGCAATAGATGACAACCATCATGCTAGCCCTCTGAGCATGGCAAAGTCTGCAGAAATAGATTTTTCGGGCTCGAGCCCACTTGGGATTGTCATTGTTAACAAGCAGTTTGGATCTTGACGTCTCCACGGGCTATGCATGGTGACATTCAATCAGAGAATACATGACGATGATGATAACAAAACAAACAGAAAATAAAACGCCAACAATTTGTAGTTCGCATAGGATTCAAGATGCACATATATTCATTAAGCCAAGGCCTTTCATTAAAAAGAATGAAGCACTCATTCATATGGTTCTAACAACTCTTCATAGGACGTCTTAGGAGGGCCTTCAATTGAACCTTAACAAAGGTATTTTTTAGTGCAATCAACCAAGCACAAGGTAAAAAAAAGTTGCTGCCCTAACAGTCCTTCGAAAATCTTATTCCTGTGCAATCCAAAGAAAAATCAATGAGAAATAGGCATATAGAAGGGCGAAAATGTGAATCCTTATGGAATATTAGAATGTCTTATATGCACTCAAGAAAGACTAATGCATGGTGTTGCAATGCTATATGCTAAATAATTAGCATATGGTTCTTTTAGGCTTCTATCTTGAATCCCCCAGAGGCCCAAGTGAATGAGAAAGTAATGCATCCTTAGTTTAAGAAAGTGCATGAAGGACCCTTATCTAAACCTCATAGAGAATGAAACTTAACCTCCATGAAGTATTTTACCACTAGGTGAATCCTCATTCCACATTGGTGCATGTGATATGAACTGCTGCTAACGAAAGCTAGATATGAGATAAAACCAAAGGATAATATGAAATCGATCTCAAGAAGTAGAGAAAGAAAATGGAAGTGATACAAGATTTACAGGCTGCCCACTTGATTTTGCCACAAAAATATGTGCCCATGTAATTACACTCCCTAATTTTCAAATGAATAGTTGTTATCCTTCACATGAAAAACTAAGCTTGTGTAATGGTCATTGAGCTCTCAAGGACTGGTTCAGCACAATCCCACACGGGGTAGTCATAAAAGTGCAACCCGAGAGCATCTTATTGAAGTATAGACCTTGACGGAAACCCTCAGACCTCACATCAACTTAAAGACGAATGGAACAATGCTATCAGAGCATTTAGATTCTTAGGTTTTTGTAATTTCATCGTGAATAAAAGATACATGATGGTGGTGCTTCAAAAAGCTTGCATTTATAAAAATTTTCTTTATTTGTAAAATCATCACTTTCTAGGTGATCTACTATTTCTACAAAAGAGTTGCTTTCTAAAAACGATCAATCATCTTCACAAACAAAATTCTAAAATACTATCTTTTAACTATCTTAAACAATATATGAATAAGTCCATGTTCCTTCACATTCTCATGAATCTTCACCTGCTAAATGAGAACACACTCAGATTAAAAAGCTCAAGCCATTAAAATCCAAATAACATTTCATTATTCCATAAAGTATAATCTCTTTGGTTTGTAATGTGATTGTGTTCTGATTTAGCACGTGAAGACTCATGAGGGTGTGAATGCATGTGGACTTATTCGGATATTTTTCAAGATAGTTAAAAGATAGCATTTTAGATATTGTTTTGTAAGAATAATGGATCCCTTAAGAAAGTGTTGTCTTTTTAAAAATATTTGATCTCTTAGAAAGTGAAGATTTTGTAAATAAAGCAAATTTTCATAAATGCATGCTTTTTGAAGCGTCAGCCTCATATATGTTCTATTTAGGACGTAATGAAAAATACCTAAAAATACACATACTCTGATAGAATCATCCATCATAGTATGTGGGGGGAGATTGTACCCAATCTTATGTCCACTCTCTTATTTCTAACTATTTTGTTTATGCTTCTGTGAGATTTGTTTTCTGTACTATCTCTACGTACGTGCATTCACAAGATTCACTCATTAGGTTGTCATGAATCCCTTATCTCATGATGGAATTCAGAAATCTATGAATAAAAGAATGGAGGCTCCAAATATCAAGGATTTAAGTAACCATAATGAACAAAAAGACTAAAAAAATATCTTAGCTCCTCTTGCCTAAGAGCCAAGCATGATGGCTCAAGAACGTGCGTCCAAGCTTTCACATGCTTTCAAAACTTGAGAAAACTGCCAAATTCTTCACGGCTTACAAGTCATGTGTGTACAAGAAGAGGTTAATAACATTAGAAAGTGTGGGTCGTGCTAAGAGCAGAGTTCATTAAGTCACAATAGTCAAGTTTTCATTATAAAGTAAATCTTTCAGTGCAATTTCTCAAGATGTTGGCGAATTACTGTATTTCACGGAAGCTTGCAGATGAAATGAGAAGAGCTAAGTAGATGCAATGCAAAGGTGTAAGTTGAAATCATGGGTGAGCCTATGAGCATAAGAAACTTATTTTTATATTTGCAACTAAAATCATCTTCAACTTGTTTTAAATGCAACAGTTAGGTGGAGAATGTAGTGAATCACATGAAAATCTTCCCCTAATCAATCATAGAAAACACATGAATTTAAGAGAAGTCTACATCCTTTACCCTTTATAATTTTCGCAAACAAGGGTCTTCATCCAAGCACACTCTACATGTATTCCTACTGTATAGGTGCATCAAGCCTGTGTAGCCTTGGTCATGGGTTTTGGACACCATTGCTATGAAACAAGACCCCACACATCTAAGCCAACAACAAAAGAAAATTTGAAATTTATCGGGACATGATGCCCAGTATAACCATATCAAAAACAACAAAGACACTCAGTAAGGTAAAAAAAGAGGTTTTAGGGAGTCTATGCATGAATACATGTTCTTATCTTTACATCGAATCCTTTGAGATATTGATAGGAATCCTAGATATAAAAAAGGTCAGTGCTAATCTCGAGTAATAGAGAACATCAAGATAACTGCTCATGAGGTGTAGCATTTTTTGGTGCATTTTACCCAAGCCTACATGCTTGATATATTTGATATCATCCTCATTTGTAAGTCACATGAGTAGTCATGTGAACACCTCTTGTAAAAGAGTTCATTTTTATCTCTTGTAATTGAAAAACGAAAAAGGAAAAGGATGGCTTACCTCATGCATGATGTAAAAGCAATTTCATGGCTCTAACTACCAAAACCCACGACTTTTTGAGCTGAGGGAATATCTCCTAACTTTGGGGATCACTTTTAGGTGGAGCCATTCGAATTCGAATTCAACAGTCCCTCCAAGAATAGCTATAAAAGGAGCAAGAAGGAAGAGGCGATTAGCAAGCATTGTACGTGACCACTTGATGTCATTTTGTAGAGATTGAAGAGCTTACTCCATAGCTCTATCATTCTACTCCCATTGTGCAAAGATTCATTGCCAATGTGGTTGTAATCATATGTGAATCTATACATTTATTATCATCTACTCCACTGTTTTGTTCTCTGCTATACTCACTCAGAGCAGTAACTTCAGAAGGTCATATCTCGAGTTCTACTGAACCTTTTTCAGTGATTTAACATGCCTTGGATAGCTCTTACTGTCTAGTTTCTGCATATCAATTTTCAAGGTCATTGGATCTATGCATTTTACTGCTCACTAGTCTATCTCTGCAGAGCCCCGAGAATGGTGGGCATGTTCTAGAAATTGATAAATCTTGCTCTCAGTGCTCAGTCTATGATTTGAAGTGTTTTAACTTGGATTGGGAAGCTTGGTCTATTTTGCTATGCCCAAAAGGAATTTCTCTATTTCCTACCAGGTTGAGAGCACTGTTCAATTTTTCCAGCAGGTGTATGTCCAAAAATAGCAAGTTTTGGGAGCTAGTCATTTCGCAACTAGTCTGTCTTGACTTAAACTTTTGGGATACATGTTCCAAAGTACTTGGCTGATATTTTGGTGGATTTAGGAAGCTTAAAGGGTCTACTAATCAACTCTGAAGTCTCAGTTGGCTGGTGTGAAGCTGGTTGTAGCAGCACCTACTCATCTTTGGATTGCATCCACCATCTCTCTTCACAACATTTGTCAACATCACCTAAAAGGTTTGAATCTCGTGAGGGTATATGTCCTTGAAGCTGCTCACCAAAAGAAAACCCATGTAAGTTTCTATGTAGAACTTAAGAAGGGACGGTGAGAAGACAAGTAGAGGGGTTTTGCTTCTTGTTTCTTTTATGTAGGTTCCCAATCCTCGGTCCGTGACCTTTTGTGGTGTGTATGTCCAACTTCTACACTATTGTATCATGAACCATGGAAGACAACCTCACAATATTCATGTATGGGTAGATCGGGATGTTTTCATTTCTATGTAGGCCTATACCCACGTGCTTAAGAACATCAATCTTGTAAGAGAACAAAGAAAACAATAAACAAACCACCAGCATAGAAGATATGCAATTTTGATGCCCTCATTATGTTGAGTGGCTGAAGTTGTCTTGGTTGAACCAAAAGTGGATGAAGTTTCCTTGGTTGAACAAGGAGTTTCAAAGGGTAGGTTCCAAATCGGTTTCAATCAAAGACATGGGGCATGGAGTTCAACCACACCAATAGATAACATGATCATAAGCATTATCCCATGCAATGAGCAGCATGAAAGAAAGGATAGGAGAAAAAAAGAGGTCGCATGTTTAAACCAAAAGAGTATTTCTTCCAAGAGGTAACGTGGCACACCATTCGATGAATTCCCTTTTTCACAACCTTTTCATAAACAAAGCAGAAGGTAGAGTCCGTATGTCACCTTGTAAAGAAAACGAGACATGGACTTCGTGATGAACCTAAGCTACCTTCCCGACTCAAGATGGACATGAGGATGTTGATGTGCAATGATCTGAGGCACAACTTCCCATGACCTTTTCCATTCTTAAAATCAATTAGATCTTCTATAATATAATTAAGTGGACTTTGAAATGGCATGTGCAATGATCTGGTGTAGAACTTCCCATGAACTTCTCCATTTTTCAAATGATTTGGAGCTTTTATTTGAAGCCTATGATTCTGATTGGATTGTATATCGCTACTTTCCTTGGGTGTCAAAAGTAAAAAATCCAAATATTTATCTTGTAATATCATCAGATATTCTTTTTTTCTTTTCTCCATGATTTCTCTCATTGTTTGAACTATCAATCTTACTAGATTTTTTCTTGATATTCTCATGTTTAGTTTCACTTTCTTTTTCGTATTACTTAAAAACCTCTGAAATTGTTATACCTTCTCTTGATAAAATATTTTATCAACGTGTAAGACTCTTGGATCAATTCACACATAGTTTGTTTCATCCTTCCTACTTTTCACCTGAATTGCCTTCTCATGTTCTTGTTTATCCTCCTCCAACTTTCCTTCAAAATTTTCTCAACCTTTTGTTTCTCTAAGTGATTGTTCACCATTCTCTTCTTCTAGAACTTTTTCCTATTTTAAATTGGTATCCCACTCTCTTGATCATTATGTTTTTTTATCTTGACATCTCTTTGGCCTCCATTGTTGTCAAAGTCTTTTATATGTCTTGAATTAGATCTTGATTTGTGAAAGTGCTGGTTCATCACAACTATTCGGATACTCAAGTGCAAATATGTATGTACATGATAGTTACGAGTCTTCCTATCAACATGAATTACCAATTTCTATTTACATTCATGTCTCCATGCATCATTATTCCAAAACATATAAGCAAATTGATCACAATAGGAAACTTCTTATATGTGCATTTTCAAACCTACTTTCCTTTTATATGTAATATAAAGGATGGATGTATGATGGTTCAATGAGTGAGAGTAGATATACTATGGACTTGGACCCGATGCTTATTTTTACGCATGGATGTTTGAAGATCTCAAATCTAGCTTTCAAGCTTGATACCTGATAATCCATCACCTCTTTCAAATTCAAACTTGACTCATGAAAATGATACCCATTGGTTTTATAATTTAAGAGAAATGATCCATTTTTCGTACGCAATTTGAGATAAATGTGGGAATTTGACGCTTCATGGGTAGGTTTTTTCTTTCAATTAATTCAAGGGAACGTAGTCTTTGAACAAACTTTCTCTTAGGAAAATATTCATAGCACAAGCTTCTAGAAAAATAAAGATGTTATCATAGTTCTCTTTATCGCTTTTCAAAAATCGTCTTGAAGTTCTCACGAATATTTCATCACCTCTTTCATTAAATCCTTTAAACAATGCCAAATGCTTCATTTTTTTGGTATATGACCATCAGATCCCTAAACAATGCTTTCTCTAATTACTTGATTCGACGGTATACAATGCAACACAATCGACATTGGGACACAAAGCGGTTTCACAAAAAACGGTGGCACTCAAAATGAACACTCATCAACGTATCCGGAGTATGATGCAAGATCATGATACATTTTCTCAGAAAATGTATTCACCTCCCCCTCCCGCCCCTCATGATTTTTGCCGTCCAGCTTGATCAAAGTTTAATCAAAACATATTTTTTTATTTCTCGCAATAAAATATAATCACTATCGTGTTGTATTCAGAAACGTTTCTAAGTTTTCCCCCCTTCACATAATACAGAGGTAGAAAAATACAAATCCTTTTGTTTCATAGCTTAGTGTGAATACTTGGATGTATTCTTTATCCTTTGATTTCTCCTCATATATATTCCTTTGAATCTGCTGGTTCAAGCTCACCTCTATATGTCCAGAATATCCTTGACTATTTCTTATCTTTGAAGTTGGTTTCATCCCCCATATCTAGGTGCACAATCAAAATTTATAAACGATTTGTGCTCAGCTTTAACTGCTTTTGTTTTCCGTAGTGTTTTACATGATTTCTTCATTCTTTTAGGTTTTAGGTTGTGTAGAATATTTTTCTTTTATTTTTATTTTATTTATTATATTATGTGTTTTAATAATTTATTTTTTTACTTTTAAATCATTGGTTTCACACTCATGTTTGTTAGCTTCATATGGGAAACTACTTTTAAGCACACAGTCACCTAGACACACAAAACATCACGTTCACAAACACATACATTTTAAAACACGCATCTATGTACACATATTCACATGGGTAAAGACATTTATATATGTCCATAAATAATTACACAGACATCACCAAGATAAGTGACACATCCTCGCGTCTCAATAAGTATTAATTTACTAAGAAGGATAGAGACAATTATAGGATGCAATGTGAAAGTGTTGGATATCGAACATAACACTTTATTTTGTCTTGCAGGTACACAGTGAACTTTAAGAGTAAAGCCACCCCTCCTAGAGTGTGTGTCATTATAAAAATACATAGCTTCTTCAAGTAGATTCAAGACTTCATGAACAGTAGTTAATATGTATTTGAGCATTCAATAATCAAATCTTATCTTATAGATGTAGAGATGTAAATATCCATGACTTCAAGTTCACATGGGTACTTGATGTTAGAATTTTTCATTTCTTTGAAACGGTGCCTTGGATAAAGAAGTGAACTTCTTTCATGTTCATCATAAACCCCTATCAAAATAAGGCGAGATCTATAGGTGCTTGATCCTTTTCCGAATTCATAGTAAGTACGCTTGTAACTATATAGGACAAGTAATTACTCCATCTTTAAGCTTCGTCGCCTACATTGTTTTTCATGATTGGTATGTTATCATTTAAGAGGTTCCCTAAAAATTCAATAATACTTATGAATCTTTTGAATTAGTGGAAGTGTGGTAGATCTTCATTGTGGATGTAAAATCAGAAGTAAAAATGCAAACATTTCCCGTCTTATGGTGATATGTCAAATAAATGTTCTTAAATATAATATCCCAAACCTTTAGAGTGATATCAAATATGTCAAAACTCATGATGATTTTCATATTATCAATAGAGAATTTATATTATAGATCATATAGATGGTATTAACATTTCAAACACATTTTCGTGAAGAAGGTTTTGAAGTTTTCTTGCACATTTTAACCAAAGAGAGAAAATAATGAGGAGGAAACCATTTCATGTGATTGCTTCCTTTTACTCATCAATGCATCTATATCTCCCAATGAATGTGCACATGAAAATGAGGCAAACACATTTATTTCTATTTTTTGAGGTGAATAGAACCTAGGTCTTTAAGGTATATCTTTTCAGTTTCAACTTCATAAATAATGATTCATTGAGATAATGCCAGTAAAACTATCAACGAATTTTAAGTTGAACATAATATTTATAAAAACGATATTGAATAAACATCAACACAAAGTCTAAATGCATAGATATTGTTTAGAGTGCTCATGACATCAATGATTGTAGGACCTGAAGTTCATGCAAATGCAAGAAATCATCGTATGGAAATCTATGACAATAGAATTTAAGCCTTATTGGTACTCCAATTTTGAAGGAACATAATTCTATCGTGCCCTCGCTTCCAAACATACAAAACATCCAAAATACAATAAATGTGTGTATTTTAAAGAATGTTTTATATATAATACAAACATTGTAGAATTCTATCCTTATGTTCTTGTAAATGTTTCTTGTATTCAATCAAATCATCAAAACCGAATTGCCTCCTATCAAACCTCATAAGTACATAGATATCATAAAATTTAGATAAAAGAAATTGTTGAAATCTACAAAAAAATGCAAAGTATAGAACTATTATACAAAACAATGGATGAGAACACAACAACGCAAACCTATATATGTAGAAATACATGTGAAATTTCAAAATTATGAATGCATATTACTATCTTCTACTTGAAAATAATATTCCCTATAGATCAGTCATGAACACCTAATACTTGAGAAGAATAAACATTTATGATCTCTAGCATTCCAAAAAATCTATTTGTGTAATGGCTACAACATATGCATGTGTGTCACGAAAATTGCTCTAATTAAGAAGTTGACAAAGAGTTGTATAATGACCAACGCCTTCACATCTGCATGCAATAATTTGAATGTACTTGTAAGGCTATAAAATTTCATCCCAAACTATACAAGGAAACACAACCAAAAACAAAATAAAAAACATGTACATATTTAAGGAAATATTCAATGTCATCTAGAACTCCAAATTGTGCAAAAAATGCTCCTAGTTCTTAGAGAGTATTCGCTTCCAATCGAAATCCACAATAATGCACAAAACTTAATCTATAGAATTTATTTTAACCACATGGATATATGAATTTCCATTACCTTCTACTATTTGGTATATGATGTCTGCTATACATCATCTTTCCCATCATAAATTCTAAGATGAGGTGAACCGTTGTACCCTCCCATGTAGCCGGGTATTTTATAGGGTATAGACTATGTCCACCAACTTCTTTTGATTGGCCTGTCACTAGTCACTCATCAACATAAATGGACAATGAAAGAATCATTTTATCTTTTAATTTCAAGAATGGGAGTTATTTATTAATGTTAATGCATGAGAAACATATTAATACTATTTATCCATTTATGCATTTATAGTCCATATTGATCATCATATCTTAAATCATTTTATTCAAATCTAGGGTCTTTATATGGATGATATAAAGTGAATTTGATGCAATGAGGTTTCAAGATGCATTATCAAAGATTTTAAATCAAAGAGTTTTACAAGCTTAAATAAATATTTGATACAAGAGAATAAAGTTGCATAATAAGAAGACTCTTTTTTACCTATTTCTGAAGAGATGGGATATACAAAAAAAAGAGTATCGTATAAGAATCATGATGTAAATTGTGTAGGGAGTCAAAATTTCATGAGGAAACTAGAACAAAAACACTTAAACTTTGGTAGCCCAAAATGGTTAAAGATGTATTCAATTATGTTAATAAATATTTTTACTGTCAGGTTATTAAGGTTAAGAAAATTGCAAGTGTAAGATTACTATAATTTCTAAAAGCTCCATCGAAACGGTCAAAGATTGTATCCATGGATCTCATTATTTAATAGCATTAACGATGGTTTCATAAAAATTCAATTACGCTAGTTTTTCATTTCTCTAGTGTAAATGACCCATTCTATTCCTTTAAGGGAAATTATAGAAGGCACTTATGTTGGTATTTTCTTATTCAACATGTTTTTGAATTACATCGGCAGAGTTGATCTTTTTCTTTAAGATAGGAATAATCATTGTCTTCGATATATTTAAAGTTCAACTCAAGATTATTAGTGATAAACATCTTGAGAAAGATGGTCGAATAGAACATGCTAACCGAAATTTTTAAGATCTATTTAGAGCTGATGTTTTCTAATGTCAAATTGTTTGCCATAGTTTTCTTCCATTGCCACAAAAAAAAATTATTAATTTATAACGTGTCAAAATGGTTTATTTCTATGTCAGCATTAGAACAAATTCCAAAGTTACAACAAAGAACTCTTCAAGTGAAACTCAATTTGTTAGAGATACTGAAATAAATATATAGATTTTGAAAATAGTTATGCATTATTTTCTTCATGAAGCTAAATCATATTGAGATAACCCTATTATTTCATATAAATTGAATGAAAGAGACCAAATGTTTCTCCAGGTTCCATCTTAGCATACATTATCATCATGTCAAAGTACTTAATTATCACCTAAATGTTTCATTCCTATTTGTAGTTCTTAATTTTCTTGTGCTAACTTAATGATAATTAAGATGCATGTTCTTCTTTGCACTTCATGACTTGGTTTTAGACCCTATTGCATGCTTTGTTGTCCCTACCTATGTTATGAAGAGGAACTTTTAAATATCATTAACCTCATATGTGGGACTACACATGAACATTTCATTGGAACAAACTTCATTCACTCATTTCATAATCCTCAAAATCAAGACTCAAAAATCACGATCATCCACACTATGCTTGAACTCGGTTAACGTTGTCGTAATTGGCCATATCTATTTTTTGGTGCTCTCTTATCATTGTTTTTGATAGAGACCATAATAATTTGTGGTGCCACTTTTGCTTACATAACCTTTGCATGGTCAGGTTGTGTGCTTCGCTCACATGCTCTATCCATGATTGTTGTACCTCTATAAAACAGTGTTTCAATGTGTCATAATTCATCGGTGTGTTGTTTCTTTTCCTTATTGGATGTCGCAATCACTTTCATGATCATCACCAAAATCTCTCCTTATCACTTGTCCCACACTGTAAGCATTTTTGGTCTTCCACCAAAGTTCATGCCCACTTTAGGATCTAGATCTCTACATTCATAGCAATCTCTAGTGTAACTTATGTAACATTATTAGTTGTTCACATCATCATCCTTTAGAATGCTTTCAATTTTTTTTATGAGGCCCTAGAGGCAAACACTTACAATTGGACATTATTGTTTCATTCAATGTTTTACATTTGGCTTCCTTGATGATGGTGCCATTATTGTCTAGTTTTCTACAGCATCACCATCCCCTTTTCCAAATTTTTTGGTATGCCTTCTACTACTATGGTGCTTTAGTAGACTCTATCATCGACAATAGGGTTTCCTATCCCCATGATATCTCGAGTAATGAAATCCCCTCCACTATTTTCTCTTATAGAAGTCCTTGTCTTGCTACCTCTTCCTATGCTTTTATGTTTGCAGATCTACGAATCCATGAAAATCTAGAAATGACCCAAATTTTGACAATGACATTGCTTTTATTCTTGGTAATAAGATGCATGTCCATCTTCATGATCTAACACAATGGTGATAATCGAATATGCGTTGTAGTTTGATCCACAATATCTCCCCTCAATGAAGAAGTACATGATAACTATGTAACTCCTTATTCTCAACTTTTTCCTCCTATCTTTGATGGTTAGAATGATACACACAACTCTCACGACCTTGGTTGAATTAGCGATTATGATAGTCTGACTTTGGTAGTATGTTGCGATCCTTGTTTTTCCCATGTTATGTCTTATGATTCATGAATAATTGTTCAGTACAATAGTTTGGTTTGCGTAAAGGCAACCCTAATCACATGGAGGCTTCTATTCTTAGTTCTGCATTCCTGGCATTGTGTATGGTATGTTTGATTTGCATATGGAAGGATTGCATGGTTTGAGAGTATAACCCTAGCTTCCTATGCTTACGTGGAGACGCGAGTTTGCATGATGGGGTGAGGTAGCATTGAGGACCCTTACTTCATGCTTTTTTTTTCTATACCTATGTCTAGAAGAGGCATTTTCTAATATAATGGACCTCATTTGTGGGGCTAAGCATGCACAATTCATATGTTTTGTAGTGTTGTTACTTATGTTTATGGGAGCATCTTTGGGCACATTATTTGGGGAAAGATGATTATCACATTCTACTTCATGGGATGATCCATTGCCTTTCATATTCATAGTTGATGGACCAATTTTTCTCTTTCTTTTGTAGGTTTTGGTATATATGAGTCTCTCTTTTGTGGGTTCCATTAGTGGCCACTTGTGGGATTGTGTTACTACCTACAATAGAGGAAATCCCAAAACAACGAGGAGTTGTTTCTAGGGTTGAAGTGAGAATACACAGCTACTTAAGTGTCTTGGATACCGTCCACTATTTACTTGAAAATTTTTGGTTCTCCACAAAGTTTTTCCAACCTTCTTCTTTCGCTTAATTTTTTCAAGGAAAACAAGGCATACCTGTGGAAGAGTGTTTGTTGAGGATATTAGATCATGTTGCATACACTATGCTTGAGATGAAATTTCTGTGCATCAAAAAACCATCATTTGGATGGTGCTGTAGATATTGATTGAAGAATTATTTTGTAACAAAGTAAGTTTGTGATCTAGGGGTCAGGCCGGTTTAGACAGATCTGAAATTGGACACGGTTTCGTCATCCATGTATATGACCAAAAATCTCAAGTTTAGACTTACTAGGAGGTTTTGCGCTCTTGTGAATAAGTGATCCACTTAGCTTAGTGATTAAGTCTCAAGGATGTGAAGGAGGAGGTCTTGGGTTCAATGCCCATGAGCGACATGGGGAGAGTATTTTGTTGGGATAGATGGATGGATGCTGCAAGAGACTGAGTAGGTACTGCTAAACCTCCTTTGTACCAACCCTCTTTTGCTTTAGAGTTGACAAATAGACCTCCTTAGATTTGCAATGACACCATAAAATGTCCTATGTCCTTTGGAAATGGTGTGTGCAATGATTGTATCAAAACAGATAACTTTGGAAGTCACAAACTCAAGAAAACCTTCTATTTTTGTCTTGACACCTGCTGAGTATTTTGCTCAGTATGACCAGTACAGTAGGAATCCGAAAAATTCCTTTTAGGGGTATCTAATAAGCTTTGTAAGCTACCTATACCAAGTAGAATGATGTAAAATAATAAACTACGCTAAGAGAAATCAATTTAGCAAGTTAAGTTATACCCTCGACTCAGATTTCTCCAAAATGGCTGAATAGAATGTCCTCAAACTTTTACAGCATGTAGATTACTTCAATCGGAATCCAACAAGCTTTGAATCACTGAATTGGGTGAAAAATTGACTGAGATATGCCCTTGACAGGTTGACAGACTTTTGAGTAGACTAACAGAGAACTCAGAGATGGACAATATGAATGTATGTATTAATGAAAATTGGTATACAACTCCATTGGCATGAATTCCATTGCCACATGGTAGAGAGGTGTGGTCTTGAGTGTAGACCTCACACACACTCAAAAAACAGTAATGCTATGCTTGGGAGTGCTCTCTCTTCCCCGCGACTTTTCATGTCCACTTTTATAAGAGATGACTAAAAATTTGAATTCAAATTCAAACTTTTGGCTCCCTATGATCAAGTTCCTAAATGCTTGGAGATATTCTTTCAATCAATCAACTAATTTTCCACAAATCCTTCTGGTAGGTGATTACAAGAGATTCCAAGTCAATTTGACTTTTACAATGAGGTAAAGTGGTAATTAGCCACTAGCATATGTTCCTATGCTTCTTCATGTGTGTATGGGCTTCAATGCATCCTTTGAGACAAATGTGTAGGCTTGCGATTTACACCAATAGCTCCCCCTCAAGCCAAACATTTTGGCTTAAGTCTTCATCTTCAATCTTCAAGTATATCCTGCAATCCAATCATGGATTTGAACCTGCAAAGTTTGGTTCCATCCAAGGCTTTAGTCAATAAATCTGCACATTGCATGTTGGTTGATACATAGGTATGTTGAATGTCCTTGCTTATCAATTTCTCTCTCACATAATGGTAATGGACCTCTATGTGTTTGGTCCTAGCATGGTAAATAGGATTAGCTGTAAGGTGAATGGAACTGGTATTATCTCCAAAGATTATTGGAGACCTAGTGAGCAATCCCAATTCTGTATACAAAAGCTTAATCCATATTGCTTCTTGTGTGGCATTAGCTAGTCCTCTATACTCTGCCTCTGTGGAGGATAAAGCAATAGTAGGTTGCTTCTATGAAGACCATGAAATTGGTTTATCACCTGCAAAAGAGATATATCCAGAAGTGTTCCTCCTATCATCCTTGCATCCTGCCCAATCTGCATCTAAATAAATTTTGACATCAATATCTGAAGTGTAAGGGAAATACAAACCATGGTTCTCTGTACCCTTGAGATACTTCAAGATTCTCTTGGCAGCCTCTAAGTGAGGTATCCTTGGATTGTGCATAAATTGACTTAGCACACTAACTCCATATGCAATATGTATCCTTGTTAAGGTAGCATAGTTCAAGCTACCCACCATACTTTGATAACTTGTAATGTCCTTGACTTCATCACCTTCATGGGCACTTAGCTTTAGGTTTACCTCCATTGGAGTGCTTGGTACTTTAGCATCCTGCAAGTCAAACTTCTTCAACATATCATGTATATATTTTTTCTGAGTGATGTATATCCCTGAATTAGTGTAGACTAATTCAAGTCCCAAAAAATATTTCAATAGACCAAGATCATTGATCTTGAACTCCTTCATCATGTGACTTTTGATATATCTCATTCCATTGACGTCATTACCTATAATGATGATGTCATCAACATAAGCACAAAGGTATTTTACCTCTGAATTGCTTCTCTTAATGAACAAAGAAGTATCTGCCTTGCTCATGACAAATCCTTGGTCTTGGAGGTATGTAGTTAACCTGTAATTCCATGCCCTAGGTGCCTCCTTCAATCCATATAAAGCCTTTTTTATTTTGCAAACATATGTTACCTTCTTGAGGTCCTCATAACCAGGAGGTTGTGACATATATACCTCCTCTAAAATCCATCCATTCAAGAAAGCATTCTTGACATCCAATTGGTACATATTCCAATTTTTTGATGCAGCCACACTTACCAACACTCTGATGGCTGGCATCTTGGCCACAGGTGAGAATGTCTCCTCATAGTCAATGCCTTGGGTTTGTGCAAGACCCTTGGCTACCAATCTGGCTTTGTATCTATTGATTGTGCCATCAGAATTCCTTTTAAGCTTGTAGATCCATATGGATCCTATTACCTTCATTGAGTCCTTCTTAGGTACTAGCTCCCATGTGTCACTTTCTTTAAGTGCATCAATCTCCTCATCCATAGCTTCTTTCCATTCTGATTTGGTTATTGCTTCTTCATATCATCCTAGTTCTGACAAATCTTTGGCAAGATAAAAAGAATGTTTAGTAACAAGAGATGTATCATACCCATATCTGATAGGTTTCTTTCTTTTTCTTTGTGATCTTCTAAATGGTTGAGTTGAGGATTCAGGTATGTCTTCAAGCTTCTTCATCTTCATTTTTCCTTTGGACTTCCATGCTTTGAATTCTTCAAGATTGATAGTGTCTTTATCATCTGAACTTGAGGCTTCATTCTGAGTAGGTTGCTCTTTTGTAAGACTTGGAAATTCCTCTTCCAAATCATAGGGTACATTGACTTTCCTACATTCATTCTCATACCAAGAATCATTTTCATCAAAGACAACATCTCTGCTTACCATAAATCCTTTATTGATAGGATTATAAAACCTGTAACCTTTCTGATTTAAATCATACCCAATAAAGATGCATTTTTCAGCCTTTGGGTCTAGCTTACCTCTTATCTGAGAAGGAATGTGTACATATGCTACACATCCAAAGATTTTGCAATTGTCAAGTGAAGGTCTCTTACCATGCCATGCTTCATGGGGTGTCATTCCATCAAGAGACTTAGATGGTAACCTGTTTATGAGGTAAAAGGCAGTAGAAACACTCTCTGCCCATAGATAGTTAGGTAACCTTTTCTCATTAAGCATAGATCTAGCTGTCTCAATAATTAATCTATTTCTTCTCTCAGCTGCCCCATTCTGTTCAGGAGAATACCTTGTGGTTATCTCTCTTTTGATGCCTCTGTCGTGCAAGAAGTCTTCAAATTCATTGGAGAAGTCCTCACCTCCTCCATTTGACCTTAGCCTCTTCAAATTCCATCCTGTGTGATTTTCAACTAATGCAAGATATTTTTTAAAGCAATTAAATACCTCATCCTTATGTGTTGAGAACAGGGGAGCAACAAACCCTAACCGCCTCACATGGAAGTGAGAAGTTTCTCCAAGTTGGGGCAAAGAATGAGAGGAGAGGTTCACCCACGCTCATGGAGCAATGGCAGCAATGGCCAACATCACAAGGAGCAAAGGGGAACATCCTCCCAACCATGCACACACACATGCAAAGCCATACACCAAGACCAACGCCATTGCACACAAGGAGGCAAGAGAGTAACAAATGACACCTTCTTCCATTACCAACATGGAGGCCAAGGCCATGGCCAAGGGACCTCCTTTTTACAAATGAGGCTCTTCTTTATATAGAGAAGAAGAGAGGCATATGTGAATAAAACATGTGGTCAAAAGACCACATGTGCTAAATCAAAAAGAGGATCTTCATGTGATTTTGGGAATTTCAAAAAATAACCACGTAGAGAGAGAGAGAGCACGTGGAGAGTTTCTACGTGGGTTTTTTGTATATGTACCAGAAAGCTACTTTATGAGAAGGCTTCAATACTTTAGACTAGAGGAAATATCAAAAAGGGGTTTTAGGAGAGTGTTCATATGGACATCTCCTAATTACAAAAAAGGGGTTTTTTATGAAGGAAAAAGGATGCCATAGCATGAGAAAAATTATGGGCAGCCCTTAGAGCAACATTCCTCCCCCTCCTAGACTTTTTCGTCCTCGACAAAGCTAAGAGAAGAGCATACATAACTGAATTGTTCCCAGTTGGAATCTTTCAAATCTGGAAATCTTCAGGTCTTCAAAAATCTGCAAGTCTTCAGTCTGCAAGGCTTCAAGCTGCAAGTCTTCAGTCTTTAGAGCTGAGCGACACAATCCCCTTGCGGGCAGTCAGCCCAGCATTCCTCCCACTATGCAGTCTTTGATTAGGCTGGAAATGTCTCCTCAAAAGCTCCCCAAACCTGAAATGCCATGAAAAAAGAGCAAGTAGACTGCATCTAATAATGGGATAAACATTCACTTCAAATTTAGTTTCCACTTCAGGGACATCCTCTTCTACATGATTTCCTTCTATAGAGAAGTCTTGAAAATAGTGTCATTCCTGCAATTCAAGAAATACAGCTAAAGAGCAAGGAGCCCGACAACAATTCATGTTTCTTATGTCCTTGTGAGGCCTCAATCATATTGACTTTCCTAAATCCGCTATGCCCAAGTGAATGTGAAACACATGTGGTTTCGTGATTAACCAATATTCCTAGCTGCATTTAAACAAAGTTGGAAATACTCAGAGTGGTGGCCCAAAATTTGAATTATTATGCATGAATGGGACAGTCACCCAAGTTGATATCTGTGCAACTCCCTTACCAAAAATATGTGAGTGAGTCCAAACACATTCATCAAATGCACAACTGAAAGCACAGTAATATCTCTATAGGAGTCAAGGAGCAATGGTGAAGTTAGAAGTATGTTGACCTGTAATGCATAATGGAAAAGTAGGCCTTAAATGAGCATTGTAAAACTAGAGAGTTATTTCCCTAGCAAAAAACAATCACTCAAACACTTATGACTTCCACACTTAATTAATAGTCTTACTTCCTGCTTCATGCCATTTGTTAACCTCAACCATATTGATCCTCTCAGTATAAAACATCCTGGATCATGGTAGTGGATGGCAACTTAACAGTTAGCCTCGAAGACCAGGAGCCCTAGTCATTCCTCCGTTAGGCCTGTAATACTCAGAGAGAAGACATATTTGAGCAAATGAAGAGTTATTTCACATGTATGAGGTCAGCAAAGATGAAACCATCAAACCCAAGAACTCTGTCCATTGTGATGGATCGCCAAATATAATGATCCTAGCACCACCTCATTGCTTTTTGGATTTTACCTGAAAACAAAATAGCCAGGAGCATGCTTCCAAGTTGCATCTCTAGGACTCCTTATCATAGGGGTAGGCATGATTGCATCAGTATTGAAGACATGACTGAGAATCAAGACCTGCTATCATGACATGTTCATGACACATTAACAATGATCAGATCAGTAATCGAAGTCCTTTCAAACACATCGATTTCCACAAATCACGTCAAGCCTCAACTTTTCAGCATACACAGAATAACAGTCTTTAAAAGGACCAATCAATCCCTATAACTTCAAGAAATAATGTTTAAAGGTAACATCATAATTTGACACTGGACCCAACTTTATAATGAACATTTTGCAAAGGGGATCACTTCAACTATGCATGTGTGAATTACCATAGAGTATGATGGTGAACCGAGAGATCCATGAAAAATCAAATCCTTCATATACATATGAAATATCAAGAATCTTCATTGATTATAGTTCCAAAGCCAAGGTCATCCATGGATGGAGACCATATCTTTTTCTTGAACTCTGAGAGGAAAAACTGTCAGCACCTTTTGAATGCATCAACAGGGTTAAGGAACCATTGGTCCCCTTTCCCATATACAGATTATGGCCAACCCATGCTAGCACAGTACTTCTAATTACTTTATTCACAGAAGAGGGAAACAAGAGAGAAATAATGCTATATCACCCACACCCCCAAAGCAAATAATCTTGGCCCCATATCTAGTTAGGGTATGAGATGAACATTATCATCACCATGCATAGGATTGTGTCAGCCTTCTGTGATTCAGCATACATAGAGATCATTTAAAAATTTCTTGCAATTTTTCACCACAATTTAGAGAAAATCTATGTTTGAGCTTATCGTTGATTTTCAAGTGGATCATGAACCTTTGTGTTTTTATCCCATTGCTCGCACGACAATGTAGCCACTAAATGTTGAATCAAAAACTGCCCATAAACATGTAGGTACACAAAGAAAGGTAGAAAATTGTGAGGCATAGAGTGACAGGGGGGTAATGAATCACATGGCAGCATAGGTTGATCACCACATAATAGGACCCTTATGACCTGCTCCCACATACTGGGTATGTGCACAAACAATACATCAGAAAATACTCAGAGACCTTAGCCATTGTGCACAAGAGTATTATCACAAAAAAGAGTAAGTACCAGAAAGATGTGATGATAGTACTTTCCAATGTAACCCTTTAGAGAATCCTAGCTTTCATAGCAGATCATTTTTCCATTAGAGAATCTGCTAGAAAAGAGCTCCTAATTTCCACAGTACTTCGATAGCAGATCATACAGAGCCCAACAAGGGATGGCATGCCAAGCATTCAAGGAGCACTACATAGCTTGAAACCAATCTTTCACCAACGTTTGAAAAACATCCTTGTGTGCATATAATCATTTATACAACCACACATAGTCACCCATTCATACTCGAAAACAAATGCAACAATACGGAGTGTGCCTCCTCATGGGCTAGTTATCATCATACAAACTCAAAATATCAGTTGCAAAGACACCGAACATGGCTCCTTAGAGCTGACCAAGACTGTTATATCTGTGAAGAGAGATGGTGGATGCAATCCAAAGATGAGTAGGTGCCGCTACAACCAGCTTCACACCAGCCAACTGAGACTTCAGAGTTGATTAGTAGACCCTTTGAGCTTCCTAAATCCACCAAAATATCAGCCAAGTACTTTGGAACATGTATCCCAAAAGTTTAAGTCAAGACAGGCTAGTTGCGAAATGACTAGCTCCCAAAACTTGCTATTTTTGGACATACACCTGCTGGAAAAAATGAACAGTGCTCTCAACCTGGAAGGAATTAGAAACATTCCTTTTGGGCATAGCAAAAAGACTTAGCAAGCTTCCTATTCCAAGTTAAAACACTTCAAATGATGGACTGAGCACTGAGAACAAGTTTCATCAAGTTCTGGAACATTCCCACAATTCTTGGGGCTCTGCAGAGATAGACCAGTAAGCAGTAAAATGCAGATATCTCCAAAAGTATAAATTCAATGACCTTGAAAATTTATAGGTAGAAACTAGACAGTGAGAGCTATCCAACGCACTTTAAAACACTGAAAAAGGTTTAGTAAAACTCGAGATATGACCTTCTGAAGTTACTGCTCTGAGTGAGTATAGCAGAGAACAAAACAGAGAGGTAGATGATAATAAATGTATAGATTCACATATGATTACAACCACATTGGCAATGAATCTTTGCACAATGGGAGTAGAATGATAGAGCTATGGAGTAAGCTCTTCAATCTCTACAAAATGACATGAAGTGGTCACGTACAAGGCTTGCTAATCGCCTCTTCCTTCTTGCTCCTTTTATAGCAATTCTTGGAGGGAGTTTTGAATTCGAATTCGGATGGCTCCACCTAAAAGTGATCCCCAAAGTTACGAGAGATTCCCTCAGCTCAAAAATTCGTGATTTTAATAGTTGGAGCCACGAATTTGCTTTTACATCATGGATGAGGTAAGCCATCCTTTTACTTTTTTCTTTTTCCATTTGCAAGAGATAAAATGTACTCTTTTACAAGAGGTGTTCACATGACTACTCATGTGACTTACAAATGAGGATAACATCAAGCATATCAAGCATGTAGGCTTGGGCAAAATGCACCAACAGCTCCCCCTCAAGCCTAACATGCTTGGCCTCCAAATAAGTCTTCAATTGTCCTTGATTTCCTGCAAACCAATCATCAACTTGAATCTACTTAATTTCGTACCATCAAGAGCTTTCGTCAACATGTCTGCACATTGCATATCTGTAGAGACGTAGGATAGTTGAATATCCTTGCTCATTAGCTTCTCCCTTACATAATGGTAGTGGACTTCAATATGCTTGGTTCTAGCATGGTATACCGGATTAGCTGCTAGATGTAGTGAGCTTGTGTTGTCACCAAAAATGTGAGGTGTTGAAGAATGAAGTCCAAGATCTGTGTACAAAGATTTTAACCACATGATTTCTTGAGTTGCATTAGCCAAACCTCTATATTCAGCTTCAGTAGAAGATAATGCCACGGTTGGTTGCTTCTTCGATGACCAAGAAATGATTTTTGAACCTGCAAATGATATATACCCTGATGTGCTTCTTCTATCATCTTTAGATCCGGCCCAATCTGCATCTGAGTAGACCTTTAGCTCAATATCTGAAGTAAATGAATAAAACAAACCTTCATTCATGGTCCCCTTTAGGTACTTGAGGACTCGCTTGGCCGCTTCCATATGTGGTCTTCTCGGCTTATGCATAAACTGACTCAATATGCTAACACTATAGCATATATCCACCCTTGTGAGTGTTGCATAGTTCAAACTTCCAACCAAGCTTTGATAGCTTGTGATGTCTTCAATTGGTTCTCCTTCATAAGCACTAAGCTTATGATTTTGCTCCATAGGTGTACCTGCACACTTTGTATTTTCCATCTTGAACTTGACGAGCATGTCATGGACATACTTCCTTTGTGTGATGTATATACCTGAATCTGTGTAGATCAACTCCAATCCAAGAAAATAAGTGAGTGGTCCGAGGTCACTTATTTTGAACTCCTCCTTCATTTGACTCTTTACCTGTTTGATTCCTTCAAGATCATTGCCTGTGATAATAATATCATCAGCATACACACATAAATAGATCACTTCAGATCCATTCCTCTTTATGAACAAAGAGGTATCCGCCTTGCTAGCTTTGAATCCTTGGTCCTGCAAATAAGTAAGCAATCTGAAATTCCAAGCTCTTGGAGCTTGCTTCAATCCATACAAAGCTTTCTTTAGTTTGCATACATAGTTAGGATGATGTGCATCCTCATATCCAGGAGGTTGTGCCATATACACTTCCTCAGAAATCCATCCATTCAAGAAAGCATTCTTTACATCAAGTTGATAAAGATTCCAATTTCTAGATGCAGCAAGACTAATGAGAACCCTAATTGTAGGCATTTTTGCAACAGGAGAGAAAGTCTCCTCATAATCAATACCATGGGTTTGAGCAAACCCTTTAGCAACTAACCTTGCTTTGTGTCTATTTATACTTCCATCTGGATTCTTCTTGATTTTGTATATCCATCGAGATCCGATTATCTTCATAGATGGCTTGTTAGGTACAAGCTCCCAAGTGTCACTCTCCTTCAAGGCTTCCATTTCTTCATCCATTGCATCTCTCCAAGCTTTCTTGCTTTGTGCTTCTTCGAATGTGGTAGGTTCTTCATTGGTTGAATCCTTTGCAATGTAGATTGAGTGCTTGGTGACCAAAGAAGTATCATAACCAAACCTCTCTGGTTTCTTCTTCTCCCTCGAAGACCTTCTAAGTGGTTGATGTGAGCTCTCGGGTCCATATGTAGCATCCTGCATCTTTGCTTTACCTTTGTTCTTCCATAGCTTTAGTCTTTCCAAGTCTTCTAGGTCAATCTCCGAATCACTTTCTTCAATCTGCTTTGGCTCCTTTGGTTGAAGTGATGGAAAATCTTCATCCAAGTCATATGGCAGCTTCACTTTCCTGTCATCATCAAACCATGATTTGTTTTCATCAAAAATTACATCTCTACTCACAGAAAATCCTTTATTGGTTGGATTGTACAATCTATATCCTTTTTGGTTTTGATCATAACCAATGAATACACACTTCTCTGCCTTGGGATCCAATTTCCCTCTTACTTGAGAAGGAATGTGAGCATAGGCTAAGCATCCAAAGATTTTACAATGCTCTAGACTAGGTCTTCTTCCATTCCACACTTCATATGGAGTGGTTCCATCTAGTGACTTAGATGGAAGTCTATTTATGAGATATGTGGCTGTCGACACAGCCTCTGCCCATAGGTAGTTCGGCAATCCCTTTTCGTTGAGCATGGACCTTGCAGCTTCGACGATAGCTCTATTCCTCCTCTCTGCTACACCATTGAGTTTGGGTGTATACCTTGTAGTGACTTCCCTTTTAATGCCTCTTTCATGCAAGAAGGCATCAAATTCAGAAGAGAAGTATTCTCCTCCACCATCTGATCTGAGTCTTTTCAAAGTCCTACCTGTTTGATTTTCAACAAGAGCAATATACTTCTTAAAGCAATTAAACACTTCATCCTTGTGCTTCATGAAAAACAGAATGGTCCACCTGCTACAATCATCTATGAAAGACACATAATATCTTGAGCCTGATATAGATGGCTCCTTACTTGGACCCCACACATCCGTGTGCACTAGATCCAAAGGATTTTGATACATATATCCTTTCTTATTGAAAGGTTGTCTATGAGCCTTGCCGAGTTGACAAGCTTCACACTTATAAATCATGTGTTGCCTTGTGATATTAGGCAAACCAAGTACACTTTGGTCCCTGCAAATCTGTTTGAGTGTCCTCTCACCAATGTGAGCAAGCCTTTTGTGCCATATCTCCAATTCTGTTAGAGTTTGAGATCCATAGCTAAACAAAGCTATGTTCTTTGTATCTTCCACTTCAAAAGTGAAAAGCCTTCCTGTCTTTTCTCCTTTGGCAATCCTTTGAAAGCCTTGCCTTGGGTCTTCAACATATGCTCCAAATCGATTGAATCTAACCTGCAATCCTTTTTCAACAATCTGTCCAACACTTATTAAATTTTTGGTAATTGTAGGGACATACAAGACTTTGCTTAAGAGGTTCATATTCCCATCTGATGTCTTCACATTACCTATCTTCTCCACTGAATGCTTTGTGTCATCTCCTGTCTGCACTTCATGCTTGTTATGAGGATCTTCCAAATCAGAAAGTAAAGCCACATTTCCTACTACATGGTTCGAGCATCCCGAATCAATGTAAAATATGTGATCATCATCCTTACCCTTCTTCGTTGATAGATTCATAATCAATAATGAATCTTCTTGACTTTGGTCCTCTGCATAGTTATTGTAATCTCTTCTTCCTCTATGGCCACTTTGATAGTTGTTGTTGTTGTTGTAATTGTTGTTGTAGTAGTTGTTGTTGTAGCCTCCATTGTACCTGCCTCTATTTGATCCATAGCCACCTCTATTGAATCCTCTTCCACTTGAGTTCCTTGGATTCCTGAAACATTCTTCAGTAGTATGGTTAGATAAGCCACATATGTTGCAAGGTTGAGATGATTGGAATCTCCCCCTGCCTTGCTTTCCACCTCTGCCTCTTCCTCTAGCTCTTCCTCTACCTGCAAAGTTTGCTTGGAAAGAGCTTCCTTCATCTTCATTCTTCCTATTCTTTGACTTGTCCTTGACCTTAGCTTTATCAGAATATAAGGCAGAAGTTTGATTACCTCTTGAGGACTCACCACCTTTGCTAATCTTTGCTTCATGAGTGAAGAGTTGGCCCATGAGTGTGTTGAGGTCGGGTACATGCATATCCATGTATAAATCCATGGCTGTTGTGAATGACTCCCACTTGTCGTCTGCTTTGATTCCATTCATGATTTGTCTTATGATTTGCTCCTCTTCAATTACCTCTCCAATGCTTCCAAGTTGGTCGGAAATCTCCTTCATCTTTGTGACATAATCAGTCACATTTTGCTTCGGGCTTTTCTTCATTGTTGTGAACTCCATCCACAATTGGTTCTTCCTTGCTCGTGTTGGAAGAGAAGAAAGAAGCAAGTGCATTCCAGGTTTCTCTTGATGTCTTGCATCCCTTGACATGAGGTAAAAGAAAATCAGAGATTGAGTTTAGAATATAGGACCTTGCAAGTGCATCCTTCGAACACCAATTCGAAAGTCCTTCCACTTCTTCATGTGATGGTTGCCCTTTGTTCCTCATGGTTGGCATTGCTTCATCTCCGGATATGAATCCATATAGATTCCTTCCTTGAAGGTAAGCCTCCATCCTTAGAGACCATGCCGGGTAGTTGTTTCGATCCAATTTGTCAATTGTTGATGGAAATCCATCTCCCATGTTGCTTGACTATGCTCTGATACCACTGTGAAGAGAGATGGTGGATGCAATCCAAAGATGAGTAGGTGCCGCTACAACCAGCTTCACACCAGCCAACTGAGACTTCCGAGTTGATTAGTAGACCCTTTGAGCTTCCTAAATCCACCAAAATATCAGCCAAGTACTTTGGAACATGTATCCCAAAAGTTTAAGTCAAGACAGGCTAGTTGCGAAATGACTAGCTCCCAAAACTTGCTATTTTTGGACATACACCTGCTAGAAAAAATGAACAGTGCTCTCAACCTGGAAGGAATTAGAAAAATTCCTTTTGGGCATAGCAAATAGACTTAGCAAGCTTCCTATTCCAAGTTAAAACACTTCAAATGATGGACTGAGCACTGAGAACAAGTTTCATCAAGTTCTGGAACATTCCCACAATTCTCGGGGCTCTGTAGAGATAGACCAGTAAGCAGTAAAATGCCGATATCTCCAAAAGTATAAATCCAATGACCTTGAAACTTTATAGGTAGAAACTAAACAGTGAGAGCTATCCAACGCACTTTAAAACACTAAAAAAGGTTCAGTAAAACTCGAGATATGACCTTCTGAAGTTACTGCTCTGAGTGAGTATAGCAGAGAACAAAACAGAGAGGTAGATGATAATAAATGTATAGATTCACATATGATTACAACCACATTGGCAATGAATCTTTGCACAATGGGAGTAGAATGATAGAGCTATGGAGTAAGCTCTTCAATCTCTACAAAATGACATGAAGTGGTCACGTACAAGGCTTGCTAATCGCCTCTTCCTTCTTGCTCCTTTTATAGCAATTCTTGGAGGGAGTTTTGAATTCGAATTCGGATGGCTCCACCTAAAAGTGATCCCCAAAGTTACGAGAGATTCCCTCAGCTCAAAAATTCGTGATTTTGGTAGTTGGAGCCACGAATTTGCTTTTACATCATGGATGAGGTAAGCCATCCTTTTACTTTTTTCTTTTTCCATTTGCAAGAGATAAAATGTACTCTTTTACAAGAGGTGTTCACATGACTACTCATGTGACTTACAAATGAGGATAATATCAAGCATATCAAGCATGTAGGCTTGGGCAAAATGCACCAACAATATCAACTGTACACACTTACCACTTGTCATCATTGTTGTTGTAGGTGAGACCTTTCAAAATGACATTGTCTGATGTGCAGTAATTTGATGGAAAATAATCCTAACTGAACTCTGTTTTCAATCTTTCTCAGCGTCAAAGTTGTTCTGAGGACATGTACACATGGGGGAACGAAAAGAAATCCTGAACCATTGAGTTTGAAACAAGAAACCAGTCTATGCCAATGACCAGGCGACATACAAATTTCACATTGAAGTGCAACATTTTAATCCTTGGACGCACAATTTAACAAAAGAAATGTAACCACCAGAGAGATGTAGGATGGTGCAGATGGTATAGCTCTTAGTAATCAAAGATGTAGGAGGACTGTTCAGACATTTGTTCCTCCCCATGCAGTAACTGGTGCCTTTGACTCTCATAGACGTAGTGATCCAGCCGGCCTTTATGAATTAAAAGCAAGAAGATATTGAAGCCCTGTCCTAAATGGTAAAACATAAGTAATGTAACCGGAACTCAATATCTGACAAGGAGCCAATTGCCTCTACAACAATCTTTAGCAACATAATCATGCATACGGCCATTGATCCCCCTCAGTAAAATCTCGTCATGGAAGCACGAGGGCGGAGATATGAGCAAAAGTCTTTGAGTGGACTGGCACCACAGTCCCACCATAGCACACAGTCCCGCAGGCAGGAAAGCGATCATAGGACACTTAGGAGAACCTAGCAGACATCGATCTGCCCAGACATTTACGATGCAAGCACATGAACACACACATATGCATCTTCATGGAGGAGTAAGAGATCGACTATGGCATGGGGAGCGAGCCATAATCGCCCAGAATGCAGAGAGAAATAGTGACAGTTGGAGGATGGACATATCCACTCAGATAGGGTCTTCACATCTTCTTATAAGGCTTTTGCATCTATTTGGAGATAGTAAGTCTGCCTTGCACTGTCCAAAAGCAAACCAATGAACTTGGGAGCCTCGAGGTCAACCTGGGACCATGGTACCTTCACCATAATAGAAGAGGCAAATAATATGCCCCCACTCCATCAAGAGATTCAGAACAAAATGACGTATAATCCAACATAATGAAAGGGAAGTTCAAACAAAAACATTGATGCACACAAATGGTAGCCCTGACAAGTTGCCATACAAGATCATTGACAATATGCTTTTAGATTTATGTAAAGTCACTCCTTCTTACTCAAGTGGCACATTAGTATAATGATCCCATCTAAATTCACACGGAAAGCAAGCAGCTCATATACTAATCACATATGAAAAGTGAACCTCAATTTCTCTTGGAAATAGAGCAACCAAAGTGCACAGCTAGAAATTCAGCAACAAATCTCAAGATTCCTCCTCCTTGCAATGACACACCATGACCTAAACCAAACTTTTAGAAAACCAAGCAGTCGAGAGCATCCTTCAAGTCACAATGCAACATCACGCAGAGAGATGGCATATGGGCCATAGCTCGATCCCAAGGTGTCTCTACCACTTGGCTACTCGTCGCCAAAAAGGGGTAAGGTGGGCATCATAACAACCCCAAGCCACATCATGTGATAAAAATAGATCAAGGGGGGAGCACTGACGTAGTTCTTCATCAGACGTAAGCAGGGAGAAGACAAAGAAAGAGAGACAGTTGCCAAAAATCAATTGTGAGCAAAACTTGAGTTATACCGACCCTAACCAGGAATGGTTTTACCCTGTAAGCAGACCCAAGGTAGTCGATCATACTCTATTTGGGGCAACAGAGTGCCTTTAGAGCCATCAAGTGCACCCCAGTCGATAGAGGGATAGAATCAAATAACGGAGAGCATCCAGAGTGGTAGCGACAGTAGTGCAGCACCACAGTGGTGGAGAAAGGGAGAGGCCGACGCCCTCAATCTTCGAATGAGAGGGCCCGATGGGCATCTTGGAATGAATCCTCCATTGTCAGCGCAAATATCCACAGCGCAAGTAGGGGGAGCTCCTGAACGAGCTCAACCCCATAGTGAGGGTAGATGGGAAGGAAGCCAACGTCATGGCAAACTGCCCCGCCATGAAGAAGGAGAAAGTGGGAAGAGATTTACTCTCCGCCCCAAATGCGCATGGCCAGGAAGCTGCATTGACGGCTGAAATGTGTGAAGAGAGGGACATAACTCCTCCCTGCGAGCGTGTTCTGACAACAACTAGGGGCCTTGTGCAATAAGCATGGTAAAAATAAAGAGAGAGATTCGGCAGTATATTTTCCATGTTCAGTGGTGAGCAAGGACAAATTGAGAGCCTTTAAAGCTCCTCTCTTCGCAGAGTGATCAGAATCCTAAGATACCATTTCATATTTGATCTCTTTTGGTTTTTTTCTTGGAAAATTGAAGAGAGGGAAGGGCGAAGGAGAAGATCACCCATCCCCCAATCCAAGCAGGCACCAACTTCAAGAAAGATTAGAGATGGGGGGTGCCATAGTGTGTGTGGATAGAGGTGTGTATGTGTAAAAGAGAGAGAGAGAGAAGGAGGTTAGGAGGTGTTTTTGTGAAACATTCAAATTGAACTAAAACTTACTCAAAAATTAAAAGAAAGAGGTACCCTAGGCCAACCGAAGGCCACACGTATCCATCCTCCTCCATGTTTCAAGGTGCACCTCACGAAGTATGGACACGCAAACTTGGAAAAACCAACGGCTAAAGGCTGACGTCCCCGGCAACGGCGCCAAATTGTTGAGAACAGGGGAGCAACAAACCCTAACCGCCTCACATGGAAGTGAGAAGTTTCTCCAAGTTGGGGCAAAGAATGAGAGGAGAGGTTCACCCACGCTCATGGAGCAATGGCAACAATGGCCAACGTCACAAGGAGCAAAGGGGAACATCCTCCCAACCATGCACACACACATGTAAATCCATACACCAAGACCAACGCCATTGCACACAAGGAGGCAAGAGAGTAACAAATGACACCTTCTTCCATTACCAACATGGAGGCCAAGACCATGGCCAAGGGACCTCCTTTTTACAAATGAGGCTCTTCTTTATATAGAGAAGAAGAGAGGCATATGTGAATAAAACATGTGGTCAAAAGACCACATGTGCTAAATCAAAAAGAGGATCTTCATGTGATTTTGGGAATTTCAAAAAAATAACCACCTAGAGAGAGAGAGAGCGCGTGGAGAGTTTCTACGTGGGTTTTTTGTATATGTGCCAAAAAGCTACTTTATGGAGAAGGCTTCAATACTTTAGACTAGAGGAAATATCAAAAAGGGGTTTTAGGAGAGTGTTCATATGGACATCTCCTAATTACAAAAAAGGGGTTTTTTTATGAAGGAAAAAGGATGCCATAGCATGAGAAAAATTATGGGCAACCCTTAGAGCAACATTATGCTTCATGAAGTATAGTATAGTCCATCTGCTATAATCATCAATGAAAGACACATAGTACCTTGATCCTAAGACTGAGGGGTCTTTGCTTGGTCCCCATACATCTGTGTGTACAAGCTCTAGGTAGTCTTCATGCATATATCCTTTCTTGGAGAAGGGTAACCTATGAGACTTACCAAATTGACAAGCACCACACTTGTAAATCATATGTTGCTTGGATACATTAGGTATCCAAAGCACACATTGGTCCCTGCACATTTGTTTCAAGGTTCTTTCTCCTATGTGCCCTAACCTTTTGTGCCAAATCTCAAGCTCTAAAAGTGTTTGATCTTTATAACTCTATAGTGCAATATTTTTTGTATCTTCCAACTCAAAAGTGAAAAGTCTACCTGATTTTTTTCCTTCAGCAATCCTCTTGAACCCTTGTCTTGGATCGTCCACATATGCTCCATATTGGTCGAGTCTAACCCGCAAACCTTTCTCCACAATCTGACCAACACTCATCAAATTTTTGGTAATAGTTGGTACATAGAGTACCCTGCTCAACAAATTCTGATTTCCATCACAAGTCTTAACATTTCCAACTTTAACTACTGAATGCTTTGTATCATCACCTGTTTGAACTTGCTGCTTACCTTTAGGTTCCTCAAGATCAGAGAGTAATGCTACATTGCCAGCCACATGATTTGAACATCCCGAGTCAATGTAGAATAGGTGGTCATCATTTGTACCTGACTTTGAGGTCATGTTCATAATCAGAAGAGAGTCATCTTGCTCCTCTGTGCAGTTGTTGTAATCCTTTCTGGATTTGAAACCTCCTTGGTAGTTGCCATTGTAATTATTGTTGTAGTTGTTGTTGTAATTATTGTTGTAGCCTTGGTGATGGTTGAATCTACCTCTTGACTGTGAGTAGCCACCTCTTTGGTATTCTCTTCCTCTCTGATTCTTGTAATTCCTGAAACACTCATCTGTAGTATGATTTGATAAACCACAAATGTTACATGGTGAGGAGTTATAAGATCTCCCCCTACCTAGCTTACCTCCTCTGCCCCTTCCTCTTGAAGATCTACCTCTCCCTGCATAGTTGGCTTGAGAGGTTGATCCTTCATCTTCCACCTTCTTGCTCCTGCCTTTATCTTTAGACTTTTTATTAGTGTATAGGGTAGAAAAGTCATTACCTTTGGATGTGTCTCCATTTTTGTTGAGCTTTGCTTCATGAGTAAACAATTGTCCCATGAGAGTTGTAAGATCTGGAGTGTGCATGTCCATGTAGAGATCCATGCCAGTGGTGAAGCTTTCCCATTTGTCATCAGCCTTGATTCCATTGATCACTTGCCTTACAATTTGTTCTTCTTCAATCTCTTCTCCTATGCTTGCTAACTGATCTGCAACATCTTTGATCTTGGTTACAAATTCTAAAACAGCTTGCTTAGGTTGCTTCCTTAGAGTTGTGAATTCAATCCACAACTGATTTTTCCTAGCCCTTGTGTTGGAGGAAAAATATGATGACAAGGTATCCCAAGTCTCTTGTGATGTCTTACAATTTCTAATATGTGGCAAAAGAAAATCAGATATAGAGTTGACTAAATAAGACCTTGCCAATGCATCCTTAGCACACCATGTGTTGAGCTTTTCATGTTCTTCCTTGGTTGGTAATCCTCTTGCTTTGAATGAGGGCAATTCCTCATCTCCTGAGATGTATGCATATAAACTCCTTCCTTGTAAGTAGGCCTTCATCCTTAGAGACCATGCTTGATAATTGTTCCTGTCTAATTTTTCAATAAATGAAGGAAAACCATCTCCCATTTTACCTTTGTTTTCTCTGATACCACTGTTGGGATAGATGGATGGATGCTCCAAGAGACTGAGTAGGTACTGCTAAACCTGCTTTGTACCAGCCCTCTTTTGCTTCAGAGTTGATAACTAGACCTCATTAGCTTTCCAATGACACCATAAAATGTCCTATGTCCTTTGGAAATGGTGTGTGCTATGATTGAATCAAAACAGATAACTTTGGAAGTCACAAACTCAAGAAAACATTCTATTTTTATCTTGACACCTGCTAAGTATTTTGCTTAGTATGACCAGTACAGTAGGAATTGGAAAAATTCCTTTTAGGGGTATCTAGTTAGCTTAGTAAGCT
This sequence comes from Ceratopteris richardii, assembly GCA_020310875.1. Taxonomy (NCBI): domain Eukaryota; kingdom Viridiplantae; phylum Streptophyta; class Polypodiopsida; order Polypodiales; family Pteridaceae; genus Ceratopteris; species Ceratopteris richardii. Next base: position 26,319,379 of record CM035410.1, read on the forward strand.
ATCTATACCAAGTGGAATAATGTAAAATAATCAACTATGCTAAGAGAAATCAATTTAGCAAGTAACGCTATACCCCCGATTTTTTAGGACTGTAGTAGAAAATGACTAGAGTTCACCTCGACAAAGTGGCTGAATAGAATGTGTTCAAGCTTTGACCGCATGTAGATTACTGCAAGCGGAATCCAACAAGCTTTGAATCACTGAATTTGGTGAAGAATTGACCAAGATATGCCCTTGACAAGTTGTCAGACTTCTGAGTAGACTAACAGAGAACTCAGAGATGGACAATTTGAATGTATGTATTAATGAACATTGGTATACAACTCCATTGGCATGAATTCCATTGCCAAATGGTATAGAGAGGTGTGGGCTTGAGTGTAGACCTCACACACACTCAAAAAACAGTAATGCTATGCTCGGGAGTGCTTTCTCTTCCCTACGACTTTTCATGTCCACTTTTATAAGAGATGACTAAAAATTTGAATTCAAATTCAAACTTTTGGCTTCCTACGATCAAGTTCCTCAATGCTTGGAGATATTCTTTAAATCAATTGACTAATTGTCCACGAATCCTTTTGGTAGGTGATTACAAGAGATTCCAAGTCAATTTGACTTTTATAATGAGGTAAAGTGGTAATTAGCCACTAGCATATGTTCCTGTGCTTCTTCATGTGTGTATGGACTTCAATGCATCCTTTGAGCCAAATGTGTAGGCTTGCAATTTACACCAACATATTTTTCCCAAAGACATCTAGAGCATTCTAAGTTCTTGGAAGAAAAGTCTCCCTAGATGTGAGACTGGAATCTTTCAAGTACGCAAATAGCTCCCAACAATTCCCAAACCACTAGTCTTGGTACTTAAGTCCAAATAGTGATATAACCTAAAGGTATATCAAAGATTCTTAGCTTTGGAATCTGAGAGGCATCAGTGTATGTTTGGAATAAAGTTGAGAGAGAGATCTCTAAAAATCTTGCACGTAAGCAAAGAAGCTTTAGATAGTTTAAGAGATCTTATAGATAAAGTCTAAGTATTTATTTTATTCGCAAGATCAACTACACTTGATCAACCTAGGCCATGATTATCTAAGAATGTGTGATTGGAATTACTCTGTAGATTTCCCAAGTATTGGCAATAAAATTCCTTTTGGGAATAATTCACTTAGGTTCCATTTATCCAATGGAAATTTATGAAAAGAGTAAGCTCTTCCAAGTCTGAATAGAGAGAAGAAATTCCAAGAATATAGTCTCCAACCGTGGAGATGGTACTTAAGTTTGTGGAAGGTAAAACATAAATTTTTGCCTATCCTTAAAGGGATTTTGATACAAATCCAAAGAGGATGAGCGGATGGTTAGACTTAAGCAATAGAGATATTCCTATGTAAAGCCCTAGGGTAGGTACCTAAAGCATCAGTAAGAAAGGAATCTAAACACAAGAAGTTAAAAGGTCTTGTCACTACAAATTGGTCAAGAGTAAGTCCAATTGAACTTGAATCTATGAAACTTCAAGTACTTGGAATTCTGACTCGTTTTCATTTTGAAAACCCTAGCAAAGAGGAATAGATACTCCATCAAAAGGTTTTCAAGTTCCCAAAGCAAATCACAAGATCGTGAAACGATCATGTGAAGGGATCAAAACCTAAAAAAATCTAGTTGGAGATAATGCCTAAAACTTTAAATTTTTGGTAAAGAATTGATGCAAGAAGGTACTCTATCAAGAGATGTTTTGACCTTAGGATAAGTATCACCCACACATTAATGTGAATATAAAATAGGGTGGTATGGACACCACATTTTATACTCAGGTTGATGTAGGAAAGATGGTAGGTGTAGCCTTCCTCCAATCACTCAGAGAGAAAAGAAATACATCAGATCATATAATTGCTACTCATAAGGATGAACAAAATAATAAAGAGAACAAAAGTTTATGAAATAAAACTTATCTTATAAATCTCATGTTTTCCAAATCCATATACAAGAACTAAGTTCCGAATGAAGATTCAAAGATCATGATATAATATCTTTCGATTATTGCTTCTTGACAAAGCCTCAACCTCCCGACCACCCCGAGCTTATCACAATCGCATTCACACTCACACTCTCAATCACACTCTCAATCTGAATCACAATCATAATCATGTGTATATACGATAATAATTGCAATCTCATTCTCATTCTCATTCTCAATCACACTCTCACTCTCACTCTCACTCTCAATCTCAATCACAATCTCCATCTTGTGGTTCACATTTCCATTTTCATTTCATTGATGACGAGAAGGGTTCAATTGAATTCACATGACTACTCAAATGCGATTCTTATCAATCACACGGATAAATCTTCTTGTTTTCTTTGATGGAGAAGAGGGTCCCCAAGAGGACGCTTCACCTCCATCATCTTCATCTTCAATCTTGCACCCTCCAAGTTGTAAATCATCATCACTATCGTAATCGTGTGTCAATACCTCTTTGATAGTCGACTTCATGTTTGCCATATGCTTCATCGCACAGTCCATATCATCAGTATGTTTCTCCAAGTGAGTACCAATCAATTGAAGAGCCGTTGAGCATCAGAATTATCAAGGAAAATCTCTGTCAGATGTTTGTGCAGATATTGTTGGATGAATTAGAGGTTTGTTAAAGAAGTGTGGATTGTGTCGGATCCAAAGCGTTAGCGCAGTTAGACATTTGTTGATCCTAAAAAACTAAACACTACCGGAAGGATTAACATAGATTTGCTCTCCTTGCCATAGCGGATCAGACTGACCTCCATCTTCTATTTCTGTTTCTCTCAGTTTCCTGATGACCTGCTCACAGAGAGAAGCGAGAGGAAGTCTGCGCCTTCTATTCCCCATTGTTGCACCTTTCCACCCTCCTTTGAGCACGTTGACGAAGGTTAGATAAAGAATTTGTGAGCGCAGTCGCCTTTTGATTTCGTCAGATATATTGCTCTGTTGGGTGATTTTCCACCCCGTTCGTCAGCTCTCCTCTTCGTGTGCATCTCCAACAGATGGTTGGAGCAAATCTCTCCACTATCAGAATCAAACCGATATCGCCCAGCCTTTAGATCTTCCTGGAGAAGTCGCCAACTCCTAATCAGATGTCAGAACAATTCTTCTTTCTTCCAGATCTTTTCCACGTTGTCTCTCTCCGATCAATCAGAACAGTGGTCAGCAACGTGGGAAATTAAATCCATCATCAATCGTCAAATTTAGCACAGATTACGAAGTATCGGATGCTTCAGAATTGCATTATCATTGAGCCAACATCATCATGCGCATCATAGCTAGAAGTCAGATAAGTCGAGTGTCGATGTCTTTCACCAGAATCAGACCGTGAATTAGTCAGAAATAGATTGTAGAATTGGCCTCCATCAGTAAGCGTACCGTGTGTCAGATTGTTTCAATCGCATACTTGTCAAAAGTCACGGAGATCTCCTAAATAGACAACAAAACTAAAATTAGAATGCCCGGATCAACGCTTCCGTATTTCTTTTAGTTTATAGCTTTGTGCGCGCTTTGCGTTTCCTTTTTCTATTTTTATGCCTTGCTTTAACTTTACGTATTTGTTTTCGTTTTGTTGTTTTAAATTACTTACATTATCTTTTCTAGTTTGTTTTCACACTTATAACATGAGGTTCACATGCCCAAAACTTTGTGCGACACATAGATTCACATAAATATACTCACCCGAGCACACATTTAGGTATCACAAGCATGCACACATTCGATAGTGTATATGTACGTTCATATATCAACACACACAACATGAATATGAGCTTTGAGAATGTCTGCAAAAAGTGAGTTTTCATAACTAAATGAGTGATGAATTATTTATCAAATTCTATCAATTCACCAGATGAAATATGACAAGCGGTTGGATAAAACACCATGCATATCTCACTTGACTTCATAGAGTTTCCCATTCGCAAAGATTTAGAATGAGTCCTATTACATTCTTTCCCTCTTTGAAGAACTCTGTCCTCAGAGTTTGAAAGACTATACTCAATCTGTATCAATTATGAAATTATCTCATTCAAAGGCTGGACATTTGTTTAGCACAAATCTACAAATCTACTCACAACCCTTAATTACGGAAAAGAACATACACTAGCCTAATGGTCCATAGCTTTCAATCTTCTTCAAATTCATTAAACAAATGTTCTACTTAAGAAATATTCTATTTTTTTTGTAATTGGACAAATTATCAATTAATCCATGAATCCCCAACGGAATATATGAATAGTTTTACGAGCATATTTATGTCTAAAGATCCATTTGAGAATACTTTCCAAGTAAATTAACCACTAACTAATTATCTGTTTAGAAACGTTATGAATTGAATATAAGAATGGTCTCTAATAAAGATAGTTCCAATCTTGAATTCCAAAACAACATTCTGGTTCATAATTGTCTAGATAGCATGGTTGCCAAAACTGCATACGACAAAAGAAGCTTGCATTTCATAGCTTTTGAACAATATAAGAAGGACATCATCTTTTTCTCCCTGCACTGTAGCAGAAAAGCTTTCCCTTCTTCTACGTCCCATGATGCTGATGCATTCATCGTCTAAAATGAATGCAAGTCTTTTATTGAGCACATACGCAAAACTTGGCTCTAGAAAAGACTAGTAATCACATGTCTCTTCTTCATCATGCGGCTCGTGATCTCTTCTATAGCTCCTGATAGGTGGTTAAAATTAGCAATCCTTGGAGTTTAGTGTTATTCGACTTTTTGTTTAATGATAGAGCTTCACTTGTCTTCCTTGCGTAGCTAAATAAAAGACTCACCAGGAAGATTGACGAAATATGATCCATAATAAATCAGGAGTATACACACTATCAAAAGATATATTTATATATATTACATGAATCTAATCGTTATCCATCTAATAGAGATAAAAACAGTAAAGAGCAGTCAACCTGCATGATTTGAAAACAACTTAGAAACATGAGCAACTTCTTGAAATAAGTTCTCCACGAAAGTAACATATTTAGAAGATCGTACATAATATAAGTATGCAAGAAATCAAAACATAGCTAAGGCCATAGGACTTCATGCATATCATGCTGCTTGTTTTGTGCTATGCGTGGAAGAATCTTGTTTCTCGTATTTTTGATAATAACAAAATCAACATAATTATATATTCTCTTTCTATCAATCATGCATGAATCAGAAACACAGGACCAATGATTTATGGTCTCTCTCTCATTCCTTCGCTCTATCTCTACGTACATTATCTTCTTTTGCTCTACAAATGTTATACAGTCCTTTCAGGAATACGCATGTATAGATAAATTATACTACAAGATAGATTATATAAGAACTAGTTTATTCATAACCCGTCATCTTACAATATAGTCGTGATCTCTGGTACGCAACAAATCTACCGTACCCATGAAGATGCCTTCCTCGTACACTTAGAGGAAGACAAATAATTTTCTAGATGTCTAAAGTCTTGTTTCACCATACGGATGCACTTTGTACACAACAAGCATGGTGTACACAGATGTGCAGATTGTAAAATTAGTAATGCTATGCTTCCACTGTGTGCTCGAATTTGGACTTTGGTACACTTAGCATACTTGTTTGAAATCCGCACACATAAAAAAAAATTTTATCAATTCCTATGTACCACATGGAGTATTTTGAAAAGTACAATCGAAAATTACAATCAAGGACTGCAAGAGTGGACGCTATCAATTAAGCTCCACTTTAAATTTACACATACATATACACACCCAAAAAAGGAACATCTATTATATATCTAGCTATCTATATAGACTCGTATAAGCTTGAGTTATCTCTAAACTTATCTATTATCTAACTTCGATGCCTACTTATCGGATATGATCATGATCAACAGATTGGAAATTCCACTACCGTGGAATTCAAGTTTCGTCATCGGCTTCATCTGCCTATGTCAATCTCCTTACATCTGTCTTCTTATATCACACCGTACTGTCCTCCAATTGACTATTAGAACTATCTGACCTTATTAGATTTTTATGAAGATTATATTGATTAGATGAAGTATACTAAACACAACGCACGCATATGAAATAAAATGATGAAGGAAGAACTTATCTTGCTAATCATGCATAGTGAGGCCCTTTGGTTGCTCTTCAAGCTCATATTTGCATAATCCACCATGAAAATTCTCAATAAGCTCCTCGTGCCCATGGATCTTTTGTGACAAATCCTCTAACATTGCCGAGGATCGATTCCGCTCTCATACCACTTGAGCGTTCCTCCAATCACTCAGAGAGAAAAGAAATACATCAGATCATATAATTGCTACTCATAAGGATGAACAAAATAATAAAGAGAACAAAAGTTTATGACATAAAACTTATCTTATAAATCTCATGTTTTCCAAATCCATATACAAGAAATAAGTTCCAAATGAAGATTCGAACATCATGATATAATATCTTTGGATTAATGCTTCTTGACAAAGCCTCAACCTCCCGACCACCCCCGAGCTTATCACAATCGCATTCACACTCACACTCTCAATCACACTCTCAATCTGAATCACAATCATAATCATGTGTATATACGATAATAATTGCAATCTCATTCTCATTCTCATTCTCAATCACACTCTCACTCTCACTCTCACTCTCAATCTCAATCACAATCTCCATCTTGTGCTTCACATTTCCATTTTCATTTCATTGATGATGAGAAGGGTTCAATTGAATTCACATGACTACTCAAATGCGATTCTTATCAATCACATGGATAAATCGTCTTGATTTCTTTGATGGAGAAGAGGATCCCCAAGAGGACGCTTCACCTCCATCATCTTCATCTTCAATCTTGCACCCTCCAAGTTGTAAATCATCATCACTATCGTAATCTTGTGTCAATACCTCTTTGACAATCGACTTCATGTTTTCCATATGCTTCATCGCACAGTCCTCGTTTTGTTGTTTTAAATTACTTACATTGTCTTTTCTAGTTTGTTTTCACACTTATAACATGAGGTTCACATGCCCAAAACTTTGTGCGACACATAGATTCACATAAATATACTCACCCGAGCACACATTTAGGTATCACAAGCATGCACACATTCGATAGTGTATACGTACGTTCATATATCAACACACACAACATGAATATGAGCTTTGAGAATGTCTGCAAAAAGTGAGTTTTCATAACTAAATGAGTGATGAATTATTTATCAAATTCTATCAATTTACCAGATGAAACGAGCGGTTGGATAAACACCATGCATATCTCACTTGACTTCATAGAGTTTCCCATTCACAAAGATTTAGAATGAGTCCTATTACAGTATGGGACATTAGACCATGGGATGATAATTATCTTTTAGTCCTAGATTGGATCTTGAAGTTATGTTTGATCCTCAAGGGAATTAAAACTTCAAAGAAGGAGTTTTATTCAAGCAGGATAAAAGTAGTATATCAAGATATTTCTAGATAGCTTCAAGGTCAAGGAAACAGAAGATATGAAGTAAGTAACTTCCAAGATCTTCTTAGAACACTTCAAGCTTATAGTTGGACTTTGATTTTAAGATAATATTTTCAACCAAGTATTTGATTGCCTAATTCAAGCACCAAGTTCTTAGTGTAACTTGGTAAGTTTATTGTTTTGAATCAACGAAATGCACAAGAATTGCATTCTTAGTAAGGAGTTAGAAAAGCTAAATGTGACGTGTCAAGTGAAGCATTATTTGAGTATAAAACTCATCAACAAAACTTCAGTGGGTCGACACGCTAATGTTGGTTACCATATGAGTATCTTGTGGTTGGATGATGTTTTAGATTTGCTTTGAACGTTTTTGAGAATCTAGAGCATTTCTCTTAAAGATAGAAAAAATGCTTTAATAGCCTGTTGAAACATATCTTTGAGAAGTTAAATTCCTCAGTCATTTAGACTTTGACTCATAGCAAGTTTACGTATCTTCAAAGTTTGAATTGGTTGTATAGAGTTTTAGTTATTTCTTTTTGCTCTCCAAAACTATTGGAATTGGCTTAGATATGGTATCTGATTCCTTTTGCAAAAGAGCGGGGTTAGATGGTTAGAACTAGATAACTAAATTGAACATCCTAGAAAGATGTTATGTACAAGAACCTCTTTAATCTTCAAAGATAATAAGTCTAAGTGGATTTTTTTATTTGAGTTCTCTTCAAGTTATAGCATAAATCATTTCTTAGACTCAAGTATACTCTAGAATATACAAGGTAGGAATTGGTTATTAGATTGAAAATTCCCAAAAACTTTCAGCTAAAGTCTTTGAGAAAAGTATCCTAAGTTGGACAATTTTCATTTGAATTTGAACTGGTCAAGTTATAGTAGCGTTGACTCAAAGAAAATGGTAAACTTTTACCTACAGTTTACATAGAATTTTTAAACCCATTAGGACAAAGTAGTCCTCTAGTCTTGTGAAAAAATCAAATAATTGTTGTATCATAGTACACCATTGTACAAACATCTACATTAGATGTTTGGGACAACCAAACTTGATGTTTTCCAAAACAAATTCAAGTGAATCAAGAGTTTTTAAAGACTTTCAAGTCCGTGCACCAGTTATTCCCAGAAATGGACTACTAATTTGAATCCATCTAGTTCACATGTTTGTGCCTAGATCGCACATCCAGAAATTGTCAATTGGCCAAGGATGTTTTTAGATCCACCCTTATTATTCATTCAGTACTTTGTACTTTGACCAGTTTATCAAAGTGCAAAGCGAGACAATGTTTTGAATGATTTGAGCACGGATGCCACCATAGAGTTGAGACATGTTCTTGCAGTTCTAGATTATGACCATGCTCTTCCAGTTTTAGAACATGAGGCTTGGTGGTTGCCTCCAGTATATATAGCTCTAGTTTTTGAGGACGAAAATATTTTCCAAGGGGGGAAGAATGGAATAAAGTAAGTCTGCGATCTAGGGGTCAGGCCGGTTCAGATAGATCTGAAATCGAACACCCTTTCATGATCCGTGTACATGACCAAAGATCTCAAGTTAAGACTTACTAGGAGGTCTTGTGCTCTTGTGAACAAGTGATCAACTTAGCTTAGTGGTTAAGTCTCAAGGATGTGAAGGATGAGGTCTTGGTTTCAATCCCCATGGGGGACATGGGGAGAGTATTTTTCCCAAAGACATCTAGAGCCTTCTAGAAGCCTCCGCTTGAGTTAACTCGAGTTGATTGGGATACTTGGTGCACATGCAGCTGTTGGCCGACACATGGTAGGTTAGTATTGACCTGCCTAATAAGATATTCCCCTAGAGAGAGCTATATATAGAGGTATTCGGTTGGGAGGAGAGTCATCTCTCTAGCATGTGGTGGTCATAATCCTTGTTCTCTTACATCTTTATTAAACATAAATTTATGATATTTTCTAAGAAATCTCTCATGATCACTTACTTAGGTAAAAACTCAGGCGGTTATGTTCGCAAAAGGATAAAGAAAAGCCTCACCTTCCATGAGTTTGTTGGATTTGGTGATATTATCGAATCAATAGAAACCATAAATAAAGTTAAGACTTGATTTCCACTTTTCCTAGATTATAGGACAATAGGAAAAATAATGTTCTTTTTCACAACAAACCACCCCGTGTGGATTGGAATTCAAATTCATTGAAGAAGAGGTGTGGGAAACATCAATAGAGTCTATGTAAAGACTACCAATCATGAACTTTCCTGTACTTTCATCTCTTCATCACCTTCTTCATCTATAGTCAATGTGGAGGAGTTGGCTCTCTGTCTACAACTTTTGAGCTTTGATGACTGAGCATTCATTGGAAATCTATTACTATCTATTTTATATGTACAAATTTTCATAGCATTTGGTTTAGTTGGTTGTGATAAATCATCATTTTAAGATCTCCATATCTATATCTTAATTTTTGTTACCACATATTGGATGCACTTGATACCTTTTTCTATGCTACTACAAAATCAAGAAAGAACCATCTTTTGAATGAGTTCGACCGAATGAAGAAAACACCCAAACAAACTCTCTCAGATTTTTTTACTAAGGTCAAATAGATTGCAGATCAGTTAGCATCCATTGTAAAGCTAATAGAAGAAGAGTCCATCATGAAGCATAATCTAAATGGACTTAGAAGTGAGAAGGAACCAAAATGCTTCACCATGGATGTACAAACTCCTAGATGCAATGTATTCCTTGGACTAATATTTGAACAAGAGGACAACAATAATATGAAGGAAGGTAACTCTTATGAAGATAATTCAACAAGTGCTCTTTATGAAGATAAGAAAGAAAAGAAGCGCAATGGTAAGAAGAAGGAAGATGAGGAAGAAGATATTTCCCAAGACAACTATGTAGCCAAGAGCAAGTGGAGAGGCAAGAAGAAAAGAGAAAATCATGACAAATCAAAAGAGAAAAATGTTCAACCTTGGGCCATATGTGATAATACAAACCTAACCACTCGAAATTGTTGGTTCAGTAGAAGGACTCAGAAAGGAGGTGGAAGAGGTGGATTGGGCAACACTAGAAGGAGAGGTGGACACAACTTCAACAATAAAAATATAATTCATAATATAAGAGACCTCCAATTATTCACACACACTTACACATATACACACATACACATACACACACACATACACATACACACACATACACATACACATACACATACACATACACATACACATACACATACACATACACATACACATACACATACACACAAACATACACATACACATGCACATATACATACACATACACATACACATACGCACCCGTACAGGTACGCGTATGCGCACCCGTACATGTATGCATACGTGTACCTGTATACACCCGTACGTGTATGCATACACATACACATATACATACACATTCACATACACATACACATACACATACATATACACATACACATACACATACACATACACATGGACATACACATTGACATACACATACACATACACATACACATACACATACACATACACATTGTTGGTGTAAATCACAAGCCTACACATTTGGCTTAAAAGATATCTTGAAGATCTTACATATTTGAAGAAGCATAGGAACCATTGCTAGTGGTTAATTACCACTTTATCTCATTGTAAAAGTCAAAGTGACTTGGAATCTCTTGTAATCACCTATCAAAAGGATTCGTGGAAAAGTTAGTTGTTTGATTGAAAGAATATCTCCTAGTATGTAGGAGCTTGATCATAGGGAGCCAAAAGTTTGAATTTGAATTCAAGTTTTTACGAATTCCTTATCAAAATGGACATGAAAAGTCGCGATGAGAGTAGATCACTCCCGAGCCTCTCATTACTGTTTTTTGAGTGTGTGTGAGGTCTAAACTCTAGCCCACACCTCTCTACACCATTTGGCATTGAAGTTCATGCCAAATGGAGTTGTATACAAGTGTTTATTAATACATACATTCACATTGTCCATCTCTGAGTTCTCTGTTAGTCTACTCAAAAGTCTATCAACTTGTGAAGGGCATATCTCGGTCCATTCTTCCCCACATTCAGTGATTCAAAGCTTGTTGGATTGAAATTGAAGTTATCTACATGCTCACAAAGTTTGAAGAGATTCTATGCAGCCATCTTAGAGAAATGAGCTTCGAGGTGATCACTTGTCAATTTCTCCTACAGTCCTAAAAAGTCGGGGGTATAGCTTAACTTGCTAAATTGATTTCTCTTAGCATAATTTATCTTTTTACATCATTCCACCTGGAATTGGTAGCTTACTAAGCTAATTAGATACCCCTAAAAGGAAGCTTTCAGATTCCTACTGTGCTGGTGATACTGAGCAAAATACTTAGCAGACGTCAAGCCATAAATAGAAGGATTTCTTGAGTTTGTGACTTCCAAAGTTAGCTGTTTTGATTCAATCATTGCACACATCATTTCCAAAGTACCTAGGACATTTTATGGTGTCATTCGAAAGCTAAGGAGGTCTAGTTATCAAGTCTGAAGCAAAAGAGGGCTGGTACAAAGGAGGTTTACCAGTACCTACTCAGTCTCTTGGAGCATCCATCCATCTTTCCCAACAGTGGTATCAGAGCAAACTAAGGTAAAATGGGAGATGGTTTTCCTTCATTCATTGATAAATTGGACACGAAAAACTATCAGGCATGGTCTCTAAGGATGAAGACCTACTTACAAGGAAGGAGTCTCTATGGATACATTTCAAGAGATGAGGAATTGCCCTCATTCAAAACAAGAGGATTACCAACCAAGAAGAACATGAAAGGCTCAACACATGGTGTGCTAAGGATGCATTGGCAAGGTCTTACTTACTCAACTCTATATCTGATTTTCTTTTGCCACATATTAGAAATTCTAAGACATCCGAAGAGACTTGGGAAACCTTGTCATCATATTTCTCCTCCAACACAAGGGCTAGGAAAAATCAGTTGTGGATTGAATTCACAACATTAAGGAAGCAACCTAAGCAAGTTGTTTTAGAATTTGTGACCAAGATTAAAGATGTAGCAGATGAGTTAGCAAGCATGGGAGAAGAGATTAAAGAAGAACAGATTGTAAGGCAAGCGATCAATGGAATCAAGGCTGATGACAAATGGGAAAGCTTCACCACTGCTATGGATCATTACATGGACATGCACACTCCAGATCTTACAACTCTCATGGGACAATTTTTTACTCATGAAGCAAAGCTCAACAAAAATGGAGACATATCAAAAGGTAATAACTCTTCTGCCCTATACACTGCTAAGAAGTCTAAAGATAAGGGCAAGAGCAAGAAGGTGGAAGATGAAGGTTCTACCTCTCAAGCCAACTATGCAAGAAGAGGTAGATCATCAAGAGGAAGGGGCAGAGGAGGTAAGCAAGATAGGGGGAGATCTTATAACTCCTCACCATGCAACATTTGTGGTTTATCAAATCATACTAGAGATGAGTGTTTCAGGAATTACAAGAATCAGAGAGGAAGAGGATATCAAAGAGGTGGATACTCACAGTCAAGAGGTAGATTCAACTATCACCAAGGCTACAACAATAACTACAACAACAACTACAACAATAATTACAATGGCAACTACCAAGGAGGATTCAAATCTAGGAAGGATTACAACAACTACATAGAGGAGCAGGATGACTCTCTTCTCATCATGAACATGACTTCAAAACCAGGTACAAATGATGACCACCTATTCTACATTGACTCAGGATGCTCAAATGATGTGGCTAGCAATGTAGCATTACTCCCTGATCTTGAGGAACCAAAAGGTAAGCATCAAGTTCAAACAAGTGGTGACACAAAGCATTTAGTAGTTAAAGTTGGAAATGTTAAGACTTGTGATGGAAATCAGATTTGTTGAGCAGGGTACTCTATGTACCAACCATTACCAAAAACCTGATGAGTGTTGGTCAAATTGTGGAGAAAGGTTTGCAGGTTAGATTCAACCAATATGGAGCATTTGTGGAGGATCCAAGACATCGGTTCAAGAGGATTGCTAAAGGAGAAAAATCAGGTAGACTTTTCACCTTTGAGTTAGAAGATACAAAGAATTTTGCACTATACAGTTATAAAGTTCAAACACTTTCAGAGCTTGAGATTTGGCACAAAAGGTTAGGACACATAGGAGAAAGAACCTTGAAACAAATGTGCAGGGACCAATGTGTGCTTGGGATACCTAATGTATCCAAGCAACATATGATTTATAAGTGTGGTGCTTGTCAATTTGGAAAGCCTCACAGGTTACCCTTCTCAAGGAAAGGATACATGCATGAAGACTACCTAGAGCTTCTCCACACAGATGTATGGGCACCAAACAAAGACCCATTAGTCTCAGGTTGAAGGTACTATGTATCTTTCATCGATGATTATAGCAGATGGACTGTATTGTATTTCATGAAGCACAAGGATGAGGTATTTAATTGCTTTAAAAAATATCTTGCATTAGTTGAAAACTAGACAGGAAGGAATTTGAAGAGGCTAAGGTTAGATGAAGGAGGTGAGTACTTCTCCAATGAATTTGAAAACTTCTTGCAGGACAGAGGCATCAAAAGAGAAATAACCACAAGGTATTCTCCTGAACAGAATGGGGTAGCTGAGAGAAGAAATAGATTAATTGTTGAGACAGCTAGATCTATCCTTAATGAGAAACGATTACCTAACTATCTATGGGCAGAGAGTGTTTCTACTGCCACCTACCTCATAAACAGGTTACCATCTAAGTCTCTTTATGGTATGACACCCTATGAAGCATGGCATGGTAAGAGACCCTCACTAGACCATTGCAGGATATTTGGATGTGTAGCATATGTACACATTCCTTCTCAAATAAGAGGTAAGCTAGACCCAAAGGCTGAAAAATGCATCTTTATTGGGTATGATCTAAATAAAAAAGGTGACAGGTTTTATAACCCTACCAATAAGGGATTTATGGTAAGCAGAGATGTTGTCTTTGATGAAGATGATTCTTGGTATGAGAATGAATATAGGAAGGTTAAATTACCCTATGATTTGGAAGAGGAATTTCCAAGTCTTACAAAGGAGGAACCTACTCAGAATGAAGCCTCAAGTTCAGATGATGAAGATACTATCAACATTGAAGAATTCAAAGCATGGAAGTCCAAAGGCAAAATGAAGATGAAGAAGCTTGAAGACATACCTGAATCCTCAACTCAACCATTTAGAAGATCACAAAGAGAAAGCAAAAAACCTATCAGATATGGGTATGACACATCTCTTGTTACTAAACATTTTGTTTATCTTGCCAAAGATTTGTCAAATGAAGAACCAAGATCATATGGAGAGGCCATAACCAAATCAGAATGGAAAGAAGCTAAGGATGAGGAAATTGAGGCACTCAAGGAGAATGACACATGGGAGTTAGTACCTAAGAGGGACTCAATGACGGTAATAGGATCCAGATGGATCTATAAGCTTAAAAGAAATTCTGATGGCACAATTAATAGGTACAAAGCCAGATTGGTAGCCAAAGGTTTTGCACAAACCGAAGGCATTGACTATGAGGAGACATTCTCACGTGCGGCCAAGATGCCAACAATTAGAGTGTTGGTAAGTGTGGCTGCATCAAAAAATTGGAATATGTACCAACTGGATGTCAAGAATGCTTTCTTGAATGGATGGATTTCAGAGGAGGTATATATGTCACAACCTCCTGGCTACGAGGATCCTAAGAAGGTAACATATGTTTGCAAATTGAAAAAGGCTTTATACAGATTGAAGCAGGCACCTAGGGCATGGAATTACAAGTTAACTACATATCTCCAAGACCAAGGATTTGTCATGAGCAAGGCCGATACTTCTCTATTCATCAAGAGAAGTAATTCAGAGGTAATATATCTTTGTGTTTATGTTGATGACATCATCATTATAGGTAATGATGTTAATCGAATCAGATATATCAAAAGTCAAATGATGAAGGAGTTCAAGATCAATGATCTTGGTCTATTGAAGTATTTTTTGGTACTTGAGTTAGTCTACACTAATTCAGGGATATATATTACTCTGAAAATGTATATACAGGACATGTTGAAGAAGTTGCATTTGCAGGATGCCAAAGTAGCAAGCACTCCAATGGAGGTAAACCAAAAACTAAGTGCCCATGAAGGTGATGAAGTCAATGACATTACAGATTATCAAAGTATGATGGGTAGTTTGAACTCTGCTACCTTAACAAGGATAGATATTGCATATGGAGTTAGTGTGCTAAGTCAAATTATGCACAAGCCAAGGATACCTCACTTAGAGGCTCCCAAGAGAATCTTGAAGTATCTCAAGGGTACATAGAACCATGGTTTGTATTTCCCTTACACTTCAGATATTGATATCAAAATTTATTTAGATGCAAATTGGGCAGGATGCAAGGATGATAGGAGGAGCACTTCTGGATATATTTCTTTTGCAGGTGACAAACCAATTTCATGGTCTTCAAAGAAGCACCCTACTGTTGGTTTGTCTTCCACAGAGGCAGAGTATAGAGGACTCGCTAATGCTACACAAGAAGCAATTTGGATTAAGCTTGTGTATATAGAAATCGGATTATATACTAGGTCACCAATTATCTTTGGAGATAATACAAGTTCCCTTCACCTTGCAGCTAATCCTATTTATCATGCTAGGACCAAACACATAGAGGTCCATTACCATTATGTGAGAGAAAAGTTGATAAGCAAAGGCATTCAACTAACCTATGTATCAACAAACATGCAATGTGCAGATTTGTTGACTAAAGCTTTGGATGGAACCAAACTTTGCAAGTTCAAAGCCATGATTGGATTGCACGATATACTTGAAGATTGAAGATGAAGACTTAAGCCAAAATGTTTGGCTTGAGGGGGAGCTGTTGGTGTAAATCACAAGCCTACACATTTGGCTTGAAAGATATCTTGAAGATCTTACATAAGTGAAGAAGCATAGGAACCATTGCTAGTGGTTAATTACCACCTTATCTCATTGTAAATGTCAAAGTGACTTGGAATCTCTTGTAATCACCTATTAAAAGGATTCGTGGAAAAGTTAGTTGTTTAATTGAAAGAATCTCCTAGTATGTAGGAGCTTGATCATAGGGAGCCAAAAGTTTGAATTTGAATTCAAATTTTTACTCATTCCTTATAAAAAAGGACATGAAAAGTCCCGGTGAGAGTAGATCACTCCCAAGCCTCTCATTACTAATTTTTGAGTGTGTGTGGGGTCTACTTTCTAGCCCACACCTCTCTACACCATTTGGCATTGAAGTTCATGCCAATGGAGTTGTATACAAGTGTTAATTAATACATACATTCACATTGTCCATCTGTGAGTTCTTTGTTAGTCTACTCAAAAGTTTGTGAACTTGTGAAGGGCATATCTCAGTCAATTCTTCACAAAATTCAGTGATTCAAAGCTTGTTGGATTGAGATTCAAGTTATATACATTCTCCCAAAGCTTGAATAGATTCTATTTATCCATCTGAGAGAAATCCTCTTCGAGGTGATCACTCATCAATTTCTGCTACAGTGCTAAAAGGTCGGGGGTATAGCTTAACTTGCTAAATTGATTTCTCTTAGCATAGTTTATCTTTTTACATCATTCCACTTGGAATTTGTAGATTACAAAGCTAATAAGATACCCCTAAAAGGAAGTTTTCCAATTCCTACTGTGCTGGTCATAGTGAGCAAAATACCTAGCAGATGTCAAGCCATAAATAGAAGGTTTTCTTGAGTTTGTGACTTCCAAAGTTATCTGTTTTGATTCAATCATTGCACACACCATTTCCAAAGTACATACGACATTTTATGGTGTCATTGGAAAGCTAAGGAGGTCTAGTTATCAAGTCTGAAGCAAAAGAGGGCTGGTATAAAGCAGGTTTAGCTGTACCTAATCAATCTCTTGAAGCATCCATCCATCTTTCCCAACACACATACACATACACATGCACATACCCATACACATACACATACACGTACACATACACATACATATACACAGACACATACACATACTCATACACATACACACACTCATACACATAAGGATACTCATACACATACACATACACATACACATACACATACACATACACATACACATACACATACACATACACATACACATACACATACACATACACATACACATACACATACACATACACACACACATACACATACACACATACACACACACATGCACATACACATACACATACACATACACATACACATGCACATACACATACACATACACATACACATACACATACACATACAGATACACATACACATACACATACACATACAAATACACATACACATACACATACACATACACATATACATACACATACACATTTGCATACACATACACATACACATACACATACACATACACATAGATACACACATACACATACACACACACATACACATACACACACATACACATACACACACACATACACATACACACACACATACACACACACACATACACATACACTTACACATACACATACACATACAAATACACATACACATACACATACACATACCCATACCCATACACATACACATACACATACCCATACATGCACATACACATACACATACACATACACATCCACATACACGTACACGTACACATACACATACACATGCACATACACATGCACATACACACATACACATGCACAAACACACATGCACATATGCATACACACACATACATATACACATACACATACTTATACACATTGTAGAGGAGGTACTGGGGTATCTACTTTTAACAGGAGCATGTAGCAAGCATTCCCGTACTTCACCTACTCAAGGGAGGTTCTCCTTAGGAAATATACCCTTTAACACTTCTGTGAGTAGGCAGTTGTCAATGTTTGCACAGAGTTGTGAATACTCAATAAAATATTAATGACAAAATGACAATAATGGTAGACCAACAACTCCTTAGTTCGAATCAGATCATTACAACATAGGAAAAAGAGATGATCAAAAGTTTATGCTCTGGGCTAACATGCTACTCCAGAACTAAACAACATCAATACAAGGGATTCATCCAATCCGTACAATGGACACAACTAGATGTAGATTAGCACTGATGAATACAAAGTATGAAGACTTGCTCTAAGGGAAAGAGCACGAAATACCAATGACTCACACTGAATGACAAAACCAAGCCACTCTCTTCACACTATATTGCTATTAGCCCTCACTAGGAAGCCCATCCTCTGTATCCTCACCACAGAGTGACTTCCTACAGTAGGCTTGAAGCCGCAAAGTGCAAAGAGAGGACCTCTGTATGTACGTATTTAAAATGTGTGTATCTCAATGTATATCCCAAATGAACACAATACCATTGCTTTTATAGGCTCCATTAGGCCAAAAGGGCCTTGCCGATTCCTCACGTCCACTGATAATGCGCAGATTGATTACCCAAGATTGGAGGGGTCCTTTTGAATGCATGCTGAGGTCCTCATTTTGTGCTGCCCGTGATATTTGAATGACCTTGAGAAGCACATCCTTCACCTTATTTTTGTAGTAGCTTTTGATCCTTCATACTAAGTGGGCGGTATGGGAGGTGAGTTGTGGGGAGTTGAGAGAGATTATGGGGTTTGTGGAGGGTTGTGCAGGGGTGTGGAGTTGTGTGGGTTTTGTGGGGTTTGTGATGTTTGTGGGTTGGGTAGGAATAGGGGTGAGTTATGGGGAGTTGTGGGGGTTTTCGGGGTGTGGTAAAAAATTGATCCAAGATTTCAAAGTTATTATTGCATCATTCGAAAGTACTCGTCGAGAGCTTTCCAACAATATATAACACTATAGGGTTTGGTTAAGAAATGATCCTTCAAATATCCATCCAAAACTGTATGAGAGCCTTATGTGAGGTCGTGGAAAAAATGTGGGATTTGTGGGGGGGGGGGGGGGGGGGTTGTGGGGTTTGTGGAGGGCTGTGGGGTGCTGCGGAGTGGTGAAGGGCTGTGGGGTGGTGTGGAGTGGTGGAGGGCTTGTGGGGTGGTGTGGAGTTGTGTAGGGGGTCATGGAGTGGTGGAGGGCTTTGGGGTGGTGTGGAGTGGTGGAGGGCCGTTGGGGTGGTGTGGAATGGTGGGGGAGGAGAGAGAGGCGAGGGAAGAGAGAGAGAGGAAGGCGTGGGTAGAGAGAGAGTGAGATAGGGAAAGAGGGAGAGAGAGAGAGAGAGGGTCTGAGGGGCGCTGAGGGGAGGGGAGAGGGCTGGCGGTGAGGGGAGGGGAGGGTGATGGTGGTAAGGGGAGGGGAGGAGGCTGAGGGGGGTGGCGGGGGAGGAGAGAGAGGGGAGGGAAGAGAGAGAGGAAGACGTGGGTAGAGAGTGAGTGAGATAGGGAAGAGGAAGAGAGAGAGAGAGAGAGAGTCTGAGGGGCCTTGAGGGGAGGGGAGGGGGCTTGCGGTGAGCGGAGGGGAGCGTGATGGTGGTGAGGGGAGGGGAGGGGGCTGGTGGGGGCTGAGGGGGGTGGCAAGGGAGGAGAGAGAGGGGAGGGAAGAGAGAGAGAGAGGAAGGTGTGGGTAGAGAGAGAGTGAGATAGGGAAAGAGGGAGAGAGAGAGAGAGAGAGAGAGAGGGTCTAAGGGGCACTGAGGGGAGGGGAGGGGGCTGGCGGTGAGGGGAGGGGAGGGTGATGTTGGTGAGGGGAGGGGAGGGGGCTGGTGGGGGCTAAGGGGGGTGGCGGGGGAGGAGAGAGGGGAGGGAAGAGAGAGAGAGGAAGGTGTGGGTAGATAGAGAGTGAGATAGGGAAAGAGGGAGAGAGAGAGAGAGAGGGTCTGAGGGGCGGTGAGGGGAGGGGAGGGGGCTGGCGGTGAGGGGAGGGCAGGGTGATGGTGGTGAGGGGAGGGGAGGAGTCTGGTGGGGGCTGAGGGGGCTGGTGGGGGCTAAGGGGGGTGGCGGGGGAGGAAAGAGAGAGAGAGGAAGGCGTGGGTAGAGAGAGAGTGAGATAGGGAAAGAGGGAGGGAGAGAGATAGAAGGTCTGAGGGGCGCTTTGGGGAGGGGAGGGGGCTGGCGGTGAGCGGAGGGGAGGGTGATGGTGGTGAGGGGAGGGGAGGGGGCTGGTGGCAGCTACGGGGGGTGGGGAGGGCGGAGAGAGAGGGGAGGGAAGAGAGAGAGAGGAAGGCGTGGGTAGAGAGAGAGTGAGGTAGGGAAAGAGGGAGAGAGAGAGAGAGAGAAAGGGTCTGTGGGGCGTTGAGGGGAGGGGAGGGGGCTAGCGGTGAGGGGAGGGGAGGGTGATGGTGGTGAGGGGAGGGGAGGGGGCTGGTGGGGGCTGAGGGGGGTGGCGGGGGAGGAGAGAGAGGGGAGGGAAGAGAGAGAGAGAGGAAGGCATGGGTAGAGAGAGAGTGAGATAGGGAAGAGGGAGAGAGGGAGAGAGACAGTCTGAGGGGCACTGAGGGGAGGGGAGGGGAGGGTGAAGGTGGTGAGGGGAGGGGAGGTGGCTGGTGGGGGCTGAGGGGGGTGGCGGGGGAGGAGAGAGAGGAGAGGGAAGAGAGAGAGAGGAAGGCATGGATAGAGAGAGAGTGAGATAGGGAAAGAAGGAGAGAGAGAGAGAGAGAGAGTCTGAGGGGGGCTTAGGGGAGGGGAGGAGGCTAGCGGTGAGGGGAGGGGAGGGTGATGGTGGTGAGGGGAGGGGAGGGGGCTGGTGGGGGCTGAGGGGGGTTGCGGGGGACGAGAGAGATGGGAGGGAAGAGAGAGAGAGGAAGGCGTGGGTAGAGAGAGAGTGAGATAGAGAAAGACAGAGAGAGAAAGAGAGAGGGCCTGAGGGGCGCTGATGGGAGGGGAGGGGGCTAGTGCTGAGGGGAGGGGAGGGTGATGGTGGTGAGGGGAGGGGAGGGGGCTGGTGGGGGCTGTGGGAGGTGGTGAGGGAGGAGAGAGAGGAAGGTGTGGGTAGGGAGAGAGTGAGATAGGGAAGAGGGAGAGAGAGAGAGAGAGAGAGAGAGAGAGAGAGAGTCTGAGGGGCGCTAAGGGGAGGGGAGGGGGCTGGCGGTGAGGGGAGGGGAGGGTGGTGGTGGTGAGGGGAGGGGAGGGGGCTGTTGGGGGCTGAGGGGGGTTTTTGGGGAGGAGAGAGAGGGGAGGGAAGAAAGAGAGAGAGAGAGACATAGAGAGAAGAAGGCGTGGGTAGAGAGAGAGTGAGATAGGGAAAGAGGGAGAGAGAGAGAGGGTCTGAGGGTCGGTGAGGGGAGGGGAGGGGGCTCGCGATGAGGGGAGGGGAGGGTGATGGTGGTGAGGTGAGAGGAGGGGGCTGAGGGGGGTGGCGGGGGAGGAGAGATAGGGGAGGTAAGAGAGAGAGGAAGGAGTGGGTAGAGAGAGAGAGAGAGTGAGATAGGGAAAGAGGGAGAGAGAGCGAGAGGGTCTGAGGGGCACTGATGGGAGGGGAGGGGGTTGGTGGTGAGGGGAGGGAAGGGTGATGTTGGTGAGGAGTGGGGAGGGGGCTGGTGGGGGCTGAGGGGGGTGGCGGGGGAGGGGAGAGAGGGGAGGGAAGAGAGAGAGGAGAAGGTGTGGGTAGAGAGAGAGTGAGATAGGGAAAGAGGGAGAGAGAGAGAGAGGGTCTAAGAGGAGCTGAGGGGAGGGGAGGGGGCTGACAATGAGGGGAGGGGAGGGTGATGGTGGTGAGGGGAGGGGAGGGGGCTGGTGGGGGCTGAGGGGGTGGTGGGGGAAGAGAGAGAGGGGAGGGAAGAGAGAGAGAGGAAGGCGTGGGTAGAGAGAGAGAGGGTCTGAGGGGCGCTGAGGGGAGGGGAGGGGGCTGGCGGTGAGGGGAGGGGAGGATGATGGTGGTGAGGGCAGGGGAGGGGGGCTGGTGGGGGCTGAGGGGGGTGGGGGGGAGGAGAGACAGCAGAGGGAAGAGAGAGAGGAAGGCATGTGTAGAGAGAGAGTGACATAGGGAAAGAGGGAGAGAGAGAGTGTTTGAGGGGCGCTCAGGGGAGGGGAGGGGGCTAGCGATGAGGGGAGGGGAGGGTGATGGTGGTTAGGGGAGGGGAGGGGGCTGGTGGGGGCTGAGGGGGGTGGCTGGCAAGGAGAGAGAGGGGAGGGAAGAGAGAGGGAGGAAGGCGTGGGTAGCGAGAGAGTGAGATAGAGAAAGAGGGAGAGAGAAAGAGAGAGGGTCTGAGGGGCGCTGAGGGGAGGGGAGGGGGCTGGCGCTGAGGGGAGGGGAGGGTGATGGTGCTGAGGGGAGGGGAGGGGGCTGGTGGGGGCTGAGGCGGGTGGCGGGGGAGGAGAGAGAGGAATGTGTGGGTAGAGAGAGAGTGAGATAGGGAAGAGGGAGAGAGAGAGAGAGTCTGAGGTGCATTGAGGGGAGGGGAGGGGGCTGGTGGTGAGGGGAGGGGAGGGTGATGGTGGTGAGAGGAGGGGAGGGGGCTGGTGGGGGCTGAGGGGGGTGGCGGGGGAGGAGAGAGAGGAGAGGGAAGATAGAGAGAGGAAGGCATGGGTAGAGAGAGAGTGAGATAGGGAAAGAGGGAGAGAGAGAGAGAGTCTGAGGGGGGCTCAGGGGAGGGGAGGGGGCTAGTGGTGAGGGGAGGAGAGGGTGATGGTGGTGAGGAGAGGGGAGGGGGCTGGTGGGGGCTGAGGGGGGTTGCAGGGGAGGAGCGAGATGGGAGGGAAGAGAGAGAGAGGAATGCGTGGGTAGAGAGAGAGTGAGATAGAGAAAGACGGAGAGAGAAAGAGAGAGGGCCTGAGGGGCGCTGATGGGAGGGGAGGGGGCTGGCGTTGAGGGGAGGGGAGGGTGATGGTGGTGAGCGGAGGGGAGGGGGCTGGTGGGGGTTGAGGGGGGTTGAGAGGGAGAAGAGAGAGGAAGGTGTGGGTAGAGAGAGAGTGAGATAGACGAGAGGGAGAGAGAGAGTCTGAGGGGCGCTGAGGGGAGGGGAGGGGGCTGGAGGTGATGGGAGGGGAGGGTGGGCGCCGAGGGGAGGGGAGGGTGATGGTGGTGAGGGGAGGGGAGGGGGCTGGTGGGGGCTGAGGGGGGTGGCGGGGGAGGAGAGAGAGCAGAGGGAAGAGAGAGAGGAAGGCATGGGTAGAGAGAAAGTGACATAGGGAAAGAGGGAGAGAGAGAGAGAGTCTGAGGGGCGCTCAAGGGAGGGGAGGGGGCTAGCGGTGAGGGGAGGGGAGGGTGACGGTGGTTAGGGAGGGGAGGGGGCTGGTGGGGGCTGAGGGGGGTGGGGGGCGAGGAGAGAGAGGGGAGGAAAGAGAGAGGGAGGAAGGCATGGGTAGTGAGAGAGTGAGATAGAGAAAGAGGGAGAGAGAAAGAGAGAGGGTCTGAGGGGCGCTGAGGGGAGGGGAGGGGGCTGGCGCTGAGGGGAGAGGCTATGCAAGTTCCTGTATAATTATTTCTTAGTTGGAACCTCATCAGAATGTTATGATTAAACAAAAAAATGCCAAGATGAGTTTAGATGAAGGGGAATAATTGAAGTCATCAATTCACTCCTGCAAATAAAAAGAAAATGAAATATGAAATAAAGGACCTAAAAAATATCTTAGAATGTCTTGGTTTATATTTTTATCATTGTACAATATCCTCATCAAAATCTTGAAAGTAAATTACAAAATGCAAATATGAATTTACACATTTAAAATTCATAATTCACCATCCTGCAAAGAAAATTCAATGGAAGTATCAATAGAAGCTTCTATTAGAGGAAGATACATTATGTAAGAATGTCTGAGCTAACTTGTTACAATCTTAAGGGTTGGAATTTATCACCCTTGGTGGCAGGCAACTAATGCAAGATAATGATTTCTCTAATCTAATGTTAACTATTGCATCATCAACTAAGAATCTACACTGTGATGATACCTCATCAAGGTACTCTAGAAGCTCCCTTACATTTCTGAGATTCCAATTTGCAGTGACAATTATTTTCCTTGATTGAAAATCTGGATGAATCAATACTTCTAACTCAAATTCTGGACAGCTCTCCTCTAAGGCCAAATCTATCCAAAGTCCAAGCTTTTCTTTCCACCTTCTATAGTCATATCCTAGAGCCAGAGATTGTCGACATATTTGATATGAGATTGAAAGAGAATTGGGACTAACTTTATAGAAAATAATATCACCTATCTTTTGAACTTCTTTGCTATCCCATTCCCTACCTAAAACATCATCAATCTCTGAAATAGAGACTCTCCTATTCAACCACATTGTTTTTGTTTTCTGTAATAACATGTTTTTAAAGCATGCTACAAAGACATGAATAGGCAAAAACCATTGAATCTTTATCCTTCTCAAAATTCGGCCTGCTGACATTGCCTCTTGGATGTCAAATTTAATTTTGCATCAAAAACTTGAAACTCTTGAATGATCAGGAGCATCCCAATCTAATGAAGAGATTCAAGGACCAGGTATATGTTCAAGATTTCTGTAAGAACTCCTCCCTGATCGCACTTGATAATCTGCATAATGGACAAATAACTCTATGCTATTGAAAAATTGAACAGATTTGTCTGCATACATGAGTTCTGCTTATTCCTTATGAAGAACTCTAAATGCTCCTGTTAAACATTCAACAGATTGCCATTCCACAATATTGGAAGGAAAGATATCTGCAGTACAAAAACATATGTTTTATTATACAAAAACAACATGAATGATAGAAGAGCATTGTCAAACTTCACTTACAGTATGAAGGGAATTGCAGATGATTTTCTAGAACAAGATCCTTAACGGTGTACACATGTTGTACTCGTGCAAACCAACCGCATCTCTTCAATTTGAAACTGAGAATACGTCCCTTCCAGTGGTTTCTTGTGTTGTCTCTTTTGGCACGCTTGACTTTATGGGCACCTCTGCAGCTAGGAAGCATAGTTACCCATTCATTTACTTTCACAGAAAGAGATTTCCACAAAGAATCCTCTCTTCTGTTGTAAACCTCACATGAGGTTACACGATTGGAAGGACGACGAGAAGAAGAAGCCATTTGAACTTAGAAGAAGAAGAATGTTCAAAGCGAGAAACCGACGTTCACAATTTTTGGCAGTATTTATAGAGAAAAATGCTTTGTACACGTGGAAACTTTTGATTTGATGTAAACCCTCTCGCTGAATGATCATGAAATTTTGTGAATCCAAAAATATTTCGTATCTTCAAAAATCAAGTCCTTCTTGGAAATTCGAGAATATGCTTTGTGTAGTGTGCCAAAGTATCTTTTTTTGCATCAAACCGAAAAATTGTACACTGAATACGAGACTCTTCATCCCTTTAGCGGCGCTTTTAGACAAAATTGTATAAAAAAAAGAAATTCTTCATACGGTTAAAAGAGACAGCAATGTTATACTCTTGTACACGTGGAAAGAATCTATTTGTCAATTTCCTTAATCCGTCATTAGCAAGCAACCCCTTTTCGGCCATTTTTTGCCCTAATGACAAATCTGCACATTGCATGTTGGTTGATACATAGGTAAGTTGAATATCCTTGCTTATCAACTTCTCTCTCACATAATGGTAATGGACCTCTATATGTTTGGTCCTAGCATGATAGATAGGATTAGCTCCAAGGTGAAGAGAACTTGTATTATCTCCAAAGATTATTGAAGACCTAGTAAATAAACCCAATTCTGTATACAAAAGCTTAATCCAAATAGCTTCTTGTGTGGCATTAGCCAACCCTCTATACTTTGCCTCTGTAGAAGACAATGCAACAGTTGGTTGCTTCTTTGCAGACCAAGATATTGGTTTATCACCTACAAAAGAAATATATCCAGAAGTGTTCCTCCTATCATCCTTGCATCCTGCCCAATCTGCATCTGAATGGATCTTGATATCAATATTTGAAGTGTAAGGTAAATACAAACCATGGTTCTGTGTATCCTTGAGATACTTCAAGATTCTCTTGGCAGCCTCTAAGTGAGGTATCCTTGGCTTGTGCATCAATTGACTTAGCACACGAACTCCATATGCAATATCTATCCTTGTTAAGGTAGCATAGTTCAAGCTACCCACCATACTTTGATAACTTGTAATGTCGTTGACTTCATCACCTTCATGGGCACTTAGTTTTAGGTTTACCTCCATTGGAGTGCTTGCTACTTTGGCATCCTGCAAATGGAACTTCTTTAACATGTCATGTATATACTTTTTCTGAGTAATGTATATCCTTGAATTAGTGTAGACTAATTCAAGCCCAAGAAAATACTTCAATAGACCAAGATCATTGATCTTGAATTCCTTCATCATTTGGCTCTTGATATATCTGATTCCATTGACATTATTACCTATAATGATGATGTCATCAACATAAACGCAAAGGTATATTACCTCTGAATTACTTCTCTTTATGAATAGAGAAGTATCTGCCTTGCTCATAACAAATCCTAGGTCTTGGAGGTATGTAGTTAACTTGTAATTCCATGCCCTAGGCGCTTGCTTCAATCCATATAAAGCCTTTTTTAATTTGCAAACATATGTTACCTTTGTAGGGTCCTCATAGCCAGGAGGTTGTGACATATATACCTCCTCTGAGATCCATCCATTCAAGAAAGAATTCTTGACATCCAATTGGTACATATTCCAATTTTTTGATGCAGCCACACTTACCAACACTCTGATTGTTGGCATCTTGGCCACAGGAGAAAATGTCTCTTCATAGTCTATGCCTTGGGTTTGTGCAAAACCCTTGGCTACCAATCTGGCTTTGTACCTATTAATTGTGCCATCAGAATTTCTTTTAAGCTTATAGATCCATCTGGATCCTATTACCTTCATGGAGTCCTTCTTGGGTACTAACTCCCATGTGACACTCTCCTTAAGTGCTTCAAGCTCCTCATCCATAGCTTCTTTCCATTTTGCTTTGGTTAGGGCTTCTTCATATGATCCTGGTTCTTCATTTGACGAATGTTTGGCAAGATAAACAGAATGTTTAGTAACAAGAGATGTATCATACCCATATCTGATAGGTTTTTTGCTTTCTCTTTGTAATCTTCTGATTGATTGAGTTGAAGATTCAGGTATGTCTTCAAGCTTCTTCATCTTCATTTTGCCCTTGGACTTCCATGCCTTGAACTCTTCAAGATTAATAGTATCTTCATTATCTGAACTTGAGGATTCATTCTGAGTAGGTTCCTCCTTTGCAAGATTTGGAAACTCCTCTTCCAAATCATAGGGTAATTTAACCTTCCTGCATTCATTCTCATACCAAGAATCATTTTCATCAAAGGCAACATCTCTGCTTACCATGAGTCCCTTATTGCTAGGGTTATAAAACCTGTAACCTTTTTTATTTAGATCATACCCAATAGAGATGCACTTTTCAGCCTTTGGGTCTAGTTTACCTCTTATCTAAGAAGGAATGTGTACATATGCTACACATCCAAATATCTTGCAATGGTCAAGTGAGGGTCTCTTACCATGCCATGCTTCATAGGGTGTCATGCCATCAAGGAACTTAGATGGTAACCTGTTTATGAGGTAAGTGGCACTAGAAACACTCTCTGCCCATAGATAATTAGGTAACCTTTTCTCATTCAACATAGATATAGCTGTCTCAATAATTAACCTATTTCTTCTTTCAGCTACACTTTTCTGTTCAGGAGAAGACCTTGTGGTTATTTCTCTTTTGATGCCTCTATCCTGCAAGAAGTTTTCAAACTCATTGGAGAAGTACTCACCTCCTCCATCTGACCTTAGCCTCTTCAAATTCCTTCCTGTCTGATTTTCAACTAGTGCAAGATATTTTCTAAAGCAATTAAACACTTAATCCTTGTGCTTCATGAAGTACAATACAGTCCATCTTCTATAATCATCAATAAAAGATACATAATACCTTGAACCTGAAACTGAGGGGTTTTTGCTTGGTCCCCATACATCCGTGTGGACAAGCTCTACGTAGTCTTCATGCATGTATCCTTTCCTTGAGAAGGGTAACCTGTGAGACTTCCCAAATTGACAAGCACCACACTTGTAAACCATATGTTCCTTGGATACATTAGGTATTCCAAGCACACATTGGTCCCTGCATATTTGCTTCAAAGTTCTTTCTCCTATATGCCCTAGTCTTTTGTGCCAAATCTTAAGCTTTGAAAGTGTTTGATCTTTATAACTGTATAGTGCAATATTCTTTGCGTCTTCTAACTCAAAAGTGAAAAGTCTACCTGATTCTTCTCCTTTAGCAATCCTCTTGAACCCATGTCTTGGATCCTCCACAAATTGTCCATATTGGTTGAATCTAACATGCAAACCTTTCTCCACAATCTGTCCAACACTCATAAAATTTTTGGTTATGGTTGGTACATATAGTACCCTGCTCAACAAATTCTGATTTCCATCGCAAGTCTTAACATTTCCAACTTTAACTACTGAATGCTTGGTGTCATCATATGTTTGAACTTGATGCTTACCTTTTGGTTCCTCAACATCAGAGAGTAGTGCTACATTGCCAGCGACATGATTTGAGCACCCTGAGTCAATGTAGAATAGGTGATCATCATTTGTACCTAGTTTTGAAGTCATGTTCATGATCAGAAGAGATTCATCCTGCTCCTCTGTGTAGTTGTTATAGTCCTTTCTAGATTTGAATCCTCCTTGGTAGTTGCCATTGTAATTATTGTTGTAATTGTTGTTGTACTTTTTGTTGTAGCCTTGGTGATGGTTGAATCTACCTCTTGACTGTGAGTATTGACCTCTTTGATATCCTCTTCCTCTCTGATTCTTGTAATTCCTGAAACACTCATCTATAGTATGATTTGATAAACCACAAATGTTACATGGTGAGGAGTTATAGGATCTCCCCCTACCTTGCTTACCTCCTTTGCCCCTTCCTCTTGATGATCTACCTCTCCCTGTATAGTTGGCTTGGGAGGTGGATCCTTCATCTTCAACCTTCTTGTTCTTGCCTTTATCTTTAGACTTCTTATCAGTGTATAGGTCAGAAGAGTTATTACCTTTGGAATTATCTCCATTCTTATTGAGCTTTGCTTAATGTGTAAACAATTGTCCCATGAGAGTTGTAAGATCTGGTATTTGCATATCCATGTAGAGGTCCATGGCAGTGGTGAAGCTTTCCCATTTGTCATCAGCCTTGATCCCATGGATCACTTGTCTTAAAATCTGCTCTTCTTCAATTTATTCTCCTATGCTTGCTAACTGATCTACTACATCTTTAATCTTGGTCACAAATTCTGAAATAGTTTGCTTAGGTTGCTTCCTTCATGTTGTGAATTCAATCCACAACTGATTTTTCCTAGCCCTTGTGTTGGAGGAAAAATATGATGACAAGGTCTCCCAAGTCTCTTGGGATGTCTTACAATTACTAATATGTGGCAAAAGGAAATCAGAGATGGAGTTGAGTAAATAAGACCTTGCCAATGCATCCTTAGAGACTCCTTCCTTGTAAGTAGGTCTTCATCCTTAGAGACCATGCTTGATAGTTTTTCCTATCCAATTTATCAATAAATGAGGTTTTGAATGAGGGCAATTCCTCATCTCCTAAGATGTATCCATAGAGACTCCTTCTTTGTAAGTAGGTCTTCATCCTTAGAGACCATGCTTGATAGTTTTTCCTATCCAATTTATCAATAAATGACGGAAAACCATCTCCCATTTTACCTTAGTTTGCTCTGATACCACTGTTGGGAAAGATGGATGGATGCTCCAAGAGACTAAGTAGGTACTGCTAAAACCTGCTTTGTACCAACCCTCTTTTGCTTCAGATTTGATAAGTAGACCTCCTTAGCTTTCGAATGACATCGTAAAATGCCCTATGTACTTTGGAAATGATGTGTGCAATGATTGAACCAAAACAGATAACTTTGAAACTATCAAACTCAAGAAAACCTTTTATTTATGTCTTGACACCTGCTAGGTATTTTGCTCAGTATGACCAGCATAGTAGGAATTGGAAAAATTCGAATTGAAATTTTGTGAGGCCAAACTAGATAAGTTGATCTAGAATTGGGCACAAGGAAAATGAAATTTGGATTTTTTATGATCAGTCTAAGGGCTTCAAGAAGATGACCCTGTACATTTTCAGAGTTGGTCGTCAAGTGTTCGACCCTTCTAGTAAAATGGTCATAAAACTCTGAGCAAATATCCAAATCAAGTGATTTTTCTGCCTAATAAAAGCTTGCAATAACTACAAAATGGTGGAAAATTTCATAGATTTTTTATGAGTAAAAGTTAGTTAAAATTAAGATTTAATATCCTGCTGTTGGAAATTATATATGCAGGAGGCATTGTTGAAAGGAAAAGACTTTTCACAGGTTTTTTATGATACATTTTTGAGATGGTGTGATCACCATGGGCTAGCTATGCCCTAGATATTTTTTTATTGAGCATTGGTTTTTGGTGACCATTCTCAGTAGAACAGAGGATGCTCTGTCGAAAGTTTCAAAAATATATATAGTCCCATGCGAGCATGGAACAGGAGAACTTTGCTAGTTGTTCTCATTTCAAATAATTGGATTCATACAAGTTGTATAAATTCCAATTTATTGTGAGTCAATATTTGATTCAAGATGCATGAGTTGATATTTGATGCAAGCCGCATCCTTCACAACTCTAGTTGAGTTGATTTACTAAATAGTTTCTCAATTCTCAACTCAAGATGAGTTGATGTTATAGATAGTTATGAGTGATAGAGTCATAGGAATGACTCTATTGTAATCATGGATCCTTATATCTAAACATTTTACGGGGTTCTCAACAGGAGAATTTCTGAATTGATTGTTGAAGTTTTAACCCTGCATTTTTTTTAATCTTTTAGAGTGATTGGTCCTTAGTGTCATTTCAGAGAGCAGATGAAAATGAGATGGATTTTCCAAGAAGGCCTTCCTCCTCGAAAACAAGACAAAAAGATGTCTCAAGTGTTCTCCACTCTTTATGCAATGCTTGCACTAAGGGGCATGATCAAAAACTATTTTGGCATTGACATTGGTCCATATCCCCCTATAGCGAATATGGAGCATTCAATCACGTTTGTTTTTCAATAAGTGGGTGCCAAAGGTCTTAAACGTGAATTCCCATATGATCTACAATCCGTTACTGGATAGAGTGATGAATCTTTTGCTTATTGTTTTTTTCTCCATCCGATTGCCACACATCCATATTAAACTCGCCAAGCCATTGGATGAACATGAGGTAGGATCACAAGACATTGCAAGCATTAGTTCTATGTCTTGACAGGTATCAATCTTCAAACTTTAAGTCAAATCTATGGCTAAAATCAATTTCCTCAAACCTAATGCAATGCATTATACCAAAACGGTTCCTGTGTTTCTTTAACTAAGAAAGCTGAAACAATGAAAATGAAAACCAGAATGCCAAAACAAAAGGATAAGAGTTATTTCTTCCTTGAGCAAGAAATATGAAACAATGAAAGCGAAAAAAGAATGCGAAAGCAGAAAAAACATAAAGGCAAAAAAAAAAAAGCGAAAAACCATTTCAGTTATTGTAAACATATGATGTAGGTATTGTATATGTATATGAGCATTGATGTGTATGGTGTTTCTACTTTGGATTTTATGTTTTTACTTTCATCTCACGATCACGTGACTATCTGACAATGAGCTACTCTCATGATAGCGTGTGCTTCATTGCTCCCCTTGAAGCACAAGGACGACTCATTCGATGCTCCCTAGGAAGGCATGTAATATGCAGATACCACTCGCCTGATAAGATGATAGCACAAGGGCCTGATCCAAACCACACATGTCTCATCGCAACCCCCTTTTTCTCCGACAATGGATACCTCTACCTAAACTTTTTAGGGACTTCTCAACATGAGACTCTTTTGATGGATTGTTGAAGTTTTCATGATGCTAATTTCATTAAAGAGAGGAGATGAACATCAGATGGATTTCCCAAGAAGGGCTTGTTCTACTTAACTTTACTTGATAGCAAAAGAAGCTAGTTGAGCTTATGCAAAATTAAAAAGAAAAGGTGTCCGAAGTCTTCTGCACTCTTTGTGCAAGGCTTTTATCGAGGGGGGGGGGGGGGGGGGGGGGCAAAAAGCTTGATTGGGCTTGACATTTTTCCATATCACCCTACGCAAAATTTTCAACATTCAACCACCTTTTTATTTTCAATAAGTGGGTGCCAAAGGTCGTTAAATATATGAAATACGTTCCTTGTACAGGATGAAGAAAGGAAAAATTCGCATGCATGAATATGTAGTAACATTATAAAATGAAGGAAAATATTCAAGAGATACACTATAAAAGTTTTGAATTGAGGGATTAAAACCTTTCACACAGCCCATTTGTTTATCCCAATACTAGGATATGTATACATGAAGGCTAACCAATTACTTAGGAGTATAGCAAATGAGGGAAATATAAATGAGGAAATATAAAGATGCCTATTTCCTCCCAGTTAATGCGATATTGTGGTTACAACGTTTTCTTAGATGCTCAAAACGTGAAAATATAGAAACTCATACTCTATAAGAACAACATAACAATCATATTGTAATAGTTAATATGATCTTGGAAAGTGAACTGGACATTCAGCACAGTAATAGTCAAGAACGAGTTTTTGTATAATACTAAGTATACCAATTTCAAGGAATCAATCATCAGGAAATGAGTTGAAGGACGTAGATGAAGATTAAAGAGCCTTATCTTGAGGGAGGAGATTCAAATGTTTTATATTTAAATCTAATCAATAACTTTCCAAATCATCAACCATCATTCAGTAAGTAGACAATTATGCGTATAAGTTAAAATAAATCATTAATCGTGTTATAATTGCGATTAATCTTGTGATTAATCTCTATGCATACCACCTCAGATGCATACCACATTAAAATAAATCATTAATCGTGTTATAATTGCGATTAATCTTGTGATTAATCTCTATGCATACCACATGAGACTTCATCGTTATCAAAACCATATAAAGTTTAATGCCTTAAAAGAACGTAAGATAGGCAAATATGCACGGAAACATGTTTATTCATTCGTTAATTATTAACCAGATTCTCACTATTCTCAATTTATTCATCATCATCTACAAACAATAATCACAATATCCTCATTTTGTCTCCCTACACCACAAGTTCATTTATATCCTTGTCATTTTATATATCAGTTAAGTCTTTGATGAAGAGAATTTAAGTATGAGTTACGACAGAACTTCCAAGAAACGTTGATATGAATCTCCATAGTGTCCATAAAAGGAGAGTTTAGGTGTGTGCATTTGTTCTTTAGAATTTCAACCCTACATAAAAAGTAGTACATAATTTAAAACGTTCTAGAAAATATTTTAAATAATCGTACTACTTTATGGATTTCTTATATTTTTTTCAAAACAAGAAGATAAGGGAGAATAAAAAAGAAGGTTGATATTTTTTTCATCCCCTTGTGGGAAACTAACGTAGTTTTAGCTTGTTGCTTCTGAAAGAACTTGGAGAAGCTTGTAAGAGGTAGAAATAGAGTTGCAAAGAGACAAAGTTTTGTCCAACCAATTGGCACAAGAACAGCCCGAGCTTATGGAGACTCAAATAGAAATTATAGGCATGCTATAAGTGCAATAAAATGGACTATGTACTTTGGAACATGATGGAGAAAGAGCAGATACAAAATAGATAGGTTCGTGGATCGACTAGCAAAAGAACTTACTATCTATGGATGAGACAATGAGTTTAAATGCTCATAGCGACCAGCATGATTACAATTAGAAAACCTCCTTTTATGGGAGTCATACACATAGGGTTACGTGTATAGAATGCACAAGAGTACAAGAAACCATTATAGAAGATATGCAATTTTGATGCCTTCATTATGGTGAGCGGGGTGAAGTTGTCTTGGTTGAACCAAGAGTGGACGAAGTTTCCTTGGTTGAACAAGGAGTTTCAAAGGGAGGTTCCAAATCGGTTTCAATCAGAGACATGAGGCATTGAGCTCAACCACACCAATAGATAACATGATCATAAGCATTATCCCATGCAATGAATAGCATGAAAGAAAGGATGGGAGAAAAAGAGAGGCCGTATGTTTAAACCAAAACAGTATGTCTTCCAAGAGGCAAGGTGGCACAACATTCAATGATTTCCCTTCTTCGCAACCTTGTCATAAGCAAAGCAGAAGGTAGAACCCATATGTCACCTTGTAAACAAAACGAGATGTGGACTTCCTGATGAACCTAAGCTACCTTCCTAACTCAAGATGGACATGAGGATGTTCATGTACACAACTTCCCATGAACTTTTCCATTCTTAAAATCACTTTGATGTTCTATAATATAATTATGTGGACTTTCAAATGTCATGTGCAATGATTCTTGTAGAACATCCCATGAACGTTTCCATTTTTCAAGTGATTTGGATAGTCTAGGTCTTAAAGCCTTTATTTGAAGCCCATCATTCTGATTGGATTGTATGTCACAACTTTCATTGGGCGTCAAAAGTAGCACATCTAAATATGTTTCTTATGATATCCTCAATTATTCTTTATTTCTTTTCTTCATAATTTCTCTCATTATTTGCAATATCATTCTTACTAGATTTTCGCTTGATATTCTCATGTTTAGTTTAACTTTCTTTTTCTTATTATTTCAAAAACTTTAAAATTGTTTTATCTTCTCTTGATAAAATACTTCTCTTGATAAGACTCTTGGATCAATTCACACATAGTTTGTTTCATCCTTCCTAGTTTTCACCGGAATGGCCTTCCCATGTCCTTGTGTATCCTCCTCCAAACTCTCCTTCAAAATGTTCTCAACCTTTTGTTTCCATAAATGGTTGTTCACCATTCTCTTCTTCTAAAACTTTCAAAGTCTTTTATGGGTCTTGAAATAGATCTTGATTGGTCAAAGTATTGGATCACCACAACTATTTCTATATTCAAGTGCAAATATGTATGTACATGATAGTTACAAATCTTCCTATCAACATGAATTATCAATTATTATTTACATGCATCTCTCCATGCATCATAATTTCAAAACATATAAGCAAATTGATCACAATAGGAAACTTCTTATAGGTGCATTTTCAAACCTATTTTCCTTTTATATGTAGAATCAAGGATGGCTCTTTAATGGCTCAATAGTGGTCTTAATCAAAAGTGAGAATTAGATACACTATGGACTTGGACCGGATGCTTATTTTGACACAAGGTTGTTTTGAACATCTCAAATCTAGCTTTCAAACTTGATACCTGATAATTGATCACCTCTTTCAAAGTCAACCTTGACTCATGAAATGATACCCATTAATTTTATAATTTTAGAGAAGTAATTCATTTTTTGTATGAAATTTTAGATAAATATGCGAATTGTTTCAAACCTTGTCACTCTACATCATAAGTATGAGGTGTTAGTGCAAATCACAAGCCTACACATTTGGCTTGAAGGATACCTTGAAGTGCATATAGACATGAAGAAGCATAGGAACATATGCTAGTGGTTAATTACCACTTTACCTCTTTGTAAAAGTCACATTTGACTTGGAATCTTTGTAAACACCTACCAAAAGGAATTCATGGAAAAAGGTTAGCTTTGGTATATAGAATATCTCCTAGGATATAGGAGCTTGATCATAGGGAGCCAAAAGTTTGAATTGAATTCAAATTTTTACTTAATCACTATAAAAGTGATCATTAAAAAGTCGTCGTTAGAACTCATCACTCCCAAACTTATCATTACTATTTCTGAGTGTGTGTGAGGCCTACACTCTAGCCCACACCTATCTACACCACTAGGCAATGATATTCATGCCAATGGTATTGTACACAAGTGTTCATTAATACATATATCTTCATTGTTCATTTCTAAGTTCTCTGTCATACTACCTGAAAGTCTGTCAACGTGTGAAGAGCATATCTCAGTCATTTCTCCACCCAATTTAAAGATCTAAAGCTTGTTGGAACGAGCTCATAGATACCTACGTGTTGTCCAAATTTAAAGAGATTCTATTCAGCCATTTTAGAGAGAAGCTCATCGAGCTGATCACTAGTCAAAGTCTACAACAGTCCTAAAAAATCGGGGGTAAAGGTTTACTTGCTAAATTGATTCCTCTGAGTAGAGTTGATCTTTTTATATCATTCCACTTGGAATAGTTAGCTTGCTAAACTAATTAGATACCCCTAAAAGGAAGTTTTCCAATTCCTACTGTGCTGGTTATACTGAGCAAAAGGTCTAGTAGATGTCAAGACATAAATAGAAGGTTTTCTAATGTTTTGATTCAATATTTACTTACATTACCTCCAAAGTACATATGCTATTTTATGGTTTCATTGGAAAGCTACGGAGGTCCACTTATCAACTCTGAAGAATCAAAGTGCTGGTACAAAGCAAGATTTGGCAGTACCTAGTCATTCTCTTGAAGCATCCATCCATCTTTCCCAACAGTGGTATCAGAGCAAACTAAGGTAAAATGGGAGATGGTTTTCCTTCATTTATTGATAAATTGGACAAGAACAACTATCAGGCATGGTCTCTAAGGATGAAGACATACCTACAAGGAAGGATTCTTTATGGATACATCTTAAGAGATGAGGAATTACCCTCATTCAAAACAAGAGGATTGCCAACAAAGGAAGAAGATGAAAAGCTCAACACATGGTGTGCTAAGGATGCATTAGCAAGGTCTTATTTACTCAACTCCATCTCCGATTTTCTTTTGCCACATATTAGAAACTGTAAGAAATCCCAAGAAACTTTGGAAACCTTGTCATCCTATTTCTCTTCCAACAAAAGGGCTAGAAAAAATCAGTTGTGGATTGAATTCACTAATTTAAGAAAGCAACCTAAGCAAGCTATTTTAGAGTTTGTAACCAAGATTAAAGATGTAGCAGATGAGTTAGCAAGTATAGGAGAAGAGATTGAAGAAGAGCAGATTGTAAGGCAAGTGATCAATGGGATCAAAGCTGATTAAAAATGGGAAAGCTTCACCACTACCATGGACCTTTACATGGACATGCAAATTCCAAATCTTACAACTCTCATGGGATAATTGTTCACTCATGAAGCAAAGCTCAACAAGAATGGAGACACATCCAAAGGTAATAACTCTTCCGCCCTATATACTGATAAAAAGTCTAAAGATAAAGGCAAGAACAACAAGGTGGAAGATGAAGGCACTACCTCCCAAGCCAACTATGCAGGGAGAGGTAGATCATCAAGAGGAAGGGGCAGAAGAGGTAAGCAAGGTAGGGGGAGATCCTATAACTCTTCACCATGCAACATTTGTGGTTTATCAAATCATACTACAGATGAGTGTTTAAGGAATTACAAAAATCAGAGAGGAACAGGATACCAAAGAGGTGGATACTCCTAGTCAAGAGGAAGATTCAACCATCACCAAAATTACAACAACAGTTACAACAACAACTACACTGGCAATTACTAAGGAGGAGTCAAATCCAGAAAGGACTACAACAACTATACAGAAGAGTAGGATGATTTTCTTCTGATCATGAACATGACTTCAAAACTAGGTACAAATGATGACCACTTATTCTACATTGACTCCGGATGATCAAATCATGTGGCTCGCAATGTAGCACTACTCTCTGATCTTGAGGAACCAAAAGGTAAGCATCTAGTGCAAACTGGTGATGACACCAAGCACTTAGTAGCTAAAGTTGGAAATGTTAGGACTTGTGATGGAAATTAGAACTTGTTGACTAGGGTACTCTATGTATTTGCAGGTCAGATTCAACCAATTTGGAGCATTTGTGGAGGATCCAAGGCATGGGTTCAAGAGGATTTCTAAAGGAGAAAAATCAAGTAACTTTTCACTTTTGAACTAGAAGACACAAAGAATGTTGCACTCTACAGTTATAAAGATCAAACACTTTCAGAGCTTGAGATTTGGCACAAAAGATTAGGGCATGTAGGAGAAAGAACCTTGAAGTAGATATGCAGGGATCAATGTGTAATTGGAATACCCAATCTTTCCAAACAACATATGATATATAAATGTAGTGCTTGTCAATTTGGGAAGTCTCACAGGTTACCCTTCTCAAGGAAAGGCTACATGCATGAAGACTATATAGTGCTTGTCCATACAGATGTATGGAGACCAAGCAAAGATCCCTCAATCTCAGGATCAAGGTACTATGTATCTTTTATTGATGATTATAGCAGGTGGACCGTATTGTACTTCATGAAGCACAAGGATGAGGTGTTTAATTGCTTTAAAAATATCTTGCATTTGTTGAGAATCAAACAGGGAAGAATCTAAAGAGGCTAAGATCAGATGGAGGACGTGAGTACTTCTCCAATGAGTTTGAAAACTTCTTGCAGGACAGAGGCATTAAAAGAGAAATCACCACAAAGTATACTACTGAACAGAATGGGGTAGCTGAGAGAAGAAATAGGCTGATTGTTGAAACAACTAGGTCTATGCTGAATGAGAAAAAGTTACCTAACTACTTATGGGCAAAGAGTGTTTCTACTGCCACTTACCTCATAAACAGGTTACCATCTAAGTCCCTTGATGGTATGACACCCTATGAAGCATGGCATGGTAAGAGACCCTCACTAGACCATTGCAGGATATTTGGATGCGTAGCATATGTACACATTCCTTCTCAGATAAGAGGTAACCTAGACCCTAAGGCTGAGAAGTGCATCTTTATCAGATATGATCTAAATTAGAAAGGTTATAGGTTTTATAGCCCTTCCAATAAGGGATTCATGGTTAGTAGAGATGTTGTCTTTGATGAAAATGATTCTTGGTATGAGAATGAATGCAGGAAGTTTAAACTACCCTATGACTTGGAAGAGGAGCTTCCAAGTCTTGCTAAGAAAGAACCTACTCAGAATGAAGACTCAAATTCAGATGATGAAGACATTATCAACCTTGAAGAGTTCAAGGCATGGAAGTCCAAGGGCAAAATGAAGATGAAGAAACTTAAAGACATACCTGAATCTTCAACTCAATCAATCAGAAGATCACAAAGAGAGAGCAAAAAACCTATCAGATATGGGTATGATACATCTCTTGTTACTAAACACTCTGTTTATCTTGCCAAAGATTTGTCAATTGAAGAACCAAGATCATATGAAGAAACCATAACCAAGACAGAATGCAAAGAAGCTATGGATGAGGAGATTGAAGCACTCAAGGAAAGTGACACATGGGAGCTAGTACCAAAGAAGGAGTCCATGAAGGTAATAAGATTCAGATGGATCTATAAACTTAAAAGAAATTCTGATGGATCAATTAATAGGTACAAAGCCAGATTGGTAGCCAAGGGTTTTGCACAAACCCAAGGCATTGATTATGAAGAGACATTCTCACTTGTGGCCAAGATGCCAGCCATCATAGTGTTGGTAAGTGTGGCTGCATCAAAAAATTGGAACATGTATCAATTGGATGTAAAAAATGCTTTCTTGAATGGATGGATTTCAGAGGATGTATATATGTCACAACCTCTAGGCTATGAAGACCCTAACAAGGTATCATATGTGTGCAAATTGAATAAAGCTCTATATGGATTGACCCAGGCACCTAGGGCATGGAATCACAGATTGACCACTTACCTTTAAGACCAAGGTTTTATCATAAGCAAGGCAGACACTTCTCTATTCATCAAGAGAAGTAATTCATAGGTAATATACCTATGTGTTTATGTTGATGACATCATACTTACAAGTAATGATGTTAATGGAATCAGACAAATCAAGAGCCAGGTGATGAAGGAGTTCAAGATCAATGATCTTGGTCTACTAAAGTATTTTCTTGGGCTTGAGTTAGTGTCTAGTAAATCTGGAATATACATTACTAAGAAAAAGTACATACACGATATGTTGAAGAAATTTCATTTGCAGGATGATAAAGTTTCAAGTACTCCAATGGAGGTAAACCTTA
The DNA here is from genome assembly GCA_020310875.1 of Ceratopteris richardii. NCBI lineage: Eukaryota > Viridiplantae > Streptophyta > Polypodiopsida > Polypodiales > Pteridaceae > Ceratopteris > Ceratopteris richardii. Next base: position 26,359,573 of record CM035410.1, read on the forward strand.
AACCAAGTGCCCATGAAGGTGATGAAATTAATGACATTACAGGTTACCAAAGCATGGTGGGTAGCTTGAACTATGCTACCTTAACAAGGATAGATATTGCATGTGGAGTTAGTGTGCTAAGTTAGTTTGTGCACAAGCCAAGAGCACCTCACTTGGAGGCTACCAGAAGG
>CM035410.1:26364742-26374742 GCA_020310875.1 Ceratopteris richardii
GTATGTGTGTGTATGTGTATGTGTATGTGTATGTGTATGTGTATGTGTGTGTATATGTGTGTGTATGTGTATGTGTATGTGTATGTGTATGTGTATGTGTATGTGTATGTGTATGCGTATGTGTATGTGTATGTGTATGTGTATGTGTTTATGTATGTGTATGTCTATGTGTATGTCTATGTGTATGTGTATGTGTATATGTATGTGTATGTGCATGTGTATGTGTATGTGTATGTGTATGTGTATGTGTGTATCGCGGCATTTACCTCCCAATCTCTTTTTTCTCTCTCTCTTCCCTCCCCTCTCTCTCCTCCCCTGCCACCCCCCTCAGCCCCCACGAGCCCCCTCCCCTCCCCTCACCACCATCACCCTCCCCTCCCCTCACCGCCAGCCCCCTCCCCTCCCCTCACCGCCACTCAGGCACTCTCTCTCTCTCCCTCTTCCCTATCTCACTCTCTCTCTACCCACACCTTCCTCTCTCTCTCTTCCCTCCCCTCTCTCTCCTCCCCGCCACCCCCCTCAGCCCCCACCAGCACCCTCCCCTCCCCTCACCACCATCACCCTCCCCTGCCCTCACCGCCAGCCCCCTCCTCTCCCGTAAGCGCCCCTCAGACCCTCTCTCTCTTTGTCTCCCTCTTTCCCTATCTCACTCTCTCTCTCTCTCTAACCATGCCTTCCTCTCTCTCTCTTCCCTCCCCTCTCTCTCCTCTGCCACCACCGCCCTCAGCCCCCACCAACCCCCTCCCATCCCCTCACCACCATCACCCTCCCCTCCCCTCACCGCCAGCCCCCTCCCCTCCCCTCAACACCCCTCAGACCCTCTCTCTCTCTCTCCCTCTTTCCCTATCTCACTCTCTCTCTACCCATGCCTTCCTCTCTCTATGTTCCCTCCCCTCTCTCTCCTCCCCCGCCACCCCCCTCAGCCCCCACCAGCCCCCTCCTCTCCCCTCACCACCATCACCCTCCCCTCCCCTCACCGCCAGCCCCCTCCCCTCCCCTGAGCGCCCCTCAGACCCTCTCTCTCTCTCTCTCACTATTTCCCTATCTCACTCTCTTTCTACCCACCTCTCCCTCTCTCTCTCTTCCCTCCCCTCTTTCTCCTCCCCGCCACCCCCCTCAGCCCCCACCAGCCCCCTCCCCTCCCCTCACCAACATCACCCTTCGCTCCCCTCACCACCCGCCCCCTCGCCTCCCCTCAGCGCCCCTCAAACCCTCTCTCTCTCTCCCTCGTTCCGTATCTCACTCTCTCTCTACCCATGCCTTCCTCTCTCTCTCTTCCCTCCCCTCTCTCTCCTCCCCCGCCACCCCCCTCAGCCCCCACCAGCCCCCTCCTCTCCCCTCACCGCCCCTCAGACCCTCTCTCTCTCTCCCTCTTTCCCTATCTCACTCTCTCTCTACCCACGCCTTCCTCTCTCTCTCTTCCCTCCCCTCTCTCTCCTCCCCCGACACCACCCTCAGCCCCCACCAGCCCCCTCCCCTCCCCTCACCACCATCACCCTCACCTCCCCTCACCGCCAGCCCCCTCCCCTCCCCTCAGCGCCCCTTAGACTCTCTCTCTTTCTCCCTCTTCCCTATCTCACTCTCTCTCTCTACCCATGCCTTCCTCTCTCTCTCTTCCCTCCCCTCTCTCTCCTCCCCGGCCACCTCCCTCAGCCCCCACCAGCACCCTCCCCTGCCCTCACCACCATCACCCTCCCCTCCCCTCATCGCCAGCCCCCTCCCCTGCCCTCAGCGCCCCTCATATCCTCTCTCTCTCTCTCTCCCTCTTTCCCTATCTCACTCTCTCTCTACCCACGCCTTCCTCTCTCTATCTTCCTTCCCCTCTCACTCCTCCCCCGCCACCCCTCAGCCCCCACCAGCCCCCTCCCCTCCCCTCACCACCATCACCCTCCCCTCCCTTCACCGCCAGCCCCCTCCTCTCCCCTGAGTGCCCCTCAGACTCTCTCTCTCTCTCCCTCTTTCCCTATCTCACTCCCTCTCTACCCATGCCTTCCTCTCTCTCTCTTCCCTCTCCTCTCTCTCCTCCCCTGCCACCCCCTCAGCCCCCACCAGCCCCCTCCCCTCCCCTCACCACCATCACCCTCCTCTCCCCTCACCGCCCGCCCCCTCCCCTCCCCTCAGCGCCCCTTAGACTCTCTCTCTCTCTCTCTCTCTCTCTCTCTCTCTCTCTCTCTCTCTCCCTCTTCCCTATCTCACTCTCTCTCTCTACCCACGCCTTCTTCTCTCTCTCTTCCCTCCCCTCTCTCTCCTCCCCCGCCACCCCCCTCAGTCCCCACTAGCCCCCTCCCCTCCCCTGACCACCACCACCCTCCCCACCCCTCACTGCCAGCCCCCTCCCCTCCCCTCAGTGCCCCTCAGACCCTCTCTCTCTCTCTCCCTCTTTCCCTATCTCACTCTCTCTCTACCCACACCTTCTTCTCTCTCTCTTCCCTCCCCTCTCTCTCCTCCCCCACCACTCCACACCACCCCACGGCCCTCCACCACTCCACACCACCCCACAGCCCTCCACCACTACACGACCCCCCACACAACTCCACACCACCCCACAAGCCCTCCACCACCCACACCACCCCACAGCCTCCACCACTCCACGCCACCCCACAGCTCTCCACAAACCCCACAAAACCCCCCCCCCCCCCCCCCCCCCCCCCCCCCCACAAATCCCACATTTTTTCCACGACCTCACATAAGGCTCTTACACAGTTTTGGATGGATATTTGGAGGATCATTTCTTAACCAAACCCTACAGTGTTATATATCGTTGGAAAGCTCTCGACGAGTACTTTCCAATGATGCAATAATAACTTTGCATCCTTGGATCAATTTTTGACCACAGCCCAAAAACCCCAACAACTCCCCATAACTCACCCCTATTCCCACCCAACCCACAAACCTCACAAACCCCACAAGACCCACACAACTCCACACCCCTCCACAACACTCCACAAACCCCATAATCTCTCTCAACTCCCCGCAACTCACCTCTAATACCGCCCACTTAATATGAAGGATCAAAAGCTACTACAAAAATTAGGTGAAGGATGTGCTTCTCAAGGTCATTCAAATATCAGGGGCGGCACAAAATGAGGACCTCAGCTTGCATTCAAAAGTGATAGTAAGGTGTAAGTGGTAAAAGTGAAAGTGGAGAAATGACTGTTGCCACCAACCATTCATGACGACTCCCTATTTTTGAGGATCCAATTCAAGATTGGTGGCAAATTTGATTTACCCCTCCAATCTTGGATAATCAATCGGTGCATGATCAGTGGACGTGAGGAATTGGCAAGGCCCTTTTGACCTATTGGAGCCTATAAAAGCAATGGATTTGTGTTCATTTGGGATATACATTGAGATACACACATTTTACATACGTATGTACAGAGGTCCTCTCTTTGCACTTTGTGGCTTCAAGCCTACTGTAGGAAGTCACTCTGTGGTGAGGACACAGAGCGTGGGCTTCCCAGTGAGGGCTAATAGCAATATAGTGTGAAGAGAGTGGCTTGGTTTTGTCATTCAGTGTGTGTCATTGGTATTTCGTTCTCTTTTCCTTAGAGCAAGTCTTCATACTTTGTATTCATCAGTGCTAGTCTACATCTAGTTGTGTCCATTGTACGGATTGGATGAATCCCTTGTATTGATGTTGTTTAGTTCTAGAGTAGCATGTTAGCCCAGAGCATAAACTCTTGAGCATCTCTTTTGCCTATGTTGTAATCATCTGATTCGAACTAAGGAGTGGTTGGTCTTCCATTATTGTCATTTTGTCATTGATATTTTATTGAGTATTCACAACTCTGTGCAAACATTGATAACTGCCTGCTCACAGAAGTGTTAAAGAGTATATTTCCCTAAGGAGAACCTCCCTTGAGTAGGTGAAGTACTGGAATGCTTGCTGCATGCTCGTGTTAAAAGTAGATACCCGAGTACCTCCTCTACAGTTTGGCACGCCTGGTTGGACCTTTGCATTTCTGTGAGAGGGCCCTGAGGACGTTTGCAAGTAGGTACATGACCCATACACGAGCACATAAGGAGCCTCTTCGTGTACGGAGGAGCTTTAACAAGTTAACTATAACTTCGACTAGTGAGCCTACCTCCCCTCTACCCTCCTTGAATTTATCTATTGATTTGGGTGCAACACCATTATCAAAAGAGAAGCATAGGAGAACCTTAGACTTCTCCTCAAACACGTCAAAAGAAACACCAGTACAAATGGAGGATCGCTCTCATTTACTCTCCAGACTAAACATCAAATTCCTTACCTTCAATGCACATTGGAGGGTCTTGCAGATAAATGGTATAGTCAATATGCAGATGGCCATTTCGCTACATGGGAGGCTCTGAAGGGGGCGTTCTCATAGATAATTCCACCTAGTGATTGCTCGGAAAGAGCTCTAGATCAGCTAGATAATCTAAAGCTAAGATCAAGTGAATCCTTTCATGAACTTCACACTAGAACAAAAGCACTTGTAGCATGCCTGCCACATGCTCCAGGTGACTTCTTGGTTAAAAAATGGATAGAAAAAGCTCTGTCAAGGTCATCTCAGCAGAAGTTACGTGAGTCTCTTTAGATTGGATGCAACCCTCAATGATTTTGCTACAACAGCATCACCCATTGAAGAAGCTAGGCAACATTTTGAAGGGGATACACAATCGAATTATGTTGCAGAACTGGATCCTATTGGGCAACTGAGGAAGGAACTCGAGGCATTGAAAATGCAACAAAATCAACAAGAAGAGAAGGTCTTGGCACCACTGCATTGCACTAATGATGAAGTAGCCCAACTTCGCCGTGAGTTAGAAGATTTGCGGACCACTCAGGTTATAAGGAGGCAGATTTGGTGTACAATCTATAACAACAATGGACATTCCAATGCTGATTGTCCCAACAAGGTAAGCTATCAATTTTGTGGGAAGGATGGGCATGAAGCTAGAGATTGTTACTACGTCAAAGGCACACAGCAAAGAGGTAACCCTCAAAGATTCGATTCATATTATGCTAGTACTTGAAATACACCTAATAGAGAGGAGAATCGGCCTGCGAAGCCTAGATATAATACACTTTTGTATGTGCTATCGATGTGGTGAGTATGGCCACATGCAAAATAGGTGTTCCCTTCCAGAAGATGCACCTCCTTGTCAACATTGTCCAGAGGCCAAGGATCATTATACCAAAAATTGCCCCAAAAGCCGTCTTGATCCAATCCACATGATTGCAGTCTCTCCACAAGAAGAAGGTATGACCACTCAGTCTTATGCCGTTTCATCCTCTGCAATGCCCATGATGACTAGAGCTAGGCAAGCAGCAGCAATCCATAGAGAGGAACAACAAGGATTCCAGGATAAAGAGGAAGAAAAGAGGTCTAGGTGGAAGAGCCAGCAGAAATTGAAGGAGCCTATGAAAGGATGGCTACTTCTCTAAGGGACCAACCAACAACTCTACAAGAAGACACTCATGAGGTAAACATTGAGCAGATCTTGAAAGATATCCATCACAACCTTATTCTATACGAACTTATAAGGATGGATTCAAAAATAAGAAGTGAATTATTGAAGATTATACACTCTGCTCACTTGATCCAATCACCCAGTATAGATGGTTTCATGGTTGATTTTCCCCCTGCACCCTTAGCAGACTACCAAAGCTCAAGATTATCTGTTTGTATAAAGGATGAAGCTCTCACATGTGTGATCATAGATGGAGGCTCTAGTATCAATTTGATGCCAGATTTCACAATGAAGAAACTGAATTTGAACCCCACCAAGATGGCACCATTCATAGTAACACTAGCAGATCAACATCGAGTTGCACCTCTTGGCATTATTGAAAAGGTATTGATGATAGTACAGGGTTGCCACTTTGTTCTAGATTTTGTTGTTATTGCACTTCCACAAGAGACTTCTTACCCTTTACTCCTGGGGAGACCTTGGCAGAGGCAAGCAAAGCTTTGCAAGATTGGGGGAAGAATAAACTATGGATTTCAACAAGCACTAATAGCCAACTGCAAGGATTCGACTCAGGGAAAACTACTAGGTATACTGTGGATACTCAGGTAATGCCCTCTCTACCCCAAGAAGAAGATACATTATTGAATTGGATGATGGAAAGTGCAGAGTGTTGCACGATGGAAATCAGTGAAATAGAAGAAGAAGTTATGGATGAAGGAGTTGCAGGAAAAGGACATGAAGATGACAAGGAGTTGGAGAATGAGAGTTTGCAGGAGAATATAAACTATGAAGAGGCAAAAAATATAGAAGTACCCTAGACGGAAAATTATGAGCCTGAGTGCAGAGAAAATCTTCCTTTTATGGATATACCTCAAGGATGGACCAGAGAACATATTGCAGAATATAAGTTAAAGTCCACTCCTGCATACAGTGGAGATGATTTCTCAAACAAGACTAGTCTTGAAACACTAGTTCAAGAAATAAATCTAGGGGATGAAGAGAACCCTCAAGTAGTCCACTTGGCCTCTTGGCTATGGCATTATCCTCCTTTACTGCAGAAGGTAACTTCTTTACTTTTTGCCTACAAAAACGTCTTCGCATGGTCCTACAAAGATCTAACAGGGATACCAGAGGAGCTTGGATTACACAGAATACCCCTAGTTGAGGGAGTCGCGCCTGCAAGAAGTAGGCCGTATCGACTCAATCCAAACTATGCAAAGGCGCTAAAGTTGGAAGTTACAAAACTAGAAGAAGCAGATATAATTGTTCCAGTAGAACATTCCAGGTGGTTTTCTTCTATGGTTATTGTACCCAAGAGAAATAGTGGAAAAATAAGAGTTTGCGTTGACTTTCCAGCCTAAAATAAAGAGACTGTTCAAGATGGATTTCCTCAGCCCTTTTCAGAGCAAGTACTTGAGGAAGTAGCTGGTCACACTTTGTATAGCTTCTTGGATGGATTTAGTGGCTACAATCAGATAGTGATCCATCCTGATGATAGGGACAAAATAGCCTTTATTACTCCATGGGGCACTTATGTTTATACTCGCATGGCTTTTGGTTTGAAGAATGCACCAGCTTCATTAAATAGAACAATGTATCTAATATTGGGCAAATGGTTGACAACCTTTCTACGCATTTTCATGGATGACTTTTCAGTGTTTTCAGGCACAGATAGAAGAGCAGCAGTTCAAGATTTCCATGATCATTTGGAAAATCTAAAGGAAATCTTTGAGCAATGTCTCAAAACAGGTTTGAAGTTAAATCCTGCTAAATGTCATTTTTTGGTCACCAAGGGCACTCTTCTTGGTCACATAGTATCTGCTGAAGGGATAATGGTTGACCCTCCAAAGGTTACTGCTATTCTATCCATGCCTATTCCACAAAGCCCAAAAGAAGTGCAAAGCTTTTTGGGCCATGCAGGATATCATAGAAGATTCATACGAATGTATTCAGAGATAGCTAAGCCCTTATCAAGGCTTACTAGTAAAAAGGTCCCTTTCTCATGGAGTGCTGAAGCTCAGAAAGCATTTTGTGAACTGAAAATGAGGTTAGGTACTGCTCCACTTTTAAGTGTTCCTAACTGGTCATTAGAGTTTCATGTGCATACAGATGCTAGTCTTCATGCTGTTGGTGCAGTTCTAGCTCAACCACCGAAAGGGAAGGCTTGGCTATTGTATTTGCTCTTCAAAAGTTTCGGCATTACCTTCTCGGTGTACATTTTATAGTCATATCCGACCATCAGCCCTTGAAGTACTTGATAAACAAGCCTAGAGTAGCTGGAAGGATTTGGAGATGGTTACTCCTCTTTCAAGAATTCAACTTTGATATTCATATTTAGCCAGGAAGAGAGCACTACATGGCAGATCAAGTGTCTAGGACTGCAATGAGCGAGAAGGCAATATGTATTAATGATGAACTGGTGGATAGTAATCTCTTTCTAGTGGCAATACAGACTGATAGGTATGATGGAATTCTCCATTTTCTCACTACTCGAAAACTCCCTGAACACTGGACACCTATAAAAAAGAGAAGATTGCTCTTGAAACCAAATCATATTCACTTATAAATGGAAATTTATATAAATACTATCAAGATGATATCTTGAGAAAGTGTGTTTATCCAGAGGAGGTAAATCTTTTGCTAGAAGCTGCACACAGTGAAGGACATCTAAAGGGGGAGGAATTGGCTCAGAGAATCATCCACAAGGGTCTATGTTGGCCTCATATTTACAAGGATGCGATCAAGTTTGCTAAAGAATGCCACATTTGCCAGAGATGTGCTCCTACGCCGACCAGATTGAATTTCCAACCATTAGTCATATCTACACGATGGCTCCCATTTGAACGATGGGGTCTTGATTTCATAGGACCAATTAGTCCAACTGGTCAACCCAGGGGTAAGAAGTATATTTTGATGGCCACATGTTATGCAACTAAATCGATAGAGGCTAAAGCTACTGTGGACTGCACGGCGTTAACAGTAGCTAACTTCTTGTATCAACGTATTTTCTCAAGATTTAGTTACCCACTGGAAATCACTAGTGATAGGAGAACACATTTTGTAAATCAGCTACTCCAATTTATATTTGACAAGTACAAGGTCTTTCATAAAAAATCTTGTGCCTACTATCCAAGGGCAAATGGGCAAGCAGAGAGCTCTAATAAGATTTTGATCGCTGCTGTGCAAATTATCTTTTGATCATCAAAGCTTTTGGCCACAAGCATTGATCGGTGCAATTTGGGCTTTCAGAACTACAAGAAGGGGAACCACTGGTGAGAGTCCATTTTGCTTAGTATATTGAAATGAGGCATTGGCCCCATTTGAATTCGTTATCAAAAAGGAAATGGGAACCAAAACCATTGAAATTGAACCTCCCATTGAGAGATTGGTGGCATGAGAAGAATACAGAGAAGGAGCAATGCAAAAACTTCAGGTAACACAAGAAGATTGCAAGAGACTGCATGACAGGTATCTGAGGTCTAATGAAGTTCTGGAAGGATCCATGGTTTTAGTGCATCAGGTCCCAGCAATTCCAACCAAACTGGCACCAAAATGGATAGGAACTTACACGGTGGTAAAGTTATTACCTAATGGAGCAGTACACCTGGAGGATTTTCAGGGTAAAAGGATACCCCTGGTCAATATTTCGAGGGTGAAGAAGTACCTGAAATAAGGTAAATTGGAAGCATTTCATTCATCGTACCTACCGTATTTCATTAAGTGATTGTAGTTTATTATTAAAAAGAAAGTGAAAAAAAAGTGAAAAAAAAAGTGAAAAAAAATATTAAAATTAAAATTAAAAATAAAAATAAAAATTATTTCTATTTATTTATTTTTTTCTCCAGGGTTAAGGATTATCTGAGTTAAGTCAAGGAGGAAGAACTTACTTCACTATCTTGTTTTTAGCTTCGAGAATTGCACCGGGACTGTGCAAAGACTTGATGTTGGGATCTGTATCGCGGCATTTCCCTCCCTCTCTCTTTTTTCTCTCTCTCTTCCCTCCCCTCTCTCTCCTCCCCCGCCACCCCCCTCAGCCCCCACCAGCCCCCTCCCCTCCCCTCACCACCATCACCCTCCCCTCCCCTCACCGCCAGCCCCCTCCCCTCACCGTCGCTCAGACTCTCTCTCTCTCTCTCTCTCTCTCTCTCCCTCTTCCCTATCTCACTCTCTCTCTACCCACGCCTTCCTCTCTCTCTCTTCCCTCCCCTCTCTCTCCTCCCCCGCCAAGCCCCTCAGCCCCCACCAGCCCCCTCCCCTCCCCTCACCACCATCACCCTCCCCTCCCCTCATCGCCAGCCCCCTCCCCTCCCCTTAGTGCCACTCAGACTCTCTCTCTCTCTCTCCCTCTTCCCTATCTCACTCTCTCTCTACCCATGCCTTCCTCTCTCTCTCTTCCCTCCCCTCTTTTTGCTCCCCCGCCACCCCCCTCAGCCCCCACCAACCCCCTCCCCTCCCCTTACTACCATCACCCTCCCCTCCCCTCACTGTGAGCCCCCTCCCCTCCCCTGAGTGCCCCTGAGACCCTCTCTCTTTCTCTCCCTCTTTCCCTATCTCACTC
>CM035410.1:26379742-26402242 GCA_020310875.1 Ceratopteris richardii
AATTGTTGGCATCTTGGCCACAAGTGAGAATGTCTCCTCATAGTCAATGCCTTGGGTTTGTGCAAAACCTTTGGCTACTGTAGAGGAGGTACTGGGGTATCCGCTTTTCTCTAAAGTAGAGAATGAAGATTCGTCTCGTCCAGTACGTCACCTACTCAAGGGGGGTTCTCTTTCAGGGAAATGTACCCTTTAACATTTCTGTGAGCAGGTATATGACAAGATTACACAGAGTGGAAGACTCCAGAAAATGTAGATGATCAATGCCTAAAAGGCCAGACACTCCTTGATTCGAAACAGAGGATTACAAAAGTGGGCAGAGCGATGCTCAAATAATGAGCCACCCTAAAAGCAAATAGCTTCAATACAATAGATCCTTATCGCCCGCACAAAGGCAATGTGATGCAATCTAACTCTGAGCAATACAACTGATATGATGGATTTCACAAAAAAAAAAAAAAAAATAATAATAGAACCCAATCAGCACACTGATTGACAAGGAGAAAAATCCAAGCTACTCTCCTACACAATGGTGCTCATAGTCCTCCCTGGGAAGCCCACGCTCTGTATCCACTCACAGAGTGATGCCCACAGTGACTTGAAACCACCAAATGCCAGAGAGGTCTTCTGCCCGCGTCAATGAAACTAAAAAAATGTACCCCAAAAGTGTGAGCACAGTGTACTCCCAGTGTACGTACCAAAAAGTATATCCAAATGAGCATAAATCCATTGATTTTATAGGCCCCAATCGGCCAAGAGAGCTTTGCCGAATCTTTACGTTCACTGATCACGCGCCGGTGGAATGCCCAAAATTGGAGGGGTAGGTGCAATATTCCCTTGATTTGAATTGGATCCCCAAAGATAGGTAGTCGCCGTGAATGGTTGGTGGCAAATGGCAAGAATCTTTTCTTCACTTCTACTTTTTACATTGCACACTTTTTCCCCTTTTTGAGGACCGTTTAGAGCGTGATACCTTCTCATCCAGCCCTATCTATAGCATTGTCAGGGTAATCTCTTCTTCAGTATCACCTTTCGCCAGTTCCATCGTTCACTTTATGAGATTTTTCCGAATATGAAGACTGCTCTTCAAATTACCAAGCAAAAACATTTTTATAGGTATAAAGTAAGGAGGTTACCTTCTGCAGCAGAGAGGGATAATTCCATAGCCAAGCAGCCAAGTGAACTACTTGGGGATTTTCTTCATTTCCCAGATTAACTTCCTGAACTGACTGTTCAGAGTTGGACCCATTTGACAATTCCTCCCCACTATAGGCAGGAGCCGAACTCAATTGATGATCCACTATCTCTTCTTTGATCCATCCTGCTGGTATATTTGTGAAGGGAAGTTCTTGTAGGTCACCCTTAGCTTCCTCAGTTGCAGACACAACTTTTTCACCTTCTGGACCTGCAAGCATAAAGTCATCTGATTCCTCGTTTTTACCTGCCTTCTCCTTACATACCATCGTAGTGGCGCCATGTGTCAAACTTTCCTCTTCCTGGCCTCCTTGTGCTGTTTCTATCAAACCCTCATCCACTTCACATATCTCTACTGTGCAGCATTCTACACTTCCCATCATCCATTTAAGTAAGGTATCATCTTCTGGAGGTAGAGAAGGCATTACCTCAGTATCCATTGTGTATCCAGTAGCCTTGTTGATGTCTGCTCCTTCTTCCATATGTATCTGCAATTGATTATTGGTACCTATGGAAATCCACAACTTGTTCTTTCCCCAATCCTGCAACGCCTTTGCTTGCCTTAACCAAGGCCTTCCCAAGAGCAAAGGATATGAGGTTTCCTGTGGCAAGGCAATGACAACAAAGTCCAGAACAAAATGACAGCCCTGCACTATCATGAGTACCTTTTCGACAATGCCAAGCGGCGCAACCCGTCTTTGATCTGCTAATGTGACCGTAAAGGGTGCCGCCTTTGTGGGATTCAGCTTCAGCTTTCTCATTGTGAAATCAGGCATCAAGTTGATGCCAGAACCTCCATCAATAATGACACCTGAGAGGGCTTCATCTTTGATTAAGACTGATAACCTTGAACTCTGATAATCAGCCAATGGTGCAGGAGGGAAGTCCACCATAAAACCATCTATGCTAGGAGGTGGACACAAACATGCCGAATGTATGATCTTCAACAGACCACTTCTTACTTTAGAGTCCATCTTTATGAGTTGGTACAAGCTAATTTTATGGTGAATACCTTTCAAAATTTCTTCAATATCTACTTCTTGCGTACCTCTAGGAGTAGTTGTTGGTTGTTCTTTGAGCAAAGTAGTTACCCTCTCATAAGCTTCTTCCATATCTTCTTGGTCCTTCCATCCCACCCTCTTCTCTGCATCTCTTTCTTTGAGCCCTGTTTGTCCTTCCTTCTGTGCTAAAGCCGCTTGCCTGGCTCTAGTCATCATTGGTATGGATGAAGATGAAACAGCGTAAGTTTGAGCAGTCGTACCTTCTACTGGTGGGGAGACCGCAATCATGTGAATTGGAGGAGGGTGGCTCCTTGGACAATCTCTGGTGTAGTGATCTTTAGCATCTGGACAGTGCTGACAAGGGGGTGCATCCTCTGGAAGAGAGCACCTATTCTGCATATGGCCATACTCCCCACAGCGGTAACACATTAGGGGCCTATTGAATCTAGGCCGAGTTGGGCGGGTCTCTTCTCTATTAGGTGCATTAGACGTGATAGCATAATATGAATCTACACCTTGATGGTTACCTCGCTCTTGGGTCCCCTTTAGGTAGTAGCAATCCCTTGCTTCATGACCCTCTTTGCCACAGAATTGGCAACTGACTCTGTTAGGACAGTTTATATTAGAGTGTCCATTATTGCTACATATTGTACACCAAACCTGTCTTCGTATGTCCTGTGTAGTCCGCAAGTCTTCAAGCTCACGCCGAAGTTGAGCTACTTCATCCATATTGTGGGTTGAGGATGGCGGTATGACCTTCTCTTCTTGGCGACTTTGCTGCATCCTTAAGGCTTCCAACTCCTTCCTGAGTTGCCCGATCGGATCCAAATCAGATGCATAATTTGGTTGAGATTCCACTTCAAAATGTAGTCTAGCCTCCTCAATGCGTGATGCAGTGGCAACAAAGTCTTCAAGTGTTGCATCCAGTCTGAGAGATTCTCTAAGCTTTTGCTGTGATGACTTAGGCAGAGCCTTCTCAATCCATTTTTTGACTAGAAAATCACCTGGAGCATGAGGCAAACGAGAAACAAGAGCTTTTGTCCTAGTGTGCAATTCATGAAAAGATTCACCTGCTCGTAATTTTAGGTTCTCTAGCTGATCTAGAGCTCGTTCTGAGGAGTCGCTTGGTCGAAATGTCTGCGAGAATGCCGTCTTTAGTGCCTCCCAAGTAGTGAAGTGCCCATCTGCATACTGGCTGTACCACTTGTCTGCAAGGCCTTCCAATGTAGATGGAAAAAGCACCAACATTGCGTCCTCCCGGTTCTGCAATCCTCTTCCTCGGCATAGCGAGACGAATCTTCTCACGTGGTCATCTGCATCTTCATAAGCCAATCCTTTAAATGTAGGAAACTTGATGTTTAACCTAGAGAGTAAATGGGAAAGATCCTCCATTGGTGCCGGCGCTTCTTCTGAAGTATCTGAGGAAAAATCTAAGGTTCTCCTATGCTTCTCTTTTGATAATGGTGTTACTCCCAAATCGATGGATAGATTCAAGGATGGTGGAGGAGAGGTAGGTTCACCGGTTGTAGTTATTTTTAACTTGTTGAGACGCTTCCGTTCACGATGAGACTCCTTGTCCGCCCGCGTATGGGTCATGTACCTATTCGCAAATACAATAGGGCGACAATCCTCTCACAGAAATGCAAAGGTCCCACCGTGCGTGCCAAACTGTAGAGGAGGTACTGGGGTATCCGCTTTTCTCTAAAGTAGAGAATGAAGATTCGTGTCATCGAGTACGTCACCTACTCAAGGGGGGTTCTCTTTCAGGGAAATGTACCCTTTAACATTTCTGTGAGCAGGTATATGACAAGATTACACAGAGTGGAAGACTCCAGAAAATGTAGATGATCAATGACTAAAAGGCCAGACACTCCTTGATTCGAAACAGAGGATTACAAAAGTGGGCAGAGCGATGCTCAAATAATGAGCCACCCTAAAAGCAAATAGCTTCAATACAATAGATCCTTATCGCCCGCACAAAGGCAATGTGATGCAATCTAACTCTGAGCAATACAACTGATATGATGGATTTCACAAAAAAAAAAAAAATAATAATAGAACCCAGTCAGCACACTGATTGACAAGGAGAAAAATCCAAGCTACTCTCCTACACAATGGTGCTCATAGTCCTCCCTGGGAAGCCCACGCTCTGTATCCACTCACAGAGTGACGCCCACAGTGACTTGAAACCACCAAATGCCAGAGAGGTCTTCTGCCCGCGTCAATGAAACTAAAAAAATGTACCCCAAAAGTGTGAGCACAGTGTACTCCCAGTGTACGTACCAAAAAGTATATCCAAATGAGCATAAATCCCTTGATTTTATAGGCCCCAATCGGCCAAGAGAGATTTGCCGAATCTTTACATTCACTGATCACGCGCCGGTGGAATGCCCAAAATTGGAGGGGTAGGTGCAATATTCCCTTGATTTGAATTGGATCCCCAAAGATAGGTAGTCGCTGTGAATGGTTGGTGGCAAATGGCAAGAATCTTTTCTTCACTTCTACTTTTTACACTGCACACTTTTTCCCCTTTTTGAGGACCGTTTAGAGCGTGATACCTTCTCATCCAGCCCTATCTATAGCATTGTCAGGGTAATCTCTTCTTCAGTATCACCTTTCGCCAGTTCCATCGTTCACTTTATGAGATTTTTCCGAATATGAAGACTGCTCTTCAAATTACCTTCATTTGTAGTGGGATTGGGGTGGGGTTGAGGGGGTGAGTGGGGTTGAGAGGGGCGCATGGGGTTGGGTTGAGGGGGGTGAGTGGGGTTGAGAGGGGGCGCTTGGGGTTGGGTTGAGGGGGGGTGAGTGGTGTTGAGAGGGGGCGCTTGGGGTTGGGTTGAGGGGGGGTGAGTGGTGTCGTGAGGGGGCGCTTGGGGTTGGGTTGAGGGGGGTGAGTGGTGTCGTGAGGGGGCGCTTGGGGTTGGGTAGAGGGGGGGTGAGTGGTGTCGTGAGGGGGCGCTTGGGGTTGGCTTGAAGGGGTGAGTGGGGTTGTAAGGGGGCGCTTGGGGTTGGGTTGAGGGGGGGTGAGTGGGGTTGTGAGGGGGCGCTTGGGGTTGGGTTGAGGGGGGTGAGTGGTGTCGTGAGGGGGCGCTTGGGGTTGGCTTGAGGGGGGGTGAGTGGTGTCGTGAGGGGGCGCTTGGGGTTGGGTTGAGGGGGGTGAGTGGTGTCGTGAGGGGGCGCTTGGGGTTGGGTTGAGGGGGGGTGAGTGGGGTTGTGAGGGGGCGCTTGGGGTTGGGTTGAGGGGGGGTGAGTGGTGTCGTGAGGGGGCGCTTGGGGTTGGGTTGAGGGGGGGTGAGTGGTGTCGTGAGGGGGCGCTTGGGGTTGGGTTGAGGAGGGGTGAGTGGTGTCGTGAGGGGGCGCTTGGGGTTGGGTTGAGGGGGGGTGAGTGGGGTTGTGAGGGGGCGCTTGGGGTTGGGTTGAGGGGGGGTGAGTGGTGTCGTGAGGGGGCGCTTGGGGTTGGGTTGAGGGGGGGTGAGTGGTGTCGTGAGGGGGCGCTTGGGGTTGGGTTGAGGGGGGTGAGTGGTGTCGTGAGGGGGCGCTTGGGGTTGGGTTGAGGGGGGGTGAGTGGGGTGGTGAGGGGGCGGGTGGTGAGGGGGCGCTTGGGGTTGGGTTGAGGGGGGGGTGAGTGGTGTTGAGAGGGGGCGCTAGGGTAGGTTGCATGGGGTTGAGAAGGGTTGAGAGGGGGTGGTTTGTGTGGGGTTGAGAGGGCCAAAAATATGTATGCACGCATTGCAGGGTTCGAACTCGCATCCTTTGTTTGAGAATGATCTCGTCTATCCAAGGTGTCCATCGTTGTCTCTTGTGGAAGGTATGGATAGGATATTTAGTTATGCTATAAACGATGGTTTGCACCCGTCCTGCTATGGAAAGTCCACAAAGGATGTACTGATGCTCTGGCCATTGATTCTCCCATCAATACGTGAAAGAAAGAGCCTGCCCGACCCAAGTGGAAGACAAAGCGAGAGAGGAAAAGAGAAGGAGTACTACAGCTACCAATCTGGCTTTGTACCTATTAATTGTGCCATCATAATTTCTTTTAAGCTTATAGATCCATCTGGATCCTATTAGCTTCATTGAGTCCTTCTTAGGTACTAACTCCCATGTGTCATTCTCCTTGAGTGCTTCAATTCCTCATCCATAGATTCTTTCCATTCTGATTTGGTTATGGCCTCTCCATATGATCCTGGTTCTTCATTTGACAAATCTTTGGCAAGATAAACAAAATGTTTACTAACAACAGATGTATCATACCCATATCTGATAGGTTTTTTGCTTTCTCTTTGTGATCTTCTAAATGGTTGAGTTGAGGATTCAGGTATGTCTTCAAGCTTCTTCATCTTCATTTTGCCTTTGGACTTCCATGCTTTGAACTCTTCAATGTTGATAGTATCTTCATCATCTGAACTTGAGGCTTCATTCTGAGTAGGTTCCTCCTTTGTAAGACTTGGAAATTCCTCTTCCAAATCATAGGGTAATTTAACCTTCCTGTATTCATTCTCATACCAAGAATCATTTTCATCAAAGACAACATCTCTGCTTACCATAAATCCCTTATTAGTAGGGTTATAAAACGTGTAACCTTTTTGATTTAGATCATACCCAATAAAGATGCATTTTTCAGCCTTTGAGTCTAGCTTACCTCTTATCTGAGAAGGAATGTGTACATATGCTACACATCCAAATATCCTGCAATGGTCTAGTGAGGGTCTCTTACCATGCCATGCTTCATAGGATGTCATACCATAAAGAGACTTAGATGGTAACCTATTTATGAGGTAGGTGGCAGTACAAACACTCTCTGCCCATAGATAGTTAGGTAATCATTTCTCATTAAGCATACAACTAGCTGTCTCAACAATTAATCTATTTCTTCTCTCAACTACCCCATTCTGTTCAGGAGAATACTTTGTGGTTATTTCTCTTTTGATGCCTCTGTCTTGCAAGAAGTTTTCAAATTCATTGGAGAAGTACTCACCTCCTCCATCTGACCTTAGCCTCTTCAAATTCCTTCCTGTCTGGTTTTCAACTAATGCAAGATATTTTTTAAAGTAATTAAATACCTCATCCTTGTGCTTCATGAAATACAATACAGTCCATCTGCTATAATCATCAATGAAAGATACATAGTACCTTGAACCTGAGACTAAGGGGTCTTTGTTTGGTCCCCATACATCTGTGTGGACAAGCTCTAGGTAGTCTTCATGCATGTATCCTTTCCTTGAGAAGGGTAACCTGTGAGACTTCCCAAATTGACAAGCACCACACTTATAAATCATATGTTGCTTGGATACATTAGGTATCCCAAGCACACATTGGTCCCTGCACATTTGTTTCAAGTTTCTTTCTCCTATGTGTCCTAACCTTTTGTGCCAAATCTCAAGCTCTGAAAGTGTTTGATCTTTATAACTGTATAGTGCAATATTCTTTGTATCTTCTAACTCAAAGGTGAAAAGTCTACCTGATTTTTCTCCTTAAGCAATCATCTTGAACCGATGTCTTGGATCCTCCACGAATGCTCCATATTGGTTGAATCTAACCTGCAAACCTTTCTCCACAGTCTGACCAACACTCATCAAGTTTTTGGTAATGGTTGGTACATAGAGTACCTTGCTCAACAAATTCTGATTTCCATCACAAGTCTTAACATTTCCAACTTTAACTACTAAATGCTTTGTGTCACCACTTGTTTGAACTTGATGCTTACCTTTTGGTTCCTCAAGATCAGAGAGTAATGCTACATTGCCAGCCACATCATTTGAGCATCCTGAGTCAATGTAGAATAGGTGGTCATCATTTGTACCTGGTTTTGAAGTCATGTTCATGATCAGAAGAGAGTCATCCTGCTCCTCTGTGTAGTTGTTGTAATCCTTCCTGGATTTGAATCCTCCTTGGTAGTTGCCATTGTAATTATTGTTGTAGTTGTTGTTGTAGTTATTGTTGTAGCCTTGGTGATAGTTGAATCTACCTCTTGACTCTGAGTATCCACCTCTTTGATATCCTCTTCCTTTCTGATTCTTGTAATTCCTGAAACACTCATCTGTAGTATGATTTGATAAACCACAAATGTTGCATGGTGAGGAGTTATAAGATCTCCCCCTACCTTGCTTACCTCCTCTGCCCCTTCCTCTTGATGATCTACCTCTTCCTGCATAGTTGGCTTGAGAGGTAGAACCTTCATCTTCCACCTTCTTCATCTTGCCCTTATCTTTAGACTTCTTATCAGTATATAGGGCAGAAGAGTTATTACCTTTGGATATGTCTCCCTTTTTGTTGAGCTTTGCTTCATGAGTAAATAATTGTCCCATGAGAGTTGTAAGATCTGGAGTGTGCATGTCCATGTAAAGTTCCATAGTAGTGGTGAAGCTTTCCCATTTGTCATCAACCTTGATTCCATTGATCACTTGCCTTACAATCTGTTCTTCTTCAATATCTTCTCCTATGCTTGCTAACTGATCTGCTACATCTTTAATCCTCGTCACAAATTCTGAAACACCTTGCTTAGGTTGCTTCCTTAATGTTGTGAATTCAATCCACAACTGATTTTTCCTAGCCCTTGTGTTGGAGGAGAAATATGATGACAAGGTTTCCCAAGTCTCTTGGTATGTCTTACAATTTCTAATATGTGGCAAAAGAAAATCAGATATAGAGTTGAGTAAGTAAGACCTTGCCAATGCATCCTTAGCACACCATGTATTGAGCCTTTCATGTTCTTCCTTGGTTGGTAATCCTCTTGTTTTGAATGAGGGCAATTCCTCATCTCCTGAGATGTATCCATAGAGACTCCTTCCTTGTAAGTAGGTCTTCATCCTTAGAGACCATGCCTGATAGTTGTTCCTGTCCAATTTATCAATGAATGAAGGAAAACCATCTCCCATTCTACCTTAGTTTGCTCTGATACCACTGTTGGGAAAGATGGATGGATGCTCCAATAGACTGAGTAGGTACTGCTAAACCTACTTTGTACCAGCCCTCTTTTGCTTCAGACTTGATAACTAGACCTCCTTAGCTTTCCAATGACACCATAAAATGTCCTATGTACTTTGGAAATGATATGTGCAATGATTGAATGAAAACAGATAACTTTGGAAGTCACAAACTCAAGAAAACCTTCTATTTATGGCTTGACATCTGCTGGGTATTTTTCTCAATATCACCAGCACAGTAGGAATTGGAAAACTTTCTTTTAGGGGTATCTAATTAGCTTAGTAAGCTACCAATTCCAGTTGGAATGATGTAAATAGATAAACTATGCTAAGAGAAATCAATTTAGCAAGTTAAGCTATACCCCCGACCTTTTAGGGCTGTAGCAGAAATTGACAAGTGATCACCTCAAAGCTGATTTCTATGAGATGGCTGTCTAGAATCTCTTCAAACTTTGATACCATGTAGATAACTTCAATCTCAATCCAACAAGCTTTGAATCACTCAATTTGGTGAAGAATGGACCGAAATATGCCCTTAACAAGTTGATAGACTTTTGAGTAGACTAACAGAGAACTCAGAGATGGACAATGTGAATGTATGTACTAATAAACACTTGTATACAACTCCATTGGCATGAACTTCAATGCCAAATGGTGTAGAGAGGTGTGGGCTAGCATTTAGAACTCACACACACTCAAAAAATAGTAACGAGAGGCTCGAGAGTGATCTACTCTCACCGGGACTTTTCATGTCCATTTTTATAAGGAATGAGTAAAAATTTGAATTCAAATTCAAACTTTTGGCTCCCTATGATCAAGCTCCTACATACTAGGAGATATTCTTTCAATCAAACAACTAACTTTTCCACGAATCCTTTTGGTAGGTGATTACAAGAGATTCCAAGTCACTTTGACTTTTACAATGAGATAAAGTGGTAATTAACCGCTAGCAATGGTTCCTATGCTTCTTCACTTATGTAAGATCTTCAAGATATCTTTCAAGCCAAATGTATAGGCTTGTTATTTACACCAACAATGTGTATGTGTATGTGTATGTGTATGTGTATGTGTATGTGTATGTGTATGTGTATGTGTATGTGTATGTGTATGTGTATGTGTACGTGTATGTGTATGTGTATGTGTATCTGTATGTGTATGTGTATGTGTATGTGTATGGCGATGTGTATGTCCATGTGTATGTCTATGTGTATGTGTATGTGTATATGTATGTGTATGTGTATGTGTATGTGAATGTGTATGTGAATGTGTATGTATATGTGTATGTGTATGCATACACGTACGGGTGTATACAGGTACACGTATGCATACATGTACGGGTGCGCATACGCGTACCTGTACACGTGCGTATGTGTATGTGTATGTATATGTGCATGTGTATGTGTATGTGTATGTGTATGTGTGTGTATGTGTATGTGTATGTGTATGTGTATGTGTATGTGTATGTGTATGTGTGTGTATGTGTATGTGTGTGTGTATGTGTATGTGTGTGTATATGTGTAAGTGTGTGTGAAGAATTGGAGGTCTCTTATATTATGAATTATATTTTTATTGTTGAAGTTGTGTCCACCTCTCCTTCTAGTGTTGCCAAATCCACCTCTTCCACCTCCTTTCCGAGTCCTTCTATTGAACCAACAATTTCGAGTGGTTAGGTTTGTATTATCACATATGGCCCAAGGTTGAACATTTTTCTCTTTTGATTTGTCATGATTTTCTCTTTTCTTCTTGCCTCTACTTGCTCTTGGCTACATAGGTGTCTTGGGAAATATCTTCTTCCTCATCTTCCTTCTTCTTACCATTGTGCTTCTTTTCTTTCTTATCTTCATAAAGAGCACTTTTTGAATTATCTTCATAAGAGTTACCTTCCTTCAGATTATTGTTGTCCTCTTGTTCAAATATTAGTCCAAGGAATACATTGAATCTAGGAGTTTGTACATCCATGGTGAAGCATTTTGGTTCCTTATCACTTCTAAGTCCATTTAGATTATGCTTCATGATGGACTCTTCTTCTATTAGCTTTACAATGGATGCTAACTGATATGCAATCTCTTTGACCTTGGTAAAAAACTGTTAGAGAGGTTTTTTGGGTGTTTTCTTCATTCGGTCGAACTCATTCAAAAGATGGTTCTTTCTTGATTTGGTAGTAGCATAGAAAATGGTATCAAGTGCATCCAATATGGGGTAACAAAAATTAAGATATAGATATGGAGATCTTAAAATGATGATTTATCACAACCAACTAAACCAAATGCTACGAAAATTTATAGATATAAAATAGATAGTAATAGATTCCCAATGAATGTTCAGTCATCAAAGCTCAAAATTTGTAGACAGAGAGCAACTCCACCACATTGACTATAGATGAAGAAGGTGATGAAGAGATGAAAGTACAGGAAAGTTCATGATTGTTAGTCTTTATATAGACTCTGTTGATGTTTCCCACACCTCTTCTTCAATGAATTTGAATTCCAATCCACACGGGGTGGTTTGTTGTGATAAAGAACATTATTTTTCCTATTGTCCTATAATCTAGGAAAACTGGAAATCAAGTCTTAACTTTATTTAGGTTTTCTATTGATTCGATAATATCACCAAATGCAACAAACTCATGGAAGGTGAGGCTTTTCTTTATCCTTTTACAAACATAACCGCTTGAGATTTTACCTAAGTAACTGATCATGAGAGATTTCTTAGAAAATATCATAAATTTATGTTTAATAAAGATGTAAGAGAACAAGGATTATGACCACCACATGCTAGAGAGATGACTCTCCTCCCAACTAAATACCTCTATATATAGCTCTCTCCAGGGGACTACCTTATTAGGCAGGTCAATACTAACCATCCATGTGTCGGCCAACAACTGCATGTGCACCAAGTGTCCCAATCAACTTGAGTTAACTCAAGTGGAGGCTTCTAGAAGCCTCTAGATGTCTTTGGGCAAAATACTCTCCCCATGTCCCCCATGGGGATTGAAACCAAGACCTCATCCTTCACATCCTTGAGACTTAACCACTAAGCTAAGTTGATCACTTTTTCACAAGAGCACAAGACCTCCTAGTAAGTCTAAACTTGAGATCTTTGGTCATATACACGGATCACGAAACGGTGTCTGATTTCAGATCTGTCTGAACCTGCCTGATCCCTAGATCGCAGACTTACTTTATTCCATTCTTCCCCCCTTGGAAAATATTTTCGTCCTCAAAAACGAGAGCTATATATACTGGAGGCAACCACCAAGCATCATGTTCTAAAACTGGAAGAGCATGGTCATGTTCTAGAACTGCAAGAACATGTCTCAACTCTATGGTGGCATCCGTGCTCAAATGATTCAAAACATTGTCTCGCTTTGCACTTTGATAAACTGGTCAAAGTACAAAGTACTGAATGAATAATAAGGGTGGATCTAAAAACATTCCTGGCCAATTCACAATTTCTCCATGTGCGATCTAGGCACAAACATGTGAACTAGATGGATTCAAATTAGTAGTCCATTTCTGGGCATAACTGGTGCACGGACTTGCAAGTCTTTAAAAGCTCTTGATTCACTTGAATTTGTGTTGGAGAACATCAAGTTTGGTTGTCCCAAACATCTAATGTAGATGTTTGTACAAAGGTTTACTATGATACAACAATTATTTGATTTTTTCACAAGACTAGAGGACTACTTTGTCCTAATGGGTTTAAAAATTCTATGTAAACTGTAGGTGAAAGTTTACCATTTTCTTTGAGTCAATGCTACTATAACTTGACCAGTTCAAATTCAAATGAAAATTGTTCAACTTAGGACACTTTTCTCAAAGACTTTAGCTGAAAGTTCTTGGGAATTGTCAATCTAATAACCAATTCCTACCTTGTATATTCTAGAGTATACTTGACTCTAAGAAATGATTTATGCTATAACTTGAAGAAATCTCAAATAACAAAATCCACTTAGACTTATTATCTTTGAAGATTGAAGAGGTTCTTGTACATAACATCTTTCTAGGATGTTCAATTTAGTTATCTAGTTCTAACCATCTAGCCCCGGTCTTTTGCAAAAGGAATCAGATACCATATCTAAGCCAATTCCAATAGTTTTGGAGAGCAAAAAGAAATAACTAAAACTCTATACAACCAATTCAAACTTTGAAGATACGTAAACTTGCTATGAGTCAAAGTGTAAATGACTGACGAATTTAACTTCTCAAAGATATGTTTCAACAGGCTATTAAAGCATTTTTTCTATGTTTAAGAGAAATGCTCTGGATTCTCAAAAACATTCAAAGCAAATCTAAAACATCATCCAACCACAAGATACTCGTATGGTAACCAGCATTAGCATGTCGACCCACTGAAGTTTTGTTGATGAGTTTTATATTCAAATAATGCTTCACTTGACACGTCACATTTAGCTTTTCTAACTCCTTACTAAGAATGCAATTCTTGTGCATTTTGTTGATTCAAAACAATGAACTTACCAAGTTACACTAAGAACTTGGTGCTTGAATTAGGCAATCAAATACTTGGTTGAAAATATTAACTCAAAATCAAAGTCCAACTATAAGCTTGAAGTGTTCTAAGAAGATCTTGGAAGTTACTTCATATCTTCTGTTTCCATGACCTTGAATCTATCTAGAAATATCTTGATATACTACTTTTATCCTGCTTGAATAAAACTCCTTCTTTTAAGTTTTAATTCCCTTGAGGATCAAACATAACTTCAAGATCCAATCAAGGACTAAAAGATAATTATCATCCCATGGTCCAATGTCCCATACCATCTTTCCTACATCAACCTGAGTATAAAATGTGGTGTCCATACCACCCTATTTTATATTCACATTAATGTGTGGGTGGTACTTATCCTAAGGTTAAAACATCTCTTGATAGAGTATCTTCTTGCATCAATTCTTTACCAGAAATTTAAAGTTTTAGGCATTATCTCCAACTAGATTTTTTTAGGTTTTGATCCCTTCACATGATCGTTTCACGATCTTGTGATTTGCTTTGGGAACTTGAAAACCTTTTGATGGAGTACCTATTCCTCTTTGCTAGGGTTTTCAAAATGAAAACGAGTCAGAATTCCAAGTACTTGAATTTTCATAGATTCAATGTTCAATTGGACTTACTCTTGACCAATTTGTAGTGACAAGACCTTTTAACTTCTTGTGTTTAGATTCCTTTCTTACTGATGCTTTAGGTACCTACCCCGGGGCTTTACATAGGAATATCTCTACTGCTTAAGTCTAACCAACCGCTCATCCTCTTTGGATTTGTATCAAAATCCCTTTAAGGATAGGCAAAAATTTATGTTTTACCTTCCACACACTTAAGTACCATCTCCACGGTTGCAGACTATATTCTTGGAATTTCTTCTCTCTATTCAGACTTGGAAGAGCTTACTCTTTTCATAAATTTCCATTGGATAAATGGAACTTGAGTGCATAATTCCCAAAAGGAATTTTATTGCCAATACTTGGGAAATCTATACAGTAGTTCCAATCACACATTCTTAGACAATCATGGCCAAGCCTGATCAAGTCTAGTTTTGATCTTGCGAATAAAATAAATACTTAGACGTTATCTATAAGCTCTCTTAAACTATCTAAAGCTTCTTTGCTTACGTGCAAGATTTTTAGAGATCTCTCTCTGAACTTTATTCCAAACATACACTGATGCCTCTCAGATTCCAAAGCTAAGAATTTTTGATATACCTTTAGGTTATATCACTATTTGGACTTAAGTACCAAAACTAGTGGTTTGGGAATTGTTGGGAGCTATTTGCTTACTTGAAAGATTCCAGTCTCACATCTAGGGAGACTTTTCTTCCAAGAACTTAGAATGCTCTAGATGTCTTTGGGCAAAATATGTTGGTGTAAATTGCAAGCCTACACATTTGGCTCGAAGGATGCATTGAAGTCCTTACACACATGAAGAAGCATAGGAACATATGCTAGTGGCTAATAACCAGTTTACCTCATTGTAAAAGTCAAATTGACTTGGAATCTCTTGTAATCACCTACCAAAAGGATTTGTGGAAAAGTAGTTGATTGATTGAAAGAATATCTCCAAGCATTGAGGAACTTGATCATAGGGAGCAAGAATTTTGATTTTGAATTCAAATTCTTAGTCATCTCTTATAAAAGTGGACATGAAAAGTCGCGGGGAAGAGAGAGCACTCCCGAGCATAGCATTACTGTTTTTTGAGTGTGTGTGAGGTCTACACTCAAGCCCACACCTCTCTATACCATTTTGCAATGGAATTCATGCCAATGGAGTTGTATACCAATGTTCATTAATACATACATTCATATTGTCCATCTCTGAGTTCTCTGTTAGTCTACTCAAAAGTCTATCAACTTGTCAAGGGCATATATCGGTCAATTCTTCACCAAATTCAAAGATTCAAAGCTTGTTGGATTCCGCTTGGAGTAATCTACATGCCGTCAAATTTTGAACACATTCTATTCAGCCACTTTGGGAGAAATCTGCGTCGAGGTGAACTCTGGTCATTTTCTGCTACAGTCCTAAAAAGTCGGGGGTATAGCTTAACTTGCTAAATTGATTTCTCTTAGCATAGTTTATTATTTTACATCATTCCACTTGGTATAGATAGCTTACTAAGTTAACTAGATACCCCTAAAAGGAATTTTTCCAATTCCTACTGTAGTGGTCATACTGAGCAAAATACTCAGCAGGTGTCAAGACAAAAATAGAAGGTTTTCTTGAGTTTGTGACTTCCAAAGTTATCTGTTTTGATTCAATCATTGCACACACCATTTCCAAAGGACATAGGATATTTTATGGTGTCATTGGAAAGATAATGAGGTCTAGTTATCAACTCTGAAGCAAAAGAGGGCTGGTACAAAGCAGGTTTAGCAGTACCTACTCAGTCTCTTGGAGCATCCATCCATCTATCCCAACAATGGTATCAAAGCAAACAAAGGTAAAATGGGAGATGGTTTTCCTTCATTTATTGACAATTTGGACAAGAACAATTATCAAGCATGGTCTCTAAGGATGAATACCTACTTACAAGGAAGGATTTTATATGCATACATCTCAAGAGATGAGGAATTGCCCTCATTCAAAGCAAGAGGATTACCAACCAAGGAAGAACATGAAAAGCTCAACACATGGTGTGCTAAAGGATGCATTGGCAAGGTCTTATTTACTCAACTCTATATCTGATTTTCTTTTGCCACATATTAGAAATTGTAAGACATCCCAAGAGACTTGGGAAACCTTGTCATCATATTTTTCCTCCAACACAAGGGCTAGGAAAAATCAGTTGTGGATTGAATTCACAACTCTAAGGAAGCAACCTAAGCAAGCTGTTTTAGAATTTGTGACCAAGATCAAAGATGTTGCAGATCAGTTAGCAAGCATAGGAGAAGAGATTGAAGAAGAGAAAATTGTAAGGTAAGTGATCAATCGAATCAAGGCTGATGACAAATGGGAAAGCTTCACCACTGCCATGGATCTCTACATGAACATGCACACTAGAGATCTTACAACTCTCATGGGACAATTGTTTACTCATGAAGCAAAGCTCAACAAAAATGGAGACACATCCAAAGGCAATGTCTCTTCTACCCTATACACTGATAAGAAGTCTAAAGATAAAGGCAGGAGCAAGAAGGTGGAGGATGAAGGATCAACCTCTCAAGCCAACTGTGCAAGGAGAGGTAGATCTTCAAGAGGAAGGGGCAGAGGAGGTAAGCCAGGTAGGGGGAGATCTTATAACTCCTCACCATGTAACATTTGTGGTTTATCAAATCATACTACAGATGAGTGTTTCAGGAATTAGAAGAATCAGAGAGGAAGAGGATACCAAAGAGGTGGCTACTCACAGTCAAGAGGTAGATTCAACCATCACCAAGGCTACAGCAATAATTACAAAAACAACTACAACAATAATTACAATGGCAACTACCAAGGAGGTTTCAAATCCAGAAAGGATTACAACAACCACATAGAGGAGCAAGATGACTCTCTTCTGATCATGAACATGACCTCAAAGTTAGGTACAAATGATGACCACCTATTCTACATTGACTCAGGATGTTCAAATCATGTGGCTGGCAATGTAGCATTACTCTCTGATCTTGAGGAACCTAAAGGTAAGCATCAAGTTCAAACAGGTGATGATACAAAGCATTCAGTAGTTAAAGTTGGAAATGTTAAGACTTGTTATGGAAATCAGAATTTGTTGAGCAGGGTACTCTATGTACCAACTATTACCAAAAATTTGATGAGTGTTGGTCAGATTGTGGAGAAAGGTTTGCGGGTTAGATTCAACCAATATGGAGCATATGTGGAGGATCCAAGACATGGGTTCAAGAGGACTGCTAAAGGAAAAAAATCAGGTAGACTTTTCACTTTTGAGTTGGAAGATACAAAAAATATTGCACTATACAGTTATAAAGATCAAACACTTTTAGAGCTTGAGATTTGGCACAAAGGAGAAAGAACCTTGAAACAAATGTGCAGGGACCAATGTGTGCTTGGGATACCTAATGTATCCAAGCAACATATGATTTACAAGTGTGGTGCTTGTCAATTTGGTAAGTCTCATAGGTTACCCTTCTCCAAGAAAGGATATATGCATGAAGACTACCTAGAGCTTGTACACACAGATGTATGGGGACCAAGCAAAGACCCCTCAGTCTCAGGATCAAGGTACTATGTGTCTTTCATTGATGATTATAGCAGATGGACTGTACTATACTTCATGAAGCATAAGGATGAGGTATTTAATTGCTTTAAAAAATATCTTGCATTAGTTGAAAATCAGACAGGAAGGAATTTGAAGAGGCTAAGGTCAGATGGAGGAGGTGAGTACTTCTCCAATTAATTTGAAGACTTCTTGCAAGACAAAGGCATCAAAAGAGATATAACCACAAGGTATTCTCCTAAACAGAATGGGGTAGCTGAGAGAAGAAATAGATTAATTGTTGAGACAGTTAGATCTATGCTTAATGAGAAAAGGTTACCTAACTATCTATGGGTAGAGAGTGTTTCTAGTGCCACTTACCTCATAAACAGGTTACCATCTAAGTCTCTTTATGGCATGACACCCCATGAAGCATGGCATGGTAAGAGACCTTCACTTGACAATTGCAAAATCTTTGGATGTGTAGCATATGTACACATTCCTTCTCAGATAAGAGGTAAGCTAGACCCAAAGGCTGAAAAATGCATCTTTATTGGGTATGATTTAAATTAGAAAGGTTACAGGTTTTATAATCCTATCAATAAAGGATTTATGGTAAGCAGGGATGTTGTCTTTGATGAAAATGATTCTTGGTATGAGAATGAATGCAGGAAAGTCAAATTACCCTATGATTTGGAAGAGGAATTTCCAAGTCTTACAAAAGAGGAACCTACTCAGAATGAAGCCTCAAGTTTAGATGATGAAGACACTATCAATCTTGAAGAATTCAAAGCATGGAAGTCCAAAGGCAAAATGAAGATGAAGAAGCTTGAAGAAGCTTGAAGACATACCTGAATCCTCAACTCAACCATTTAGAAGATCACAAAGAGAAAGCAAGAAACCTATCAGATATGGGTATGATACATCTCTTGTTACTAAACATTCTATTTATCTTGCCAAAGATTTGTCAAATGAAGAACCAGGATCATATGAAGAAGCAATAACCAAATCAGAATGGAAAGAAGCTATCGATGAGGAGATTGATGCACTTAAAAAAAGTGACACATGGGAGCTAGTACCTAAGAAGGACTCAATGAAGGTAATAGGATCCAGATGGATCTACAAGCTTAAAAGGAATTCTGATGGCACAATCAATAGATACAAAGCCAGATTGGTAGCCAAGGGTCTTGCACAAACCCAAAGCATTGACTATGAGGAGACATTCTCACCTGTGGCCAAGATGCCAGCCATCAGAGTGTTTGTAAGTGTGGCTGCATCAAAAAATTGGAATATGTACCAATTGGATGTCAAGAATGCTTTCTTGAATGGATGGATTTCAGAGGAGGTATATATGTCACAACCTCCTAGTTATGAGGACTTCAGGAAGGTAACATATGTTTGCAAAATAAAAAAGGATTTATATGGATTGAAGCAGGCACCTAGGGCATGGAATTACAGGTTAACTACATACCTCCAAGACCAAGGATTTGTCATGAGCAAGGCAGACACTTCTCTGTTCATTAAGAGAAGCAATTCAGAGGTAATATACCTTTGTGTTTATGTTGATGACATCATCATTATAGGTAATGATGTCAATGGAATAAGATATATCAAAAGTCAAATGATGAAGGAGTTCAAGATCAATGATCTTGGTCTATTGAAATATTTTTTGGGACTTGAATTAGTCTACACTAATTCAGGGATATACATCACTCAGAAAAAATATATATACGACATGTTGAAGAAGTTTCACTTGCAGGATGTTAAAGTAGCAAGCACTCCAATGGAGGTAAACCTAAAGCTAAGTGCCCATGAAGGTGATGAAGTCAAGGACATTACAGGTTATCAAAGTATGGTGGGTAGCTTGAACTATGCTACCTTAACAAGGATAGATATTGCATATGGAGTTAGTGTGCTAAGTCAATTTATGCACAAGCCAAGGATACCTCCCTTAGAGGCTGCCAAGAGAATCTTGAAGTATCTCAAGGGTACACAGAACCATGGTTTGTATTTCCCTTACACTTCAGATATTGATATCAAAATTTATTCAGATGCAGATTGGGCAGGATGCAAGGATGATAGGAGGAGCACTTTTGGATATATCTCTTTTGCAGGTGATAAACCAATTTCATGGTCTTCAAAGAAGCAACCTACTGTTGCTTTATCCTCTACAGAGGTAGGGTATAGAGGACTAGCTAATGCCACACAAGAAGCAATATGGATTCAGCTTTTGTATACAGAATTGGGATTGTTCACTAGGTCTCCAATAATCTTTGGAGATAATACAAGTTCTCTTCACCTTGCAACTAATCCTATTTACCATGCTAGGACCAAACACATAGAGGTCCATTACCATTATGTGAGAGAGAAATTGATAAGCAAGGACATTCAACATACCTATGTATCAACCAACATGCAATGTGCAGATTTATTGACTAAAGCCTTGGATGGAACCAAACTTTGCAGGTTCAAATCCATGATTGGATTGCAGGATATACTTGAAGATTGAAGATGAAGACTTAAGCCAAAATGTTTGGCTTGAGGGGGAGCTGTTGGTGTAAATTGCAAGCCTACACATTTGGCTCAAAGGATGCATTGAAGTTCATACACACATGAAGAAGCATAGGAACATATGCTAGTGGCTAATTACCAGTTTACCTCATTGTAAAAGTCAAATTGACTTGGAATCTCTTGTAATCACCTAGCAAAAGGATTTGTGGAAAAGTAGTTGATTGATTGAAAGAATATCTCCAAGCATTTAGGAACTTGATCATAGGAAGCCAAAAGTTTGAATTTGAATTCAAATTTTTAGTCATCTCTTATAAAAGTGGACATGAAAAGTCGCGGGGAAGAGAGAGCACTCCTGAGCATTGCATTACTGTTTTTTGAGTGTGTGTGAGGTCTACACTCAAGCCCACACCTCTCTATACCATTTGGCAATGGAATTCATGCCAATGGAGTTGTATACCAATGTTCATTAATACATACATTCATATTGTCCATCTCTGAGTTCTCTGTTAGTGTACTCAAAAGTCTCTCAACCTGTCAAGGGCATATCTCAGTCAATTCTTCACCCAACTCAGTGATTCAAAGTTTGTTTGATTTCTTTGAAGTAATCTACCTGCTGTAAAAGTTTGAAGACTTTCTATTCAGCCATTTAAGAGAAATCTGCGTCGAGGTGAACTCTCGTCATTTTCTGCTACAGTCCGAAAAAATCGAGGGTATAACTTAACTTGCTAAAATGATTTCTCTTAGCATAGTTTATTATTTTACATCATTCCACTTGGTATAGGTAGCTTACTAAGCTAATTAGATACCCCTAAAAGGAATTTTTCCAATTCCTACTATACTGGTCATACTAAGCAAAATACTCAGCAGGTATCAAGACAAAAATAGAAGGTTTTCTTGAGTTTGTGACTTCCAAAGTTTTTTTTTTATTCGTCCATTGCACACACCATTTCCAAAGGACATAGGACATGTTATGGTGTCATTGGAGAGCTAAGGAGGTCTAGTTATCAACTCAGAAGCAAAAGAGGGCTGGTACACAGCAGGTTTAGGAGTACCTACTCAGTCTCTTGCAGCATCCATCCATCTATGCCAACAAAATACTCTCCCCATGTCGCTCATGGGGATTGAACCCAAGACCTCCTCCTTCACATCCTTGAGACTTAATCATTAAGCTAAGTGGATCACTTATTCACAAGAGCGCAAGACCTCCTAGTAAGTCTAAACTTGAGATTTTTGGTCATATACATGGATGACCAAACAGTGTCCAATTTCAGATCTGTCTAAACCGGCCTGACCCCTAGATCACAAACTTACTTTGTTAGAAAATAATTCTTCAATCAATATCTACAGCACCATCCAAATGATGGTTTTTTGATGCAAAGAAATTTCACCTCAAGCATAGTGTAGGCAAGATGATCTTATATCCTCAACAAACACTCTTCCAGTCGTATGCCTTGTTTTCCTTGAAAAAATTAAGCAAAAGAAGAAGGTTGGAAAAACTTTGTGGAGAGCCAAAAAATTTCAAGTAAATAGTGGACGGTATCCAAGACACTTAAGTAGCTGTGTATGCTCACTTCAACCCTAGAAACAACTCCTCGTTGTTTTGGGATTTCCTCTATTGTAGGTAGTAACACAATCCCACAACTGTCCACTAATGGAACCCACAAAAGAGAGACTCATATATACCAAAACTTACAAAAGAAAGAGAAAAATTGGTCCATTAACTTTTGAATATGGAAGGCAATGGATCAGCCTCCAAGTGGATCTTGAAAACCTAAAAAGTAAGTATGTAGATTGTAAGGATCCAATGAGTTATAAAGTACGTGGTTCCTTGAAGGAAAAGATGAATTCTAAATCACTTCTTAAAGTTAATGAAAACGTCTCTCTTCCCATGAAGTAGAATGTGATAATCATCTTTCCCCAAATAATGTGCCCAAAGATGCTCCCATAAACATAAGTAACAACACTACAAAACATATGAACTGTGCATGCTTAGCCCCACAAATGAGGTCCATTATATTAAAAAATGCCTCTTCTAGACATAGGTATAGACAAAAAAAGCATGAAATAAGGGTCCTCAATGCTACCTCACCCGATCATGCAAACTCGCGTCTCCACATAAGCATATGAAGCTAGGGTTATACTCTCAAACCATGCAATTCTTCCATATGCGAATCAAACATACCATACACAATGCCAGGAATGTAGAACTAGTAAG